>OX422215.1:488140364-488889531 GCA_949130495.1 Sambucus nigra
ATGTTACAGAGATTTTATTTTTGTACCACTAATTTTGTTCCTCCTTATTGAACACACTAGTTTCGTGCGGTGGAATCTGCACTTGCAGATTGACGGTTGTTGTGGTTGTATCGGTGGTTACCAAGGTATGTGGGGACTTATGTGCCATGGAACTTGTGTTGGTGGACTCTTGCATTACAATATGGAGGATCGGTTGAAGAGAAGAAGAGGCGTCAAGGCTTGTGGAGATCGAGTTGTTAAGTAAGACTGTATTCTTCCTTTGTAATTTATGTATCATAGTGATTGTCTGTCCTGGGTCATTCAAGGTTTTTCCTCGTACATCGGCGTGTTTTGTGAACTTAGTTTAATATATCTTCTTAATCTCACTAGATTCATGTTTAGGGTTAAGAGGATAAAATTAGGTTAATTAATTTGGTTCATAAAATTGGTGCATAATAAAATTGAGAAAACTTCGAAAAAATTATTTTTGCCTGGAGCACATACACTTAAGGGACCCTTAGAACCACTGAGTTTGGTTGATCTCTAATAATACTTTACACCACTGCAGGTAATGTTTATAATAAGAATAAGGGAGGTTGGTTGTCCAAGTGTGTGGATCCTAGGGAAGCTGAAAAAAGGTTGATGGAAGTGCATGGAGAACGCTGTGAGACCATATAAACTCCTCTGTACCAGAGGATCCAAATAGCATACTTCTTTTGACCTACGATTAAGCATGATGATAAGATGCTACAAAGAGATTATCGAAAGTGACAGTTGTAGTATCAAACTGCTGAATACAACTTCATCGACCCACATACTGATTGGAGGCAGCCATATGTTGACATATTAGTAGATGGGATTGTGCTCGCAGATAAAAATGACGCTACATGGATAAAACGATGTATACCTAAATTCTATGTTCATGAGGGGCAACTATAACGAAGATGTTATCATGACATGCCCCTTAGGTGCATTAGGTTGGAAGAAGAAGATAAGTTACTAAAGTAGGCACACGATCTAGGTCACAATGGGGGAGCAAAAATATACGATCAACTTATGACTTTGGGGTATTTTTGGCCTATTATGGAGAAAGAATCTGTGGAGTTCGTTCAAAAATGAAAAATATGACATCTTTATGGCAATATGATTTATGCCCCTTCGGTGGACCTACACACTCTATTTACTCCCTTCCAATTTCACACACGGGCATTCGATCTAGTAGGGGCAATAAATCCCTCTTCAAGGGGTAAGATCTGGATACTTATTACTAAAGAGTGTTTCACTAAATGAAAAAAGGCTATACCATTGAAAAAAGTCACAGATGGGGTGCTTTCACAATTTATGAAGGAGTATATCATTTGTCGATTTAGCATCCCAACGATATTCCTATCAGATAATAGCACCCCATTTATGAATAGCGAGGTGAGGTTGCTCATAGAAAAACGCTCTATCATTCATCATAAATCAATTGTGGTATACCAAAGTACAATGGGTAGGCTGAAGATACAAACAAGACCTTGGTGAACATCCTCTCAAATATGCTAGAAGATTTTACAAGAACTTGGGATGATAAAGTACCAAAGGTCTTGGATGCTTACAGAACAACTAAGAGGAAACCTACAAGTTACACTCCTAATTAATTAGTTATTGGTGCTAAAGTAATCCTTCTAATGGAGATAGAGATATATTCTGGACGATTCAACCTTTAAAGCGTAATGCTTCCACACGGTGGGCATGTACAACTGGAAGCATTTGAAAGGCAAAGAGATAATGCAAAGAGGCACTTCGAGATGTATGGAAAGCAGTTGTCCAGATCCTATAATCAACTAGTGAAACCAAGGATATTTTAATTTTATTTTATTTAGTTTTTTTAGATGTATGGAAAGCAATTGTCCAGGTCCCAGATGCCCTACCTATGGCAATGGGATAGGTTGTTTTTATTTTATTTAGTTTTTTGAAATCATGTTTTCTTTATATTCGATAAAATGCATCACTGATATTTTGATTTTTATTTATTTGCAGTTGACAGCAAAAGAAGGTCTCCAAAGGAGATAGAACTTAATTTAAAACATCAGAAACTTATCTGCGGTTTGCATCAAACTTTCGCTGACGAACATATCAGATCAGCTTCGTACTTGTTGCAGTACAAGAGTTACACATCGTCTTTCATTGCTCGTCCAGTGATAAGTAACATAGAACTAGCACTAGTTTATGAAGGTTCTTCTCCTGAATCGCATATTCCTCTTAGCGACAGAATAAAGAGAAGAAGAGCTCCCGCCCTTTTTGATAAGTCTGCCTCTACTGCGGGAGAGGAAAAGAAAAGTAAGCAGGATGTCCCAGAAAGAAGGGATAAAATAAATTGAGGCACCTCCTCCAGCTGCTACTAAGAAGAATGCCGAGAAGCCCCCTGTGGCTCCAAGCAAGATTTCAGCTGTTCACCTCCAAGCGAGGTCATAGTTATATCACCGACCAAGACTACATCCTTGGTCGATAATGTTCCTGCTCCCATGAGGAAGTTGAAGAAAAGCTCCTCGGATAATTTGGTTGAATCCATCTCTCAGCCTCTACCTATTGGAAGTGGTGTTCCCATTTTTGTTGCTCCGAGCTCTGCCATGAGCTCGGTGAAGTCTTGGATCATCCCAAAGATCCAAGGTATTGAAGATAGTCTTTCTCGGGATAGGGTTACCACCCTGGCATCTCAACACATTGCCTCAGTAAGTATTACTACTCTAAACTTTCATTTTTCAATATTATGTCCCTGTACTGACATACAGTTATTTTCTTTTTCCAGTTTGTAACATGCTTTAATACTATTCTGAAGAAGGACGAAGCCATCAAATCATCAATCTCCTCGGGAGGTGTAGAGTAGGCTTTCACTGGATTATCCCAATCTCTAAAGGATTCTCGTCAAAAGTATGATGAAGACAAAGTTTCTTGGGGGAAGCAACTAAAAGCCACCCAGCAAGAGAGAGATAAGTCTGTTGAGGTCTCCAAGGGTTTGGAGAAGATGATAAAATACTTGGAAAATAAGAATAAAGAGCTCGAGGGGAAGCTCCAAAATGTTGGAGAGCTTGAGACTAAATTCAAGGCTACTGAAGAGGAGTTAGGCAAACTCCGTGAAGTGGATCGCCAGAGGGAAGAGGTAGAAAATAAATTAAAAGTTATCGAGGAGCTCATGACGGAGAGGGTTTCCTCAGAGAAGGCGAAGAGGAAACTTGCTGTTAAGAAGTCCTTCAGTACCGGCTGGGACAAGGGTTGGAATAAGGGTTTGGCTGCCATGGTCTCACAACTGGAGTATGGCAGCCTTAAATATTTCAGGGATGGTTGGGTCACTGCTCTGAAAGAGATGAATGTCGATGAGAACTCCGACCTATTTCAGCGACACATTCCTGGCCCCCCTCCTACTCCCGGGGAAGAAGAAGAAGACGAAGCTGCTTTTGAGGAATCCTCCATGGTGATTGGAGATCAGATTTCTCATGCCCCAGTTGTCCAGACTTCCCATGAGCAGCTTCAACCAACCAACATTTCAGCCGAGCAACTTACAACACCCTCTGAGCAACCTTCTATGCCTTCCGAGAAACCTACCTCTTCGTCCCAGCCTCCCTAGAAAATTTTAGGAGACAAGGAGAAGGTGTAGCGTTGTTCGGACTTTTTCTCTTTTCTTTTTTTTGTTAAATGTAACTCTGGGCTATGTACTTCTATTTATGTTGTAATAACACTTGAAATTTTGATTATTCATACTATTGATTCTCTTCTTCTCACTCTGTTTGCACTCTTATTGATTCTTTCTATCTCTTTTCTTTACTAGTTTATGGCTAGAATGGAACTCTTGTCAGCCCATGATACAGAACTGATGAAAAAATGTAACGACTACTTCAAGGCTGGCCATGCTGACTTGGATAAAGCTCAAATCGTTGATATACTCGGTCCAGACACTTCTGAGCGAGCAGTAGAAGCCTACCAGTATTTGAAATGTTTGCTCGACCGCGCAGTGGCCAACAATGTAGCATATTACGAGATGATTGAAGACCTCCAAGGTACCTTTGAGGAACTTCAACAATAATGCAAGGAGTCTACAACCCTTTTGCATCAGGGATATGAGAAAAAGTATCAGCAACTAAGTGCTGATAAGGGATATGATAAGTTGTTTGCTTCTTATGATATAAAGGAAAGGACTTTGAAGACCGAGGTTGAAGAGCATAGGCAAATCGCCAAATTGTTAAAGCAGGAGAACAATAATTTGCGAGGAGAGATATCTCATCTGAAATCTGTAGCCTCTACCTCGGGAGCCTTAGTTCTTGTCAACGATGAAGGTTTTTCTTTCTTGGAGGTTGAAAATGCCAATCTAAGAGACGAATTGAAAACCTTGAATAGAACTGGTCCTTCTACCTCTGCTCGTGGATGAGCAAGAGATTCTCGGGGACGAGCAAGGGATGCTCGGGTTACTATTGAAGAAGCTAGAACGCATGCAACCTTGGAGAATCAAGCATTCCAGTTGGTGGTGAAAAATCAAGCATTAGCTGAGATGTCCAAGAAGATTCTGAATTTGGACGAGCAGCTCTCCGCACAAACGTCTGCCTTGGAGAGTAAAGAACTTTTAACGAAGAACCTCCACGAGCAACTGGAGAGGTTAACCTATCAATTCCACAAGCAGCCCAGAGATTTCTGGATGGCTGGTTATAATGAAGCCCTCTACCATCTAGATGATCGGATCCAAAATGCAAATAATGTTGGTTATAATCAAGGATGGCTGAATGGCTTGGGTGTGCTGCAGTTAGAACAGGGTCACTATTTATGGGATTACTATAATCCTGGGTTGCTCGAGTTACCGGTGCCACCTTTCAAACTGGATATGAGCTAGATTCCTGCTCGGGCCATTCCTCAATGTCTGATTTCAAAGTATCTCGGTGACTACAGTCTTCATTCCAATTTCGAGATATCTCGCCCTGAACACCTACTTGATCGTCCCTCAGTAATGAATGTCAGGATGCTTAAAGATATAAATTTCATCAATTCCCCGTATGCTTTAGACGATCCTCCCTCTGGTGAAGAACCTATTTCAAAGGCATAGGGGAAGAAACCAATAGAATAGGATTCTTGATGTAACAATTTTTTATGTATTTTATTCTCAATGTATCTTGTTTTGGATTTAATGAAAAATTTCTAGTTTTCTTTGCAATCTTAATTGTCATTGACTTTGGAAATATTTTGTAAGACATTTCTAATGATTGTGCATGTCTATCTGTTGAAAAGATAAAAATATTTTGTGCTATTTCAAATTGTCGATCAACTAGTTAGTGAAAATTTATTGTCGACTATCTGAATTTATCTGATGACCAAGAAGAGTTGGTGATATTTTATTTCTCGACCAACTATGGTGGTAGTTTTAAAATGCCATAAGTATCAATACATTTATCACTTTTTAATTTTAAGCCCTGAGATGACTTTCATTTGTTTAACCAATTGTTTCCGACCAACCGGAGTTGGTGGTTTTTGTTCCCGACCAACAATAGTTCGCAAATTTTTGTTCTCGACCAACCTTAGCTGGTAGATTTTCTTCCCAACCAATCGTAGTTGGTATTTCTGGGAAATTTTTTATTCCCGACCAACTATAGATGGTGGATTTTCTTCCCAACCAACCGTAGTTGGTATTTCTGGGAAATTTTTTATTCGCGACCAACTATAGCTGGTGGATTTTCTTCCCAACCAACCGTAGTTGATATTTCTGGGAAATTTTTTATTCCCGACCAACTATAGTTGGTGGATTTTCTTCCCAACCAATCGTAGTTGTTATTTCTGGGAAATTTTTTACTCCTCACCAACTATAGTTGGTGGATTTTCTTCCCAACCAACCGTAGTTGGTATTTCTGGGAAATTTTTTATTCCCGACCAACTATAGTTGGTGGATTTTCTTCCTAACCAACCGTAGTTGGTATTTCTAGGAAATTTTTTATTCCCGACCAACCGTAGTTGGTATATGTGGGCTTGATGTGTAGTGTGTAGCACTAATACTCCGAAATATTTTCAACAAAAGGAGAGAATTGGGCAAAATATCCAAAACTTTATTCATATCGAAGAAAACTGCATTACATAGAGATTAAATTACTGATAATATTTGCGCAGATGTTCTGCGTTCCATGCATTCTTAAACTCCTCTCCTTCTAAGGTTTCGATTCTATACGTCCCTCGTCGAACAACCTCTGTTACTCTGTAGGGCCCATGCCAGTTAGCTTCCAATTTGTTTTGCTTTTGAATTACTTTCTTTAGCACATAGTCTCCTTCTTTTAGGTCGCATTTCTTTACTCTCTTGTTGTAGAACAGAGTTGTCCATTGATGGTATGCAGCATTTCTGATTGCTGCCTCTTCTCTAACTTCCTCGAGCATATCCAAATCTAATCTTTTCATCAAGTCACTGATAGGAGAGCTAAAATTCAGCACCCTCTGTGTGGGGAGACCCACTTGACAGGTATAACAGCTTCACTTCTAAATGCCATCATATATGGAGATTCTCCTGTGGCAGCTCGTGGAGTAGTACGATAAGCCCATAGTACAGAATGTAGCTCGTTGATCCAATTTGCCTTTGCATCATTTAATCCTTTCTTCAAGCCATTCAGCAGCATTCTGTTTGTCACTTCAGTTTGTCCATTGCTTTGAGGGTGGTCTGGTGCAGAGTGGGTTTTCAATAAGTTCGACTGATGACAATATGCAGCAAACTCCTCGTTGTCTAATTGGGTTCCATGGTCTATGTCGATAAAGGTCTCAGGTTCCACCCACTTAGTAAAGTAATCCAATGCGACGACAAGATATTTAAACCTTCCTCTGGTCGTTGGAAGTGGCCCGACCAAATCAATTCCCCACATGGCAAATGGCGAAGCGGAAGTAATGGGTGTCAATAATGCTTAGGGAGTTCTTCGGATAGTGGTGAAGCGTTGACATTTGTCACATTTTTTGGCATAGGCTATCCAATCAGCCCTCATTGTCAGCCAATAGTATCCCTGCATCATTATCCTTTGCAGAAGTGACCGACCTGCTTCATGGGCTCCACAAGACCCTTCATGGACCTCTTCGATCAAGTCTTTCACCTCGGTGGGATGTACACATCTCTGCAAGCCAGCTATAATTCCTCGTCTATATAGAACACCATTGGTCAATACATAACGAGCAGCTTTAAACTTTAGTTTCTTAGCTGCTAGTTTATCAGTTGGAAAATACCCTTCTTCAATATATGCCCTAATACGATCCATCCAAGATGGTCCTAAATTAAGGGTAATAAAGTTCATCATCAGATCTTCATCTATACTCCGATTAGCTAAGACTTCTATTGGGATTGTTCTTCGTATCTCAGTGCGTGTGGCTGAAGCTAACCGAGCTAAGCTATCTGCTCTGGCATTCTCCAATCTTGGTATTCTAATTATCTGCACTGTCATCAAACTTGATAAAATCTCAATCGCTTTTGCATGATACCTGATCATTAATTCTCCTTTGGCTGCATATACTCCCAATATTTGATTTACGATCAACTGCGAGTCCCTGAATACAATAACTTGCTCTGCCCCCATGGTTTTTGCCAAATTAAGACCTGTTATCATAGCTTCATATTCAACCTTATTATTAGAAGCCTTGAATTGGAAGCACAGAGCATACTCCACATCGACCTCATCCGGGCTGTTCAAAATAATCCCTGCTCCAAAACCCGTAGTTCAAGATGAGCCATAAACATATAGATTCCATATAGGTACCTCGTCTTCAAATTCTTGATCGGATAAAGTTCCTCGGTGGAGTATTTGCTGCTTCCTTTTATCCCCCTCTAGCACTTCTTGCTGCTCGTCGACCATCTTCTTTTTCTCGCCGACCAACTTCTCTTGCTCGTCGACCAACTTCTTTTATTCGTCAACCAACATAAGTTGATCGGGGTTTAAATTCGATGATCCTGTAACATCCACAGGTTGGTCGGTATCCAGCTTTTGCTCCTCGGAGGTATCAGGATAGGTGAACTCCGCTATAAAATTTGCTACTACTTGCCTTTTAGTGACGATCTAGGCTCATAAACTATGTCATACTCACCAAGTTCTACTACCCAGTACATCAATTTCCCTGATTTTTTTGGTTTATAAAGATCTTGCCTCAATGGCATATCAGTATACACAACTATGGTATGAGCTTGGAAGTACAGCCTCATTCTCCTACTTGCCTCGATCAATGCTAGTGCCAATTTTTCCATTCTTGGATATCTGATCTCTGCTCCTCGAAAGGCTTTGCTAGTGTAATAGATTGGTTTTTCCACTCCATTCTCCATTCTTATCAATGTTGAGCCAACTGCATTCTCCGACACTGCCAAATACAAGTAAAATCTTTCCCCCGTCACTGGCCTCGATAATAGTGGAAGTGTTCCCAGATATTTCTTCAATTCTTGAAAAGCCTTCTCGTATTCGTCATTCCATTCAAACGTTCTTCGGAGTGTTTTGAAGAATGGGAGGCATCTACCCGTTGCTCATGATACAAATCTATTAAGTGCTGCAACTCACCCAGTGAGACTTTGTACTTCCATCTTTGTCGTTGGAGATCGTAGTCCCAATAGAGCCTTGATCTTCTCGAGGTTTTCTTCGATTCCTCGTTGGTTGACAATATACCCGAGGAACATGCCTTCTCGTACTCTGAATATTCACTTGGTGGGATTTAGCTTCATTTGATATTTATCTAGTTGATCAAAGGTCTGGCCTAAGTCAATTAGATGGTCAGCAGCTCTCTTGCTCTTCGTCAGCATATCATCAACATAAACTTCCATATTGCAACTGATTTGTTCTACAAATACCTTGTTCATCAGCCTTTGATATGTTGCACCTGCATTTTTCAAACCAAAAGGCATAACATTATAATAATAAGTTCCCCTAGGGGTAATGAAATAGGTACTCTCCCTGTCTTCAGGTTTCATTTTAATTAGGTTGTAACCAGAATAAGCATCCATGAAGCTCAACAACTCGTGTCCCGAGGTAGCATCCACTAATTGATCAATTTGGGGGAAAGGAAAATGATCATTTGGGCATGCCTTGTTAAGGTCGGTAAAGTCTACACACATCCTCTACTTGTTGTTTTTCTTCTTTACCATTACTACATTTGCCAACCAGTCTGGATATTTGAAATCTTCAATAAAGCAAGCTTGCTGTAGCTTCTCGACCTCCTCCTGTATGGCTTGGTTCTTCTCGGGACTGAACACTCTTTGTCTCTGCTTCACTGGCTAGATCTCCTTATTCACATTGAGCTCGCAACATAAGAAATTTGGATCTATTCCTAGAATATCCTCATGACTCCAAGCAAAGGTTTGTTTTCTACTTTTTAGGAAAACTATCAATTCCTATTTTAGTGAGGCATCTAACGATGAACCTATTTGAGTTGTTCGTTCCGGGTGCTCGTCGTCCAAAATGATGTTTTCAGTAGCTTCCACCAACTGACCTTTCATGAGCTGCGATTCGTCTCTAGGATCCAATGTTTCAATCTCTGCACCTTCATCCACTTGGTATGTCATAGTCTTTTTCCTAGATTCCTCCAGTTCTTCTTGCTCGGCAGATGAGTAATAACATTCCCGAGCAACTTTTTGGTCACCCTTTACAGCTCCTACTCCAAAATTAGTTGGAAACTTCAGACATTAATGTACAGTAGATGGTACTGCTTCGAACTTTTTCAAACCTACCCTTCCCATGATTATATTGTAAGCTGACTGGACATTCTTATCCATCACAAAGAAACGTACTCTTTCTGTTCGACAAGTAGGCCATGTGCCGATGAACATATCCAACTTGATTGTCCCAACTGGAAAGATTTTCTAGCCAGCAAACCCGAGGAGGGGCTTGTGATAAGGTTCTAACTGTGATAACTTTAGATTTAAACTATCGAAGCATGAGTAGAACATGATATCCGCCGACCTACCATTATCCACCAGTGTCTTGAAAGTATTACTTCTTTCATCCTCATTTTGATCACTAGTGGATCATCATGAGGATATAGTACACCTGCGAGGTCGTTCTTGGAGAAACCAATGACCAGTTTTTCTTTGTTCACCTTCCTCGGGCGATCATCCTCAGCTAGATTTATTCATTTAATGTATGAACAAGCTTGAGATTCATTGAGGTAAGCTTTCCTTTCCGCAATAAGGTTTCCACCTCATGTATCTCCACCTTTAATAACGTTACAATCAAATGATCCAAAACGAATTGAAAAAACCTCACGTTCTGGCTGTCTTGGTCTCATGGGGAGATCGGGGTCGTCTTTTGGATCATCTTCATGATCTCTTTTCTTATTTTCTTCTGCTCGACGAGGAGATCTAGACCCTTGTCTTGCTCGGTCATCACTTTTTCTTTCATTCTTCGATCAACATACTTGGTCATCTTTCCTCGTCTGATGAGTGCTTCGATTTCATTCTGGAGAGCTATGAAATTTTTGGTCGTGTGACCATGGTCTTTATGGAACTCGTAATATTTGGCCTTATTCCTCTTGACAGGATCTGACTTCATTTTCTTAGGCCAGTTTAGTTCCCTGCTGTTCTTGATCTCTTCCAGGACATGGTTTATGTCTACTTTCAAAGGAGTATAATTTTTAAATTTCTTCAATATTTCCCATGATGGTTTTGCCTTTGACTGCTTGTTACTACCATTGTTCTTATGTTCTTTCTTTTTAGCCTTATCAACCTCCACCTTGGTCTCTTTGGTGTCCATGTTCTTCTTCGCAGCCATAGCCTCCTCGGCATTCATGATCTTGGCCGCTTTTGCCATTAGTTCTGACATGGTTCTGGGTGGATCTTTGGCCAAAGTATAGTACAATTTATTGGGCAACAGTCCACTCATCAAAGCAGTAATTACTGTCTTTTCCTCGTAATCAATAACTTCCAGCTTCTCGTTATTGAAACGAGTTATGTAATCCCTGGTGCTCTCACCTGTTTTTTGTCTAACACTTAACAAATGTGCCACTCGTTTAACTGGTTTTGCTCCAAAACAGAAATTTCCAATGAAGAGCTCGGCCAATTGAAAGAAAGTTGATATCTTCCCCCGAGGAAGATTATTGTACCATATTTGTGCAGATTCGGTAAGAGTTCCCAAAAATGCCCTGCATCTCATCTCGTCTGGCACGGTATAGATGTCGACAGCAGCTTGGTATTGTCCTATATGAAGGACAGGGTCAGTTTTTCCATCATATTTAGGGTTCACAATAGGTGCTTTGAACTTCGATGGTGTGGGAAAATCCACAATTGCCTGTATAAAAGGCGTCCCATGGACAAAAGTTCTTTGTAGAGGATTCTTGTCCTTAACCATATTCCTTAGTCTATCTTCCAACCTTTGAATATAGCCTTTCCATGCATCTTTTCCCTCCTCGGGCCTATTGGTTCGAGGAATTGATCGTGTTGAAGTCGCTTCCTGGGATCTATCTTGTCGAGCAACTGGTTGTGATTGGGCAGAACCCTCTCTTAGATCAGATGATCGTCAAACGTTTCTTGACACAACCTTAGGAGGAAGTTTATTCTTTTTAGGGCCCAATCGACAAAAGGAGAGATCCTACTTAATCTTTCTAATGCACTAGTCCTTTCTGGAGAGAGAGAGTGATGTGTTGTTCAGTATCTGTGGCTCGTACTGACGAAGTTCGACCCGGTTGATAAGAAAAATCATCAGATTTCTCAGTGCGATATGAATCGCTTTACCTAATACGCGAAGAAACTAAACGGGTATTTCATTGAACACTTCGTTGTCCTAAATGGGTCGGTGCTCCACCTTAGATAGTTTGCATGAGTTGTCGCATAGTCTCATGCATAGCCGTCTGGCCTTGAGCCAAATTGGCCATAATTCCAGTCAGATCTTGGACATTTGGAGGAGCGGATGGATTCGGGGGGTTTCCAACGTTTCGATTACTGGATTCAGGATTATCAGCCATTGGTGATAAATTATTTTGGTGAAGAACGAGAATTTCAGTCGTTTCCCACAGACGGCGCCAATCTGTTGATGTAAAAAATTAGATTATCTCTAATTAATCAATCACAAGTAAAAAATAAATAAGACAAGAAATTTTTAAAGTGGTTCATCCTTAAAGAAATGGCCTACATCCACTATTTTGTTATTGCTGACTGTTTGGGAATTCTTGATTACAGGTTTTACCAAGAAATTCCGAGTCCCCTTACAATGAGGAAGATACAATGTATTTATAGACCTCGGGCTGTAAATGTGAAAGGGTAATACATAACTGTCCAATAGGCGTGTACATCTGTATGATAATAATCAGCATTTAATGCGCATTAAATCCTCTTAATTATTCAGTTATAAATACTCCGAACGAGGTGCAGCTCGAACCGCCTGAGCTGCTCGGACCGCCAAAGTAGCTCGGTATAATAAAGTTTCTCAGAGAGCACCTATTTCTCGTAGTGTCTGAGTTGGTCGGGGAGGTTGATTTACTTGAAGTCAAGGTGTTGTTCAAAAATGTTTGTAAGTGCCATGTAGATTGACACGTGTCTCCACTTAACTCATCCACGTCAGCAGACTAAATTTAGTATTAACAACCATATTATTAAGGATAGGTCAAGGCTTAGGACCGTGACCAGAGCCGTGACCAGTCTCATATATTACAGGATGGGTCACAGATAAAGTTGTGACTAGGTGTGTGTATGGGTCGTGGCTAAGGATCATGACCCTCTGTCGTGATCCCCAAGGTCCGTGACCCTTCCCTTGATCAGGGATTTGGGTCGTGACCGATGAAAATTGTCACGGTCCTTGACTATGAAGCATAATACTATTCAGGGACTTTAGCCGTGACCATTCACCTAATATGGTGTAGTTATATGAAGGTAAGTTTAGAGGAAAATCATACCTCTTCTTGAGAAGCTTCGATAATTTTTTCTAGCTCAGCTGCCACCTCACGAGCTTCAACTGTATCAACAAATCCCTTCTTTGGGTAGTTGCTCCACCTTCTAAAATAGAAGGGCCAAACAACCCCATTAAAAATTGTTCATTAACACTAGGCGTAGGGTAATAACCATGATATCCCTAGAGGTATTAATAGGAGCCTCCTCAATGGAAACAGCCTATGAGCACAAAGAGGTGGGAAAAAAAGAAAAAATAATTTAGTTCATGTAAAGCCGTGGAACAACAACACAAAAGGAATTCACTAACAAATCACAAATACTCACCACAGAGACTAGTTCAACAGCTATAGTCTCCCTTACTTCAACAGCTATTATCACCTCAAGAATAATAGGCAAAGAGAGGAGTTAGGTCTAATATAAGTGTAATGTTCTCCTCTAGGGGTGGGGATGATGAATGGAGATCAGGAGGAGTTTTTTTAGAGGAGTGCTATTGGGCACTTGGTATTTTTTGCTCCTCATTTTTCTCATGTTCAACAACAACTCCATCTTAAATTGTATAGTCCATAGGGTAAGGCGAGTTTCTTAGTTGAACAAATTTGATGAAACCTCCGCGATGCACGTACCAATGGAACTTCCTCTTAGACCTCTTCTTCTTCCTCCTCATGAACTTTTTCAACTTGCTCAACATCCACTTCAGCTTCCTCAGTAGCTTTAAGAACCCTTGTGCTTGACCTGGACCTCTTTCAGATGCTAATAATAGTAGGAGGAGTAAAAGAAATGCCCTTTGATACCATATGTTGTGCCAAAGTTTCTCTCGGGGCCAAAAAAACTTGATCCCACTCTCAAAATAATGTCTTAATTAGATCAGAGCACTTATTGGACAACTGGGGATCGACTTCAGACTTTGATAGGGATGCTTGTGGGGGACTTGAGGGAACAACTATTTTCTTTAGAGTTTAGGCTTTCTTCTTGTCCTTGTCAACTAACACTCTTGAGGCACCAATGGGTGTCTCCCCCCTAACAACGAGCATGGACAGATAGATCCTTATTTTCCTCAACATGTTAGGAGGTAGAATCCCTTTTTTCCTTTAAAATGGCTTCACTCACAGGTGCCAAGGGAGGTAGCTCTTGGGGCATGGTATCATTAGCTTCACTCAAGGGAAATTAGGATTTATTAAAGGAACGGTTTATCAATCCCAACTCCATTTATGGAAAATGTTCAACTACGGGACAGATGGGCTCTCGCTCAACAACTTTGTGGAACTTACCAAGTTGATTAGGCCAAAATACATTGAGGTAGTGGTGGAACTACCACCTTGAGCACGTTGATAGGTATAACCATTTTTCTTTTAAGTTCATTTGATAAAGTTTCTACGATTTTGGTAAGAAAATAGCCACAAGACATGAAAAAATTAGTGTTTTTCTCGGTGGTATTATGATTTAGAAGAGGAACCACCTGGTTAATTGCAAATTGCATGGCGACACGATGGGGTGACTAAGTTGCACATTAGTTTTCCCACAAGTTATACAACGGAAGGTAGGAAGGAGTAAGAATTAAAAGAACGTTGAAAGAAGGTAAATTGAGGGAATAAGACTAATCGACCACTGTAACAAGTCAAAAGGTATCCTCAAAGAAGTTATTAGAAAAACATTGATCAATGAAATAAGAAGAACAAATATTTAAACACTTAACATTATCAATGAAAATTCTTTCTTGATTATTTAAGGTTACAAGCAAGGATGCTAGGAACCTCAATATAATGCCTGGTGGGGAGAAAATCAGTAGGATCATAATCAGGGATCCTAGCATATGTGAATGTTGTGAGAAGGACGTGGTTGGCGTACTTTGACAAAACAAATCTACCAGTAGACCTGGCAAAGTCAGCATGTATCCTAACAATACAAGTCTATAAGGAGCCAAGTGTAATGGTAGCTAGGGGAACCTTCACCCCAAAGGACAATCGAAAAGTAAGCTTGATGAGGTTCCTCCTCGAATAGTCATGAGACTTTCCATGAAGGAAGATCCTCGAAAAGATAATCCAAATATAACCAGCAAGTTCAATGCATATTGTATAACCTTATTTTGTAGGAGGCATCATGAAAACATGTTTTCCCATTGGATCGTGTTTGGTTGCCTCTCAGGACTTGGCTCTAGACTTGTCCTCCATGTGGTAAAAATACCTAATAATCTCTGAAAAGGTACACTTATTGTAAGTTTTCATACACTTCTTGATCATCCCTCTCAACTCTTTGTGGGAAATTGCCTCAACCCCCTAGATGACTTCATTGAAGAAGGTATCTCTGTAAGCCTCTTTAATTCCTAAGATTTCACATACATCCTCCAATCTAATAGTAAACTCCCCACCACCCAATGGTAAAAGTGTGAGTCTGGTGGCTCCAGCGAGAGACCAATATCCTCAAAGTATTATTGTTCTTAGCCAAATTGCGATTAACAAACCATAAAGTCACATACAAACCAACTAGGAACAATTGTGCATTGTATTTTCCACGGATATAGTCTGTCCATATTGCCAAACCTTCGCTTGAGCCCCCAGCAAACTCAAACTCAGCGTTGGAGTAAGGATAATGTTTTCTCTCAACCCTAAACCTGGTAAAAGTAGAACCAGTTATGTACGCCCAATCCTCAATAACATCGTCCTCACCCATAATAAGATTCATATCTTATTCCCTTAGGGGAACTAGTTTTCCACTTCCCAGAATTGATCTGCAGTTCAAAGTAAGGAGAGCGGTGACATTTTCCCCATTGAAGTTGACGATCAACAATTTCAGAAGAGGATTCCCTAACAGAGATAGTTTTCTTAGGTGCCATTTCAAGGATATGGAATATGTAGATGAAAATAAAGAATTTTTTTATGATTATCTCATGGAGGAACTGCTTTCTCTCTCTCTCTCTCTATGTGCTCAAATAATACACTATTTCCCAAAACTCTAAAGGTAAAGAACATTTGGTAGTGGAAGAAACCCCTTTATAATGGGAAAATTTTAATAATAAAATAAGCCTCTCAAAAATACACGTGGGTGTGGAGAGAGGAGTAATGATCACAGTGGGAATTGCAAATCTTGAGGTTCCTCACGTGGAATGTACGCGCGTACCCTAGCCTGTCATGTGCATAGCTGGGGGGATATATGTCGGTTGCATTTAAAGTGAAGCGATGAAGCAATGATGATAAGATTAATAAATTCAAAAGATGTTAGGGCGGATCTCTTGTACACTTGAGTAAGTAAATGTTTTTTTTTTTGGGGGGGGGGGAGGGGGGGGAATATTTGAAAACCATTATAATTTCCCAAGTGAAATTTTCAATTTCTACACACAAGTGTAACACACTAAAAACTCTCAGCAAAACTCCATGACTAAGCTTTAAAGTTCATTCGAGCACAAGCTCATTCGAGTGCGAAAAGGTCCTAAGGTCCATCACGTACAACACAAATTGTTGCCTCTATATATTAATTGCCTATCTATTTAAAATAACACATGCATATAGGTTTCTCGAGAAATGATGTTAATATATCGTACAAATATTTTTTCACAAGCAAACAAATATGTCTATGAAGGGGCAAATGTAGCAGGAGATACAAGCTCAAAGATGATAAGAAAACTAACATTGCACAAATCAAAAATCAAATATGGTCATTTGCACAAGACTATGGTTGCTTAAAGGATCTCCTAGAAATATTAATCTCAAACAAGAAATATGGAAAAGATACTTTGTAATAGGGATAATGATGTACTTGTATTAAGTTTTCCATATAAATTATGAAGTTTACTTTTTAATTTTTGTGTGGTTGATTGGTACCCTCTAAGGACCATGTCTGGAAGGGCATATGAGAGCTCACATGCTCTATCGAGTATCCTCATCTTGGGTACCTTGAAGGGGTTCGGCTTGGAGGATTGAGAGAAAGGAAATGTTGGAAAATACAAATATCTTTAAGTCCCTTGGGTAAATCCTTGATTTCCATAAACATATATAAATGGATGCTTAAGCTATCATCTGTTGGGGAACCTACTTGAGGGACCTCAGTCCTAATAGTTATCCAAAAGTTAGCTTTTGATCATCACATACAATTCACAAGTTTCTCAAGAAACCATCAGTAAAGAAACCTTCATTCGATTAACCACCTTTTTAAGTGATGTGACAACACATCTTTTACAGACTACTGTTTACCAACTCTATGACATCATAGCATCTGACATTAAGGAACTCGAGTAAATTGAACTCAAGTAAGTTTATTCCTAGGATGGTAAGTTCATAGTTCTCACATCCCATCCCATTTAATGTTTTCATACTTTTTATAAGCAAAATAGTGTTCCCTCCAGAATATCATATCATGTGCATTTAATGCACTATCTTTGGAATTTATTAATGTGCAGTGTTGGCATTAAATGGGCTCAAACACATTTAATGCAAGGAAGGTCACTCGAGTGACCTTGCCACCATATAAATACTCCCAAGTTGTGTCTTTCTATAATCGCAATGTTGAACCTAGAATTTCTTCCAAAATCATCCTAAATAAGAGAGTTTGTTGTGAGGACATTGATTATGTGACTATCCTCTTTACTCTATTAAAACCATTATTGAGCATTTATTGAGCTGAAGGTTACTTCCTTACCTTTATTGTGCTAAAGGTTCTTGTTCCTTCTCCTTCCCATCAAGTTGCCTATGGGGTCCCTTATATTTATTACATTCCCGGAGGATTTATGTTGGAGTTTGGATATTGAATATTTTTTTTTATCTTTGACTTACATTTATTATCACTTATAACTGTTCTTTGGCACTAATTATCATCTTGACAATGGGTTACGCCTCACTTGATACTAATTGTATTTCAAAAGTCAACATAGTAGGAAGGAACATGAACACTAATAGTAGGAAGGAACATGAACACCATCTACATATTATTTTACAAACCTTGAGAGAGAAGTAGTTACATGATAAATTTATATATGTGAATTATGGCTAGATAAGGTAGTATTTTGGGGGCATTTTGTTTCTGCTAATGTCATTTGTGTACATCCCAAGAAGTTGGACTTACTAATGAACTCAAAAAGGATAATTAGTGTGACAGAGGTACGTAGTTTTATGGGATTAGTTTTTTATTACAAGAGATTTATATCAGGGTTTTCTTCTATTTCATAATCATTGATTAACCTCACCAGAAAGGAGAACATCTGTATGGGGAATGATATATATTAGAAAAACTCTGAAAATTTAAATGGTAAGTTGACATCAACTTTGGTAATTACTATTCCAATATGTACAAAAGGCTTAGTTATTTATAGTGATGCCTCATATCATGGACTTGGTTATGTGTTAATGTGGTATGGAATGTTAATTTATTTTCCTTCGACAATTAAAGATACATGAACACAATTATCTTAGATATGATCTTCAGTTAGGTGTAATAGATTTTGGACTAAAGATTTGTAGTTTACTTATATGGTGTTAATTTTGAAATTTACACTGACCATCAAAGTTTAAAGTACTTGTTTACTCATAAAGACTTGAACTTAATGCAAAGGAGGTAGGTAAAAATTATAAAATATTATGACGGCGTGATACATCACCACTAGGGTAAGACTAATGTTTTTCCTTATTCATTAAGTATAATTTATGTTGTATATCATCTTATATTTATTACATTCAAGTTAACCTAATGAGAGAGTTTGATTTCATGGTCTTGGAATCAAATTCAAATTATTCATGTAAATAGTATCACATTAAAATTTAAGAACCCTGTTGATAGTTTGGATACCACAAACACAAGCATGAGATATAAAATTAAAGAAACTTACAGACAATATGCAAAAGGGTAAAACAAAATAATTTTCTGTTAGTTATGATGACATCGTTATGTATGATAACTGTTTATGTGTACCTAATGTGCCTAATTTAAGAATAACAATTTAGAGGAAGCTCATTGTTCTTTATATGCTATGCATCCAAGTAGCACTAAACATTATAGAGATTTTAAAAAATATTATTGGTGGACGGGGATGAAAAAAGACATTGCAGATTTTGTTGCTAGATTTCTAGGTTGCCAGCTGGTGAAGACAAAGCATCACAATCCTAGTGGTTTAATACAATCCTAGTGGTTTAATACAACCCTTACCTATTCCTGAGTGGAAATAGGAACATGTTACCACATATTTCATTATAAATTTTTCAAAATCATCACTGGGGTTTGATTCTATTTAGGTTGTCACTAACAAGTTAATTAAATCTGCACATTTTCTTGCTATTAAAACTACTTACTCCATGGATAGATATGCCAAAATATATATGGATAAGACAATTATATTTTACGGTGAACCTATTTCTATTATTTCTGACCGAGATCCTAAATTTACTTCTCTCTTTTGGCCTAGTTTATAACAAGATTTTGTAAGGACATATTTTTATAAGTCCGTTATCAATTTATTATGTCATATACCGCTACACCGTCAAAGAGCATTCAAGAGCCATCTACATCAAGATGGATCCAAATTAATCAAGTTCTTCATCAAAAAGACTCCGCGAAGCTTACTTTGGTAAGGTTTTATTTTAAATACCTTATCTTTTCACTTAAAGCATTTGGGATATTTTTATAAAATATTTTCTAAGTGTTGGAGCGGACCTTTTCGTCAAATTTAAGAATGAGTAATTTTTTCTAAGTGTTGGAGCGTACCTCGGTTTTGATGCCCAGGTCGTTCAAGTGAGATAGAAATCTCGTTCAAACGACATGGCAGTGTCGCGAGATGTCGTTCAAACAACATCTGTCCTTCGTTCACGCGAGATTTCTATCTCATTCGAATGAGCACGATTTTCGAGGCAGCACAATTTTATTATAAATACTCATTAAATGTTAACATTTTTCTTAAGAAGTCGGCCTTTTCCAGAACAAAAAAATTGCGAAAGCATAATTCTTTTGTCTTTTTCCTTTTAGGATTTAATCCCCTTTTTGTTTTCAATTCACAAAACTCCCATATGCTTTAGTGAATTGTTTTGTTGTTCAAAGACACAACTTTGATTTTGTTCAACCTTTGTGGAGAAGGGATCTCGATATTTTATCGTTGGATATCGAGCGTAGTCATTCTGCGTGTCGACGGGCCGAAGATGACGAATTGACGTCTGGAGGGTATTTCGTTGTCTCTCGTATCTTTGAAGGATTACTGAAGGCACCGTGCATTATACACTTGTGGAAGATTATCAGGTTGTATGTAAGTCAAAGTTCTTGTGAATTCTTTAAAGTGTTTAAAAAAGGTTTTACCCGAAAGGTTTTTTTTCTGAATCGGTCGTCTTTATTTTTCATGCATGGTTTGAATGATTTATGACTTTTAGATGCATGTTTAAGGGATGAATTTAGACTCTAATTAAATAAGGATTAATTGGAAACTTGTGAATTAATTTAAATCGGTATCACACACTGTCATATTTTTCAAATTGGTATTAGAGCAAGTTGCACTAATTTATCGCGTATTCCTATTTTTCGCAAAATTGTCTGATATTGATTTTTTTGAAAAATCAGTTTTGTGAAAAATTGCAATTTTTCCTATGGAGCACTTATATAATCAGATGCCTATTTTTGACGGGTCTAATTATGCCTACTGAAAATCTAGTATGAAATTTATTTTAAAATCTATTGACGAGCGTGTTTGGTTGCTTTGTGAAAATGGGTGGTATCCGCCCATGGTCACCTTTGATAATATAACCTCTTTAAAACTCGTGTCGGCCTGGACTGAAGATGATTATAAAATGTGTAACTTTAATTCTCGTGGTTTGAGTGCTATTCTGAAGCTGTCACTCCCGATGAGTTTCTTCGAATTATGACGTGCACCATGTCTAAAGAGGCATGGGATGTTTGGAAATTGACACATGAGGGTACGAACGCAGTTAAAGAATCAAAATTACAAAATTTGGCCACCCAATTTGATACTATCACCATGTCTAAGTCTGAAAGCTTTGATGATTTTTATGCACGTTTGTTAGACATTGTTTACACCAGTTTTAATTTGGGTGAGGTTATTGATAACACACGTGTCGTTAAAAAGATTTTGAGATCTCTCCCAAAATGTTTTATTCCTAAAGTCATTATTTTGAACTCTTTGGGAAATTTGAAATCACTTAAGTTAGAAGAACTTGTAGGAGATCTTCAAACCTATGAGATTGACATGTTTCTCAAAACCATTAAGGCTAAGGATAATGGTGTTGCTTTAAAAACTCACTTTAAGAAAAAGAAAGAAAAAGTTTGTGAGTTTGATTCTGATGGTGAATTTAATTTTGATGATGTGGCCATGCTCGTGAAAATTTTAAAAAGTTTCTCAAAATGAAAAAGTAAAATTCTTTCAATAAAAAGAGATATTTTGAGTCAAATAAAAAGAAAGTGGAGGCCAAAGATAGTGATAAGGAGGATGAGATCAGGTGCTTTGAGTGTGAGGGCAAAGGGCACATAGCTAAAGACTGTCTTACTGGGATAAGGAGAAAGGGCAAAGAGACTGCTATACCCACCACACTTAGTGATAGTGAGGGTGATGAGGGATATGAGTCTGGTAAAGGTTTAGCTCATGGGATGTGTGTAGCTTTTTTGAGTCATGTGAGCACGCTCATTTTGTCTCACATTAATAGTGGTCATGAGAGCACCGGTGATGACTCGAGTGTTTCTAGTAGAGATGAGAGCGAGTTTGAGAGAGGAGATGAAAGTGATCTCCAAAAATCCTTTAGAGATTTGTACATCGAGACCTTGAAAATAAATAAGTATAATAGAGATTTAGGTCGTTGGGTTTTAAATTTGGAGAGAGAGAAGGAGGTTTTAAAAAAGGAGAAGTGTGATTTGACCAACACGTTGTCTAGTCTAACGACACGTTTATCCCCACTCGAGAGTGATCTCGAACGTGCTAGGGAGGTCAAAGTCAATTTTGAGAACGCACCTAAGAAGGGTTAAAAGGTGGTTCTTAAGGGTAAAGGTGAGAAGTTAGGAATAAGTCATGGCGGTGCTTCTACTTACCAATTAGCACCTGAGCGAGTTCCCACTTCAGTGTTAGATTCACATGAGTCTCACCCTAACCCACCTAGGCGTCCCATTACTATTAGGAGAGCGCGTCCTAGAGTTTTTGAGAAAGGTGTTCCTAGGCCTATATATGTTTGTTCCCATTGCAAAAGGAGAGGACACCTTAGGGAAGTTTTCTTCAAATTGGGTTATGTGTCACGTTTTTCTATTACACGTTTTTCTACCACACATGCACCCACACATGATACTTTACATGCTCCCGGAGACTACATGAGAGAGTTTGCACATTTAGGTGAGCAAGTTAAATTTTTGGTCAAAACTTCACAAGATTTGATGGAGGTTTTTCATAAGTTGGCACCAACTTTGGAAAACCCCTCTGCGCCTAACGATTGAGGTTTGACTTGTTTACTAGCATAGGATGATTTTCATGATGACATTATTAGCCTATTGCTAGTATGTATCATTTTTGTATAAATTTTTGCTTTTGAAAAATACAAAAAGATTTTATTTTGATGAAATTTTTGAAAAATCCAAAAAGGTTTTTCTATTTTGTTTGCACCGTTTATGGATGGACACTTAGGATGACCGAGTCACAACATTATTCCATTTTTTCATGTGACTATTTGATAGTATTTTGAGACAATAGGTTAATTCATCCATGTTCTTTATAATGTTTGGAGTCATTAAGATGTAATTAATTGTTACTTCCTACATGTTTCACTCATGTTTCCTTTATTGCACACATGCACGGATTTGTTTGATTATTGTGCTTATCTTATCACATGTTGGTTGTGTGTTTTCACTTCAATCATGTCCTTAAAACGATCCAAGCGCTATAAAACTTCATAAGAAAATTGTACATGTAAGAGCCGTTTGTGAGTTTATGTGCTTTGTTTGAAAACGGTGAAGGGCTAGGAAAGATTACTTTTTTTCTCCTTTGCAATTAAGCCGCCGTTTAAATTGGACCTAGAAAATTGAGGAATTTTATTATCCGGGGTCTAAAGAGGTTTAAAAGAACCTGAAAAATTTTAAAGGCAATAAAAAGAAATTCATGCCAATTATGGGCCATTTAGGTTTTTGCACCAATTCTCCAAATTTTGAGAATTTAGTTTATACACCTCTAAAAGAAAATATTTTTGAGGGAGTTTGGTTACAAAATTTAAACAGGTTTGACGTCCTTGAAAATCTTGAAAAAGCACTAAATAGTTTTGGACGTTATTGGTGTGGAAATCACTTTGACTTTGATTTGTTTATTGGCATAAGACGATGTCATCTAAATTCAATAATTTTTACACCTAAGGATACTTTTGATGTTCATTCGTTAGGGGTACACGTATGCATCGTGCACATATGATTGATTGAGTTTATTTAACTATCGAATGTGTTCACACCCATTCATTCCATTTCCATAACTTGGTTGTTTTAGTTTAAATTCATGGTGTGATTTTTAGTATCTTATTTTTGTATAAAAAATTGAAAAATCCAAAAATAGTTTATGGATGTTTGTGGTATACTCCTTTGCATGAGCGTTGATTGATTCATATTTTCTATGCAATTTTATCGCGACACTCCACGTTTTGATTTTTTCTTCTTATCTGTCTATTTGGGGACATCCTAAAAAGGGGGAGAAAGAATTATCATGTTATGGGGGAGTTTTTTCATTATGGGGGAGTTTTTGCATTATGGGGGGGATTTGATTTATTAATGATTTATTCTTTTAGCATTTCAAACTCGATACGTCACGATAGGTATTTTCTTTATCTCATGTGTGTAGTTACAAAGATTGCAGCTCATGATATTGCACACCCTGATGAGAAAATCTTTGAGACGAGTTGACGAAGATTTTTGAAGAACAGTTTGAGAACTTGTAGATTTATTCATGGGAGGGTAGATTTGTATAGGCATTTTGGTTTTTGATAATTCGGATTTTTTATGCATGTACAGGCATAGACATAGGGGGAGATTTGTAAGGAAATATTTTTTTATGTCCATTATAAATTTATTATGTCATATACTGCTACACCGTCGAAGAGCATTCAAGAGCCATCTACATCAAGACGGATCCCAATTAATCAAGTTCTTCATCAAAAAAACTCCGCGAAGTTTACATTGGTAAGGTTTTATTTTAAATACCTTAAATTTTCACTTAGAGCATTTGGGATATTTTTATAAAATATTTTTTAAGTGTTGGAGCGGACCTTTTCGTCAAATTTAAGAATGAGTAATTTTTTCTATGTGTTGGAGCGTACCTCAATTTTGATGCCCAGGTCGTTCAAGTGAGATAGCAATCTTGTTCGAACGACATGGCAGTGTCACGAGATGTCGTTCAAAAGACATCTTCCTTCATTCGTGCGAGATTACTATCTCGTTCAAATGAGCACGGTTTTCGAGGCGGTTCCATTTTATTATAAATACTCATTAAATGGTAACGTTTTTCTTAAGAAGTCTCAGTGTTTTCTAGAACAGAAAAACTGCAAAAGCATAATTCTTTTGACTTCTTTCTTTTAGGGTTTAATCACCTTTTTGTTTTTAATTCACAAAACGCCCATATGCTTTAGTGAATTATTTTGGTGTTCAAAAACACAACTTTGATTTTGTTCAACCTTTGTGGAGAAGGGATCTCCATATTTGATCGGTGGATACCAAGGGTAGTCATTCTGCGTGAGGATGAGTTGAAGACGAAGAACCGACGCCTGGAGGGTATTTCACTGTCTCTCGTATCTTTGAAGGTTAGCTGAAGGCAACATGCATTACACACTTGAGGGCGATTATCAGGTTGTATGTAAGTCGAAGGTCTTGTGAATTCTTCAAAGTGTTTATAAAAGGTTTTACCTGAAAGGGTTTTTTTCCTGAATCGGTCATCTTTATTTTTCAAGCATGGTTTGAATGATTTATGACTTTTAGATGCAAGTTTAGGGGCTGAATTTAGACTCTAATTAAATAAGGTTTAATTGGAAACTTGTGAATCAATTTAAATCGGTATCACACACGGTCATATTTTTCAAATTTAGATACTAAATTGAGATTTACTACATCTTTTCATCCTGAAATCGATGGAGGTCTATAAAGAATGATCCGGACACTCGAAGACATGTTATAATTTAGGAATTAGAGTTAAAAGGTGTATCAACACTTATCATTAACAAAGTTTGCCTATATAAACAACTATCATTCCAGTATTGTAGGGCTCCTTATGAAGATTTGCATGGGAGAGATTTTAGAACTCTAGTATGTTGGACTAAAGTAGGGGAACAACAATTTCTTGAACCAGAAATTGTGTAGCAAACTACTGAGAAGATAATGCATATTCATAATCACTCAAAGAATGATCGAGTATTCCTCCGTGTCTTACCATGAAAAGGGGATATTATGTTTAGAAAGCAAGGAAAGTAAACTCCTAGGTACATTGGCACATATAAAATAGTGAACCGAGTTAGTAGCTTATAAATTGGAATTACCACCAAAATTGTCCCGGGCACGACATTTTTCTAATATTGATGTACCATATCCTTCCCATTTATTGATTTCACAACTAATAGAGCTTCAAGGTGATGTGACTTACGTGGAAGAACCAATAGATATTTTAGATCGAAAGGAGCAAGTATTACATAAAATACCCAGTCCATTAGTTATAAATATGTGGAGGGAGCCACCTAGGATACATAAGATAATATAAAGAACCAATATCCTCATATGTTTGGTAAGTTTCTTATGTACAAAATTTTGGGGACAAAATTTCTCAAGGGGAATAAAAGTAAAATTCCTTAAAACATGATTAGGTATTTTAGTTGCATAATTAAGTATAAGTTGTGATTGATGAGGTTGACATTGAGTATTAAATATTTTATTTATCACGTTTGTAAAGTGCATACTCAGATGATATATAAGTTGGTTGCATTAGATTCTAATTGAGTTTATGCTTAGAGATACTGTGTTGAGAATATTTGATTATTTATGTGGTTAATTGAATTATTAATTATGTTTTGGATGTTTAAATTTTTTTACAGAAGTAAACCAGCTTTTGGTATAAAATTTATAAGGCTCGGCCACCAAATGTTTTAAGTTTTAAGATTTGGGCATGTTGTTATTTTCGAGTTTGAGCTCAATTTAAGCATAGTAAATTAATGATTTTGATTTAAAATGATATTAAAGTCATACATACATAAGTTTTATACACGTATCCGCAAATGGGGATCAATCCAATGCTGGAACAATTAATTAAAGTGGATTTACGAATGATGGACAAATATGCCTTGAACTGAAATGGTTTGATTGACCACCTTCAATCTAACCAATCACATGACACCACACAACCTACTTCACATGACAACATGAATCTTCCTCAAATTGAAATCTTTTGATTGGCCACCTTTAATCCAACCACTCACACACCACCACCGAACCTACTTCACATGCCAACGTATTTTGGCTTCTTTAAATGTCTTGTAAAACCTTCTTCTTTATGACATACATAAAGAACCCAAAAGTTTGAGAAAAATAAACTTTAGCAGAGAGAAACAAGTGGTTAATGGTGAAATTCATCTTTGTTCTCGGTGAAAAGTTAATCAAAACATAATTTCAAGATCTTAAGGTTAGTTAAGCATATACTTGATTTTTTTTATTTGGAACATTATTTTAAGAGAAATATGTATTTGAATGTTTATAATCTTTATAACTTAAATTGAATATTTAATGTCTTTGAATGAGATTTTATTTTTGTGTTATTTATAATAATCTTTTCTTGTAACGAGATGATCACACCCATTTAATTATTATGTTTGAATACCTATTGGAGGTATTAATCATGATTATTAGAATATTAATATTAATTAGTGAGTATTATCATGAAATGAAGTTGAAATGTAATATTTGAAGATAGTAAAATAGGTTTGTAACACTGTATTGAAATTTCCATATTTCTCTCTGGAATGTTAGGTTTTTTATATTGGAAATTGTGCTAGAACCTAAATACATAGGGTTTTACAAATATGTAAAGTACAACATCTAGTTCTTTTACAGTTTTTTTAGAGAACCGACTAATGTGATGTGTGACTTGATTTAATGTTATTTCGTGTATTCAAATATTAATGATGTTAAGTTAATAGTTGGGGAGGCAACTACTACTACATGCCAGATAAGTGGATTTCATACTACTCTAACTACATACTTTGAGATGAGTGACCTGCCCTATGAATTATGGATGCATATACTTATACATGAAAATATATAGTTTATATACTTATGTTTGGATGCACGCATAAAGCTGTTATGTTTATGGTATATATGCAAATGATTAAAAAAATGTTTATCGATGCTATCAAATTATATGTTTTGTGTTGGGTCCTACGGGATGTGGCGGTCTCGTGTTCATAACACAATCCAACCTTATGTCTTGTGTAATCGGTCCAAAAATTGATTTGGTGGTCCCTATTAATCGTGGTGGGTGAATTGGACTGTGGCGAATTGAGGCTTGCGAGAGTCCATAATTTTGCCTTTTATTATATGATTTAACATGTTTACTTAATTTTGTTACATATGTGCATGTAAGGTCATTCATTCATTAATCTTACGTATCTTACACTATAATAATGTTTATGTTTCAGGTATGCCTATGATTTGTAGTTCGCTGCCAAGTTTATGACTTTAAAAGGGAGGGTGAATGAAATGTTGAATGGGTTGAATATCAACAAACTATTTTCTATATTTTAAACTAAGAAAATGTCTATGAAAAATTATGTTTGTACTTAATAAATTACATTTAAAGATAGTTATGTTTTCCTATAAATAAGCCTTTAAAAAATAGTGTCTTATTTTCCAAGAGTATTACAATTTTTATTAATGTTTAAGGGAATATATACATTATGGGGACAATTTTAATTAATTAAGGTCGAGTCTCACATATTTCCATGCTTTTTATCATTCTAAAGTTGTCAACACAAGATTCGAAACTCTTTTTATGAGGAAAAATTTCCAAACGAGTCAATTTTTTAATTGGCTTAATTTTGGACAAAACATTTGAGTCATCGGTTAGACTTTGTATTTTCGATCTTGTAAGCTTATGATATTTTTGATGAAGACGTAGCATCCAATCTTCAAAGATGGATATGAACCGTGCCGTGTTTTTGTTTTAAGTAGTTCTTTATGTTTACCAAGGACCTCGCAGGCATGGATGCATTGAATATGATCCTTGGATATTTATTTGGGTGTTTGTTTTTTAACACAAAACCATTCGAAACTATTGTTAGAATTATTTATGAAGAAATTACGTCTTTGGTTTAAATCTTGTTTGAAAAAAGTTGTTACTTCATTCAAAATAAATTTTGATCTCGTTGAAACAAAGGTTATACCTTTTCAGAACAAACTTACTACCTCCTTAGAACGCACATCTAACGAATATCAAATGGGCACTATCTGTTAACCGATTGTCACCCTTTAGAAGCTTGTTGGAATTCTATTAGAACGAGAAAGCCTTATCGTTGGAATGATCTTGGGATTCGTTAGAATGAAATTATATTTTCGTTCGAATGAACTATGCATTTTTATTTGAACGAACCCGCTGCCTCTAAAATCGTGTTTTAGTATTTATAAGCATGCTGGACTCAGATTTTTTAAGAAATTTTTCAAAAATAAATTTCCTCCCTATTTTTCAGAGTTCCAAAACCTAAGTTTCACCCATTGAGTTTAAAGGTCCAAGTTTTTATATTCATATGCTTTCATATCTTTGTGTTGGGAACTAAAGTCAATTTTCTCTTCATCTTGAGAGAATAAATTTTGTGCAGTGGACTTTGTGCTAATTTGTTGTGTTGCTATAAAGAAGCGGTGTTCTGTGTTATGATTTCATAGTCGATTGTTCAGCCTCATCGATGGATATCGAGGTGTGCATAGATTCATGTGTTATGACAGATTACATGGGTGGACTCCTATATTGCACTATGGAGTAGAGGTTGAAGAGAGAAGAGCGTCAAGTCTTATAAGGGAAACGAGTCGTTGAGTAAGTCTAGTGTCTAATCATTGTAAAACCTTATCACAACGACCAATTTGGGGGGGGGGGATCCGAGATTTTTCCATTTGTGATTTTCCTCGTACATTAATTTTTTACTTATTTTATCTGTGAATGTTTTACTTATTTTATCTGATTATCACCTACAAGCATATTTTAGGCTAAAAATATAAAATTGGGAAATCGATTTTTCACAGTTAACCATTTAATTTGATGAACACGTTTTATTGAGTTTAATTTGTTTAAAGTTTTGATCTTTAAAATTGAGAATTATAAAAATAGATTTTTTTTTCTTAAGACCATCCATGCCTAAATACGTATAGGGGTGTTCTGAAATTAGTATCAGAGCTAGCACATTAAGTTATCATGTTTAGATCCCATGTTGTTGGGCATGAAGTTTGGTGGATTTTAAGGTCTTGGAGCAACGATGTTTGATGAGTTGAAATATGCATACTAGAAAATGAGTATGATGTCAGCTCTGAAGGAAATAGATGAGCGTGTGTGGCAAGAGATTTTACATGGTTGGTCCCCACCTGTAACCCTAGTTGGAGAGAATAGGATTCCTAAACCCGTAGAATGATAGAGTGTGTCCAAGCATACAATAGAGAATTATAATTCTCAAGGTTTAAATCCTATGTTTTGTTATGTCACCCCGGAGGAGTTCTGTCATATTATGACTTACAAAATGTCAAAAGAGGCTTACGACATACTCCAACTCACCCATAAAGGAAGTAGTATTGTTAAGGCTTCCAAACTCCAAAACCTCACCACACGTTTTAAAACCATTCAGATGTTAGAGAGTGAGACCTTTAATGAATTCTACACTATACATTTTGACGTAGTTACCTAATTGTTTAACTTAGGAGTGAATATACCCAAAAATTGAGTAATAAAAAAAATGTTGAGGTCATTTCCGGAAGATTTTATTTAAAAATGATGGTTTTGAATTCCTTGGTTACTTTAGATTCTACGAAACTTTAAAATCATATAGGTGACTTACATACTTATGAGCTTGAAATGTTTTCCTCCAAGACTAAGAAGAAAAAGGACAAGGTAATTACTTTGAAATCCTGGAAAGAGAAAACATCTATTTCGAATAATGAGTCTGACATCGAGTTCGAGGATTTGGCCATGTAAGAAAATAAATTCAAGAAATTTCTCAAATTCCATAAGCAATCGAAAGATGAAAAAATTTAAGAAAAATATGTATCACAAATCTAATTACTTCCCTAAAAATTATAATGATAACTTGAAACTGAATTATTCGAAAAGATATTTTGGTTATGAGGGTTACGTTCATAGGGTAGTTGAGTGCCTCACAAAACTAAGGAAATAGGGAAATAAAATAAAGGTGTATAATTCCACCCTTAATGATAGCGATCCAGAAGAGCGACCCGATTCTCCCATTGAATGCAACATCACCTCGTTTATGGCTAGTCATGTGAGCCTTTATGAGAAACCTTCCTATGAAGATATTTCTAAGCATGACACTTACGAGGCCATTATTTATAACCTCTAAGTGAGTGATGGTAGAGAGAGTACATAAGAGAATGAAGATGAATAAGAGGAGGATGAGAGTGAACTCTAAGTTTCCTTTCATGAATTACATGCAAAAATATTGAGAGCAAAGCAGGCTAACTTCAAGTTGGAATCTAAGTGAAAGCAATGTGGCATAGGAAATGATGAAAGTGTTTTGATTGGAACCATTGGGAACGTGAGAGGACTCTTTTAGAGAAGCTAGAATATGTTGAGGGTGAGAGAGCTAGCCTTCATGGTTTGATGAAGGTTATGAAGAAAGATCTTGTATAGTTGGAGGAGTCTATGAATTTACTCGAGTCAGGGATTGTAGAGCTAGAGGAGAGATTAATATATTCGAGTAACATCTAATTTTATTTGACCCTAGGTCGGAAAAGATGCATAAAATTTTAGGTACCGTCCAAATCAAATATGACAAGTGTGGTATTGGTTCCGATGACCGTGACGCTTTCGCTACTAAAGATAAGATCGTACTTTTGAGAGAGTCAACCATTTCTAAAAATGTTGGTAAAGGTCAACCCTTAAGTGACACCCCTCGTTGTGTCTACACTTACACATTGAAGTAGGAAAGGTCATCTTGGTTAATTTTACTATGATCTTAAGTCCAGAGTCACTATGGTTACCAAAACCATCGAGCATTGTGTTACCCCTAAATGGGTTAGGAAATCAGATTTGGAGGATTTACATATTAGACTCGTTGATTCTCGTTTGCTTGTACATAACTCTTCACATGCTATATCTTATAGGTAATTGCTTGCATATTTACATACATTATCTTTTATGCTTCACGATAAATATATTTGCTAGTTGTATGTTGTTGAGTCGTTTATATTTATAGTTTTTCATTTATTGAGGCATATTAAAAGATATAAAAGATTTTTGTCTTTTGAGTTAGTTTGTTTTAAAATTGGTATTTTCTTATGAAAATTTTACAAAAGCTCAAAAAGATTTTTTATTTAGTATATTTGAGTTTTACACATTATGTGTGGCATATTCATGTATTTGAATCCAATTCATTCCATGTTATCCATGTGACTACGAAATTTGGTTATGATTACAAATACTTATATTGTTCTTAATAATGCTTGCATAGATTTGTTTCAATTTGGATTCACTTTATGGGTTCGCTTTGTATATGCCTCCCCACACATATGCACGAGCTTTTTTTAACGTTAACTTTCCATGTATATTTGAGCTATGTGAGATGTTCTCCCATCAATCTTATCATCTACGTATTTTGTGCCAATGGGGGATTTGTGCATATAAGAACCGTTGCCCTTGAATAGTTTGATTTTTAATGAAAATATGAGGATGCACAGGAAAGGGCTAAGAAAGGAGAAAATATCCTTTGTGGGAGATCCGCCTTTGTGAATGGCCTAATATAAAGAGTTTAAGAGGCAATAAAAAAATTATCATGGCCAACATAGTTTTTTTTGTTTGATTTTCAAAATGATATATTCAAAAGAATTTAGAGAAAATAAAATATGATGTTTGTTTACATTTTGAGGGTGTTATATTTGAAGATTAACCAGTTTACACAATGAATCCTAATTATGTTTTTTTTGTCATGATGCTATTGATTTATAGAATCATCAATATTCTAAGCTTATGTGCATTGTATTTGTTTGTTAATAGAGTTCACTTTATCTTGTCACTTGAGGATACATCTAATTTTAGTAAACTTTTGCAATCAAATAGAACTCCATGGATAAATTTGAGTGTTTAGGTCATAATTTATTTATATCTAGTTCACGACCATCCATTCCATCCCATATGTTTAGGCACATCGACACTAACCTAGTGTGTAAATCTATGTGTTTGTGCTAAGTTGTGTGGTTGTTTATACCTATATATTTGTGTCAGGTTATCATTGTTTTATTTTGCACATTTATATATATGGTATCGTTTTGTTTTTAGTATTTGAAGTTTGCATATAATCCATGTTAGACACGTGCTTTATCTTTGGATTTTATTTGGAATGTTATATGATCATTTAGTATCTATCATTGTGTGCATTGAAATTCCATTTCTCAAATTGGTAATTACAAATTGGTATCATTCATCAATACTTATTAATATTGGGATCTTTTGCTTTGATATTGATAATATTTTATTATTGTTTGGATTATTTTTGCATGTGTTGCAATATTGCCTTTTTATTTCACTTAACACTGTTGCGTGATTTTATTCCTTTCTTCTTATTTCTCGTGGAATCATATAGTCACACATTTAGGGGGAGATTTTTTTTTATAGGGGAGAAATAGTTTTATGTGCTATTCTTCTTGTATTATTGAGCAAAGAGGGGGAGAAATGATATCTTTCCTTTTATGATAAGGATATCATTATTTTAGGGGGAGACGCCTTACCAATGTTCAGATTGTTAGACATCGTTAGATACGCATATTTTATACTTTTTATATTATCTTTGTATTTGGAGGTGTGTTTAAGTGTGCATGTTTACAACACATGACAAAGTTTCCAGGAAAACAAAGCTCCTCAGCATATGTGTCTGTCGAGCATTTGTACTCTTTTTTCCTTTTGGGGATGTGGGTTGAGTCTTTTTAGAGAGATTGACAGCGCATAGGTTTTTTAATTTTTCTTTTGCCCTAAAATAGACAAAGGGAGACATTTGTAAGTACAAATTTCTAATCGAGAAAATTTGTTTATAATTATATTAATTTTGGACAAAACATTTGAGACATAGGTTAGGCATTGTATTATCGATCTCATAAGACTATGACATATTTGACAAAGATGTAGTAACCAAGTTTTAAAGATGGATGCGCATCTTGTTGTGTTTTTCTGCAAAGTTTATCTTCACATTTACTGAGGATCTCCCAGGTATGAATGTGTTGAATATGATCCTTCAATATTTATTTTTGGTGTTTTTTCTGAAACAAAGACGTTTGGAACTATTTTTAAAATTATTTTTTTAGAAAATAATTTTTTGATTTGCTGCTCGTCCGAACGTGGTCTGGATCTCATTAGAACAAAGGTTTTACTTTACTGGAATAACCTTAGTAGCTCGTTAGAACATACATAAAACAGTCACTTTGTGACAAACAGAAGGATTGGAAGCTCATTGGAAGTCCACTTGAAGGAGAAAGACTTCTTGTTTGAACTATCTTGGTAATCATTATAACGAAATTTGTTTTCATTCGAAAGACCTATGCATTTTCGTTCAAATGAACCCTCCATATTTAAAATCATGTTTTATTATTTATAATCATGCTGGACACAAATTTTCTATGAACTTTTTGCAAAAATCAATTTCCTACCTATTTTCCAAAGTTTCAAAACCCTAGTTTCACCCTTTGAGTTTAAAGATTCAAGTTTTCGTATTCATATGTTTTGAGATCTTTGTGTTGGGAACTAAAGTTTATTTTTTATTCATATTGAGAGAAGAAGTTTTGTGAAATGGAATCTGCATTGGTTTTCCATTTTGTTGTGAAGAAGTAGTGTTATGTGTTATGATTTCGTAAACGGTTGACGAGCCTCATCGATGGATACCTAGGCATTCATAGATTCGTGTGGTATGGAAGCTTGTATGGGTGGAATCCTAAGTTGCACTATGGAATAGATGTTGGAGATAGAATATCATCAAGTCTTATGAGGGAGACGAGTTGTTGAGTAAGTCTACTGCCTAGTCTTTGCAAAACCTTATTGTAGTGATTTGTTCGGCTGGGCCATCCGAGGTTTTTGCCTTAGTTATTTTACTCGTACATCAACATGTTGTGGATGTTTTACTTATTTTATCTGCTTATCACCTAGATGCATGTTTAAGTTGAAAAAGATAAATTGAGTAAATTAATTTTCCAGAACCAACGGTTTTATTTGGTGAACAAGTTTTGTTGGGTTTAATTTGTTTAAAGTTTTCATCTTTAAAATTGAAAAATATAAAATTATAACTTTTGTTTGGGACCATCCCCACTTATACACATATAGGGGCGTTCTCACTTATTAATATGTTCATAGGTCTAAAACCTATCAAGCCAAGGATTCTTTGCAACCATTGTTGGCGCCTGCTGAAGCTCTGTAGTGGATTTTTTTTATTTGGAAAAAAATTTCTTCCACTGAAGAAATGGATTCTTATTGGCTAAGCTTCCTAATTCCCATGGACTTGTATTGGGGTTTGTTACCTTCTAATGTCCCAAATTCCAAATCGTTTTTTGAAATTTACTTCCCTACTACATTTTTCCACCAATTTGGCTTTCACTAATATATTCTTATCCCTAAGAAGATCCTTGCCAACACTCACTTGTTTACAAGGTCTCCATAAATCCCCAAAATAACTATTATGGATGGGATTTCTAAGTATAGTGAATTTTGAAGCACATTTAGCATAATTGAAGCTGGTTTTCATGCGGAAGTGGTTGAGGTTTTTGGTGGTTGGCGGTCAAACCATGTTAGTGTTAATTTAAAGCCATTACATGTTTCCACCAAGCTTTCGATTCCTGCTTCTTCCAGTAAATATTTTATCTCCTCTCATAATTCTATCTTTACCTTTTTTGCCTTTGTTAAGACATTATGTGTCATTATAGTAGCTCCATCTCCCTTTACTTATATTTCTTCTCGTAAGAGGAAATTATCTCCTCGTGAGATAAAGGCTTGGAGAGAGGAAGAAGTGGAGGTAAACGTTGCTTCTCTTGTTCAACTAACAAAAGATAAATCCTCTTATGATGTTCCATCGAGTAATTCTTCATGAACCCAAGAACTTATTACACGTCCTATATCAAACATGTCTAATATTTCAATGAGAAAATGGTTGAAACACTAACTAGGAAACCTATGGTGGAACTATTTTTCTCTTATAATAATTTTAGCCGACACCTCAATGAATGCAGATAAAGCTTAGCTAACTGGAGATCATATGCCACCTCCCCCAACATCTCCAATATTTGAGTCTGTTGACATTCATACTTAAACATCTATTTCCACTTCGAGACCATTTCGAAAGACGAATCCATGCCAATAATTGTTAACTCTCCTGACTCCTCTCTTATCTCTAGAGGTGGGATTGTTGTTAATTGATCTCCTATAGAAGAAGATACCAATATAGGTTCTAATTTTACTAATCATACTCTAAAGTCACATGTCATTAACCTAATTTCTCAAGATGCTCTAAAACCAAGGACTTTTTCTTTTGAGGGAAGCTCCCCTATAAGACGTGGTTGATCCTCTAGTTGAGGACTTTCCTGGTTTTATGACACCAAGTGAATCGACTACTTTTGAAGTTGAATTTTAATAAACTCTATCTCAAGGACCTATTAGAACCTTGGAAATATCTACCAGTAGTGTGGAATAATAATTGCAACATCTTCTCAGATCTCATCCAGATCTTCCTCATTAGGAATTAGGAAGTGCCCAATCTTTATAGCTACTTTGAAGATTTGCCAGGGTACCAATTGAGGCTCTTCCTAACTTTTCTTTTCTTAATAGTTAAAAATGGCTCTTTATTTCATTTCCCATCTTGAAGATTTAGAAGAAAGTGTTCAAAACACCTTGACAGCTAGTGTCCTAGCACTAAAAAACTTCATAGGTAATATGACCCAAGTGGAAGATGAGGAAAATGACTTATCTGCAAACCAAAACCATTTCTTAAACAAAAAAGCTAAAGCAACTAAAGGTTTTCAAGATTTAGAATTTATTCAGGTAAAAAGGATCAATCTTTTAGTTGAGAAACATGAATTAGAGAAAACGTTGTCTAAAGTCACTTTGGAAGAGGAATTGACTACCAGGGAGGAAGCTAATTTTCAACTGAGATCGAATGAATTGGTAGGATATATGCAGGTCTATACCAGTAATGTAACGTTATTCAAAAAGAGGGGGTTCAAATAAATACTAAGAGAGACATGTATTAGAATTTCTGGGCTAATTTTAGGTCTTTTGTATTTAGACATTTCCCTCTTATTCTTGTTATCTAGACATCCAAATAGTTAAGAAATGTGGTTTTAAGGAACTGGAATTTGTTTTCTCATCTGAACGTTATTATTATTATCTCTTAAGTGGTATTACCCACCATTAAATTCCCTATGTATTTGGAATGCCCCTTCCCACTTTGGGTACCACTTGCAATAGGCTGGATATTTTGATCCTAGAGTTAAATTGTTTTCGAAACCAAAGTCCCCCTCAGTCAAGGTACTCTTTATTAATTTTTTTTCTAAGTGTCAATTATTGCCTTCTTTAGGACAATATATTATTCAAGTTTATAACCCTATCTTCATCTATGATTTCTAACTCGACGAACATAGCTTGATCATAGCCATCTATAGTCAATTAATTTTGACATATCACTATTAATGAATTTTGAGTGTTTTTTACTGGTAAGACAACATCATGCCCATAAGTCAAGGCATATCTAGTTACCCTAGTACTTAACCTTTTAGAGGTCCTATAAGCTAATACTACTTCTTCAAAAAATTTATGCCAGTCCCTTGATGTGATGACCTAGATATGATTATGATAAACCATGTTTAAATCATGCTTATAGTATGGGATGGGGATAATGTGTTATTATAATATATATTGTTTAGTTATTGCATTTGTTCTAACTCTACTTTCATAATTTATGAAATAATGAATTAGTCACGAACCCAAATTTGTGAAGTCTTCGGTAGGAATGTTCAAGTTCGGGACTAGTTTTGGCCTCTATAATATAATAATTGACTTGAGAAGAAAAATAGATAGTTGTATATGTATGAGTTAATTTTGTTACACAATAAACGGTTTGTAAAACGGAGGTCTGCGCAAGAAGTTATGTTGGAATTACGAAGTAGGGGTAAATCTGTCCATTCGTTAAGTGGTATTTTGTCGTATATGTATAACCAATGGATTAATCTCATTGGTTGGAGGGGGTGGGGAAGATTGGCCGACTTAAGCCCCTTGAAAAGGTCTCCTTCATCAGCCAAACTCACCCATTTGAGAGTTTGTCATGAAGAGAGAGAACTAGAAGGCTTAGGAAGAGAAGGACGAGGAGAAGTTGGAGAAAAATTCTTAGAAAATTACGTAAACGTCCCTTAGGTAATTCTATCCATAAATCTTGTTTCTTTTTTTTTTATATTACTGATTGAAAGGATATAAATCATAAATTGTTTATTAAAACTTCATGCCTTTGTGGGTATGCATGGATGGATACACGTTTAAAGAAAGCCGAAGGTGTAAATCATTTAGATGGCCTTATGTAGAACCCTTATGTGTTCAAACTTCCATATCGTTTTGTATGTTTACTATAATTGATTTATTAAAATTGGAGATTAACAAGGACTCATATGTGTGTCACATATCCTAAAATCATGTGAAAATACCAAGAAATGAGTCTTTGGTGAGAGTTTGAAGTTCGGGTATGAAATCTGCCCCAAGAGTGAAAGTATGCCAGACATGTGTTCGATGTTTTGCTTGACATAGAAAATGAACTTTAACAGTTATGAAATTTAATTATGTATTGTTCCATATGTTTATAGATGTTGGGTGAAATATCAAAGGAAGTTATAATGCAAAAAAATTATGAAAATTCTTTGAAGTTGACTTAACGATAAAAGAGTCGATAGGGAGATTTGATTTGTAATAATGAAATGGACACATCTTGCTCTAGGAAACTTGAAATGATGTGTTTTCTTTTATGTTGGGAACCTTATATGATAATAATTGGATTACCAATAATAAATTAAAGAATGTTTGGCCTATAGATTGGATATGTTAAATATTTTAACATGAAATTGAATGAGACTTTATTTATGGTAAATGATTAGAATGGGATGCTATGATGCTTATGAATTCGGTTAAGGTTAATTTCCTTTTGATTGTTAACATCCTTATGATGACACTAACATTATAAGAATGAATATTTGGAAGGTAAGAAGAACTGGTTGAACCAATGCCAGACAAAGGCAAGGGAAAAACACATGGAGTGGCCAAGGTGAGTGTACTCACTAGTAAGATGTATTTATACATGATTATGGATATTATGTGTCGTATTTACTGAGTTGATTATAAAAATGAGATGTGGTATTTATTGAACTGATTATGGATATTATATGTTGTACTTGACGAGTTGAGTATAAATATGAGAGGTTGTAATTATTGAGATGATTGTGGATGTCATACCTTGCACTTACTGAGTTGAATATGGATATGATATGTGTAGTTAATGAGTTGAATATGGATATGATGTGTGTGGTTACTGACTTGAATATGATATGTTATACCTACTAAGTTGAATATACATATGATATGTGTTGTTAGTGAGTTGATTATGGATATGATATGTATAATTATTGAGTTGATTTTGGATATAATATATATGTGTTATGAAGAGATGTTATGGCTTATCAACAGCTAAGAGATGTTATGGCTTATCAACTGCGAAGAGATGTTATGGCTTATTATAGCCAAGAGATGTTATGGCTTATTTATAGCCAAGAAATGTTATGGATTATTATAGCCAACAGATGTTATGGCTTATTATAGTCAAGAGATGTTATGGTTTATCAACAGCCAAGAGATGTTATGGCTTATTATATCCAAGAGATGTTATGGCTTATTATAGCCAAGCTATGTTATTTCTTATTAACTACCAAGAGATGTTGAGATGTTTTACATTGTTACATAGATGCGACTTGTTGCATTTAATTTTATGCTCTAGTATAGTAGTGATGCATTCACTGTACTATTTTTTTCATGGTTACTATGGTTATGTGTTTCAGGTAACGTGATGTCACTGCCAAATCTAGGAGGTCGGGTTGGGTTATCAAAGGATGCATAAAACCATAATTTTGGTCAAATGAAAAAGGGTTAATTTAATCCTACTTATCCTTTAAGCAAGTTGAAAAAGCATAATTAACTTAAAATTTTGAAAGGTTCTAGTTTTATTCCTTCATGTTAATAATTGAAAAAGGATACTCATGTTTATGATTTGATTAAGGTAATTATGATTTGACTCACTTTGACTTTCAAACTTAATTATACGTAATTGGGTTTGGGTGTGTCAACTTGGTATTAGTGTCTAGGTTTTAGTGGTTCTGGGGTGAGGAACGCCTAGATTTGCAGTGGAAGTAGAAATTGTTTTCAGTCACAAGTAAATTGGATTTTGTGACTAATATTTGTTAGTTATACATACATATTGTTGTAAGAGATGTGAAATGAAAGGATCTTGCTGGAAAGGAAATAAAATATTGAGGTTTATTCGGGAATGACACTGAATATAGGTATTTTTATATGAATCATTGCATTGTTTTATTTGTGGTATGGACAAACATGTCATTGAAGGAAAATTTTTAAAGACAAAATGTGGTGTACGAAAATTGTGAAGTATTGGAAGCAATCCCTTCTTATACTGGAATATGTAAACTTGAGTAGTGTCACTTATTAAGACATGGTTTGGTGTGTGCCCATTTATGTGGGAGTGTGAGGTACGGGAACCCATATTCCGTTAAAGGATGAGATGGTAAATTATTAGAGTGTGAATCAAATGAAGATTCACATGGTAAAGGTGAAGTGAGAAGATTAATAGTTGTATATGTTTAAATTTAATATATGAAATGGTCTGAAATTCAATTACTAGTCAATATATCACAATTGATCCGAATATGGGTTCATACTAAATTATGATAAGTGGAAGAAAAGAGTAATACGAATTGAGATGTATATTTTTTTTTTGTGTGGGTATATGTAGTGAATATTACTCCTGGGATGTTTTGAAATGCTTATATGAATAGCAGAGTTGAGACAAAGTGTTAAAGAGTTGGAAGTTTAAAAAAAATAAATAAATAAAATAAAATATTGGGGAGCCCTTTTAAGGGTATGTGTTGTTTATGAGTATGGGAAAGATGCTAATTGGGTTGGAATATCGACAACTAGTTTGTGTTGAAATTAAGTTGTATTTTATCATTGTATGTACGTGTTATCACTAAGAGTATGACATATAATGAATATGCTTGACATTATATGGAGTCACCAAGAAGTATGTGTAAGGATAATATGTTAAGTAAGATATAATAATGGGATACATTAAGGTATTTGTTGACGTTATTTGAAAGAAATACGAAATATAATAGTTAAGATAAGTATTATGGGGTTGGTATGTGTGGTTAAAATTTTCAGTGGAGATGTTATGTTTAATGTCCATTTTACCAAATGGGTAATATGAGTGTATTAATGATATTGCACAATAATATCATGTTAATAAACATTGGGGTAAGATTATGGTTGTAAAGTTATTGTGCCAACTAAATGACTTGTTAAAGTCATTGTACGTTTAGTTAAAGAACAATCATATGATACTGAAAAGGGGAATATAGTGAGAATTAATATATGAGTTGGGTATTTGTTATCATGAATAAGAAATCATTAGACGATTATTCTTACAGGTAATGATAAGGATACTGAAGTTATTATGAAAGGAGATTTGTTGTACATCGAGAAGACATTTGAAATTCCTGGTCGTAAGGAGAAAGTATTAGGGAATAAAGTTAATTCCGTCGTAAAAATGTTGTGGAGGATCCATGAAATTAAATAAACAACTTGGGAAAGTGAATATGGAAAGATAAAATAGTATCCCCAATTGTTTGATAAGTGAAATTCATCCTAAATTTCGAGGACGAAATTTTCTAAGAGGGGAAGGTTGTGAGGACTCGGACATGATTACGATAATCCATGTTTAAATCATGCTTACAGTATGGTATGGGCATAATGTGTTATTATAATATATATTGTTTAGTTATTGTATTTATTCTAATTCTACTTTCATAATTTATGAAATATTGAATTAGTCACAAACCCAAATTTGTGAAGTCTTCGGTAGGAATGTTCGAGTTCAGGACTAGTTTTGGCCACTATAATATAATAATTGACTTGAGAAGAAAACTAGATAGTTGTATATGTATGAGTTAAGTTTGTAACACAACAAACGGTTTCTAAACCGGAGGTTCGCGCAAGAAGTTATGTTGGAATTACGAAGCAAGGGCAAATTTGTCCATTCGTTAAGTGGTATTTTGTTTTATATGTATAACAAATGGATGAATCTCATTGGTTGGAGGGTGGGGAAATCTTGGCTACTTAAGCCCCTTAAAAAGACATCCTTCATCAGCCAAACTCACCCATTTGAGAGTTTGGCCTTAAGAGAGAGAACCGGAAGGCTTAGGAAGAGAAGGACAAGGAGAAGTTGGAGAAAAATTCGTAGAAAATTACGTAAACATCCCTTATGTAATTCTATCCACAAATCTTGTTTTTTTTATATTAATGATTGAAAGGATATAAATCATCAATTGTTTATTAAAACTTCATGCCTTTGTGGGTATGCATGGATGGATACACGTTTAAAGAAAGTCGAAGGTGTAAATCATTTAGATGGCCTTGTTTAGAACCCTTATGTGTTCAAACTTCCATATCGTTTTGTATGTTTACTGGGATTGATTGATTAAAATTGGAGATTAACAAGGGATCATATTTGTGTCACATATCCTAAAATCATATGAAAATACCAAGAAATGAGTCTTTGGTGAGAGTTTGAAGTTCGGGTATGAAATATGCCCCAAGAATGAAAGTATGCCCTCCATGTGTTCGATGTTTTGCTTGACATAGCAAATGAACTTTAAAAATTATGAAAATTTAATTTTGTATTGTTCCATATGTTTATGGATGTTGGGTGAAATATAAAATGAATTTATGATGCAAAAAAATTATTAAAATTCTTTGAAGTTGACTGAACAATAAAAGAGTCGATAGGGCAGATTTGATTTGTAAAAAAGAAATGGACACATCTTGCTCTAGGAAACTTGAAATGATGTGTTTTATTTTATGTTGGGAACCTTATATGATAAGAATTGGATTACCAATAAGAAATTAAAGAATGTTTGGCCTATGGATTGGATATGTTAAATATTTTAACATCAAATTGAATGAGACTTCATTTATGGTAAATGATTAGAATGGGATGATATGATGCTTATGAATTCGGTTAAGGTTAAGTTCCTTTTGATTGTTAACATCCTTATGATGACACTAACATTATAAGAATGAATATTTGGAAGGTAAGAAGAACTGGTTGAACCAATGCCAGAGAAAGGCAAGGGAAAAACACATGGAGTGGCCAAGGTGAGTGTACTCACTCAAAAGATGTATTTATACAAGATTATGGATATTATATGTCGTATTTACTGAGTTGATTATAAAAATAAGATGTGGTATTTATTGAGATGATTATGAATATTATATGTTGTACTTGATGAGTTGAGTATAAATATGATAGGTTGTAATTATTGAGATGGTTATGGATGGCATAGCTTCCACTTACTGAGTTGAATACGAATATGATATGTGTAGTTAATGAGTTGAATATGGATATGATAGGTGTGGTTGCTGAGTTGAATATGGATATGATATGTGTAGTCGCTGAGTTGAATATGGATATGATGTGTGTGGTTATTGACTTGAATATGATATGTTATACCTACTATGTTGAATATACATATGATATGTGTTTTTAGTGAGTTGATTATGGATATGATATGTATAATTATTGAGTTGATTTTGGATATAATATGTATGTGTTATGAAGAGATGTTATGGCTTATCAACAGCTAAGAGATGTTATGGCTTATCAACTGCGAAGAGATGTTATGGCTTATTATAGACAAGAGATGTTATGGCTTATTTATAGCCAAGAGATGTTATGGATTATTATAGCCAAGAGATGTTATGGCTTATTATAGTCAAGAGATGTTATGGATTATCAACCGCCAAGAGATGTTATGGCTTATCTATAGCCAAGAGATGTTATGGCTTATTATAGCCAAGAGATGTTATTTCTTATTAACAACCTAGAGATGTTGAGATGTTTTATATTATTACATAGATGCGACTTATTGCATTTAATTTTATCCTCTAGTATAGTAGTGATGCATTCACTGGACTCTTTTGGTCACTGTTACTATGGTTATGTGTTTCAGGTAATGTGATGTCACTGCCAAATCTAGGAGGTCGGGTTGGGTTATCAAAGGATGCATAAAACCATAAATTAGGTCAAATGAAAAGGGGTAATTTAATCCTACTTATCCTTTAAGCAAGTTTGAAAAAGCATAATTAACTTAAAATTTTGAAAGGTTTTAGTTTTATTGCTTCATGTTAATAATTGAAAAAGGATACTCATGTTTATGATTTGATTAAGGTAATTATGATTTGACTCACTTTGACTTTCAAACTTAATTATAAGTGACTGGGTTGGGGTGTGTCACTTGAATTCATCTCAATTACTTTGATCAAGTTTTTTTATTTACTTTAATTTTAGCTACAATTTGATTGAGTATAATAAGTTGTTATTTTTGTCAAAGTTATTCCTAACCTTGATGTCAATTCTATCACTATCTCTGACTGAAAACTTACTGCATTGTCTGAGATTATGGTTTCTTGGATCCTAAACCTATACATAATATCTTGCAATAAATCTACCAACTCATTTTAGGTAACTAATTCTAAGGTTGTTTCCTTCACCCACTTCCTAAAATAATATGTTACCACGTGTACAATGTTTTATACCTTGGAAGATGAAAGATTAATTTTACCTATGACACTAATTTTCCACCCTCTTAATGGCCATGGTTTCACTATATATTATAGTTTAGTAGTGCTCATATGTTTTAGAGGCCCATTTTGTTGGAAATTTTAACATCCCCTTACAAAATCAATGCAATCCTTTAAGATGGAAGGCTAATAGAAACCATGCCTTCTTAACAACCACATCAGCTTAGGGCTAGCTGGATGATCTCCAAAAATGCCCCTGTGGACTTGTGCAATGCCTATTAGACCCTCCACTTTACTTAATCATTGTAGAATCATTCCATCAGCACCTCTTTTGAATAATTTTCTAGCATACATAACATAATTGGTTGCTCTCAAATTGATAACTTGATATTCAGGTTAGTTAGATATTCAATCAATTGCTTTTTGCATTCTTCAATAACATCAGTATTTTCAATTTCAACATAAGTCCATTTTTTTATGTAACTATTTTTAAAACTCGTCAATGGAATCGAGTTTCAACTTTTCTTCAAGCTATCATCAAGCTTAAAACCTAAAGCCTTTTAAAACATATCATTGGTCTCTTTACTTACAAATCTGGTAACATAATTTAATGTGACATTTTCACAACGTAGATAGTAAATTTAAGGCCACTTGGCTATATAAAGAGAAGGCTATGATGGACGCATCTATATTCACTAGTTAACTGTGTTATGACCAAATGGGAATCCCCATAGATTTCTATTGTGTTAGCATTACAACATCAAAGAATTTACAAGGCCTATTATAATAACCTCATATTTCACTTAACTATTGAAACATTTTTTTTCTTCTTATATATTTATATTCTCCTCATAGATTAACCTCACATGCACGATATGCCAAAAAGTTAGCCAAATCTTGGACTTTTACACATTAAATCAAATATTATCAATTCAATACTTTTATGGATTAATAAATCATATCTCATATTTCTAAATTCAATTATTTGAGTTTAATTGAGAATTAAAAGGCCAAACTAAATTAAACTCGTTCTAATAAGTCTCTAACTCATTCTAACAAAATCCCATATCTCGTTCTAATAATATCCAAATCGTTCGAACGAAATACCTAAATTCATTCTAATGACTTCTTGTCTCGTTCTAACGAGAACCCAAATCTCATTCGAATATCAAAATCTCAAAATCCTCCACTAACAGCAAACAAAACTAATTTAGTAGTCTTTAAATATGACTAATCCCTTCCTCCTTCGAATAAAAGTTATATGACATCAATGTTAACCTATATCTATATGTTTATATCACTTATGACATGGATGAAGATGTTAATTTCATATTATACAATTAAGAACCCAAGGTTCATACTTTTACTCCATTAGTCCTAGATTTGGTTTAAATTTCAAATTAAACATAATTCAGAGTCTAACAATTTCATTCTAATTCTAAGGCAAACTTAATAGGATTCATTACTCTCTCTCTCTATGGCTTCAAAGAGTAATTAAGTTTAATTTGCAATTAAACTAATTTAAAATTTAAGAATGACCTAAATTAAATTCTTAAAACTAAGTAAACTTGCATTAGCCAAATTAGATGAATTCAAGCTTCCAAACATCCAAATCTCCTTCTATGTTGAGTATCCCTTCTCTGTAAGGCTTCTAATGCAATTTAAGTTAAGCCTAATGACCTCTTAATATAGCTTCCCATGAAATTAGCCTTAGTCCCAATATGGGCCTCAACCTAATAAGCCCAAATACCACTTCAAATGGCCCAAAACTCTACCCAAAACATGTACTAACCCAATAGACTAAAAATCCACCATCTTAAGTCATAAACGTACATTCTAAATGTCACAAATGCCAACCCAAAATTTAAAAATATTCCATCAAATTAAATATCTCAATAAATTCATATGTTAACTAGTATGAGTTCAAAGATCAATTATTTCATTATTAATTAGTTAAGCTTGACATGACATTATAAGAAACTACTTCATGCTCGATGAAACCCAACACCGAGGGAATAACCCAAATAAGGAAACCCCCAACTCCTAATCCCTAGATATTCCATAGTGACATATAATACTAATTCACTTCACAATTTGTATTTATCGTATTATAGTGTATTAAATCCGATTTCAGTTATGAATTATATAAATAGTGACATCACATGACCTAATAGGAAAATATAATAATTTTACACAATTAAATAATGCACAAAAATACGGGGTATTACAGAGCCCTAACACATGCACTAGCCCTAGCGGCAGCACCTGTACCTCGTGCACATTAGGGTACATGTGAGTACTTAGAGGAATAATTTTCTTTCATGAGAGGTCAGTTTGATCAGATGATGCAGATGTATGATCATTTAACTATTAACTTGACCAGGCGGATAGATATAATGTTAGAGTTAGGGTAGATATTACATTTATTACAGATTATCTAAGACACATCGGGCTTGGACCATCTACCTCGGCACCACCACCTACACCGAGACTGACTCCTACTCTAGCTCACGTCCTAGAAGTTGATGATGATGATGATGATGATGACGACGACTATGATGAGGATGACTAAACTATTGATGAGTGCACCGATTAGGACTAGAGATTTTCTTATTCATCTCTATGTTTTATTTTTCTAGTTGAGACTTTTAGTACCTTTCTTTGGTACTTGTATATTTGGTTATTTTTATTGATATTGTCTTACATCTTTTTAATTTTGTTGGTTGTGGAGTACTATTATTATTAATGATAGTACATCGGGTTGTTTGTTATGGATTTATCTTATTATTATCCATATGTTTGTGCTTATCATTTTTATATCCATACTTTATATGAAATTATTTTAGTTAGATCGATTTATATCATATTTTTGTCTCCACGTGCTTACTTAATTGATATATCTTATCTACTAGTTCTTGTTTTGAGATTCATATTGTGTTACACTTCTATGTTGATCATACTTAATCTGATTTCCATTGAGTATCCTCTTATAGCATTAGTTATTTCACAAGATAATATAGCCTTTTCTTTTCTAGTTTGCTTATGCATTGTGATTAATGATTCTTTACCATGTTATACACATTATTTATTTATTTCTTATTCTCTTTCAATTTTCATGTCAAAAGGGGGAGGAACTTCCAATAGAGGAGGCTTCCCACATTACTTACTTTAGGGGGATAAACCTTCTTTTACGGGTGAGAAACATTATTTTGAGGAGATTCATGTACGGGGAGCACTTACTTCTTGTACTTGTTGATATTTGAAGATCTTATCACCCTGCATATGCTTTCATACTTTATATCATCTATATACCCCTTATTTATTATTAGAGTATTCCTTAAGAAGGGGGAGTTATTCTTTGTGCTATTACCTGCATGATTTTTATATCTTTATGAGAAGGCTCGGCAGTGTATAGGTAGGGATGGTCATAAATAAAAAAATAATTTTTATATTTTTCTATTTTAAAGATCAAAAATTTAAACAAATTAAACCCAATAAAACATTTTCTCCAAAATTAAATCACTTTTTTGTCAAAAAACAATTTACTCAATTTTATCTTTTTAACCAAAATAAGCATCTAGGTAATAATCAAATAAAATAAGTAAAACTATCCCATAACATGTCGATTTATTAAGAAAACTCACAACGAGAAAATTTTCAAACGTCTTGGCCACGTAATTCACTATAATACGGAATTACACAAGTTGACTGATGACTTACTTAACGCATCGATCCACATAGGCCTTGACAGTGCTTCAATAATCAATCGCTCCTCCACAGAGACAATGCGGGAATCCACCCACGCAAGTGCTCAAATGTGTGAGTCTACACATGTCTCGGTATCCACCGATCCAGGCTTAGCAATCATCCATGGATTGGAACACCGAATCCACCATTTATTCACCACAAAATCATAAATACAGAGTCCACCGTAACAAAATAATTCTCATAAATATGTGGAGAATAAACTCGGTTCCTAAAACTAGATCTTCAAACCATATATAAGATGAAACTCAAATCCAAAACTACATGGGTGTAAACTAGGATTTTGAAGAGATTTTTGGATGAGTTTGAGAATTCAAAATATAAGAATTTCTCTTTAATTAAAATGTTTCCCCTGTTGTTCCAAAAATATATTTTTAGAAAAAGTGTGTCTCCTTGTTAGATATCTCGTTGGATCTCATTCTAACGAGGTACATGTTTACATTAAAACAACGTCTAATGAGATCTATAATGAGAAAGCAGTAAAAGCAAAATCTAGGTCGCTAAATATCTCATTGGATCTCATTCTAATGAGGTACCTTCTATTATTGGAACAGCATCTAATGAGATATCTAACGAGAAAATTGCAAAGGAAAATTTTGACTCGTTTGAAGTTTCTTTCGATCTTGGTTCTAATGAGGTGCAATAAAATCACTTAAAAATATTTCAAAATAATTTTGTAAAATCCTAACACCCAATAATAAAATCTCTAAGGCTCAAAATATATACACAGTCATACCCGAGTGATTCTCAAAATGTGAAGACAAAAACGAGCATGGTGATAAAATCTCTAAACCTTTGTCGCTACGTATTCATTCAAACATGTCAAAGGCTTGAAGGGAAAACACTAGCCCTGACCTATGACTCAAAAAAAATATTAAATTAAGACAATACATACAAATTGACTCAATTGGAAATTTATACTTATAAATCTCCCCATTTGGAAATTTCGGGACAAAAATAAAACAAAAGCCTTATGGGCTATAAAGCTCTCTAAAAAACTGAATTTCAACAGAAAAAGGAAATAGTACAGATGCTCTATAGACACATACGCTGAGTAGTTTTGCTCTCTTGAAAACTGTATCGCATGATGTAAACCTACACACTTTAACACACCATCAAATGCAAAGAGAATATAAAAAGTATAAATTGACTAAAGAATAAAATTCTTCCTATGTCTAACAATCTCAACCTAAGCAATATATATCCCCTAAGATAAAGACATCCTAATCATGAAAGTAAAGATACTACTTCTCCGCCTTTTTGTTTAGGAATAGACAAAGCAAGAAAGAATAAAAATATTTCTCCCCCATAAACCACATCTCCCCCTAAACATGTGAACATATGGCACCAACAGAAATACGGATGAAGGAATAAAATCATGCAATGGTATGAAGTGAAACAAACATAACATCGCAACACAAACACATATAATCCAAAAATGATCAAATGATATCAATACCGATGAAAAAAGATACCAATGTGAATAATCAATGAATTATGATACCAATTTGAAATTTGAAATTCCAATGCACGCTATGAGAGAAACAATATGATTATATAGCATAACAAATATAATAGAAATACAAAGCATATGGAAAACATGGACTAAATACAAATGCAAAGACTCAAAACATATTGATACATTATATATCAATATATCAAAGGTATATCAAAGATTACCCGAAAAACTTATATTTATGGTATTGAAGACCATAAAAACTCGACACAAAATACATAAGCTTTAAATAATAGAATAGTATTGATGTGTTTAAACATGTGGAATGGAATGAATGGGCGGGAACTAGATACAAATGAATTATGATCCAAACACTCAATGATGTTCAATGAGTTATATTTGATTGTACAACATTATCAAACTAAGATTTCATCTCAAGTGACATACTAAAGTGAACTCCATGAACAAACAAACACAATGCACAAAAGCCTAAAATATTGATGATTCTACAAATTAATAGTGCCAAGTCAAAATAGGCATACAGAGGATTCATTCTGCAAACTCATTGATCTTCAACTATACACCCTCAAAAGATAAACATATATCATATTTTTTTTTCTCTCAATTCTTTTGAACATGTCACTTTTGAAAATAAAACAAGCTAAACATGTTGGCCTTGGCATTTTTTTTATTTTTAGTGCCTCTAATATTTTCATTAGGCTCTTACTAATTATGGCTTTTCCCAAAGGTGATTTTCTCCTTTCGAGCCCTTTTTCGTGCACTCTCATATTTTTCAATAAAATCAAACAATCTTACAGGCAATGATTCTTACATGCACAAACCCCCCTAGTCACAAAATATGTAGATGACAATATTGATGGGAGAACATCTCATAAACATCAAATATAACATGTGAAGTTAAAATTCAAAAGAGCTCGTGGATTAGTGTGCGGAGGCATATACAATTATGATTAAGAACAATTAAATATTAATAATCATAATCAAATTTTCTAGTCACGTGGATAACATGTAATGGATTCGATTCAAACACACTAATATGCCACACCAAATGAGTAAAACTAAAAATACACAAAAACCGAAAATCTTTTTGAGTTTTTGTAAAAAAATTCAAAAGAAAATGCAAATTTTAAAAAGAAACTAACAAAAAGACAAACAAAATATTATTTGAGAGTGAGCTATCTCGATCTTTAATTGATAATTTCTATAATTAAATGTACCATACACAAAAGTCCAAATTTTAATTTATTATCCTAAACATGCATATAGGTGAGTAAGATAATAATATAAACCATGCATTCGATAGAGGAAAATTAAGGGAAAAAATCATTTCGGGCAAAACCTTTTATCTGCACTTTAGAGATTTTACAAGACTATCAACTTACAGAATACCTGATAAAAACCACAAGTATAATGCACAGTGTCCTTGTAGAACCACCAAAGAATACTACTCGATCTAGAGTATTCCCCACGCGATCTTCCACACTGGGTATTCACCGATCAACCTTTATATTTTGCATTGTGTCCCCTCAGGTATCACAAGATTTATCATGAAGAAACACTCTCCACAAGAGTTGTATGTAAGATACAAACTATAGGGTTTAAACTCGATTCACTGAAATAATCTTGGGGATGATGATTTGTGAATGAAAAAAAGGTTTTATCAAAAGAATAGGTTGAAAACTTTTGCTAAAGATATACGGAATCAGTTCTAGCAAACTCTTAACAAAATCAAATATGAAATTGGTATTTATAGGACATTCACAAATTTCTAGGTGGTGGCATTGTTTGAACAAAAATGCATTGTCGTTCTAACGAGATTATCATTTCGTTCGAACAAGATATGTCTCACTTGTAACGACATCAACAAAATCAAAGCAGTAAGCCCTCGGAGAAGTTCGACTGAAGTAACCTTCTAACAAGATACCAATCTCGTTTGAAAGAGATACAAGATAAAAAAATTATTTTTGAATAAAATAAGAACTGGCTCAATTTTTAAAGAAGAAAATCATGTTTCCAGATTTAAAAAAATTCAAACATCCCAAAATAAATTCAAACACTAAAGGATCACACATTCAAAGTATGGATATGCTTGAACGTTGGAGAGGTTAGATCTTGGAGTTCATCTCGGCTCGAATCAAACCGTATTGGGATATGCCAAAAACTAAATGTATACCTAAGCTATTTGAGAAATGAGAGTAAATTTTCTCTTACAAATCTCCCATTTTTGGCTATTTCGTTACAAACATAAAATTGAAATCCAAATTACAAGTTAATCCCCTAAAACAAATACAATATCCTAATAACCTCCCAAACCCTAAAATGGATAGGTACAAAGATAAACTTGCCTTTAAATTAAAGTCTTAAAGTCTCCTTCAAATTTTCATCACTTTCTTTTCATTGAGTGTAATCCAAATATCATCTTTCCAAAGAGCAACACACATGAAACAAAGAAAATACCTCGTGATACATCGAGTTTGAAATATATCACATATATCTAATAACTACATGAAGATATGAAAAATTATCATCCATAAATCAAACTCTCCCCCGTAATTTGTTCTCCCCCTTTTATTTTGTCCGAAATAGATAAGGTGTAAAACTAATCATGAAACATATAAGGAACATCATCAAAAAGCATAAGATATCATCATAAAAAAATATATCAAAGAATCCCATGCAATGATAATCTCAAAGTCTCCATAAGCTATTTTTTATTTTTCATATTTTTTCAGAAGAATTTTTTTTTAAAAATACAACACACCATGGAGAAACACAAAAATAACCAAATCATGGAAACGGAATGTAGGGGTGTGAGTGCATTCTGTAGGTTAATCAACGTAGACAAACATAATATATGTGCTCGAAGTAATGAGACACCACTAACGTAAGATATCAAAGTTTACCTTAGGTGTAAAAATGGTGAAGTCTAGTGAAATTGATTCAACCTATTCAACTAATCAAGATTGTGAATGATTTTTACACCAATAATGCACAAAACTATGTAATTCTTTTACGAGACTTTTTCAGGACATGCAAACCCATTGATCTTCGACTAAAACTCCCTCAAAACTTACATATTGAATATTTCTCTCAACTCTTTTTTTTGAAGAAATTAATGCTCATATGTAGCGAAGCATCAATGTTCTTTGAAATTGGTCTGGCACTTTATATTTTTTCTTTTCATGTGCCTTTAATATTTTAGGCTCTTTTCTTTTTGCAAATGGTGCGTATTCACATAAAGATAACATGTCTCTCGCAGATTGCTTTAAATATAACACGATTATCGAAGATATAATTTTTAATTTTTCCAATCCGGGCAATGGTTCTTACAAGCACTACTTTCCTTATCCCATTTTATCGCATTTAGTTCTTTTTAAAAGCAGGATTGAGATGAAAACACAACAATCAACAAATGAAAGGTACGTAAAACATTCAAATAATTTCATGCTCGTGTAAACTGAAGGTCACAAGGAGTCAAACATGAAGTAAGTAGTCATTATATCACATCTTAATGACTTCACACATTATTAAGCACAAAATGAAATGATGTCACACCTCAAAAAATTACAAAATGGTCATGTGGCTATGGAATGAATTGGTGACTCGGACATCTTTAATATTCATCAATATATGGTGTAAAAAGATATACCAAACTCTTTTTGGATTAAATTTTATTAGAAATAAAATCTTTTTGACTTTTTTTACTTTTCCTAAAAATAAATAGAAAATGTTTTTGTATTTTTCCAAAAATTTTCAAGAAAAACATAAATCTTTTTGGATTTTTTGAAAAATGTTTCAAAATGGAAAAAGATAAATACAACGTTAATACAATGGTAGTACACACTAGTTATAGGCATGAAGACATGAACCTAAAAAGTATCATATGCTAGCAAACAAGCCTAAACCTCAATCATTAGGTCGGGAGGAGTTCTCCAAAGGAGACGACATCCTATGAAAAATATCCATAAAATCTATTGATGTTTTGACCAGATATTCAACTTGTTCTCGAAAGCTCTCAAAATCTCTCATGTGATGTGCGGGAGCATGTAGAGTAACATGTGTGAGAGTGAGTACGGGAACACGTGTAATATCATATCGTGGAAGAGACCTATGAAACACAATACCCAACTTAATATAAAATTCCCTAAGGTATCATCTTTGTTTGCAATGGGAACAAACATAAACGGGCTTAGGACCACTTCTCTCAAAATGTCTAGGACGTGCTCTCCTACGGGGAATCGAACGCCTAGGTGGGTTAGGTCGAGCACCATAAGGATCTAACACAAACTCGGGAACTCGCCCGAGTACAACATAGGAAGGGAACGCATCCTCATAACCTATTCCTAGCCTCTCAATATTACCCAAAGCGGAATGGAGGAGCATCTTTCCTACCTTCATCCTCCAAAGTGATCTTAACCTCCTAGGCACGTTCGATATCACTCTGAAGTTGGGATACATGGGCTTCAAGTTCTCATGAGTATCCAATTATAATTGAAGATCTCCAATAAGACTAGCCACAATGTTAGTCAATTCACTCTTTTCCCAAACTATAACAATTAACTTATCACATAAAGAAACCTTCACCTTCTCGATTTACCTCGCTTATTCCTCACATACACTCAAAGCTCTCACGTCTCTCTCCAAATCTAACACCTTAAGACTCAAATCTTTATTAAACTTCTTGGTTTTCAACGTCTCAGTGTATCAATCACCAAAGGCTTTTTGGAGACCCCCTTTTCCCTCACTTGCAATCTCATCCTCACACTCACTAGTATGGCTTGATTTATCATTGAGGCTCTCACATTTCAAATTGTTCTCATCGGTCTGGGACAAACTATAAGTGCTCACATGACTAGTCATAAAAGCAACACACTTTTCATGTGGTGAACCTCCCCCTGAATCAACTGACTCTATGTCACTATCGTTAAGAGTGGCTTTATTAACAAACTCTTTGCCCTTTCTCTTTAGCTTATTGGGACACTTATTTTCCTTGTACCATTTCCCCTCGCACTCGTAACACCTTATATCTTCCTCTTTCTCACCACTATCCTTGACCTCATGCGCCTTTTTATTTTTCTCAAAAATCTTTTATTGGAAGAATTATTTTTAGAAAACTTCAAAAAATTTTAAAACAAATTCGTACATAAGGCCAAGTCATCAAAATCAACCTCAACCTCAGATTCAAACTCACAAACCCTCTACTTTTTCTTCTTCTTATCTTGAGTCTTTAAAGTTACCCCTATATCCTTAGGCTTGATAGTTTTAGGGAGCATATCTATCTCATAAGTTTGAAGGTTTCCTTTGAGTTCTTCTAACCTAAGAGTGTCTAAAATCCCTAGTGAAGTAAGTACGGTGACCTTAGGAATAAATCTGGAAGGGAGTGACCTCAAAATATTTTTAACGACCCTAGTGTTCAAAATTTTCTCAACCAAATTAAAACTCCCATTAATAATGTCTAATATACTATCATAAAATTCCACAAAACTCTCAGACTATAACATAATGATGGTCTCGAATTGGGTGGTCAAATTTTAAAGCTTAAATGCGTTGATAACATTGGTTCCCTCTTATGGATGTTGGATGATATCCCATACTTCTTTAGACGTAGTGCATGTCATGATGCATCGGAACTCGTTAGGGGTGACGGGTCCAGAAATAGCACAAAGGCCGCAGGAGTTGTAGGCACTCCACTTAAATTCCTCATCAATCCCAGAAGAAATAGATATAGAATTTATGACATTATCAATGTGATTGTGTGAGGATTCCACCCTCTTTCAAAAACTAACCAGACTCACTCATCTATGGTTTTTAAGACATAGCTCATCCTAGCTTTTTCCAATATTCATAATTAGGACTATCGAAGATAGCCACTCGATTATACAAATTTTCCACTAAAATCAATTTTTTCAAAAAGATCAACAATTTTCAAAAAGTTGATATCAAGAGAAAAATATTTTGCAGAAAAGATCACATAGTAAATTTTGACAACAAGCTCTGATACCATATTGAGAGTGCGTTATCCCGATCTTTAATCGATATTTTTTGTAATTAAGTGTCTAATACACAGAAGTCCAAATTTCATCTTATTATCCTAAACATGCATCTAGATGATAAAGCTGATAAAATAACTCATGCATTCGACAAAGGCAATTTAAGTAAAAAACTCTTTTGGGTAAAACCTTTTTTCAGAACTTTAGAGGGTTTACAATACTATAAACTTATAGACTACTTGATAATAGCCATATGTATAATCTGTAGTCTTTATAGAACCTCCAAATAATATTACTAAGTCTAAAGCAGTCCACACGGGGACTTCCACGCTAGGCATCCATGGATCAGCCTTTTTCTTCAATAGTGAGTACCCTCGAGTATCACAAGATCATCCGTGAAGAATCTCTCTCCCCAAGAGCTGCATGCAAGATACAAGATAAAAGGTTTAAACTTGATTCACTCAAATAAATCTTAGGGATGATGATTTGTGAATCAAAAGGTTTTCTCAAAACAAAAAGTTGAATTTTTTTTCTAAAGATATGCAGAATAAATTCTGGAAAAAAGTCTTAATGAAATCAAATACAAAACTGGTAATTATAAGTCGATCATAAATTTTTAGGTGGTCGCATCATTCGAACCAAAATTCACTGTCATTATGACAAGATTATTATCTCATTCGACAAATAGCTTTTAATGACATCAACAAAATCAAACCATTAAGCCCTCATGTGAAGTTCAATTGAAGTAGCCTTCTAACAAGATAACAATATCGTTTGAACGAGATTACCATCTCATTTCAACGAGATTCACGATAAAAAAAAAATTTAAATAAAATAAAAACTTACTCGATTGTAAAAGAATAAATCATGTTTCCAGATTTAATAAAATTCAAACATCCCAAGATAAATTCAAGGAATAAATTCAAACACTAAAGCATTATACCTTCAAAGTATGGAGATGCCTGAATATTGGAGATATTGGATCTTGGACTTCATCTCTTTTCGAATCAAATGATATTAGGATATCCCAAAAACTAAATGTAAGACTAAGCTATTTGAGCAATGAGAGTAAATATGCTCATACATTTTTTTCCCGAATACGACTCAATAAATGAAAAATCAAAATACAAAAGACTTAAACAACATACAACTAGCAAACATATATATAATGAAGCACAAAAGCTAGTGTATGTACACATGCGAACACATTCCACCATTAGATATAGCGTGGGAAGTATCATGTGAAAGCAAACGAGAATCAACAAGTATAATATGTAAAGCCTCCAAGTATAACATGATGCTCTCGGGTTTTGGAAACATTGGTGACTCTATTCTTAGACTTTCTAAGACAATTTTTAAGATCATAGAAAAAACACCTAATCTGACCTTTCCTATCGTAAAGTGTGTAAATGAAGACACAACGAGGGGTGTTACTTAAGGGTTAACCTTTATGAATGTTCCTAGTAATGGTTAACTCCTTCAAATGCATAGTCTTGTCTTAGGTAGTGGAAGCATTTTGATCATCGAAGTCAATTCATGCTTGTCATCATCGATTTGGTTGGTGCCTAACATCTTATCCAACTTTTGAACCTATATTCCAAATGAAATTTGACACAACTCGAGTCTCTTAATCTCTCTTTAAGCTCAACTATTCGAGAATCATGTAAATGCCAAGACCCCTCAAAATTTAGAAGCTCTTGCTTTATTAACTCCATCAAACCACAAAGGTTATTTCTCTCACCTTCAACGTACTCTAGATTCTCTTTTAGAGTCCTCTCACTTTCCCTAAGATCCTCAATCAAAACACTATCATCATTTCCTTTGGTAATTTCCTTTAACTTAGCATTCAACTTCAAGATAGCCTTCACTCTCAATGTTTTCGCATATAACTCACGGAAGGCAACTTAGAATTCACTCTCCTCCTCCTCTTCTTCATCCTTATTCCCTTGTTCACTCCCATCACCATCATTCACGTAGGGATCACAAATAATGTCCTCAAAAGTGTTATGCAAATAAATATCTTCATGGGAAAATTTCACATCAAGTCTCACATGACAAGCCATGAACGTGGTGTAGTTGCACTCAATGGGAGAATTAGGTCCCTCTTTTATATCACTATCACAAAGGGTGGAATTATAAACCTTTGGTTTTTTTACCTCCTTCCTTAGTTTAGTGCGGCACTCATCTACCCCATGGCCATAACCCTCACGATCAAAACATGTTTCTGACTCATCCTTCTTAAAGTTCTCATTACAATTCTTAGTGAAGCGATTGGCCTTGTTATACAAGTTTTTCTCAAACTTTTTTGTATATTTCGATTTCTTATGAAACTTGAGAAATTTCTAGAATTTCTTTGTTATCATGGTCATATCCTCGAATTCAAGGTCAGACTCATCATTCAAAATAGGTATTTCCTCCTTTTAGGCTTCCAAAGAAATGTCCTTATCTTTATTCTTCTTAGTTTTGGAGGAAAACATGTCAAGTTCATAAGTTTGTAAGTCACCTACAAGATCTTCAAATTTCGTAGAATCTAAAATACCCATGGAAATCAAAATTGTCACTTTTGAATTAAATCTTTCAGGCAACAACTTTAAGATTTTCTTGATTATTCAATTTTTTGGTATCTTCTCCTGCTAAGTTAAAATATGAGCCAACTATATCAAACAGTCTAGCATAAAACTCATCAAAGGTCTCAGTCTCCAACATCTTAATGGTTTCAAACTTAATGGTGAGGTTTTAGAGTTTGGAATCCTTAATAGCACTAGTTTCTTCATGGGTGACTTCACGTATGCCCCAAGCCTCTTTAGACGTTTCGCAACTCACAATACAATGGAACTCCTCCGTAATGAACAAAACAAAGCATTTAAACATCGAGTATTATAATCCGTTAAATTATGCTCAACCTCACACTATGATCCTATGGGTTTATGTATCCTATTCTCTCCAACTAAGGTTATAAGTGGGAACCAACCATTAAAACCCGCTTGCCATACCCTCTCATCTATAGCCTTAAGTGTTAATTTCAAATGCATTTTCCAGTATGCATAGTTCAACCTGTCAAACATCAGGACTCTAATTCCATCAAATCAACCAAAATACATGACTAACAACATGGGATCAAAACACAATAACTAAGTGTTCTAGCTCTAATATTGTGGACATCCCGATCATGATCTCGCGCCGCTTCCTCTCCCCGAAGGGTGAATAGGGAAGGAAGAGGGGATCGAAAGGTCTCACACCCTATTTAGGAACGGTTCGGCCATTATCGGTCGGGGGTAAATGTAAAGACATGGAGTCGTCGGCCTATTTTGCACAAAATAGTCAAAAGAAAATATTATCGCCTCTAGAGAGCGGCATCAAAGACAAACTGATGCATACAAAACCAATAGGAAGGTGTTAGGCACCCATCCCTCCCTTTCGATCTCTCATGGGATAGTGTTATTTTTTTTACTTCATTTCTCCATGAAGTGTGCGTGTCTGTATATATAATGGTGATCGGAATCACCCAACTCATACCATGGAAGAGATAGAGTGAGGTTATCTATAGGAATGTTCTCAAAATAATACATAGAAATTATGATTTATGCATTTATCGCAATACTGATCATTATGATGAAACGATAAGATGTGTTGGATAAAACACTAAAACGCATAATATGTATACGAATGCAAGAATATGAAAATGGGAGATTTAGGAAAATTGGAGGATTCTGAGAAATTGATAAATTAGAAAATTGAGGAAATTGGAAAATGAGACTCGAGTCACGGGTTTCAATCCAAGACACTTACGTAGCCTATAAAGGCATCAAAGTCCACGTAGTTCGAATGCGTCATGGGGTGGAGTTTATCCCATAGATTCGAACGAAATTTTATCATGTGTGTGTGTGTAAAAACATGTGTTTTAGTTTTGAAAAAGTGTGATGGATAATCTTGTTCGGAATTTATGGGTGTAACCCTCTTTTTGTTCTTTTTTTTAATAGAAAATAAGTATGTGCAATACAAATAAAAATGTAGATATTAATGTGTACGAACTAAAGTAAGAACTAGATTATGAATATAATGTAATTTATGCAAAAATAATAAATTTAAAGAGAGTGGGAAGGAATTAGACCTTCTTTGAAACTTGATCTTTGATATTGGATTAACTCCCTTAAATGTGAGATGAAGGTTGGATGAGACAGAATGCGATTTTGCCAAATTACGTATGAAAAGGATGGGAATATAAGCATGAATGGAACTTCACATGGAGGAAATTTTCTTATTTTCAGAATATGTTGCTGAGATCACTGATGATGATGGATCTTTGGTGCGATTTTGGAGTGAGGTCATGTCCTCTTTTAATAGAGTCAGGGGTGGTGTCGATCGACATTACCCTCCCTAGACACACTGCTGATAGGCAAGGAACTCGACCTGCCAATTGGTAGTCTCGTGCAGATTTTTCTAGAAAAACGGTCGTAGAACGTAATTCGTTGATCCAATTGGCGTACAGGACATACCGTTAGAAAAGTACTTCAGATACCTTCAAGAGTTTTTTGGGCCTCTCCCAGGTCTGATAATTGACTTTCGGTCAAATATGGCTTAGAAGCGCACGTCGGTCCTTTGGACGGGAGATCATTGGATAGAAATGGATCGTTTGTTCGCATGGTAAGCCATAATTGTGCACGTGGTGGACCGTTGGAAAGGTTAGAAGATGTAATTATAGATTCCAAAGAGCTTTACTCAATTTATAAAGTTGACTTTGGTCAATCGAGGCTCGGAAGCGTCCGTTGACCTCTAACAGTAAAATGGATCATTCATCCGCACCATAAGTCAGAATCATACACAGGGGCAGACTATTGGAAAAGGTTTTTAGTGCCCTTCAAATATTCGTTCAGTCTCATTCAATCTGAAGAGTTGAGATTGGCAAACGAAGTCCGAGAATGCCTGGTGGCCTCCGGGTCAATTTTTCCAAGAAAACTGATCATTCGTCCTAATGGTTATGCAATTTCATGCGCGAGATGAACCATTGGAAAGGGGTTTTAGTTACCTTCAAAGTTTCAAAGATATTTCTCTCTAACAATGAAGTTGATTAGGATTAAAACGGGGCCCGAGAGTGCCTGGTGGCCTCCGAATCATTTTTAATATAAAAATGGTTTGTTCGTCCGAATCATTATGTCGATTCATGCTCGAGGTGGACCATTGGAAAGGGGTATCATAAATATTTAAAGATATTTCACTCCGAGGATAGATTTTACCAGAGTCAAAAGAAACTCGGGAGCGCCCGATGGCCACTTTATTGGTACTAGGAGTATGAACAAGGTTTTTTAGCTAAATGGGGAGGCACTAGGGACTGAAGGAGAGACTTAGGGGTCCTAAAATGTAGTGTCTACAGAGCCCCTCAGCGGGTGTCCTTAGAACAAATGAAATTCGTCGAATAGACATCATATGATGCTTTCAAAAGAGGTCGATTATGTAAACCTAAGGGAAGAGGATGACCGATTCAGAGGGTCGGGTTTGATTCTGAGGACCTAAAAGAAATGCTAGGGCTGGACAATTTTGTAGGCCAAGTTCAATTCTATCCTAAACGAGATAATAACCTAGGTTTGAGGTCAATTCTGACCTAAAGGAGGTGACAACCCATGGCTGAGGTCAATTCTGACCTAAAATGAGGTAACGACCGAGGGTCGAGATCAATTTTGGCCTATAAGAGGTGATGAAAAAGGGCTAAGATCAATTCTGACCTAAAGAAGGTGACTATCCGGGGCCGACGTCAATTCTGACCTAAAGGTGGTGACGATAGAAGGCCGAGGTCAATTTTAACCTAAAAGAGGTGATGAACCGGGGCCGAGGTTAATTCTGACCTAAAAAAAGGTGACGACCAAGGGCCGAAGACAACTCTGACCTAGAGGAGGTGACAACCAAGGGCTGAGGTCAATTCTGACCTAGAGAAGGTGACGACCGAGGGCCGAGGTCAATTCTGACCTAAAATAGGTGACGACCGAGGGTCGAGGTCAATTCTTCCCTAATAGAGGTGACGATCGAGGGTCAAGGTCAATTCTGACCTAGAGGAGGTGATGACCGAGGGCCGAGATCAATTTTAACCTAAAAGAGGTGACTACCCAGGGGCTAAGGTCAAAGCCATTTTCGTGGGCTTAAAATAAAGATTTTCTTGGGGAAATTTGGGGACTCCATTGGGGATAGGTACCTTATTATTCCAATGGGGTACAGGAAATGATCCGAGGGTTGGATGTTTCTTGAATGGGGAATTTTTTGTTTTTGTGTTGTCCTTTGGAGATGTTGACGAGGTGGATATCCAGTTGGTTTTAGGAATTCCACGGGGGATACGAGAGTTCCACTGGGTACATGAGTGTGGTAAAAATGTTTTTCTTAATGAGAAAAGTTCTAAAATTCATTTGGTATTTTTAGAAATTTTTCAGGGATTTTCTGGCCTTTTTTAAGAATTTTTGTAAAATTTTTTAGAGAGGGTGTTGACCATCATGGTTTGAAGGGTGCCAAATGGTGGTGGCACGGTCTTTAGGGGTACCTCAAGCAGGTGTAGGGATAGTGCCGATTGGTGGGTGGAAGAGAGATGCCTATCGGCATGCCCCTTAGCCTCCTACAAAAAGGGGGCGGGTTCTGTTCATTTTTCACAACTTTTTAACTTGCTTTCTTCGGTAATTACCTTCTATAAATCATTTTAGCATTCCAAAACCAAGAAATGGCAGATTTCTCAAGCAGCGTGATACACATGGCATGGCTAAACGTCGATGACTGGGCGAACCTGTAATAGAGGTATAGGGTGCCCCTTACACTGGGAAGTGAAAATTCCTACGACTCATTTGACCCAGTTGCGAATGAGCGGACCCTCTTACATGAGCCGACGCATCATAGTTCTTTAAGGGTGGTGAACGCTAGCAGCTATATAAGTGTTGATGACTATTGGTATTCTTTTCTTCTTTTTCTCGACGATATTTCCTTTTTTCTTGAATTTGACAAGGGTTTTTCCTTTTTGGTTTTGACAATTTGATGTTTCTATGTCAACTCTGCATGCTCGAGGGATGATGGGGATTATGGATGTTTGGGAGCAACTTCCGCCTGTGGTGCATCGGGTGGTGTCATCAACTGGTTTTGGGAGACTGGCGTCTGCTCTAGATGAGATACCTCATTCTACAGTTGTTCTCTATGCTCTGGGGGAGAGGTGGTGGGACACCATCCACAAGTTTCACTTCGGCTTTGGGGAGATGATGGTGACTCTGATAGACATACAGCAGCTTCTGGGGCTGGATTGTGATGGAGTACAGATTGAGGTGGACAAGACTTTGAGGGTGATGCTAGCGATGGTGATGGCGGCATTGGGCGATGGGGAGAGGGTAGTCTTTGGGGACTCTATTAATTTATCTCTTTTTAGTGAGTTATTACTGAGTAGGAGGACTGACAAAAATGATGGGAAGAAGGTGTGGAACATTGCCCGTTTGTTTATTATGCTGGTGTTGGGAGGTTTCTTAGTTACGACGAATGGAGACATCATCAACTTATGGTTTTTGCCATTTTGAGGGTGTTTTCGAACGTCCCTCTTTATGACGGAGGGAACTAACTTTGGTGACCCTTTATTCTTCTCTTGATGCATTTATCCAGTGATGGCACCAGACTTTTACTGAGGCCACGTATCTTTTGGAGGTATTCTTTATTTTGATCATTTACCGTTATGCATTCGCATTTTCCTTTATGCATTCTATTCTTGGTTTCTTGATCGTTGACCTATTTCCTTTGCAAAATTGGGTCTATGAGGTGATTGGGTTTAACACCCAACTGATAGCTTTGAAGGATGAGTCTGTTGGGGACTTCTACGAGACGTACCGGTGGCGAAAGTCCAACCGGCAGTCGAAGCAGCCTCTCTTTCGAGGCTATCCTTCACGTCTTAAACGGCCTAACGAGCGAGCGGGTAAATCCTTATTTCTCTTCTGAGATCGTTTTTCCTTTAATTATATTTTTCTATATTGATATTTATCTGTTCTTGCTGGGGAATTTGTAGGGGACCTTGTATCTGTGGGGGACGACCATCCGGCACACAGGGTTGACTAGGGGAACACGCAAATGCGGCGTTTTCTAGTGCATGAGTCTAACAGGTTATGGAGGATGAGGTTGTGATGCCACTGGTGAGGCCCCTAGTGTATATGAGGCGAGTGAGGGAGATGGCGTATGATGCGCGGGTAGCAGCGATGATGGGAGAGACTTACTCGTCCTATACTGATAAGGTGGTGACGTATGATTACTTGGACTTTGTGTCGAGCTAGTTGATGCCACCCATCATATATTACTTGATGTCTCTCCCTCAGGAGGGTTCGATTCGATCGGTAGGGAATTCTTACAGCGCAGGTGGTGCGTCGGCATCGGCGGCGACAACGACCTCAGGGGTTTCTTTTATGCGGCTGGCCCTTCCTTCCTATAACATCCAGCAGGTTGATGGAAGGTCGATGTGTTTGCTACATATTCCTAATGCAATGGATCCTAAGGATCTTGGTTTGACTGAGGAGGTCCTTGATCCACCGGTATACTTTTCATTTCATTGATTTTTTGATTTTCTGTTTTCTTCCTTTTCCTCAAATTGACTGATTTGTTCTTTTCTATTTCTCTTTGTAGCATATTCGGTCTCCACCACCTGGTTAAAGGATCTTTGGGATTAGATATCTTCGGTGACCGCCCACATTTGGTATGCGATTTTAGTTCATTCTTATACGGTGTCGTCTTCCTCGTCCGAGAAAGGGTCTGGCTCAAGGAGTGGTGGTACGTCGTCTCGTCACTGGGGGAAGAGAATGCACCACAGGGAAGGAGATTCCTAGAGAGATAGAGAGAAAGAGAAGAGAGTGAAAGACACAGAGGTTGTAGGTGAATAGAGAGCAATAATATAAATGGATGAGAGAAATAGAAAGAAAAATATAGGTGGGTTCAGGCCGAGTCCTAGTGTATTTTTCTTTATTTCCTGCAAAATTAATGTAACACAACAGATATCTAAGAAAATAATATGAAGATTTTGTTAATTTTTGTTTTTAATGACTTAATGCACATGCTCTTTCTACTTTGCTGCTAAGATAGTAAAAAGGATTAAAATTGATTTGAGAGAGAATTTATTTAAAAAACAAGATAAGTAAAAAGCATAAAGAGAAGAAAATTCTAAATTCTTTGAGAATAGAAATTATTTTATTGATTTTTTTGGTTTAGACAAAAAACGAAAAAGCTAAATTTCCAAAAATAGGGGGTTATCGATCGTCATAACCCCTGTCTGCCTATCGGCATATCAGTCAAGTCCAATCAATCCAAGGCCTTGATTTCACTTTATTTAATTATTTAGTACTTGGGGGGTCAATTTTTCTCCGATTTCTATAGGGTTTCTTGTATTTGTTTCAGGGTTTTCAAGTATAAATAGGGGTGTGAGTGGAGCATTTTCTTCACACCTTCTCATTCCTTCTCTTTTGCATTCTTATTTTCTTACTTTGCAAAATATCTCTCCCTGATAGTGTTGAATTTTCTAACCACCTCGAAACCTTAGAAATAATGTGCTCATAGAATGTGGACTACGATGCTTTCAACATGCCTTAAGTCTTTTTATGGCATAACCGGGAAAAAGAGTGGAACATGCTAATGGCAGCGGTGGAGTTCTGGTACTCTGAAGACCATGTTTTCCGCTTTGGGTTAGATGAGGTCTCTCCGACCTATGAAGAGTTCTCTGCCATATTGGGAATAAATTCCAGTGTTGTGGCGACTATGCCTGAGTTTTCCTAGTCCCCTTGAGAGTTGTTATAGGTACTCCTCCATATCTCTCCTTCGACATCTAGGTCACTAGTTATGGGAGGAATGATCTTTCTTCCTGTTGTGCTGCATTATGTGTATTTGTAGGATGTCGGTGATACAGGCTATACTGGTGCTGTCACATTGGGTTGGTTTCAAAACTGCTAGTGGTGACTGGAGAATTTCTTGTGGACCCACAACTTGTAACCATCACTTCTTAGATGTTGTACCATTGCAATCCCGCGACGATGATATTAGGGGAGACTTCGAATGGATTAGATGCCTCGAAGGAAGGTTGTTCTGACTTCCTGAGGGGTAGCCCTGTAATGCGATTCATGTGGATATCAGAGAGGTATCCTATGGCGGTCCCACCTGAGTACCCTTTGCTGACGATGCCAAACTTCTTTTCACGCTACTTTATCGGTGTAGGTCTTGACATCGAGAGCTATGATAATTGGTTTATTGAGCACGGGGGGGCTCGAGGCTAGCGTTGGTCAGTTCATTGGTGGGGGAAACTACTGCCCATTCTGGAACTCAAAGAATACCAGTATGTTTGATTAGTTGGTCTCAAGTTGACCTCTTTCTACTTTCCCTGGCGGCTTTTGTGCCAATTTCTCAGGAACAGATTGTGCCAACTTGGACACTAGACTTCTTTCCTATGTAGGATCTGATAGAGCATATGTGCATGCATCTTGACTCTTTGTGGGAGAATCGTTGATCGTCGACCCATCCATCCCAGTCTATTGGAAGAGTCTGGCATATTTCAGGGGGACTACATGAAGTGGTTTTGGAGAAAAGTAGTTGCCAAGATGCTGGCTGTGGAGACTAGGCAAAGGTGGTTCGCTATATCTAACACCATAGAGGGAGGTCTATATTTTTCCAAAGCTAGTCCAGGCTTATGGTTCTATGGAGCATCTGCATCACTCCATTCAGGCAGGGGAAGTTTGGGGACCCCGGGATGTGGGTGATGATGGGGATGGTTCTTATGGCAGCTGCGGGTAGGATACCTGAGGAATGTATTTGTGAAGCTTTTGTAATGGGAGTTTGGGAATAATTTGTGGGTTATTCTGGTTATAGGGGGGCTTGTTTTTAGTTTGGTTTTAGAAAGGTAGGAGTAGGCTGACAAGGGAAGTTGTTTGACTCCCTATGCTGGTGTAATTATGATGAAATTTTCAAATAATGGAATAAAAAAGTTTTCGATCATCTGATTGTGCCTCTTGATGAGTTTTGCATTTGAATTATCTATATCAATCGCTGAGGCATACATAATCCTCTTTCCCATGTAAATGATAAAATGAACTGTCATTCTCGGGGATAAGTAAAGAATATAATTTTATGAAAAAGAAAGGGGTCGTGCTCAGTTGAATGGTATGAGTTGCCTACATATCTATGAAGGCCTTGGAAATTTATTGAAATTCATTTTTAAAAGAAAAAAGATTTTTTAGAGGATCTAGCCACACGTAGTTCTCAGAAAAGGGAAATGAAGTTTTTTTTTAAGAATAGAAGGGAGAAAAGAAGATTTGTTGTGCGTCGAGATTTCTAACTAGGGGTCAATCTTCTTGAGATGATCCAAGTTGATTGTATAGGCCATCTCCTCTCCATCAAGGTCGGTGAGCATAGCAACGCTGCCTGATAAGATCTTATTTACGATGTAGGGGCCTCTGCAATTGGGCTTGAATTTCCCTCTCGGGTCCGAGATGGGCTCTACAATTTCTTTAAGGGCTAAGTCCCCTTATCGGACACCACAGTCCTTAACTCTCTTATTGAGTGATCGCGCTTTTTGGTGATGATACCTTTGTATGTGATATATAGCTTTCAATCTTCTTTCATCCAAAACTGACAGCTCTTCAAGACGAATCTGATGCCAATCTTCCTCTCTAACTTTACTTTCTAGCATGACGTACAGCGAATGGATTTCTAACTCTACGGGTAGGACTGATTCCATGTCATATACCATAGAGTAAGGGGTATCCCCCAATAGAGGTTCAAAGTGAAGTGAGATAGCCCTAGAGGGCGTAGGGGATCCGATCGGCCAAATCTTGATAACTCTCAGTCATCTTGTTGATGATGGCTTTGAGATTCTTATTGGCAGCTTCGACTGCTCCATTGGTTTGAGGTCGTTAGGGAGAATATTTGTGTCTCTGAATCCCATACTCGTCGACCACTGATAACTTTTCTTTTGCGTGTGGTCGTTGTTTGAAGCCAAGTTAGTCAAAACCTTGAATTACCTACAAAATATAACAATCTAAAGTGTAGAGGTAAGTAAGGGTATCAATCCACTTTCTAGGGAGTAAAGCAAATGGAACAAACTCAATTGTAATTCACTTTTTATTTTGTTTTTGGGTTTTTTACTTTTCTAATTTTTTAGCTTTTTCAATATTAAAACAATAGGGTGAGGTGAGGTGAAATAAAACTAAACTAAAATGAAAACAACTAACTAGAAATTTACTAAAATGAAAATTAAAGTCTAAACTAAAAATAAGAGATAAAGTGACGAAAATAATTGTGAGAACAATCAAGGAATGGGATTACACCACAAATTTTAGTTATTCTAATTAATTAATTTAATTATTTGAATTCTCCCAAATTAATATCAAAACTACAAATCAACTCTCGTTGCAAGTGTAATTTTAATAATAACATTTTAGAATATTAAGTTTAACACCTCACAACACTAGAAAAATAAATCTACACTCCTTTTAATTAATCACCCGCTAGGATCGATTAATTAATTTTTTTGTCAATCTTAGAAATTAAATATAGAGTTGAAATTCAAGTGATAAAACCCAACTTAAGAAACCCATATCTCTAGTTCGAATCTAAAATGGGTATTATCACTAGAATTTCGATTTTCTCTCGAAAATCATTTACCCTCTCTCGAGGCGTAAATCTAAGGGTGAGGGGTCAAAATTAACATTCAAAGGGATTTTTCAAGTAATTAAACTAATTAAAATAAAATAACATCAAATGAGGGTTTTACCCCACCCCTTGAAAGGGGTTTTAGCCTAACATGGTATAAAATATGACAATATAATAATCAAAGGCATAAACAAATAAAATAGAAGGGTAAGAGGACAAATCTTCAAACAAGTCTCCTTGATTTGCAAAATTGGACTCTAATCCTCCATTGAAATTGAGCAACATCCATTCAAAATGAGCTTTCCACAATATTCAATTACATATAAACACTTATTTGAATCACTCAAAAATCAATTTCTCACAAATATTTAAAAAAATAAAAAGAATAAAATAAAAATATTTACAAAGGATAATTTTCTCTACAATTCTCTCTCTAGAATTCCTATCTAAAAGCTCTCTTCTATTTCATGATGAGTTTTTGCTCTTCAACTCTCTTTAAATACAAGGCATGGAGTATGGAGGTATTTTTGGGAATTGTCTTGGGTGTGCATGAGAATGGTGAGGGGAGCATGGGGTGTGAAGTCATGTGGGTGAGAATAAAAATCTAACTTGTGTGCACATGGTGGTGGTTTGGGAAAAAGGGGGATAAGGGTCAGTTGGGGGTAGAATAGGAAAAGGGGTTAAATGGTTTTATGGCACATGGGTTTTTATCTTTGTTTGGTTAATTGGTTTTGGCTTTTATCTTGCTGAGAAGAAATCGCGTAAGACTTTGGAAGTGAAATGGGTTAGGGTTAGAAAGTGGGTCTTTGGCTTTAAAAATGGGTTTTAATATGGCATGTGGGTTTTTATTTGGTTTATCTTTGTTTTGGCAGGTAACCATTTTTTACTTTGGAGAAATGGGTTTGAAAGGCTTTGGAGTTGATATGAAATGGGTATGGGGTTCTGATGTTGGTCATAAGCAAGGTTGGGTTGGGTGGGATTGGCTGAGGTCGGCGGTGGGTATAGTTACCGCCGACGAGTTGAGATTCAGGGGTGCGACCGGAGCAGCTGGCCGGAGTCGCTGGCGGTGAGGTATGGGTTGAGGTCACGATCGAAGGGGGCGGGGGTGAGGTTCGGTCGGGTTAGGATGCAGTAGAGATGGGGATCGGGTCGCCGGACGCAGGGGCGGCTCGGGAGGGGAAATAGAGGGGGAGTGGTTTTCGCTGGAGTGGTTGCATGGTGGCACCGAGTTGAGGCGTTGATCTCGTCGACGTCGGGTTTTGAGGTGACAGCGGGATGGGGGATGGAAGGGAGTAAGGGGGTTTCGGGTTTAGTCACCGGCAATGGTTCAGGCGGGTTCCGGCGGCGGAAATGGTGTTGGCCGAAGGTGTAGTTTTCAGGTGGGTATGGGATTTGGTTTATGGTTATTGAGGATGAGAGAGGTGTGAAGAATGTAGGTGGGTTTAATGGTGGTAGAAGAGAGAAGAAAATGGGTTGTTGGAAAGAAGAGAGAGAGAGAGAGTGTGAAGGTGGTTGGAGGTTGAAGATGATGAGTGTGGGGTTAAGGTGTAGGTGAGGTGTATGGTAAGGGGGTGATGGGTTAAGTGTGTGAGTGAGTGTTATGGTCTGTTTAATGTGTGTGTGTGTTCAATTTAGACCCCTAAAAAAATAAAACTAATAAAAATCTAAAACTAATAAAACTAAAAATCTAAAATAAAAATCCTACTTCTAATAATATAATAAACTCAAATTAAAAATGAAAGAAATAAAAATAAAAATAAGATCTAATAAAATTAAAACTAAAATCCTAAAAATGTAAAATTAAATAAAACAAAAAAAATTAAATGAAATCCTAAAAATCTAATCCTAATAAAATAAGATAAAATAAACAATTAAGTACATAAGACCCATATTACCGAGAATTAGCAACTAAAATACATTTATTCGGGGAATAAAATATACAGTTTTGGGTGCTTATCACACCACCCCCAAATAGAGCATTGCTAGTCCTCGAGCAATAAGATAGAGAGAGAGAATGATAAGTAACCAAAAGTGTACCACTTTCGCGGGCACTTGCGATTGCACTTAGCATGTGCAACAAGCCTTTAAACCTATATGTTGCCCTACAGGACGAGTTGTGTCTCGTGAGGGTTTGCAGAGAATATACCCACAAAAATCTTATTTTGCAATAATTTATTGAAAGGCAGTCAATCTCTTATTAGACGTAGAATAATCGCACAATCCATCACATGAGAAAAATAATGATTTCAGAAATACAAGTGTAACACCCCGCCTAAAATAATAATGGGTGGCCAGCCCTATACTATATTAAATCAGGAGTTTCAGATGGTCCAGTCTCAACATCAACTGTCGATACAAAATAATATAGAACTAACTACCCGGTATCATACAAGCGAGATGTTGAAATTGAATAAAATATGCAACAGACAACAAACTAACACTACTAAAAAAGGAAAGAAAGATGCATGAAAGAACTATGAGAAATGAAATGCTAGAATAAAACGAAATAAATGACTACAACAGAATATACTACAAAAATATACCCGAATAAGCTGTCGGGTCACAGCCAATACAATAACTGGAATGGAATAAATGTACACATCTATAAATATCCCTTGGGTATAAACCCGATATACAACATGAATCCTACCAAGAATTTTAAAGAAGTAGGAAGCGGCTACAAAATACATCCCGCAGCAGCCCGCACCTGTCGTGGCTCCCAAGACTCTGGATAAATGGTCATCCAGCATCCATACGGTAGGACACCTGTAGTAATATATATATATATATATATATATATACAGGTAGGAGAGAAAAGTAAACGGGTCAGAGCCCGAGTTGTGAAAATATTTAGCAAGTGTGTTAAGCGTGCATAATAAATATTGGTGCACTTATTTCATAATTAAAAGTGGAATCGCACTCTCGTGGAACCCCAACTCACCTCTCCTCTAAAGGGGAGCACCTATTCGCGTCCTCAACTTTTAGTTAAATTATCCCCATTTATTAGGACAACATAACTTATCACAGGCCCAGCCTATACCCACGAGATCTACCTTCCTATCATAACCCAAGAATCCACCCCTTTTTTTAAACACAGTTAAGTATTTATTTTCAATCATATGTGCCTTATTAGGCTTAGTGGATTCCGGTTTATAATTTAACCATTTATAAAATTAATAAGTTACCCAATATGCATTTGGGTTGAAACATATGATTTAATTTCTAATTTATTAAGCATGCAAAATTATTATTGACACAACTTCCATCCAATTTCAATGATGCGTTGCGTTTCATGCGTGGGGTGTCTCGCAAAGCGAAATCCAAACAAGGAACCACCCCGTTACACTACTCCTTGTCAACGTCGATCCTGTAGATCCATTATGCCACACATAAATATCGACAGAACTTCTCTCTAATCTCAGCAATGTACTACGTTTCGTGCATGGGTTGTCCCCCAAAGCGAAATCCAAACAAGGAACCACCATGTTACACTACTCCTTGACAATGTCGATCCTAGAGATCCATAATGCCGTACATAGCATAATTGGCAGAACTTTTCTCCAATTTCAACACTGCACTGCGTTTCATGCGTGGGGTGTCTCGCAAAGCGAAATCCAAACAAGGAACCACCCCGTTACACTACTCCTTGACAATGTCGATCCTAGAGATCCATAATGCCATGTATACAATATTATACTACTACTAAAACTAACATCTCCAATAATATCCTTGGGATGATGTAACCGAAATATTCCTTAAATGCGATACATCAACCCCCATCAATCTAGTACACCATAATCATCCAAGATGTACGCCACAAAGATTCTATATCCTTTCATCTATAGGGTATATAAATATATATATATATATATATATATATATAGGTATTTTATTCTCACCATATATATACATATACCAATCAGCCATACCCATGACCAAGTGTACATATCATATCTGATGTATAATGGACATGCACATAATCGGCCCGGCTATATATATCGTCGATAAAACTGCATCAATGCTATCATCTTCCCAGTGCCCGGCTCACGTAGCAACTGGCGACCACCTGGTGGGGATCAACGACACCCACCTCATTATAACTCACACACACGACGTCCCGGGAAGCGGTCATAGCTCCAACTAGCAATGAGACGAAACATACCCACCACGTCTCATCCCAAAATATATATCTATCGTACAATAAAACATGGGATGAGTATGACCTGGGGAATATCCACACCCTGCTCTATATGCCAGGATGCTCACCCTCTGTGTGGCAACTTTCCAATGATAGCATGAGCGGGGTATGCTTAACCACAATAGTATATATATCGCTCACATGTGCAATATACATACATCCATATGATCCCATCATATGACCAAATATTAAACCATCATATACGGTTTAAGTATCCATACCATGTATGTCCACAACATAAATATATCTATATATTTATATGCATACAGATATATATATATATATATACACATATCCATATATCTATATATATAAACTAATTATCATTCACATGTATAAGATATATAAACCCGGCTATAAGTATACATAATCCTTAATATACAAGCCGTCACCACAATTTCCATTAGCTTACCTCAATATGTGAATACAATCCCTCACTTGAAACATATTCAATCATTTTTCCAATGATGAATAGTCTCCCAAAATCATATATATTTATATATACATATATATTCAACCTTAGGGTTATCACCCCAAAATTTTGTGTAGGAACCCATCACTACACATTTCAACCATATTCGAAAGTACAAAATCACCTTTACTACTATTTAACCATAGGCACATACATGACTTAATAGTCTAAAACCTCAAATTATTCCAACCTCGTTTCAAGTATTGGAATCTCAATGGTTATTTCCCACAATTACGTGTAAACTATCCTAACTAGAATTTATGCCACCGCTTATTCTAGTCTATAGTACGATCCAAAGCATTCCCAATTTCACCTATGGTTCAATTAATCTTATGAACCCTTACTCCTATTGAGTTATCAATTGTTACTTAGTCTAAACATTTCTAAGGATATGAGACCCCTCACTCTTTAAGAGCTCTCAACCACACATCATATTTATACCTTTTTATCTATAATTGGTATTCCCAACCTCAATGAGGTTTCCCCTCAATCTCCATATGCAACTCCAATACATACATGGATACATTTCTCCCAAATTACCCTTAGGAGTCCCCAAAATCCTAATATGTGAGAAACTCCTTATATGTCTCCAAGAACATATCTTTTACATCATAAGAGAAGGCCCCCAAATAAATAAACCCAACCAAAAAGGGTTTGGAATCACTATGGAGAAAATACCTCAAAATGCCCTGTTTCCGAATCGATTCGGCATAGCGAATCGATTCGGCATAGCGAATCGATTCGGCCTCCAAGGCGAATTGATTCGGGTCCAAAGACCTGGGCTTCTGCCACAGGTTGAATAGATTCGGCTTGGTTCCGAATCGATTCGGTCAATGAGGACCTACCAATTTCCCTAAACTGAATCCATTCGCTTAAGGGGGTGAATCGATTCGGACCTACAATTTTTGAAGGGTTCTTCTTCTTCATCAAAACCCACGAATTCTAAACCCTAAATCTTTCATTCTAACCCCCAAACCTTCATCAAATCATGATTTTAAGCCCATAAATCAACCCAAAGTTGATCCCAACCATTTCTATTCCATTAAATCCATATTTAAACATTGATTTCAAGATTTAACCCAAAAATCTATGTTTTGATATTAATGCCCAAAAATCCATTTCTTTAATCCACAAATTATGAAATGAAATACACAAATATCTATTTAGCAAGATTAAACACTTGCCTCGTATTTTTAGAGGATGGATCGTCCTCGATGTCGTGTTTGGGCCGGATACTCCAAGCTTTTCTTCCTCTCTCTCTTCCTTTCTTCTTCTTTCCTTCTTCTTTTCTCTTTTCTTTCTATTTCTCTCTTTCTCAAATGAGAAGGCTTCATCTGTAAGCCTCTTAAGCCTATAAAACATAAGTCCCAGTTTTAAATGTTAATACACACTTTAAATGACTCGTTTACTCCAATTCCAGTTAAACTAACTTAAAATATTCCGGAGCCGAAATAAAACCCAATGACAGTTATTTTGACTATCTCGACCCTTCTGGGATCAATGGTACCCTCAAAATCATCATCCGGAATACTTTAAAACGTCCCCTATTTTTGGACTTCAATTCCCAATTTTAGAATTCTCCAATTCAAAGAAATTTTCTTTTCCCAAAATTTAAATTTCTCAGTCTCCAAAATCGTGGGGTGTTACAATCTTCCCCCCTTACAAAAATTTCGCCCGCGAAATTTAAAATACAAATAGGACCTCAATATCATCTAGTCCTAACATCAACTCTTAGGATCACTATACTGATCCTTCCTGGTTCTCATGTCGAACCATATAAATTTTAAAATCAACTAGCTACCCAGGGCGCCCATACACTTTGTATCTGAGTTTCCACTTGCAAAATTATAATCAGGCTCCATTAGCCTCAAATCATAACATAACCCTCGGCATTATAATCTATAACAACATACTAAACATACAAAAGTTTGAAAATTCCCAACAGTTGAACTCTCCTCAATTCTTGACGCTAGCTACCTTCGTGCGGGGGAGGTCTCGCAAGCGAAATCCAAACAAGGAACCCTCCCAATACACTACTGTGTAGCTAGGTCGGGAATTGAGATTGGTTGAACCAGGGTTAAAGTTTTATAAAAAGATTTTTCATATTTTTAGATATTGCTCGAGGGCCTATACAACAATACGATATAAATATATTCCGCGTCTTTCGACACGCCAAACAAACACCTTATGTTTAAAACACAAGGCCTCAACACATACAACACTTCTAACCACTACCTAGTTCTCAAAACTAGCACAACTATGAGCTAAATTCTCCGCTCAAAATAAATCCACTAAACTCTGAACCTCTCAGTTATGAAATTCCTCTACATCACATTTTGTGACCGGGTGGAAAAAGTGTGCGTGTGTAAAGTGCACAATCGTTGTGTGTTTCGCCGCCGCGATACAAAAGAACCTAAGCTACACCTACACTTGACAAGCAAGCACAGCGGTAAGTCGGGTATCGTAAGAAATCCACAGGGAGTGATTAAATTTTAGATGTTAATTGTTTTAATTACTTCAGGAATAAAAGTGTAAAATAAATAAATGAAAAGGTGATGGTTGGGAATGGTGACAAAAGAAAAAGAATAAGTTACGCTACGCAAAAGTAAAGCGAGGATCGGGATCGCATTGACGCATTCACGGGCTAAACAACTACTAATTAGAATTCCGGCTCGAAAGAAATTTAATCGAGCATTTACAATTAAGCATAAACATCACGCAATAAGGAATTTAAGCCAAAGTTGCGAGATTAAACATTTAATCAAAAATGGTCACACGCGGATTAAATTCGGATAATCGCTATAAACATTAACGTTGCGTGACAAAGAAAGTTAAACGCATAATAATCCGACTTTAATACGCGAGGTTTCAATTAAATGCAATTTTACACAAAACCTAATTTTCGAGGTCCAAACTCGTAAATGGCGGAACACAATCCCGACCCTATTTATCTAAGGGCAATACATGGAAATTAACTAAATTAAACTAATTAAACTAATTAAGCAAGAAATAAACCAAGTAAACTAATTATGAAAGCATGAAAACTATCTAGAAAGCAAGAATAAAGGGAAAACAAGATATATTAATGGAGAGGGAAGATGAAAGTACCAATTACAACCCCTAAAGGGCGTCAAACCAAGAGAGGAGGAAGAAGAAGCTCTCAAATCCCCAAACCCTAACTAAAACTAACCTAAAAACGTTTCTCTACTGATATCTCTTCTTATTACAACAAAATTGGCTTATATAGTAAGTTGGAATAAAAAGAAAGAAGAAAGAAAAGAAGGCAAAATATCTGCAGAAAACAGAGCATCGATCGATCGACCCCTTTGGTCGATCGATCGACCTAGGCAAAACTTCGGCAAATCAGAATGGTCGATCGATCGACCAGAACATCGATCGATCGATCAAGCCGGGCAGAATGCAGCAGCCTACTGCATTCCTCTTTTCTTCTTCTCCCTTCTCCTCTTTTGCTTCCTTGTATTTCCTCCGCTGAAATCGCCGTAACTTCTTCGTTATGAATCGAAATCGCGCACCGTCCACGGCCATGCGAAGCTAGCGAGGAGGGATACAATTCCGTGAGATATCGGGCCAGGTACCCAAGCTATGAAAAGACTAAAATGCCCTTGAACGTGCGGTTGCGTACGGAAATTGTGCGGAATGCGTTCGAATCCCATACTTGGTACCTAAATACCTACAAAAGCCCAATTATACCTCATATAGCATGTTAACAATATAAACCGAGGTTGTCTGGTTAACGGGCTTAAATATAGAGATTAAGGCACCCGAGGGGGCTAAAACGCGTAGGTTCGGAGGATGAATACGTAATATTTGCGTATCATCACACCCCCTAACTTACACATTGCTAGTCCCTAGCAATGAAATAGGATGCAACAAGAACTACAAGCAAACCAAAAGCAGGATAAGTACAAAAATATGGTATAAATGCATAAGGCCACTTTCGCGGGCGATTCGATTGATTTAGCGTATGCAAAAAGCCGTTAAACCCCTAGGTCACCCTAGTGGACGAGTGTCGTCTCGTGAGGGTTTTCAGAGATGGTACCCACAAACATCACATGGTTTCCTCAAAATATGCCCAACCCAACATGCGACAAACTCAACAACAACGAAAAAGATTTCAAACATGTTATTAGCATATTGAACGAATTCAAGCTAAAGTCCATTGTTATTAACAAGTTGAATGCACCTCATAGAATTGAAACTTTAAAAGTGGGAGGGGGAAAGAATATGCATAGTGTGATTTGGTGAAAAACTTAAATAAACCGGATAAACATTAAAGCAAGCATATATTCAATCCTCACGGGCATTACACTCATCAAGCGAATTCACTCAAAACAGGGAGGTAACACACGGAACATGTGGGCTTAAGAGTAAATGTAAATGGAAAATAGGCCACACACATGTCACAGATGAAGAACGCTATATAGGAAATAAAAACTTGTAATCTCAATGAAAGGATACCGCACATTAAAAGAGGCGAAATGCATTTTCACAGATTATCAAACCTATTATGACTTTTAAATTAAATGCACCCTAAGATCACATAGGACTTAATAGGGTTGTAGTGTAGGCTAGGATAGGGTACAAAACGAAAGGGATGTATGTACGAATTCAAAGTGTTCGGAATGAAAACTCGGGAGAATGGAAAGAATGCGGGCAATATCAAAAATAGAAAACAAGTTCCAAAAGGCATTAGATATATCATCGGGGAGAGTAATCAAACCTTATTGAACACTATACACAACATATAGAAACTTCTCTTTCTTTTTCTTTTCTTCTTTTTCTTTTCTTCTTTTTCATGTTTTCTTTTGTTTTCTTTTTCTTTTTGCTTTCTCTTTTTCTTCACTTTTTCACTACTTTCTTTTCTTTACTTTTCAAACTCTCATATGCTTAAAATTGCAACCGCAATACAACAACAACATTCAATACCAAGTAACATTCCAAACAAAGGTATGTAAGGTGTATGTATGGCTTAAAACTCCAATTTGGAGTTGGTTATGGGATTTTGGGTAATGAAACGAAAGGCTAGTATTTAGGCACAAAGGGGTTGACTAGGGAAAGCATATAAGGGTGAGGTCAAGGTCAATATGGGTGATATAACAAAGATGGCCTATGATCATTTCACAAAGTTTACGCAATTCTCAAGTCAAAATAATATATGAAAATCATTCTCAAGTAAAACATTTCGAGTATGAACTCAATTAATGAACGGTCAAATGAAATAATAGAGAAATTACCGAGGAATTCAACGTTTTCAATGAGAAAAGAATAGTGTATAACACTCACAAACGACGAAAGGTACAAAGCTTACTCGATGTAAGTATATACAATGCAACAAAAGATTCCTGAGTTATAAAAATCTTAAACCAAATCAATAGAACAAGGAAAGTGCATATGCTCATGGGATAAAGTTTAATTCATGAAGTTATTCACAATATCAATGATTTGAGGACTAAAGTCTAATAACTTCTAAAATCGAGAACATGCATCATTGAGTTGTCTATTGGATCGGGAAATTATTGAAATTTATCACTGGAAACAAGGCAAAATGCCCAACAAAGGAGAAAAAAGAAAGAAAATATTTTTCAAATTTTTCACAAAAAGGCATACTCAGTAACTAAATGTGAGAAAATCCAGGGACTACACATGAAATGGATAGAATATCCTACACCCCCTAACTTAAATGTTGCATTGTCCTCAATGCGCATTAAGAACACAACACAAAGAGAGGAAAAGAACGATATTACCCAAAATTGGAGAGATCTCCATAAGCACGAGTCCAAAGGAATCTACAAAACAAGTTAGGACCGAGCATAGCAAAAACAAATAACAAAAAGTTAACTAATTACACAAGACTAAATTAAAAGGAAAGAAAAATAGGAAAGAAAGAAAATTAAAAAGCTAACTATTTACAACCTACTATTTAGGCTTCACACTAACTATACACTAGAAGTCTAAATAGTTGAGGGTCCACCCAAAAAGGGATTTGACTTTGAAAGATCAATGGTGGACCCTCCAAAGTGAACATGCCTCCCGAAAGATATGAATTCCGTTTAAACAACGGAAGGCATGTGGGTGGTGAAAAAAGTGAACCATCGCCAATTTGAAATTTTGGGCGCACGATGGGGGATTTGGATAATAAGGGGGAAAGGTACACTAGAGGTCCAAGAAAAATCGACTCATCTCCCAAAGGTTTTTCAAGTGAAATGGGAGATAGTGCACACACGAGGATAACATCCATCGAAAACAAGTCCGGTAAAGAGTCCTCATCGGCAAAAAGTGTAGAAGTTTTAAAAGTTTCTACCGACTCATAGGAATCAACCGGTAATTCTAATGGTTCGATCACGGAAAACGAATATGGTGATGAAACAAATTCAATCTCAATCGACTCATCGTCGGAAGGAGATTGAATTTTGGGGGAGAGAGATGCACACTCGATGAGAAATTAAAAATTTAGGTGAAACACAAGTTTCCACCTCCTCGTTGTTTTGTGCATAAGAATTCATCTCATCACAAAGTTCACCAAGTCTCATTCCAGCACCATTAGGGCTTTCCAAACCTTGGGAGTAAAGAAGAAAAGTTTCTTCCAAAGTAGGCTTCCTCGGCTCAAGAGCTTCAGACTCCTCATTTGGTAAAATCTCATCTTCTAAATCATCGAAATAAAAATCGTCATTGGTTTCAAAATATGAATCTAACTCAAACTCCCAATAACGATTTTCATTGCGATAAATGTTTTCAAGTCTTTCATTTTCAAGAAAATCTTGAAAATGAAAAACTGGAAACTATCCCCAAAGTATGAATCATTAGAATAACCGTAATAACTATAATAGTAGGACATGATTACCTCGTTGTTTGTAGATGGAGAATCTGAGCAAGAAAGTGAGCAACCGCGAATCAAAGTTTCTTAGTGCTCAAGTATGCTATCCTGCAAAAAAGGTTAAAATAAAGAATACAAATACAAAAGGAAAAATACTACGAAATAATAAAACAATTACTATCTAAAACACACTCCCCGGCAACGGCGCCATTTTGTGGCCGTGCGGAAAAAGTGTGCGCGTGTAAAGTGCACAATAGTTGTGTGTTTCGCCGCCGCGATACAAAAGAACCAGCTACAACTACACTTGACAAGAAAGCACAGCGGTAAGTCAGGTATCGTAAGAAATCCACAGGGAGTGATTAAATTTTAGATGTTAATTGTTTTAATTACTTCAGAAATAAAAGTGTAAAATAAATAAATGAAAAGGTGATGGTTGGGAATGGTGACAAAAGAAAAAGAATAAGTTACGCTACGCAAAAGTAAAGCGGGGATCGGGATTGCATTCACGCATTCACGGGCTAAACAACTACTAATTAGAATTCCGGCTCGAAAGTAATTTAATCGATCATTTACAATTAAGCATAAACATCACGCAATAAGGAATTTAAGCCAAAGTTGTGAGATTAAACATTTAATCAAAAATGGTCACACGCGGATTAAATTCGGATAATCGCTATAAACACTAACGTTGCGTGACAAAGAAAGTTAAACGCATAATAATCCGACTTTAATACGCGAGGTTTCAATTAAATGCAATTTTACACAAAATCTAATTTTTGAGGTCCAAACCCGTAAATGGTGGAACACAATCCCGACCCTATTTATCTAAGGGCAATACATGGAAATTAACTAAATTAAACTAATTAAACTAATTAAGCAAGAAATAAATCAAATAAAATAATTATGAAAGCATGAAAACTATCTAGAAAGCAAGAATAAAGGGAAAACAAGATATATTAATGGAGAGGGAAGATGAAAGTACCAATTACAACCCCTAAAGGGTGTCAAACCAAGAGAGGAGGAAGAAGAAGCTCTCAAATCCCCAAACCCTAACTAAAACTAACCTAAAAATGTTTCTCTACTGATATCTCTTCTTATTACAACAAAATTGGCTTATATAGTAAGTTGGAATAAAAATAAAGAAGAAAGAAAAGAAGGCAAAATATCTGCAGAAAACAGAGCATCGATCGATCGACCCCTTTGGTCGATCGATCGACCTAGGCAAAACTTCGGCAAATCAGAATGGTCGATCGATCAACCAGAACGTCGATCGATCGATCAAGCAGGGCAGAATGCAGCAGCCTACTGCATTCCTCTTTTCTTCTTCTCCCTTCTCCTCTTTTGCTTCCTTGTAATTCCTCCGCTGAAATCGCCGTAACTTCTTCGTTATGAATCGGAATCGCGCACCGATCATGGCCACGCGAAGATAGCGAGGAGGGATACAACTTCCGTGAGATGTCGGGCCAGGTACCCAAGCTGTGAAAAGACTAAAATGCCCTTGAACGTGCAGTTGCGTACGGAAATTGTGCGGAATGCGTCTGAATCCCATACTTGGTACCTAAATACCTACAAAAGCCCAATTATACCTCATATAGCATGTTAATAATATAAAATGAGGTTGTCTGGTTAACGGGCTTAAATATAGAGATTAAGGCACCCGAGGGGGCTAAAACGCGTAGGTTCGGAGGATGAAATACGCAATATTTGCGTATCATCACATCAACACCTTTCCATAAACTAAGCTTTTCCCTCAATGAACCAATAACCTTAACAATTTACATTCCCCCAAAATCAATAGAGCCACTCTCAACTAGCTCCTTATAAGACGTTTTACTATTCCAGAAGATGATGCGTAAAGACCACACTTACCCACTCCTTACCAAGGCCTAATTCTCCTCAAAGAATTTTCTTCCTCATAATCCTTCCAAACCATTTCGAATGAAAAAATGCTATTGCGACTACCGGAAACTCCCTCTGTCCTACACAACGAAACTGAGTCTCCAAATTTTCTCCCTCTTCCCAGAAGGAAATACTCCTGATATTGGGACCACTACAACTTCCTCACATTGGTAAGAGTCACCAACACCAGGTTTCCTAACGAAGGTTAACGGGTCTCTCAACCTAAACCTCCCAAGGACTACACTAACCTCTCCTTAGACTTACTTTACTAAGTCCAAGGTTCTCCATTCGATTAAATTTTCCTTTCTTACTCAACTGCCGATAAATCACCTCGAACCACTGCTAGAAATCTCCTCAATATCTCCTCTAGAATCGGGGAAAACAAATACCCCCGAATAAAGCGTACCTAAAATATGCTATGGGTATTGTACTTCTAATCCTATCATTTCCTAGACGACAAAATCTAGGTGATGACTGAAACGAAACAAGAGCAACTGTTATCAGAACGCCAATCAAGTGAATGTACTTCACAGAAGAAAATAACGCAATGAACACAACAGTCCTAATTGTAGGGCTTTATGTCAAGAACGTTAACGGAAGAATGCAGAAAACTCGTACAGATCCTAAGGACTCTAGAACCTGATGCTCTGATACCATCTGTAACACCCGGCCTAAAATAATAATGGGTGTCCAGCCCTATACTATATTAAATCAGGAGTTTCAGATGGTCCAGTCTCAACATCAACTGTCGGTAAAAAATAATATAGAACTAACTACCTGGTATCATACAAGCGAGATGTTAAAATTGAATAAAATATGCAACAGACAACAAAATAACACTACTGAAAAAGGAAAGAAAGATGCATGAAAGAACTATGAGAAATGAAATGCTAGAATAAAACGAAATAAATGACTACAATAGAATATACTACAAAAATAGACCCGAATAAGCTGTCGGGTCACAGCCAATACAATAACTGGAATGGAATAAATGTACATATATATAAATATCCCTTGGGTATAAACCTGATATACAACATGAATCCTAACTAGAATTTTAAAGAAGTAGGAAGAGGCTACAAAATACATCCCGCAACAGTCCGCACCAGTCGCGGCTCCCAAGACTCTGGATAGAAGGTCATCCGGCATCCATGCGGTAGGACACCTGTAGTAATATATATATATATATATACAGGCAGGAGAGAAAAGTAAATGGGTCAGAGCCCGAGTTGTGAAAATATTTAGTAAGTGTGTTAACCGTGCATAATAAATATCGGTGCACTTATTTCATAATTAAAAGTGGAATTGCACTCTCGTGGAATCCCAACTCACCTCTCCTCTAAAGTCGCGCACCTATTCGCGTCCTCAACTTTTAGTTAAATTACCCCCATTTATTAGGACAACCTAACTTATCATAGGCCTAGCCTATACCCACGAGATCTACCTTCCTATCATAACCCAAGAATCCACCCCTTTTTTTAATCACAGTTAAGTATTTATTTTCAATCATATATGCCTTATTAGGCTGAGTGGATTCCGGTTTATAATTTAACCATTTATAAATTTAATAAGTTACCCAATAGGCATTTGGGTTGAAACATATGATTTAATTTCTAATTTAATAAGCATGCAAAATTATTATTGACACAACTTCCATCCAATTTCAACGCTGCGCTGCGTTTCGTGCGTGGGGTGTCTCGCAAAGCGAAGTCCGAACAAGGAACCACCCCGTTACACTACTCCTTGTCAACGTCGATCCTGGAGATCCATTATGCCACACATAAATATCGACAGAACTTCTCTCTAATCTCAACAATGTACTACGTTTCGTGCGTGGGGTGTCTCGCAAAGCAAAATCCAAACAAGGAACCACCCCGTTACACTACTCCTTGACCATGTCGATCCTAGAGATCCATAATGCCATACATACCATAATTGGCAAAACTTTTCTCCAATTTATACACTGCACTGCGTTTCATGCGTGGGGTGTCTCGCAAAGCGAAATCCAAACAAGGAACCACCCCGTTACACTACTCCTTGACAATGTCAATCCTAGAGATCCATAATGCCATGCATACAATATTATACTACTACTACAACTAACATATTCAATAACATCCTTGGGATGATGTAACCAAAATATTCCTTAAATGCGATACATCAACCCCCATCAATCTAGTACACCATAATCATCCAAGATGTACTCCACAAAGATTATATATCCTTTCATCTATAGGATATATATATATATATATATATAGGTAATTTATTCTCACCAAATATATACATATACCAATCATCCATACCCATGACCAAGTGTACATATCATATCCGATGTACAATGGACATGCACATAATCCACCCGGCTATATATGTCGCCGATAAAACTGCATCAATGCTATCATCTTCCCACTGCCCGGCTCATGTAGCAACTGTGGACCACCTGGTGGGGATCAACGACACCCACCTCATGATAACTCACACACACGACGTCCCGGGAAGCGGTCATAGCTCCAACTGGCAATGAGACGAAACATACCCACCACGTCTCATCCCAAAATATATATCTATCTTATAATAAAACACGGGACGACTATGACCTGGGGAATATCCACACCCTACTCTATATGCCAGGATGCTCACCCTCTGCACGGAAACTTCCCAATGATAGCATGAGCGGGCTATGCTTAACCACAATAGTATATATATCGCTCACATGCGCAATATACATACATCCATATGATCCCATCATATAACAAAATATTAAACCATCATATACGATTTAAGTATCCATACAATGTATGTCCACAACATAAATATATCTATATATTTATATGCATACAGATATATATATATACACATATTCACATATCCATATATCTATATATATAAACTAATTCTGGTTCATATGTATAAGATATATAAACCCGGCTATAAGTATACATAATCCTCAATATACAAGCCGTCACCACAATTTCCATTAGCTTACCTCAATATGTGAATACAATCCCTCACTTGAAACATATTCAATCATTTTTCCTATGATGAATAGTCTCCGAAAATCATATGTATTTATATATACGTATATATTCAACCTTAGGGTTATCACCCCAAAATTTTGTGTAGGAACCCATCACTACACATTTCATCCATATTCGAAAGTACATAATCACCTTTAGTACTATTTAAACATAGGCACATACATGACTTAATAGTCTAAAACCTCAAATTATTCCAACCTCGTTTCAAGAATTGCAATCTCAATGGTCATTTCCCACAATTACATGTAAACTATCCTAACTAGAATTTATGCCACCGCTTATTCTAGTCTATAGTACGATCCAAAGCGTTCCCAATTTCACCTATGGTTCAATTAATCTTACGAACCCTTACTCCTATTGAGTTATCAATTGTTCTTTAGTCTAAACATTTCTAAGGATATGAGACCCCTCACTCTTTAAGAGTTCTCAACCTCAAATCATATTTATACCTTTTTATCTATAATTGGTATTCCCAACCTCAATGAGGTTTCCCCTCAATCTCCATATGCAACTCCAATACATACATGGATACATTTCTCCCAAATTACCCTAAGGAGTCCCCAAAATCCTAATATGTGAGAAACTCATTATATGTCTCCAAGAACATATCTTTTACATCATAAGAGAAGGCCCCCAAATCAATAAACCCAACCAAAAAGGGTTTGGAATCACTATGGAGAAAATACCTCAAATGCCCTGTTTCCGAATCGATTCGGCCCTATTCCGAATTGATTCGGCATAGCGAATCGATTCGGCCTCCAAGGCGAATTGATTCGGGTCCAAAGACCTGGGCTTCTGCCACAGGCTGAATCGATTCAGCTTATGTCTGAATCGATTCAGTCAATGCGGACCAGCCAATTTCCCTAAATCGAATCGATTCGCTTAAGGGGGCGAATCGATTCGGACCTGCAATTTTTGAAGGGTTCTTCTTCTTCATCAAAACCCACGAATTCTAAACCCTAAATCTTTCATTCTAACCCTTAAACCTTCATCAAATCATGATTTTAAGCCCATAAATCAACCCAAAGTTGATCCCAACCATTTCTATTCCATTAAATCCATATTTAAACATTGATTTCAAGATTTAACCCAAAAATCTAGGTTTTGATATTAATGCCCAAAAATCCATTTCTTTAACCCACAAATTATGAAATGAAATACACAAATAGTTATTTAGCAAGATTAAGCACTTGCCTCAGAGTTGTAGAGGTTGGATCGTCCTCGATGTCGCGTTTGGGCCAGAAACTCCAAGCTTTTCTTCCTCTCTCTCTTCTTTTCTTCTTCTTTCCTTCTTCTTTTCTCTTTTCTTTCTATTTCTCTCTTTCTCAAATGAGAAGGCTTCATCCATAAGCCTCTTAAGCCTATAAAACATAAGTCCCAATTTTAAATGTTAATACACACTTTAAATGACTCGTTTACTCCAATTCGAGTCAAACTAACTTAAAATATTTTGGAGCCGAAATAAAACCCAATGACAGTCATTTTGACTATCTAGACCCTTCCGGGATCAATGGTACCCTCAAAATCATCATCCGTAATACTTTAAAACGTCCTCTATTTTTTTACTTCAATTCCCAATTTTAGAATTCTCCAATTCAAAGAAATTTTATTTTCCCAAAATTTAAATTTCTCAGTCTCCAAAATCGTGGAGTGTTACAACAAGCTATAATGTGCAAAAAGTTTAGCAAAGTAAATACTCAAGGCACATACTTCCTAGAACTCAACATGTGTAGTGTGAATCAGTCAAAAACGGGTCGAGCATCACAAAAGTAATTACAAGATTGTCTTATTGGAATCAATGTTTCAACTTCAAATCTCACTGGATATATCTCTCTCAAACGAACTCTCGAGATTAGGGTTAGTGTATCGCTCTTGTGTGTGAGGAGGTGAGTAAATGTAATCAAGTTTAAACCTCTCACACAGACATAAGAAAGAACGAACAATTTAGAAAGAAAAGTGATCTCATGAAAGAAATGCTAATAACTATATTGAGAACGTCGAGTTATTCACCACGTTGACTTTCATTTGCCCGAACACCTAGGGGGAAATATGGATGTATATGGGTGAGGGGGTAAATGAAATGAGAATGGGAAGGATATTATAGGTGGGATGGATTGGATGATATGATGGATGTGTAATGCGATGGGAAATGGATGGATATGTGAGAAGAGTGTATACACTTTAGGCACAAATGTCTTTATTACACAAAAATTAACTACAAACTCTCTTTCTTTCTTTTTTTCTCTCTTTCTTTTTCTTGATATTTTTCTTTTCTTTTCTTTTTTTTTCCTTCTATTTTTGCTATTTTTACGTTTCCCTCTTTTTTTATTTTTTTATTTTTCTCTCTCTTTTCAATCCAACACTGAAGACATTTAACATTTTGAACAATACTCTTTTATTTGAAATGATGGAAGATATATGAAATGAGTGTGATAGGTGATGGTGTGGGGAATATATGATGTGGAAAATATGGAAAATCATGGGAATGTAATGGGTGAAGTGAATGGTAAATGGTATATGGAAAAGGGGTAGGTGTATGGATGAAAACCTAGTGATCGGGACAAACTTCAAGACACGCGTTTCTTACAACTCGAAAATAATGTCATTCTCAGTGATCAAGCCAAATTTTAATGAAGGATAATGAGATCATACAACAATTTAAGTGCGGACCCAAAAGGAATCAACTTGTGACTCGGAGATTGCTTAAGACACTCTGAAAGGGTGAAAGACACAAATCTTACAAGATAAAATCTCTGCGTGATCCTTAAGGTTATCTTTAGAATTATAGTACTCTTCAACTCTAAACATAATGACGTGATAAGTGCGCAAATTTTTTTGAGTCTAGAAATTCATGGTGCAAAATGCCTTGTTATGTATTACATAAGCTATTTATAAAAAATATTCTCTAGCTTGATTCCTAGACTTAGAAAGATGGATGACTGAAAATTCACATCAATGAGTGAGATGAAAGAAACTGCGCGAAATTTTAAAAATCAGGTTCAAAAATCAATTTTTTTCAAAAGAGGTACGATTTTGATAAAATTTCCCACCCCCAAACAAAAAGGAACATCGTCCTCGATGTTAAGTAAAATGATTTTTAAAATAGAGAGCATAAGGTAGGAAAGATAATACCAGAATGAACTGCTCATGAAGTGGAAAGATGTAGCCAAAAATAAACCTGAGTAAATGATAAGAAAAAAGGTGTACAAGTCTATAAGCATGATAGAACATTGGGTGATGTGAAATACCACCCCCAAACAGGATCAGGCTAGTACAAGAAACGCGGGCTGCCTCCTGGTAGTGCTAAGTTTAATGTCTTCAGCCAGACCGGTGAAATCTCACCCTAGTGATAAGATCTATGAAAGCACGGGATGGTACAAAAATCGGGTGATGAGAATCACCCCCAAACAAGACTGAAGCGCCAGTCTTGTTGGAAACAAGCTAAAAGGGTCAATGCACTTGTATGGAAAAGTGCATCACACGATGTAAAGCATCGGTGGACCATGGGCCGGTGGGTATTAGGGTAAAAGTGAGAGTGGAAAGGTATCGGTCTCGGGCATTGTTGAGCCGAAAGGTGAGGCCAACAAGGGCCTTGTAAGAATGGTGCTGTAGTTGTATGGGAAGGAAAAAGGGTTTGGTAAGTGGAATGGGGTGGGGCTCATAGAAAGCACACAACCATTCTATAAATGGGCGATGGTAATGGTCGAGCCGTGAAATGCCAGGGGGCTGTTGAGAAGAGAAATCAACACCGCAAGGAAGTGGTGTTCATGGAGGAACAAGCTCGATGTCACGGAAGTGGAGAGTATCACCATAAAAACTCTCATGGGTGGTGGGGAATGGTTTTAGGTTAGGATCTACAAATGTAGATGGAAACTTGAAATGTGTAAAATCAAGATCCAAACCAGATAGTGGGGTGGAAAGGATAATGGGTGGGTCGAGTGGGACAAATGGTGTATCGGGTGGGATAAACGGTGTATCGGTGGGATAGATGGTGGAGGAAGATGATCCAACTCAAGCGTGGGAGACACACACTCATTGGGAGGAGTAAATGAATACTCACAAGGGAGTGTGGTTTCTAAAGATGGAGTTGTCAACTTCTCCACAAGAGTAGCATTGGGGAATGGGGTGGGTGGGTAAGGCGAGGCACCAAGATAAGAGATAGAGGAATCACTAAAAATATCAGGCTCAACGGGAGCCATGCATGGAGGAATAGGATCCAAATCCGGATAGGTAGGAACTATCACAGATTCTATCTCGTAAAAATGGTGAACTTTCGTAGCCGGAGCAAACCTAGGATAAATTGGTTCCTCGGGAACACAAGGGTGAATCTCGATATGTGTAGACTCGGGCATATTTTTGGATATGATGGGAGAAGAAATGTGAACCTCAAGTGGGGGTTCATATGGATTTTACGAAAGCGGATCAGTCTCACTAATGAAAGGTAAGTCAACACAATTGTCGACTTGGGACCCGGACCATGGAATGGTCCCAACTTCGAGATTCTCGGGGTGATAGGGTTGGTCACACTCAAATTTCGTGTCACAAGAGGACACATCATCATCACACTCGGTTGCGACGATGGATGGATCCATGGTAATATCTGACTCTCTCTCACACTCCAATTCATTTAACCTTTGTTCAAGTCTTTGGAGAGCTTGAGTTTGAATTTGAGTGGTGTGCTATTGCGCAAGTATGAACTTTTGCAAGAGGGTTTCGAGAGCGGATGTGGACGAAGGTGTTGGTGGAGTGACGGGTGGTGGCGGTGGTTGAGGTGGACACAACATGCTATAATCTGGACTATATGGAGAATACTCATAGGAAGTGTGTGGGGTGGGGCCAAGTTCATCATACACAAAAGGATCGCTTTCGTGATGGACAAATGGTTGATGCGCATGGGGTGCGTAGTGAGGAAACTGATCGTGAACGGGTGCACAAGGTTGCCATGACGACTGTTGGAACGTGTGAGGATCCACAACATCGGATTGGGATTTTTATTACATGGAAGGGTGATCAGGCCTCCACGAATAGCTCGGGTACTCACACAACTCGGGAATGGGTATAGCGGGATAATGGGCCGAGGTGGGTTCCGAAATAGTGTCATATGGATACACATGCTCGATGGTGGATTCGGATGGATATGAAGAGTATGGGCACTCATGGGACATGTGATCGGCATAAGAACAGTGGGTGCACAACAAGGGAGGAGGCACGGTGACACTTGACACCGAGGGTGATGGAATAGATGGTGCGTGCATAGATGGGTCAAGAGTACCAACGGTGCTCATGAGAGAGGTGAAATCATGAAGAATATCATAAAGAGATCACTCGGTATCACTCTCACACGTGTCACGTGTCAATGGAAAATGACCAAAGTAGTCCCGTAAAGGACGTTCCTCGGCCATGTGGAGAGAAATATTTTTTTTTTTGGAATTTTTTCAAAAGGAAAGAAAATATTTTTGGGATTTTCTAAAAATAATGGAAAGAAAATATTTTTGGATTTTTTGTTTGTTTGTTTTTTTTTTAAATAAAAGAAAATATTTTTGGATTTTTGTGAAAAATAATGGAAGAAAAATATTTTTGGATATTTTTTGTTGGAAGAAAAGTGGGGAAAAATATGGACTCTTGATTTGGACGAACCAACTAAAATCGACTACCAAAAAAAAATGGAATTGGACACACACACAAGTCAAGGATAAATCCTAACTAGCACATAGCCAATCTTTATCTGTAAAATTAGTGAGAGGGCAGTCAAATTTTAATTAAGTCCGCGGGCAATAAAAATCATGGAAATATATGAGTGATCGCCTTTGCAAAAATATTCTCCTAGTGGGCCACCTAGTTGATTGATTTTAAATTTAATGATGGCTAGGGTAGCACACAATGGTAAACGAGTGAGTCGGGTGATGAAATCCCTTCTCGTGAATGACTGGGTGTAGGTCTTAGTAATTTAATTCATCACACCATTCAAAAAAATGCGAGAATAAAATCACACAAGAGCACACAATTGAATTGACTCGCTAACAGGAGAGGCGCGAGGGTTAAAGAAATGTACCTCCCACGGTTTTTAGGCCGTGGGGTGCCGTAAAATTTTAATCGACCGGGGGCAGATCACTCCTATCTCAGTCGTCCTCGGGAGTCCTATCGACCCCAGGTAGATAGGCTTCTAAATCCTCGCCTTTGGACGCCCTCTCTCTACCTTGTCCGGTTTCCCTATCACGCTTGTCTTTGATTATTACAAATTTAAATGGAAAATAAATGGTGTCCTATGCACCGCACTACAAGCCAGGGATAAAATTCCTAAATACAAGCCTTCTAATAAAATGCAAAAATGGTACTAAAAATAACAAAGTGCAAAAAACAAATGAACTACAAGTTGAAATCCGCTCCAAGCTTCACATTCCCAAGAATGGCAACGACGCCTTTTGATAACTTGACTTTTTGCGTGTATGTATCGTTGTTTGAAGCCAAGTTAGTCAAAACCTTGAATTACCTACAAAATATAACAATCTAAAGTCTAGAGGTAAGTAAGGGTATCAATCCACTTTCTAGGGAGTAAAGCAAATGCAACAAATTCAATTGTAATTCACTTTTTATTTTGTTTTTGGGCTTTTTACTTTTCTAATTTTTTAGCTTTTTCAATATTAAAACAATAGGGTGAGGTGAGGTGAAATAAAACTAAACTAAAATGAAAACAACTAACTAGAAATTTACTAAAATGAAAATTAAAGTCTAAACTAAAAATAAGAGATAAAGTGAGGAAAATAATTGTGAGAACAATCAAGGAATGGGATTACACCACAAATTTTAGTTATTCTAATTAATTAATTTAATTATTTGAATTCTACCAAATTAACATAAAAACTACAAATCAACTCTCGTTGCAAGTGTAATTTTAATAATAACATTTTAGAATATTAAGTTTAACACCACACAACACTAGAAAAATAAATCTACATTCCTTTTAATTAATCACCCGCTAGGATCGATTAATTAAAATTTATGTCAATCTTAGAAATTAAATATAGAGTTGAAATTCAAGTGATAATACCCAACTTAAGAAACCCCTATCTCTAGTTCGAATCTAAAATGGGTATTATCACTAGAATTTTGATTTTCTCTCGAAAATCATTTACCCTCTCTCGAGGCGTAAATCTAAGGGTGAGGGATCAAAATTAACATTCAAAGGGATTTTTCAAGTAATTAAACTAATTAAAATAAAATAACATCAAATAAGGGTTTTACCCCACCCCTTGAAAGGGGTTTTAGCCTAACATGGTATAAAATATGACAATTTAATAATCAAAGGCATAAACAAATAAAATAGAAGGGTAAGAGGACAAATCTTCAAACAAGTCTCCATGATTTGCAAAATTGGACTCTAATCCTCCATTGAAATTGAGCAACCTCCATTCAAAATGAGTTTTCCACAATATTCAATTACATATAAACACTCATTTGAATCACTCAACAATCAATTTCTCACAAATATCTAAAAAAATAAAAAGAATAAAATAAAAATATTTACAAAGGATAATTTTCTCTACAATTCTCTCTCTAGAATTCCTATCTAAAAGCTCTCTTCTATTTCATGATGAGTTTTTGCTCTTAAACTCTCTCTAAATACAAGGCATGGAACATGGGGGTATTTTTGGGAATTGGCTTGGGTGTGTATGAGAATGGTGAGGGGAGCATGGGGTGTGAGGTCATGTGGGTGAGAATAAAAATCTGATTTGTGTGCACATGGGGGTGGTTTGGGAAAAAAAGGGTTAAGGGTTAGTTAGGGGTAGAATAGGAAATGGGGTTAAATGGTTTTATGGCACATGGGTTTTTAGTTTGGTTTAGTTAATTGGTTTTGGATTTTATCTTGCTGAGAAGAAATCGTGTAAGACTTTGGAAGTGAAATGGGTTTGGGTTAGAAAGTGGGTCTTTGGCTTTAAAAATGGGTTTTAATATGGCGTGTGAGTTTTTATTTGGTTTATCTTTATTTTATCTTTGTTTTGGCAGGTGACCATTTTTTACTTTGGAGAAATGGGTTTGAAAGGATTTGGGGTTGGAATGAAATGGGTATGGGGTTCTGATGTTGGGCCGAAGCAAGGTTGGGCCGGGTGGGATTGGCTGTGGTCGGCGGTGGGTATAGTTGTCGCCGACGAGTTGAGATTCAGGGGTCCGACCGGAGCAGCTGGCCGGAGTCGCTGGCGGTGAGGTATGGGTTGAGGTCACGATCGGAGGGGGAAGGGGTGAGGTTCGTTCGGGTTAGGATGCAGTAGAGATGGGGATCGGGTCGCCGGAGGCAGGGGCGGCTCGGGGGGGGGGGGGGGAAAGAGAGGGGGAGTGGTTTTCGCCGGAGTGGTTGCGTGGTGGCGCCGGGTTGAGGTGTTGAGCTCGTCGGCACCGGGTTTTGAGGTGATAGCGGGATGGGCGACCGAAGGGAGTAAGGGGGTTTCGGTTTTAGTCACCGGCAATGGTCCAGGCGGGTTCCGGCGGCGAAAATGGTGTTGGACGGAGGTGTAGTTTTCAAGTGGGTATGGGATTTGGTTTATGGTTATTGAGGATGAGAGAGGGGTGAAGAATGTAGGTGGGTTTAATGGTGGTAGAATAGAGAATAAAATGGGTTGTTGGAAAGAAGAGAGAGAGAGAGAGAGAGAGAGAGAGAGAGAGAGAGAGAGTGTGTGAAGGTGGTTGGAGGTTGAAGATGATGAGTGTGGGGTTAAGGTGTAGGTGAGGTGTATGGTAAGGGGGTGAGGATGAGGGGGTTAAGTGTGTGAGTGAGTGTTAGGGTGTGTTTAATGTGTGTGTGTCTGTTTAGTTTAGACCCCTAAAAAAATAAAACTAATAAAAATCTAAAACTAATAAAACTAAAAATCTAAAATAAAAATCCTACTTCTAATAATAAAATAAAGGCTCAAATTAAAAATGAAAGAAATAAAAATAAAAATTAGATCCAATAAAATTAAAACTAAAATCCTAAAAATGTAAAATCAAATAAAACTAAAAAAATGAAATGAAATCCTAAAAATCTAATCCTAATAAAATAAGATAAAATAAAATAAAAACTAAGACTAAAAACTAATAAAAATTAAATTAAATTAAATTAATAAAAATAAAGTAGAAAAATAAAAATTTTAAAATAAACCTAAATTAATCCTAAAAAATAAAAATGACACAAACTAAAAATCTAAAAATATTAAAAAGGACACAAGCTCAACACACACACGGTTTAGGCTAGGTTTAGGCTCAGTTTGGGTAGGCTAGGATACGGGACAAGGGTATTAGCTCCATAAAATGCACAATTGCCTTGAAATACGCATTTGAACACCGCATCATGCATTCGGCCTACAAAATAAATAATTAAGCACATAAGACCCATATTACCGAGAATTAGCAACTAAAATACATCTATTCGGGGTATAAAATATATAGTTTTGGGTGCTTATCAACCACCTCATTAACCTCTATCTAGAAATGCATCTCATTATCTGACACCAGCTCATGCAGAACCCCATATGGGCAGATGATATTTTTCTTGATGAACTTGACCACTTTCTTAGCATTTAGAACTGCGTATGACTCAACCTCGACCCATTTAGTGAAGTAGTCAATGGAAACTAGGATGAACTCATGCTCATTGAATGCTTTGAGTCTAACCTTCACTACGATGTCAATTCCCTATGTAGAGAATGGCCAAGGCGAAGTCATATAGTACAATTCCCACGGAGGCAGGTGTTGTAAGTTAGAAGACTGCAGGCATCTGAGGCATTTTCGAACGTAGGTTGTGTAATCCTGAACCATGGGAGTCCAGTAGTAACCCTGTCAAATAAATTTTTTGGCAAGCATATGGCCATGCAAATGGGGTCTACATTCCCTATTGTGGATTTTTTGCATCATCCCTCCAATGCCAGCCCCTGTAATGCAGTACAAATGGGTTCCATCAAAGTTTCTCTTGAATAGTGTTTTATCGCAGACGATATACTGTGCAACCAGTCTACGGAGGGTTTCTCAATCTTTCTTGTTAGAACCTTGAGGGGTACCTACCATGATTAAGAACGAACCAAATATCATAGTACCAACAGTTGGTTATCTTTGGAACTTCTGTGATAATCTCAATGTCGTAATGGTGGGTTGGTTTATCTTGATTTTGGATAAGGAGAGGAGCCATGGTGATTCCTTCAGGCATGTTAATCATGGAGGCTGAGGTAGCAAGGTCACCGGGTGGGTTATTTGTTTACTCGGGGCAGATAGTGGAAGGTGATTCTTAGAATTGGGAATCTAGCTCTTCTAGGTGGGAATGGAAGGGTAAGAGTTTTTTATCCTTGACTTTTCATCTTCTGAGCACTTGATCGATGATGAGGGATGAATCCCCATAGACATTGAGGTATCGAATTCCTTTCTTGAGGGCAACTTTGAGAACAACCATGCATGCCTCCTATTCAGTTGTGTTGTTGGTGTAAGGAAAATCCAGCTTGATGGCAATGAGAGTGTGAGAGTCATCAGAGGAAATAAGGAGTATCCCAATGCCATACACTTTCTTATTGGTGGAACTGTCAAAGATCATTTTCCATTGAAGATCTTCTTGTGAGTTATAAAGGATATTCTCATTTGGGAACTCAAAAATCCAGACATCGGCTTCTTTAATAGGGTAGGCAGCGAGGTAGTTAAATATGGATCTTCCTTTCATGGCTTTCTGTGTGACATAGATAATATCAAATTTGGCTAGAAGCATCAACCAATGGGCCATTCGGATGGACAAAGCAGGCTTCTCGAGTAGGTACTTGATAGGATCCATTCAGGATACAAGTTTGATGCGGAAGGCGAGCATGTAGTGCCATAACTTTTGGGTGACCCAGCCAAGAGCGACACATGCTTTATCTAGAGCTGGGTAGTTAACTTCGTACCCGACCAACTTGTGACTGGCATAGTAAATGGCTCTCTCTTTGCGAGATTCTTCAAGGTATTGGTCTAGAAAATTCCTAGCTATAGTATCTGTTACGATTAGGTATAGGAGTAGGGGAAGGCTAGGCTACAGTGGCATCAGTACTAGAGGGTGGGTTAGGTATTATTTTATTCGGTCAAAGGATTAATGGCAAGCTTCATTCCAAACCATAGTCGAATCCTTTCAGAGGAATTTGAAGATGGGCTCACATATGGAAGTCAACTGGATAATGAATTTGCTGATATACTATAATTTTCCAAGGAATCCCCGAACTTCCTTCTTCGTTCGGGGTGGCAACATTTCGAGTGTGCTTTCAATTTGGAAGGATACACTTCTATTCCTTTCTCACTAACCATGAATACCAAGATTTTTCCTTTGGTAACATTAAAGACACATTTTTGTGGGTTAAGTCACATCTAGTAATGCCGCAGTCGCTCGAAGATTTTTTGGACAGTGGGAACATGACCTTCCCTAGTCTTAGACTTGATAATCATGTCATCCACATAGACCATACTTCTTTGTGTATTAGATAATGCAAGCTGTTTGTGGAAGCCCTTTGGTAGGTAGCCCCTGCATTTTTAGACCAAACGGCATAATGGTGTAGCAAAAGATTCCCCAGGGGGTGATGAAGGAAGTTTTCTCTTGATGATCCGGTTGAATTTTGATCAGGTTGAATTCAGCAAACCCATCAACAAATAACTTAAGACTGCTGTTCAAGTCTTGGTAGTCAACGCACATGTGAACCTTCCCACCTAATTTAGGAACAAGTACGATATTAGCTAGCCATGTGGGATATTCGATCACACGAATGAAACCCACATTCAATTGTTTGACCACTTCTTCCTTAACCTTGATCGACCATTCAGTGTGGAGCTTTCGTAGTTTCTATTTGACCAATTTTCATTCTGGGAGAGTTAAAATCTCGTGTTGATCTACATCGAGATCAATGTCAGGCATGTTATTGTAGTACCATCCTAAGACATCCATATATTCCTTCAGTAATTCTTCGAGTTGCGCACGCTTTTGCTCATTAAGGGTGACCCCTATCCTAATCTCGCACAGTTTGCTACTAGAATCGAGATTAATAATAACATGCTCATCTTCATTAACTTGAATGCAGTTATTTTATTTATTATTAACTTTATTTAGATCAGTTAAGAATTTTTCGTTTGTAAAATCATAATCATCATCAAGAGTTTCTTTAGAATCAAGAAAATTAATGTAAGGCACAGCAAGATACTCAAAATCTTCATTTATTTCATTGATAGAAAAAATAGCATTGAGAACATCATTAAAGGAGGTTTTGCTTACATCAAATTAGGGAGGAACAACTAGTGAAGAGGAAAAAGGATAAACATCAAAGTTGGGTTAAATCTCAGCAGGTGGAACTGATGCAGCATGCCAGTTGAGGAGAAGTGCATCAACAGCTTTAATCAAGCGGGATGGATCCGATGATGTAGCCCTTGAGTGGATCATGCTAAGTGTCAACCCCAGTGTCTGCAAATTGAATGAATCCTCAGAGTCATTTCCCTCGAAATAGTATCAGCTATGGTCTTCTCAATGAGTGGTTAAACTTGATGATGGGAACTTTTAGCCCATGAGTAGTTGTCTTAGAAAAATATCTCCATTCATGGTTTCTTCTTCTTGTCCAGATGATCATACCACGGTTCAGGAAAGCTGCAAAAGGGGAAATCTTCACCCTCTCTGATGAATCCTCCATTTAAGGAATCTCTTGAGACAGTCTTGGCCCTTAATAACCTTCTTTTTAGGCAAGGTTGGTGGAACATTCTGAGTTCTTCTGCTGATGGCTAATAACCTAAGCCACAGGGAGGGAAAATCTCTCTTCCACACAATGGGTTTAAGTATCTCTTATTATCTTCGTCCCAGCCCCAGTCCGAGCATGAAGTGCATGTTTTTGAACATCTGCATCACATTGACATTGCCATGAGGGTTATATTCTGGACAAACCTCATCTTTGAAATCGTTCCCTACTGGGAGTAGAAGTGGTTTAACTCAGAAACCTAACAGAAGCATATTATTTTCCTCGTGTTGTACCTCAGGTACTAGATTACTTGTGCTTTCATTCTCGGTATTATCGTCGTCCCCCAAGATGGTGATAACCTACCCATTGGCGAAGAACTTCAGTATCTAATGAAGGGAAGAGGACACACCCTTGATGCTATGGAGCCATGATCATTTGAGTAGAAGATTAAAACGGGTTGGGATATCGATGACTTAGAATTCAACAATCAAATTTATAGGGCCATCCCATATTATAAGATTTTTAGATCCCATAACATCTCGATGGGTATTATCGTGGGCACGTACTGTGACAGAGGATGAAGCAAGGTCGCTCACCTTTAGTCCCAAAAAATTAAGGGTCATTAACAAACAGACATTAGGAGATGATCCATCATCGATAAGAGAGAGTGAGACAGTCTTTCCCATGACTTCGACAAAGATATTGAGAGCATAATTTTCGTTTTGCCCAATTTTGGGGATTTTTTTCTTTGGAGGATGAGAGTATTCTATTAGATGTTAGAGATCCGACCCGATTCACTGCATCTTGTGGCATGGTTAAGGGAGGAACTATGGGTCATATGAGTAACTTGATCAAGGCATTGTGATGTTGTTGGGAAGACATAAAGAGTCCCCATAAAGTGATGTTGTCTTGGGTTTTTTTCAACTGGTCGAGGATCTTACTTTCCTTGAGGATCATTTCTGGCATAGGAAGATTCTCGACACCCTGTCCTTTATCGCTTACTAATGTCGATAGGCTTGGGACTTGGTAGTGCCTTCCTGACCTGGTCATATGGTTCACAGAAGACGGGAAAATAGAAATTTAGTTTCCTCATCGATCTCGGGTTGTTCAGTCACCTTATGGATTTCTCCTAGCAACTCCTCAAATGATAATGATCACACATATGCTGACTATCGGACTAGTCTTTTTTGGGCTCTACTCTTCATATGAATCATAAAATTCATCCCCCTATCCGATAGCAATGATATTATCTTTCCATGAAAAGTTAATACACTCCATAACCTCAATGGCCTCTTCATATAAGTCCTTCCATTCGAATGGGAAATGTAGAAGTGAAGGGACTAGATGACCTTATAGTTTCAAAACATCAAGTAGCTCAGATATACTGCAAATATCATCGGTCTATCAGTATAAATCCCCCATGATTTGGACCACCTCATCTAGACTGATTTCATCGATCGGTATTACCCATTTGTCTAATACTTGAGCCCATTTTTTAGAATCTAAGAATAGTACACTCAATCTTTGGCAGTCAATGGTCATCTAGGAGGGCAACTTCACCCTAAACTCTAGGAATTGGTTCAACACTTATGTCACCTCCATATCTTTACCTATAGAATGGGTAATAACAACGATGTATGCACTAGTAAGGAGTGATGAGGCCTGATCGGCGAAGTTGGTAGGGTGTAGGAGAAAATCTGGGCACACTTGGAGAGGTTTAGGAGAGTATATGGGTATAATTGGTGATTTTCATTATATGATCTGGGTAGATGGGTTAAGTTATGGATCCTCTTCCAGAAAGATGGAATTTGTATGATTCGAGAGTGGATTGTGGGTAGTGTTTGGTTTAGGATTGGCTGGTGGGGCGAAGACACCCCATTCGATTTATCCTTGGATCATATTTCAGAGGTGGAAACACTGGTCGATGGTATGATCGGCAGTTTGGTGAAAGTCACAACGGGCATCTAGTTTAAAATTTTTTGGAAGTGGGTTTGGTAATGGACGAGGGTCCAATGGTTTGATAAGGTTTTGGATTAAGAGGGCCTGGTAACCTTCAGATAGGGGAGTGTGAAGCTTGGTATATTCCTCTCGGACTAGGTTTGGGTGGCTTTCTAGGTCCAATGAAGTAGCAGGCTGAAAGATGTTGTTCATGGTTAAAACAGCGGTACTGGTTGGCTTCTCAAATTTTCTGGGAACTGTCCCGATACTTTCTTTGATTCAACTTTAGTCTTGGCCAAACTTCCTTCAATATCCACTCCTACTTCTCGGAGGGCTCAGAAATGAGGGTAGTATTGTCCTCCCATCATTGCTCGGACATGGGGTAAGAAATTCTTTTTCACAATGCTGACTTTATCCTCTTTAAAAATCTGGTTGGTCATAGTTGCTACTTTCTCTCTCCACGTTTCTATGAAGTTACTGACTAATTCCCCAGGGTTCTGCTTTAGCATCTCTAAATCACGATGAGTAACCTCTAAATCTTCGTTGTACTTATACTGTGACATGAATTCATGGGAAATATCCTCCCAACTGCAGATCCTGGACTCCTCAAGAGGTAAGAACCAGTGAAGAACGTTGTCCTTCAAGGTCTGTTGGAACATTTGGGCCATTATTTCCTCGTAGGCACCAAAGAAGGTCATGGCTCGGTGATAACTATAGAGATGAACAATTGGGGTTCCACTTCCTCTGAATTTCTCAATGTTGGGCATCTTTAATTTTTTTCGGCAACCTAGATATAGTATAGGGAGACATGTGAGTGTAGTCCATGTAGTTTCCAGAGATTCTGACTTGGTCAAACTTCTTGGTTAACATCTTGAGCTCTTCCTTGACCTTGTTCAATTCTTCCTCCTTTAGATTAAGAATCATCGGAAAGTTATCCCCTGGCTAGGCAAGATTTGGCATAGGAAGCAAGGTTGGTGGCGGCCCATTAGCAGGAGGAGCACTTGGAGCGTAATAATATTCCTCGAGAACCCAAATAGGGCGGGCGGACCCATAGAGGGAGGGAATAGGACCTCAGGCTCTTCGGGAATAGGGACCCGATTTATTACATTTGATGAACCTCGGTTTGAAGGTCGTCAATATTGGCAGTGATCTGAGCTAAAACTATCATCAAATTTGGCTGAACATTCGGTATTGGGTCTGTGTTCTCCATAGAAAGCGGATACATTCCAAACTTGGAGTAAGTGAGGGGACTGACGGAGCTTCGGGGATGTTCGATTAAGACCGAAGCCAATAGGGAGACAGGCCAAGGGTATGCGATCGACTTGAGAAGAAAAATTAGGATTTATTGTTGAAAAAGGAGGATAGAAAACTATTATTTGTGAAAAGGAAGGAAAATATTTTTGGCATTTTTTTCCCGAAAAAGAGGGGAACAAAATTCTTTTGTGTAAAAGGGAAGAAAAATATTTTTGGTATAAGGAAAGGAAAAATGTTTTTCGTATTTTTGATAAAATAAGGAATAATTTTTTTTACACTTTTGGATAAAGAAAGAGGAAAAAGAGTAGACACGGGTCTCAGCATGATTATTATTATGTTTATACGTTCTCACTTATATTAGGCTTACCTAAATGCAGAAAGAAGTGTCGGACAGGACTCGAGCCTAAAAAAATCGATTTGAAAAATATGTAAAAACTATGGTTGGACTTGTTACCAAGCTCAAGGTTAGGGTACCGTTTTAAAAATTGTGCAAAATTATGGGCTGCATGTTGATCCATCATTTCGAAAGAGTTTCGGGTTGAAATCGGCAAACTAAATATGAGTACCCTAGGTTTGACACCTATATGCGGGTAGGCAGTTGTTGGGTTAATTGGAAGGTGTTCCCCCTGGCATGACTTCCACGATATAAGCCTTACCTTTAAGGGAAATCGGTGCGTCTGGACAAGCCATTTGATATACCTGAGTTTACGCTAATTACCTCACTATATAACTCGTGGGGACAGTATGTGTGAGAGAGAATTCGATATACTCGACGTATGTGAACGAGTTCCCTATGATATACCTCTCGCCATGACTTTAGTAAAGCGGTACGATACAGGGGAAACCGTTCAGTATACGTTGAAGGTACTTGGCCAATGGAAGGTGAAAGTCATATCGCTTAGTCTAACTGCGACCTGCCGGACCAGTGCCCATCAATAAGTGAACCCCAGTTATGGGATAAAATTTGGTCAATAGCAATGCCTCTTGATATGTAGAGTGTAAAATGCAAGATCCTTGATTAGTATTATGGAGAGAGTATGTTTATTGATGAGCATCATGCCAAGTCGGGGATAATGAACAAGTATAAAAAAACATGTATACTAAGCATGGATTAAGCGAGAGTGAGTGATGCGTAGCTAACAAGTGAGTGTGTAGTAGTGAACCAAAGCATGGATTTCTAAGTGATGTGTGATAAGTGTCAATGAACATGGATATATACAAGTGTGATAAGTGAAGGTGTGTGTTAATGACACCTAAGCATTGATATTCTAAGTGGTGTGTGCAATATGTGGATATAAGTGATCATAGGTGCACGTGGTGTGAAGTGTACGTAGAGAATTTTTACAAGTGTTGAATGAGTAGTGATATAATCATGAGGTATATATGTATAAGAAATAATAGAGAAGAAAAAGGGTACATACAGATAGGTGCATATGCAAACAAGAAAAACAAAACACCCATGTAAACAAAGTCTAACCCTCTTATGAAAAAAGTCCCCATCGAAGCTGCTATTGTGGCCATCCCGATGGAGATCGCATGCCGCTTCCTATCTTATGCCTCCTGAAGGAGGAATAGGAAAAGAAGGGGGGATCAAAAGGTCTCACGTCCTACTTAGGAACTCGTCGTCTGCCGTTGTGTGGGGTAAATGTAAAGCGATGGATTCACCAGCCTATTTTGCATAAAACAGGCAAAAGAACATGTTATCGCCTCGAGAGAGCGGCATCGAAGACAAAATGATGCATACGAAACCAATAGTTTGAAGGGTCCGGGGGCTAACTTACAGAATGGGATGGTGTTAGGCACCCATCCCGCCCTTTTTGTATCTCATGGCACTACACCAAATCTTTCGAATTTTAACGATCCTGTCACGGTCTTTGACCTTGACAAGATTTGTCACAGTCACGGACCGTGGCAAACCCGCGACAACCTTTAAAAAATTGTCACGGTCATTGACCGTGAAAAATCTTGGCAAAATTTTAAAAAAATCTGCTGGGCAGTTTGGCTACTGCCACTGCCCAGCATTATATTTGTACCTATTATAGCAAAATTGTACCTGGGCAGTTATGGCTACTGCCATTTCCCAACGTATATCCAAATAAAATATAAAGAATGCACCAAATCATTGCATATATAATTCCATATCCAAACCAAAATGTAACAAATCAAAATAATACAAATATAATCCAAGTGTCCGAATAAAATAGATACAAATAATGTCATGTGATATGTTTGAGGAGGAAGTAAGGCCACACGACATACACATTGAGACGCCCCTGAATATGCATCACGTCGCATTGTTTGTGCAACCACAATGGGGAGTTCTCCTTCCCGGTTATCACATGCATGATGAGCACCTTGGCCTCGATGTCTTGAAGCGCACATCCATAAACCAACATACCTTGGATGGTATTCGAGTCCCTCAACCCCCTCCCTATCCACGTGCCATTAATTATATCGAGTATAAATACGCTCCGCTAACCAATTGTTGTCATCGTCCGCTCGACGGGAGCCAAGTAGGGGACTAGATCATCAAACGGTGAGTTCGTACATGTCGACGATGAAGCAGCGACGTCCACGTCCTCGTACTCCTCCACTACCTTTTCCTTCTCCTTCCCCTTACCCTTGCCCTTTCTGCCCAACGAATGCTTCACGAATGAGAACATATCTTAGACCGTCGCCTCCAACCTTGATAGCTTCGTATAGTGTGAGTCCACCTGAAGAGCCAATCCGATGTTGCTCATCTCCAATCTGATGATTCTAGATTTGGCCACCCGCGAGCTCACCCCCTTGTCCTCCCCTTGCGATCAGCGCCAAGCACTTTTGTGGACAAAGATGCCTTGTCGGCATCAGACTGCGACTCGTGCACTTCCTTAAGCTTTGCCTGAAATGATAAAAAGCGCATAATTAGTTAAATAAGTAAATAAAAAATTATAACGTAATTAACAAAAAGTAAATTGTCTAATTACTTACAATTGTGGTCGCGATGCTTGGGGACACCTCCTTATCCTTCCCCTTCTTCGTCTGAATTATCACATAATCATCGAGATTATGTGGCCTACCCCCAGGGCCACTCCCCATCCCCTGAAATAAAATAATGCAAAATTAGTATCGGGACCATAAACTAAAATAGTGCAGAACAACATATTTCTGTAATTATAGAAAAATAAAAACTTACCATCATCCTATGTCCCATCTCGGCGTAAGATGTCCGGTCGGAGTAGTGCACGTCCATCTTTTTTGCCCAATTTTCCCCGATTGGCGAGATATCAATTATAGCTCCTCAATCTCAATTCCAATGAACTTTTTCCATTATGCCAATGAGATCGGCTCCTTTGGTCGGACGGACTCACTCATTCTGATAATTGAGTCTTTGGTCTTCCTAAAGTACTGGCCCCACAAATTTTTCTTTTATGTCTTGTGTTTCTCCCTCAACTACTCCAAGACAGAATCGCGGAGTTCTAGCATCAGGCTGAATTGTTAATGTCAAACAAATACAATGTTAGTTGCGAACAAATATAAATATAAACATAAATTGAAATTGAAATATAAATATAAATATAAATACATTACATGTAGTGTCGCCCAACTAGCTAACTTGAGATCATTTGGCACCTCTCTCCAACTAGTGTACCCCGGGCTGATAATCCTCTTTACCAGCTCGAGAGATCTAGCTAATATCCCCGTCTTATTCTCCATGTCCATTCCCAATTTGCCCCATTTGGGGAGCCTAGGGGCTGAGGAGCCCTCGTCGCCTCCGCTACCGCTGAGCCCAGAAGACATCATCATTATCATAATCATCATCCTTGCCCTAATCCCTGAAGGAGAAATTTTCTGTAAAAAAAATGTTGTTATTAGTACAAATTCAAAATGAATTAGAAGAAGACATGCAAGCATTATTTAAGTCTAAATAGTACTTGCGCTAATGTATCAAGAACAATTGAATAAAAAGCATTAATTCGAAAATTGGAATTCTTACTATTGGTTAACACACACACACATATACAAAGGAGAGAGAGAAAGATAAAAAGAGTGAATATGATCAAGTAGAAATGAATTAAAAGCATTAAATCGATGTCCAATAATAATTAAACACTAGTACATGCGCTAAATAGGAATACTTATTACAAATTGAAAAATTGTTTCAAATTTGGGTTATCATAAAAAATGGATTGATATTCGGTAGGAGCAGCCAATTCATCCACACTACTGTTTAGACGCTTAGTCACATGTAGAACCATTGACCACGTCTCATTGTTGATATACTTCGAGTAAAACACTTGGTTGACCTTTTGAAATGCACAAATAAACGGCTCATCGCTCACGTGTTCGTTACTCTTCAACTTGGACAAGTCAACCATGATCAAATTGGTGCTAGGATCAACTTTACAAGTATTTTTATCCTCAACTCTTACCCAATCACAGTAAAATACAACCTCTTTGAGGCTTACATAGTCCAATTCAAATATATTTCGAATTACACCATAGTAAGTCATTTCATCTTCAACGAGGTTTTTATCTTTTGCGCTCGCTTGAAAGAAAGTAATATCCTTATATGAAATGCTTGAGTTATGTACATTTGTAATTTCCTCGTACACCCTTGCGCCAAATACGTAACCGTTCAATCGATACTTTTTGTACGCTTGTGCCACTAACAAGGGTCCAGTGGCTAGACGAACAAGCCTGGATGTCGCATCACCCGTCTTTAAGAGCTCAAAATATAGATAAATTAATTAGGTTAGTTCTAAAGTTTTATTGTAATGTAACGTTATATAATAGACGTTTTCATTATAATCACCTCGTGTGACAACCACAACCTAAAATCGTTGTCTGATTGTGCGAGTGTTTTTCGTCTTTTATTGTTCTCACAGGCTTCATATTTTGTGCATAAAATTAATGTGACGGATGTAGGACAAAATTAATCGTATATAAAATAATCTAAAATAATTTAAACTTACTTTTTCCATTCTTCGACATCTTCATGTGTGTCAAATAGATAACGAGATACTTGTTCATGTTGCAAACTCGTTAATTTCACTCATTTTCCCATCACAGTCGACGAACTCATCGCATAGGTGTCAGGCATCAATGTTGATGACTCCACGGTCAATGTCATGCACTGTGATGACTCATCAATGTTGATCACAATCGACGAACTCATCAATGTCATCAATGTTGGTCATGTCAGGCATATATTCCCGACTGTATATCGATGACTCCACGGTGATGTATTCATCTGCAATTGATCCTGTAATGTATCGTGTATTCTTGACGTAATCTTTAAAAACTTTCATCAATGTTTCAAACGGATACATCCACCGATATCTAACTGGACCGTAAAGAAGTTCCTTTTCGCATAGGTGTACCAACAAGTGAACACTTATGTCAAAGAAAGATGGGGTAAACTACTTCTCTAGCACACAAATCGCTTCGATCACCGCTAATTTTTCGTCCACTATGTGTTCTCGATTGACTATCCTCTCATACAAAAGTGAGAAGTAGATACTAATTTGCATAATAGCTCTCCACAAATCCTTGTGCTTGGAGAAACAGTGCTTCAATAATAGAGGAACCAATTGCATGATCACACGCCAATCATGGGACTTACACTTATGTAAATCATGGGTAGCATAATTCACAATCCTTTTCAAGTTCGATAAAAAATTAGATGGAACCTTCAAATTATATATTGTGTCTAAAAGCACATTCCTTTCCCCACTCGTCAAAGTAAATGCACTAGGGGGAATTATTGTCCTTCCCCTATTATCTTCTTTCAACTATATTTGTGGCTTAAATTTCAACGGGTTAAGGTATTTTCATGCATTTTCTCCATCCTTCGAATGATTCCCCCCAAGGCATGTGCCCACAATCTATTCAACTAGGTTCTTCTCTGCATGCATCACATCCATTACATAGCGAACCGGGTTATTCTTCCAATTAGGAAAGTCAAATAAAATTGACCTCGTAGACCATGCCTTTCTTGTCTCAGTCTCATTCCCAGTTGGGGTCTTCTTATGCTTGACATTCTTAAATTTAGGATTCTTACTTGGCATATTAGGGCCGCAATCAAAAGATTTACTTTCAATTTCTGAACCTGAAAGTTTTCTCGGCAGCAGCCTTTGTTTAACCTCGCCCAATAAAAAATTGGAACCTTTCTCAAATCTAAAACTATGAGTCGGGGATAGAAACCTCCTATGGAAACGGTATACATTTTTTGAGCTAGCGGGGAGACGAAAAGATTCAGTCTCCTCTCCACAAATAAGACACCCTAAATAACCATGTACTACACAACCGGATAATGTCCCATATGTTGGAAAATCATGAATTGCCCGCATTAACATAGCTTTCAGCGTAAACTCCTCTTTTCTAAAAGAGTCAAATTCTTGCACATCCTCTTTCCATAAATCATTTAATTCTTCTACCAAAGGATCCACATAGACGTCGATGTCATCACTTAGTTCCTTTGACCTAGGTATCAACAAAGATAACATCAAAAATCAGGTATCATGCACTGTGAAGCAGGGAGGTTGAGCGGGGCTAGGATCACTAGCCATGCACTCTGATTGGTGCTTATATTTCCAAATGGAATGAAACCATCTATTAATATAGTCAACCGAATGCTACGTTGTTCTTTAGCAAAATTGAGAAACTCATAACTCATCTCCCTCCAAGCTGTAGAATCAATAGCATGACACATGATATTATCCCCTACTTCTACCCTAGCATGCCAAGTCATTGCCTCCGCTATTGATGGTACTGTGAAAAATCACTTTATTCTAGGGCAATGGGAAAATATTTCAACACTTTCCAGTAGATTGGACATATCTAGGTTCATCACATACCGGACAACGATCAAGATTGTTATACTCCTTTCAGTATAGTATGCAGTCATACACACAAGCATGAATCGATTTATACTTCATTCCCAAACTTTTTAAACAGTTCTTCATAATAGGAGAGCCATTTGGAAGTGTAATCTCTTTGGGTAGTAAGCCCTTCACCCAATTTAGAATTCATATTACGATATTACCTGGCAAATCGTATTGTGTCTTCAAACTGTGCAAACAAACCATGGTATGTAAAGTTGTTTGATCTTTCACTCAGCCAGAGTATAACGGTTGGGTCTCCAGAAATTTTAAACTTTGGTAGTCATCATCAAGGTTTATAATGATATCTTCATGAGCACCTGAACCTTGTACATCGCCAATGACCTCATTCTCCTCCACTTCATGAACTCCATACATGTCATCAACTAAATCCTCTAACATATTATGATCTACATCGTCCCCTTATACATCTATCCTACTTGTTGAGGGTTGTTGTGAAGGTTGTTCGAGGACAAAAGGAACTTTCAATTCACCGTGAAAACTCCAAAATTAATAATTATCTTGCATACCAAATCTTAACAAATGTAGTTCAATTGTTTTTCACTCAAACACCTAACCATTCTTACACCTAGCACATGGACACGGAAACTCTTCATAATTATAACATATGTTTGCGCATTTCACAAATTCATTAGCACCTTTGTGAAACACATACCCCAATCTATTTATCTCCCCCATCCATTTGTATTTAGGATATCCCATCACAGCTACTACAAACAATAACCTATTAAAGGTAAGAAGCGTATATTCATGGATTAGTGTAAACAAAACTTAGGTTTATCGTATGTTTTAATTAGTTATGTCATATGTATATTTGATTTTTAAATTTCAATTTATAATAGTAATTCCTATTTCCTCCATATCCTCTAAAGGGTGAGTGGTCCTATCCTATTCAAGACCACATATTTATGTAATATATTTAACAGTTCATGCACATTGTTACGATTTGCGAAATATTCGACAGCATATCCCCATAGTTCTCCAAGTACACGACGTAGATTGGCAAGTGTGAGTGTCATTTCAATTGATCAATTGAAATAACACTCACACTGACCAATCTAATATGTACTCAGAGAATATTACGATACGACTCGAGAACTTCTTCCAAAAGTAACAACTTTAAGTCACTTAGAATATTATTATGCAGAAATTATGCAGTCCCAAACTGTCTAAACGGGACAATTCGAAAGATCTCATTACAGGGGTAATGACTCTCGAACGGGTCTAAGGCCTATTGAATGCGTACGCATAAGAACTAGAAGGCTAGTATCTATGCACACTATGTGTAATTGTAGGTATGTTTCATTTAATTATGATAATTCCGTGGTCGTGCCACTCTCAAATGGGTCATGGCACAAAGTAATTTTAGAAAAAATTTGAAAACTCCCCCTCCCCCCATTTTGACAATAATCCAGTGGTCGTTCCACTTCCAAAATTAACCAACTCAACAAATTAAGATAATATAATTATTTATGGATTTATTAGTGTGAATTCAATTAATTATTTTAAAAAAAATTAACAACCAACTTCCATATCCAACCACATCCGTTCAATATAATTCGACAGCAACAACAAACCAACAAATGTGATCTCGTACTCCATATAATTCATCTACTCAATTAATTCAACAAAAATTAATTTCAAACCTAAATAAAAATAAATAAACAATATTTATAATGTCCAATCAATATTAACAATTAATTTCAAGTCCTGAACTAAACATTAATTTCAAATCCAAAATCAACATTAACAATTAATTTTAAGTCCTAAACTAAACACCAATTAATTTCAAAACACACATATACACACATGCATACACACCCCACCACCCCCCCTCCCCACCACACACACACAAACCTGCACACACACACAAACCCAGCCCCCCCAACCCCCATACACACAAATGCCCCACCCCCCTGCCCCACCCCCCACCAACCCTGCCCCACTACATATACACAGACACATGCAAATGCACACACACATAAACCCACCCCCCACACACACATAAATGCACACACACAAACCCACCATCCCCTGCCCCCTCATGCCCACCACACACACACCCATATATACACATATAGACACGCACACATATACACATATGCACACACACACACGAACACATATACACACACATACACACACACACACGAACACATATATACAAATGAAAGAGAAAGATAGAAGAAAAAATACCTTAATTCGTAGAGAGAGAGAGAGAGAGAGAGAGAGAGAATGGGGGGAATTAGTCATTAGTTAATTATTTGTAATTAATTAATTCAGTAATTAATAATTCACTTGTGTCATAAATTAATGAGAATTAATTAATGGGAATATTTAAAAGTGAATATATATAAATAAGTTAACGGGTGAGACTTAATTTTAGAAATTTATTCCGAATAATGATTTTGAGTGTGTGGTTGAGTCCGTTATGGTCCAAATAGCCCCAAAGGGGTAGTTATATGCATATATTGGGAATTGGGGCCTAATTAGACATATGTGAGCTCCATATGGAGAGTATGGACCCTTTTTATAAGGCCCATTGGCCCAAAAACGTGAATAGGGTTTTTAACCCCAAATATGTAAGGTTTAGGCATCATTATATCACATTAGAAGACTAAAGAGGGAAAAAGCTAAGGGAGAGCCAATGAGAAGGGGAACTTGGGGATCTTAGAGAGATTTCTTCAAATTCAACACCTTCATTCAAAGCTTTAGATCTTCATTTGAGGAAAGTGGTTTAAATTGTGATTATTAAATTGTATCAACATTTTCATGTTAAAATAGGTGGAATCCAATTGAATTCTAGGGTTTGTTCTTGAGTAAATTAGGGATTTCCTTTTAATGAGAGTTATAAATTTGTAGGGGTTTTAATAGTTGATGAAATTAATGATTTGATTGATGAAATTATTAGGGCTAGATTTGTTATAACTAAATAATGTACTTAAGATAAATTTGGGGGCATTTTGGTGAAGAAATTTGTACAGAATTGAGGTATTTACTATCTAATGGTGATTCTGTCAACGTTGCCTTGTAGAAAATCGTATTTTCTAACTTTTGTTCTCTGATACATTTTCTCCATTTGTGGGGCAAATTTTAAGGAAAAAAATAGTTGTTATTCCATTGGAGATTACCTAGATTAATAGGAGTGACTAATTACCCTTGGATTAATATGAGGATTAATTAAATCGAAGAGATTAAGGTTTATGATTGAGTGATTGAAACCTTGTTAAGTGGGAGAAACTTAATAGGATGAAAATGAACATTGAATTGGGAATTTTGAATTTCGAGCCGAGAGAGATAGCCTGGTGTAAAATGGTAGGGTGACACCATGATAATGGAAATTAATTAGTGTATAAGTAATTGAAATAAAGTCTAACCATAGACTTAAATGTTTTGGCTTGGGTATGGGTATAATACTCCAATCGCCTAGATTTCTATATATATGTCAGTGTGTAGTATATAGGGGTGGACAAAAAAAAGACCGACCCGAATGGACCGATTGGACCGAACCGGACCGAACTGAAAATCAAGGCTATTTTGAAACCGGTCCGAAAATCGGTTCACAAAAACTAAAAACCGATTAAACCGGTCCGGTCCGCGGTCCACTATATTAAAAGATCGATTTGGACCGGACCGAACCGATTCCCATATATATATATAATACAAATAATGTTATTGTGTTTCTTATGTATAGTTTTTGAATTAATGTATATAACTTATGAATTTAATTTGGAACTTTTTATATATGTATAGACATTTTTTTATTTGGGTTAAAAAAATCCATCTAAATATCACCTGGAATTTCGAGTATTATTTTTTTGTATATATATTTGTGAGAAAAATAGATAAAAACATTCATAAAATGTACATATATATAAAATAGGGTCAGGACCGAATTTTACCCCGGACCGGACCGAAAAAAGCATGGACCGAATTAGTAGGTTAACCGAATTAATCGGTCCAGTCTCGGTCCAAAAAAATTGAGGACCGAATATTCGGTCCGATCCAAAAAATAGGCAAAACCCGGACCGGACCGGACCGTGCCCACCCCTAGTAGTATATATATATTTGTGTGAATATATATATATATATATATATATATAGTAAAGCCATACCAATATTAATGCTATCATAGGAGGTTGCACGATGTGGGTGAGTCCCCTGGCCAGCGAATGCAGGGTGAGTATATTCCCCAGGCCATAGCGTCCGTATTAGAGGTGGGGCCATTACCGTATGGAGCGTACACTTAGGGGGGAACTATGGTCGCCTCCTATGCATTCAGTGATAGCATTTATATCTGACATGTGTGTGAATGTTGAGATATTATACGTATATATAGTGCATAATTATATACGGGAATATATATATATATATATGCATGGTGTGAAATGTATATATAATATAACTTGTGAAATGGTTATATGGTATTAAGTTGGATATGGATATAAATAAGTTAGTGTGAAATATAACTTATAACTCGTGTACAAGTGATAAATTGTATAAGGGATATAACTCGTGAGAATGTTATACGGCTTTATATGGGAAATGACTTAAATAAGTTAAAGTGAGGGATAAGTTATAAAGTATACTAAATCCACTAGAGTTAGAGTAGTGGGAAGTCGGGGTGTTTATGTGAAAAGACTAGTCAAGGGGTGGTTAGCTATGTGGGTCATTTATAGTTTCGTTAGGCGTGCACATTAGTTGAGGGGTGAGGTAAACTCAAGGGAGTGCGCGACACTAATTTAAATATGGAGAGCATTTTCATTTTAATTTCTTGCACTTAAATACACTTGCTAAATATTTTCAAATGCTTTACCCTTACTATAAAATAATTTCAAAAACCTTTTAGGTGTCGTGTCACAGGGGTGCCAGTCTTGATCTTTCCTATAGGGTGCACAGCTGTAGCTTATGTGGATTGTTGTGGGATCTTTGTTTAGACGCTTTCCTCATTCTATCTTTAGATAGGGACTTTTCCAGTTGTACTATTGAGTTTGTACTCTTATATTCAGTCTTGGCGTGTTTCAGCATTCTTTTATACTTGCACTTTGTGGATTTCTTGTGTCGATGTTGTTCGAAAAATTCTTGTACTTACTTTGTGGCATGTTTAGTTTCTTTCTTGTATTAGTTAATTTGGCTTCCTAGTATGTTGGTTGAGTTTAATTAAATTCATAAGATAAAATTTGACATCAGCTTAATTTAAGACTAGGTGATTAGTAATTAAAAAGTTTTTTGACAGTGATGCTAAGAATGATCCAGATGAGATTCCTGTTTAATTTGGTATAGGAGTGATCACCCGGTATTTTATTAAGAGGGGTGTCACAGATGGTATCAGAGCATCAGGTTCTAGTGTCCTTAGAATCTGTGTGGCTTTTCACGTTTCAGCGTAGCGTTATTTGATATAGAGCCTTTTTATAGGATTGTTGTATTCCATCACGTATGCGATGTACGTTCTCCTGCCATAGCTATAATTCATGTGATTCATATACGGTTTCGGTCGAGCGTGGTAGATTGAACATTATAAAACAACCAACGAGAGACGTTAGAAGGATTGCATGAGGGAGGGATCAACAGAAGCCATGGGGTATTTTAGAAATAGTTACACGATAGGCGTCACCATGATAATTGTTCGAATAATTGAAGTTGAAGAAACTGCTAGGGTGAAGTAGTTTCCCCAAGAACCGTTGGGTAGGACAATGGTGCAAAGTTAAAACCCCAAGTGTAGACGATAAGGGGTGAGGGAAAAATAAAATTTTATTTCAGAAGAACAATCCTCTAGGACTCGAGGGAGGTGCGGAAGAGTGAATTACCAGTGGGTAGAGAACATCTAATTGGGATAACATGTGGGGAGAGTGTAGTGTCACTCAAGTCAAAATTTTGGGAAAGAAAGTTTGCCTTTAGAAGTACTATGGAATGATGAGACCCACTCACCACATTCATGGAGGGATATTGTGAATAGCAATGAATTTGGAGTGCGTCTTTTTATGAATTCTCTCACTAGAGGTTAATTGAGAGACAAGGAAAATTTTAGTAATCCTTCCAAAAGGGTGGGACGGTGACCTAATGGGAAGGAAAGTTAATGAAATTCACAAACTTAGTATCCAATGAAAGGGGTACGAAGAATCAAGTAGGGTTTGTAAATTGATATTATACCCGTTGAGTAGAATATATAAGCATGGATATGAGATCTGGCTAGGATGGTTGGTGTCGTTGTCATCAAAGTTGTACAATTATAATTGGTATTCATGCTCTCGAGATAGGGGAGCTAAGAGAGTTCAAAAATCCATCGAAGAGTAAGTTTGGATTTTTAGTTCTAGTAAGGTTCCAAGGAAAGAAATACCCAGTAGGGGACCCAGACTAATGATCGAGGTCCATGAAACCTATACCGAGTAACGGTGAATTTTAGTTAGGGCCATTAAGGCCAGTAACCAGTTATTGGATCAGCGGATCCAAAGGGACATTTGGGTCGACAATTAGGATCAATATTTCCAGGTTCTTAAAAAGGGCAACCTCGATATGGCAGGTGGAGCCAGAGAAAGGGGAATGACACATATAGGTGTCATTTGTGTAAAAGAGTAGAAACACAAGGGTAGATTTTTGTCCGCAGAGAGTCAAGGTACCGAAGCTAGATCCCTGTTGGAGAATTTCTTGGTTTCGTTAGGAAGCGGATGTTATGTCTATTAACCGTTGAGCCAGCAGTACTGTGAGTAACTGAAACTATAAGTCTTATTGCGAGATGATTGGGGTATGTTTTATGTGATGCAAGCGGGCCACAATAATATATTAGTATTAGATTCACATGAGAATTGGATTTAGTGGAAGTATCGCTAAAGTCACTAGTATGTGCATTTTCATCATGGAAGTAGCGGGGCACTCTTCGGCTCCACCTAAGAGGAATGTGTGGGGTAGATTGAGACGATGTATTTCTTAATGACTAGATCCTTTGAGAGGAGATAATTGAAGTATGGTTTTATCTTGGGTACGGACGGGTCCACAATGGTGGACGATTATAGCAAGGTTATCTTATTCATTGTTTCAATACCGGATGTATTTTCTCTTGAGATGTCTCACCAGGAAGAGAGTTATGAAATATCATAGCATCAATATTGTGTGAAGTAGGACTCATAGAGAGAAGTTTTCTATTTATGTTGGATCTCGGTGCGTAGGATTTATACTAAGAAAATTCAAGGGATGTAGGGCTGTCGTGGAGCGGAGAGATTTGTCTCGTTATTAATGTTTAGCGCTGAGGGATTAATAATAGTACGAGCGCAGTAGTATATGACTCCTTTAGGTATGAAGGAGTCCATGATAGACTTGTGAGTATAGGGGAAAGGTTTGAGAGTCCCTGGGTTATACTTTGGGTTATGTGGAAATCAATGACCGACGATGCTGAGGAATTATGCATTGGGGAAAAAATTCTTTTGGGCTTTGTTAGGAAGTGTTATACGCATAAGCCTGGATAAAATGTCGACAGTGTGGAGACATCATTGGATTTTAGGTTATCGGATTAAATGATAATTAGTGAACATGTGGACAAAATACGTTGAGTGGAAAGCCACTAAGTCATAGGGCTAGTGGAGCCTAAAGGTGTTGCGAAAGAAACAATACGAGGTTTTGACACCACAAGTTGATATGTTGTGCATATTGAAATGTGTTTTGGGTCATTAATTTTAGCCATTTTTGCCATCGCAAGGACCCTTAGGTATGGGACTAAGGTAATATTTTGAGGATCTCACATCGATAATAAATGTGGGGTAATATCGGGTAGAATCGAATGGTAATGAGTAAGTCATCAAAAATATTTGGAGGATATAGCCACGCTAATAATTCGGGGAGTTGAAATTGAGACAAATATGGTTACGTAATTGATGATCAGAAGTTTGGGCAATTAGGCTGGAATTAGAGGGCGTATGGGCACTCTGGGAGGAGCCAAAACCTCTACTATGCAGATACTTAGCAAATTCAGGGAGAAGACAAAAAGGCAATGGTTTTGGATATATTCCAGAGGAATGGGAATAAGTTGTCCCCATAATTATGGGATGATTAAATATGGGTGTGTCTGGAAGTAACAGTGAGTGCGTCACAATTTACAATTTGCTATCACTAGGATTCGTGAGTGAGATGGATATTAGTGGATGTGTATGTTGTAATAGCTATATATATATATATATATATATATATATATATATATATATACATATCATGGGATAGCAGGGATTCTTGGTGTTAACCCCGTGAGAGTGGGAGGTTACACTAAGAGGATGGTTGTATAATACGAGAGATTTTTACTTTCGAGGATTGTGGGAGTAGTGTGGATGTTTTTCCAAGTGTCAATGGTGTAGCTATAATTAGGGTTATAGTGAATAGTTACAATAAGACTGGGGGTTAGCGGTACCAGGGTATGAATTATCGTATATAGGTTTCACCTGATATAAGGCCTAGCATATATATATGGTAATGTATGTCAAAATGTGTTGCACATCAATGTACTAATATTGTTAAATTGAAATCCCGGGGAGTAGGGGCATTTCTGATGTAATTCAGGGTGGTTTGACTTGTTATCGAACCGGAAGATATAGCTCGGGTTTTACTTTCGCGTAAGGAAACTGGTGATAGTAAGGGCGCGATAGTAGGTATTGTCTTTTTACATTAGAGTGGATATGTATATGTTCATACCGAGAGGAGGGTATTGGGAATATTATAACTGTGGAATTAAAGTTATATTACGGACTAAAGGCTAGTAAATGTCGTGTCGTGCTTCAGTTAGTGCGGTTAAGCACGGGTACATGGTGGATGGGCGCTCTGGTTAATTACATTCGCTCAATAACTTTGTATAGCAATGCTAAGGGTAAGTAATTTCGGGGCAAGTTGAGATCGGGAGTACTAGGCTTATCCAAATTTTGAGGATAAAATTTCCGGTGTAAGGGGGGAAGTTTGTAACACCTCATAACTTCTGGGTTATTATTTCTAATTAATTAATTCAGTAATTAGTAATTCACTTGTGTCGTAAATTAATGAGAATTAATTAATGGGAATATTTAAAAGTGAATATCTTTAAATAAGTTAACGGGTGAGAGTTAATTAAATTTATTCCGGATGGTTATTTTGAGCGGGCGGTTGAGTCCGTTAGGGTCGAAATAGCACGAAAGGAGTGGTTATATGCATATATTGGGTATTGGGGCCTAATTGGACATATATGATCTCCATATGGAGAGTATGAACCCTTTTTATAAGGCCCATTGGCCCAAAAACGTGAATACAATTTTTAACCCCAAATGTATAAGGGTTAGGCATCATTAAATCACATTAGAAGACTAAAACGGGAAAAAGCTAAGGGAGAGCCAATGAGAAGAGGAACTTGGGGATCTTGGAGAGATTGCTTCAAATTCAAATTCAACACCTTCATTCAAAGATTTAGGTCTTCATTTGAGGAAAGTGGTTTAAATTGTGATTATTAAATTGTATCTACATTTTCATATTAAAAGAGGGGGAATCCAATTGAATTCTTGGGTTTGTTCTTGAGTAAATTGGGTATTTCCTTTTAATGAGAGTTATAAATCTGTAGGGGTTTTAATAGTTGATGAAATTGATGATTGGATTGATGAAATTGTTAGGGCTAGATTTATTATAATAAAAGAATGGACTTAGGGTAAATTTGGGGGCGTTTTGATGAAGAAATCTATTCAGAATTGAGGTATTTACTGTTTGAATGGCGATTCTATCCGCGTAACCCTGTAGAAAATCTCATTTTCTAACTTTTATTATGTGATACGTTTTCTCCAAAAACGACTCCAAAATGCCCCAAAATAGCGTTTTAAAAATCTGGGCAGATTTGTGGGTCAAATTTTAAGAAAAAACAATTTAGTTGTTATTATGTTGGTGATTGCCTAGATTAATAGGTGTAGTAATTATCCTTGGATTAATTTGAGGATTAATTAAATTGGAGAGATTAAGGTTTATGATTAAGTGATAGAAACCTTGTTAATTAAGTGGGGGAAACTTAATTAGATGAAATTGAACATTGAATTCGGAATTTTGAATGTCGGGCCGAGAGAGATAGTCTAGTATAAAATGGAAGGGTGACACCACGATAATGGAAATTAATTAGTGTATAAGTAATTGAAATAAAGTCGGACCGTAGACTTAAATGTATTAGGCTTGGGTATGGGCATAATACTCCGATAGCCTGGATTTCTATATATATGTCAGTGTGTAGTACATATATGATTTATATTAGGGGTGAAATCGGTACGGTATGGTCGGTAATGACCCCTTATCAATACCAAAACCACAATCTAAATGTTAAAACCGTACCGTACCAATTTAATGGTCGTTACATCAAAACAAAAACCTAAACCAAACCGGCAGATTTTTCGGTATTTTGGGTTTGTTTTTGTTTCGGTAATTTCGGTTTCAAATCGGTTTTTCCCGATAAATACAAGAATTTCAAATCGGTCTATCTATTCGGTAAATCGGTATTTTTCGTAAAGAAAGGAAGGTGTATTTATTTGAGACTGAATCAAAAAAACTAAGAACTGTAAAACTGACATTTATTTCAGAACATCAATTGGAAAAACTAAGATTAGTAAATAACATTGAACTGAAAAACTAACATTACTAATTTTTTGTAACCACAACAAACTAACTTAGCTTCTTACATACATACTAAACAAAATAGTAAACGACCAATCTGTATAACATTTACAGTATATCCAATACATAAAAAAATCAATTTGTAATTTAACAAAGATATATAACAAATCAGTAATTTAACAAAGATGAAATTTGTATAACCAATTTGTGATTCATGTTTGTACATAAAAAAAGGAAATTACATACCTGTTTGGGTTGCATCACCGGGTGAGAGAGGAGGAGAGGAGGGACTGTGTCGGCGGGTGGGAGATGAGGGACTGTATCTTCGGAGAGGGGGGATTGAGGTAGTGAGAGGCGACGGGGGTGAAAGATTAAGGAGAAGAAGAGGGAATGAGATAGTGAGGCGCTGAATTAGGTTTAGGTTTAGAAGAGCCCCATGTATATACATTTTTTTTATATGAGGGGCATTTCTTTTATGTAATATTGTATGGTAATTCAGTAATTCGGTATTCCGGTACAGTAAATTCGGTACAATAAGTCGATACGGTAAATCGCTTTTTTATATCTAAAAACCAAAACCAACCAAATTTTTTACGGTATTTTCGGTTTCGATAAAATCAGTTTTTGGTATTTCATAATATGAAACCAAAACCATTTTTTGTCAGACCAAAACGGTAAAGTACGATAAAAACTCGAATCGGTTGCACCCCTAATTTCTATATATATTTGGGTGAATAATATATATATATATATATATATATATATATATATATATATATATATATATATATATATATATAGTAAAGCCATACCAATATTAATGCTATCATAGGAGGTTGCGCGATGTGGGTGAGTCCCCTGACTAAAGAATGTAGGGTGAGTATATTCCCCAGGTCATAGTGTCCGTATTAGAGGTGGGACCGTTATGGTATGGAACGGACACTTCGGGAGGAACTATGGTCGCCTCCTATGCGTTCGGTGATAGCATTTATATCCAACATGTGTGTGAATGTTTAGATATGATACGTATATATAGTGCATAATTATAGACAGGAATTTCTATATATATACACGGTGTGAAATGTTTATATAGTATTAAGTTGGATATGGATATAAATAAGTTAGAGTGAAATATAACTTTTAATATGTATACATGAGATAAATTGTATAAGGGATATAACTCATGAGGATGTTATATGGCATTAAATAAGAAATGATTTAAAGAAGTTAATGTGAGGGATAACTTATAAAGTATACTAAATCCACTAGAGTTATAGTAGCGGGAAGTCATGGGGGTTTATGTGACAAGACTAGTCAAGGGGTGGTTAGCTAGGTGGGTCATTTATAGTTTCATTAGGCGTGCACATTAGTTGAGGGGTGAGGTAAACTCAAGGGAGTGTGCAACACTAATTTAAATATGGAGAGCTTTTTCATTTTAATTTCTTGCATTTAAATACACTTGCTAAATATTTTCAAATGTTTTACCCTTACTATAAAATATTTTCAAAAATCTTTTTGGTGTCCTGCCACAGGGGCGCCAGTCTTGATCTTTCATATAGGGTGCGTAGTTGTAGCTTATGTGGATTGTTGCGGGATCTTTGTTTAGACGCTTTCCTCATTCTATCATTAGATCGGGACTTTTCTAGTTATACTATTAAGTTTGTACTCTTACATTCAGTCTTGGCATGTATCAGTATTCTTCTATACTTGCACTTTGTGGATTTCTTGTAGTCGATGTTGTTCGACAAATTCTTGTACTTACTTTGTGGCTTGTTTAGTTTCTTTCTTATATTAGTTAATTTGGTTTCCTAGTATGTTGGTAATACCCCGTATTTTTATGGCTTTTAAATTTGAGGATTTATTAAATTTAATTTGAAATATTAATTTAATATTAATCCAAAAATTATTTTAATATTTACTAGCGTGACGTGAGTTAATAATTATTAGGAATTTTTTGAATGTTACTAGATGATTAAATTAATAGACAAGATTAATTTTATTAAAATTATCACGAGTGAATAAAATGGCAATTATGGAAATTTAAGTCGGGATGCGTCTGTGTCGTGTCAGGACAAAACTATTATTATAAAAGTGAATATATTATAAGTCGCTCGTATGGCCGTTTCGAGAGCGCCAAAGTGTCCGGAAGGGTCGAGATAGTCAGTAAAGTGTACCCGGGGGTTTAGTTTGGGTCTCGAGGCATTTTTAGGCCTAATTGACATCCCGAGAGGGTATTATAGACATTTTGTATTTTTGGGTAATTAAACCCACGAATATTCTTAGTATATATTATCCATTTGGAGTTGTCTCTTTGGGTTAACAAACACAAAACCTAAGCCCGGCCATTAGAGAAGAAATTGAAGAGATTAGAGAAGAAGGTGAAGAGTTTCCAAGCAATCCAAGATTGCACTACCACCGCCACCAAAACGTAGATCAGACAACGAGGAACACAACCATATCTTTTTCATCAACAAATCAGATCCTTGAATCCCAAGCAAGTATCTATCTTGTTGATTTCTAGTTGGTATTCCTTCAATGTTTGTCTAGGGATGAAAATCATATGTTTTAATTGAAGAATTATATGTTTTGGAAGAGAATTTATATGTGTTATAGGGAGAATCCATATAGTCTGAAATCGTGATCATATGTAAAGGATTGCCCATGAATTTATTATGATGTTTGGGAAGAAAATCTGGATTAAAATAGAGGTTTGTCATTATTCATGCAAAATTTGGTTTTATAAATAAATCTGAGATTAAACACCTTTTTGATTGATTCATTGAGGATTTATTGATGTTTTTACATTAGAACTTGTTTATATACATTGCTTATACATTTGGATAACTTGGTTGGGAGTTTGGGATAAAATTATAGAGGTTTGGAAGGGTTAGAATGGTTGAACCCATAGGTGGAAAATTGCAAAAAACTGGACAAGAACTTCTTGATCGATCGACGATCGATCGATCAACCCCATTCCTCGATCGATCGATCCCTCCTGGAAAACTGCATGTTTTTCCCCTTTTTGTTTAATTCTTATAAAATACGTGGGAACCCTTGAATATCTTTTAAATAGTATAATGGGTTATGAATAGAACCAGTAGGATCTAAGTAGACTCCGTTGAGTGAAATTAATATGAGATGAAATTGTGGATTAACGAGGAGTTATTCATACATTGGAAATTGTGCATACGTTTACTAAAAGATAGAGACTCATGAAAGATTTAGAGTATAAGGTAAGTGAGGGTATACCTGCTGAAATTATACTTAGTGAGAGAGAATACTTCGAGAGATGAGAAGTAAGTATGAAATAAATTACAAATGAGAATAAAATAGACAAATCCGTTATGCGAGATAATTGCGTAACTTATGCTAAGAACATATAATTATAATTATGGGTCGTGGGCGCACCTAATTTGAAAAATGTGATTATTTATAAATATGACTGTGTGACTGTGCATATATTATGTATCTGTGTAAAAATCATACCCGGGCTACTTTCTATCATGGAGGTTTCCATGCTGGGACTGCCTTATCTCGATTAGACCTTTATGAGGGGATATTGACTCGTACCTTAGAAGATAGTATTTCAGATACAGGCTATCTGAAAATGATAGTCAGATGTTCTAAGAGACGTGAGAGTATGTGCTGACCTCTTAGGATTCGGAACTATGCTTCTCCTCCATTTGTATGTGTATTGTGTTAATACAATTCGAGAGTGATTCCGAACTAGTATTTCCCTTAGTATGAGTGAAACGGGGACTTGCTAGCAGAGTATGCCAACACCATGGATTTATGTGGGGTGCCGATAGTGTATATATATATATATATATATATACTATGTTTATAAGTAGTTAAGTAATGAATAAATGCTTTAGCTTTATAAAAGCGTTCGTAAATTTTGTAATGGTAACTAAGTGGATCTAAGCAACGTAAGAATATGGAAGTGAATGATTTTCTAAAACTAAATATTATGGCCTTAGTACTTCTTGGGATTAACTTTATGGGAGGATAAGTTAGATAGACTTATGTGATCAGTAGTACGGTAGGTGTGCACACTAGATGAGAGGTGAGAATTCTCAAGAAAGTGTCGCGCACTAACATGGTGGTTATATTAGCCAGCAAGCGTTTTGAATACTTGCTAAACTATTTTTAAAATTATTTTACACTCAGTCTATGACCCATTTTCTGTCATTTCTCTCTCTCTCTTGTATATATATATATATATATATATATATATATATGAATGTATTATAGGTGCCCAGCTACAGGGGCGTCTTGCATAGGTTCTTTGGACTGGACGAGCTGCAGCTTATGTGGGAGTTGCAGGCCTTGGCTTTAGACGACCTATTCATTGATTCTGTTCTTACTTTAGATCTGCTTAGTTAGGGCATGTGTCGCCCAATTTCCTATTCCATTTGGATTTTGTGAGAGATTTGTGTTCATATATATTTTTGGTATTCAGTACTCTTCGGGAGTTAACTCTTGTCCGAATGATTTCATTTATAGTTCTTAAACCTGATTTGGTTTATCTAGATGTTTTAATTCTTGTGTGTTTATTTCCATCCTTAGTTTGTATGTGATTCTTAAACTGTTGGGTATTGAAAAAGGTTTTCATATTGGAATTTAATAAAATGAAAATAAGACTTTAAATTGTTTGACACTTAGCTTAATTATTTAGGGTGTTCAAATTGGAAATATTATTGTACGATAGTGATGCTGAGAATGAACCAATCGTTCACCTTGATGTTAATTTAATAAAGGACTGATCACCCAGTATTTAATTAGGCGGGGTGTTACAAGTGGTATCAGAGCATCAGGTTCTAGTGTCTTTTAGGACCTGTGCGGCTTATTATGCTTCCAGTGTAACTTTCTTTGATATAGAGCCCTATGTTTAGGATTGTTGATTTCTTTGGTGAGATTTCGTTCTCCTTCTATCACGAATATATTAGTAAATCTTATTTTTGTTCGGACGTGATCTAACAATGAAGTATGGAAGATGAGGTTCGTTGGACGAGTAGCGGGAGGTAAGGCTTAGTGAGGTCAGAAAGTATATTCGAGGATGATGATCGTAGTCGAGGTCACCCCTATTATGGCACGAGAGGATAGGACTATAAAGACGACTAGGACATAGCCTATGAATTTCAAGTACTGCTATAGTCGAAAGATAAGCCGAATCAGACTCACACAACGTAGCATGCTTGGGAGAGGGTCAAATGGCAAATTGAGGAGAGTCATTAGCAGAAATTCTAGATATGCGGGAATTATGTGTGTTACCCAACGAAAGTAATATATTCAAAGGCTTGGTTATATGGAGGAGCGTGGTTAATTGGAAGTGAAAAAATTGGGGTAAAATTTTTCTTGGCTCATCGGAGCAAAGTTATAATAGTGGGATTCAACCACCACATTTAATAGTGAAATGCATAAATTGAAAGACTTTAAGTACAGTTTAATCGCATGTTCCTTCATTAGCTGTTCAGAATAAGATGTGAATGTTGTTCTGAACTCATCACGGAAGGGCCGAACAGGGGTCCATTTGTAAATGAATTTAAACTTTTAGCAAATCTTGTATCAGCGGAAGTGCATACCAACGGTAGAGAAGATTTCAAATGGGAGATCAACTCGTGAGGAAAGTTGACAACACTTAAAGAGAATTTTGTTGGACAGTCGATCCATATGGTGACAATGTCATGCATTATCCATAGAAATGTTACTGCTTTTATGTGAAGGGAGCTAAAGTAATAGAAAGATTTATTGGAGAGTAAGACTAGGTGAAACGCAGTTAGCAATGCACCGCAAGGGGGAGACCCATCAGGGGGATCATTTAAATGATTCAGATAGTTGAATTCTTACCAAGCGATGGTGAATTTAGTAAGGGTTATTGAAGCCAGTAGCACGTCACTTAGGGACAACAAAGCTAAGGTAGCGACGGGGGTGGCCATCAGGATCAAGACTATTTAAGTCTGAGAGAAGGACAACTCTAATAGGGTCAGTATGACAGGAGATAAGTAGATTATGTGTTGAGGTATTTTGTGAATAGTAAAACCACATGAAATAAAAATTTCCAATGCGAGAAAAAGGACAAGGGTATGGTTCTTACAAGGGAAATGGTTAATGTAATTTTCGATTTGGTTCAGACATACGCGTTATGTCCAGAAGACCATTAAGTAGCCAAGGCGATTGGCAAATTAGAAGTATGAGTTTTATCCTTAGAGGATGAGGTGTGTTTTATGTGACACGAGCGAGTCACTACATTTTTTTATTACTAGGTTCGCATGTGAGAAGAATTTAGTGCGTGTATCTATAGCATTATTATGTGTATGTTTTCCCTAGTATAGCGGGGTTGTCTTCAGTGTTATCCGCGGAGGATAAATGGGTGCATTGTTTTTGTTATATGCTTTATTGAGATTACTCATTTTAGTGATGTGATATGCGAGTATATTATTATACTGATTATGGTTTTAGAAAAAATTAGTTAAGACGATAATGGGCAGTGATTGCAAGGCTATCGGGGTTTCTTCCCTAGTGCAGCATGTTTTGTTCTGGTAAAAATATCACCTGCGAGAGGGTCAGTCTCGCACTCATATTATATATTATAGATACTTCGAAGGGTATAGTGGTACGTAAATGTTTAATCCCAGAGTGTTTAAGGACTTTATTATTATGATTCAGTTTGGGTTTACCGTTGGGCGGAAATATTTCACTCATTATTATATGTAGCGCTCACGACTTAGTGGTAGGAGGAGCGCATTGTTATATTTATCCTTTGGGAATGTGAAAGTGAAGATTTATATTCATATGTTTAGGAATGGGATTTTGAGAGTCCCGATTGTATACGTACGAGGTTTATGGAATGTGATTACCACCAATACTAAGCAATAGTGCAATTAGTAAAAAGTTATTTGTTTCAGTACAATTTCATGAGGAGATGTAGTTTTTCTATTAAAAGACTAAATACAAGAGTATAGGTTATGGACGGAGGACCCAACGGATTTCGATAACCGACTATGCTAGGTAGTAGTGTATCAGGGGGTTCCTTGTTTGGATTTCGCTTTGTGAGACATCCCACGCATGAAACTTAGCGTAAGGTTGGAAGTAAATAAATGTTTGGTCATTAGTCCATGAGTCTAGTACCTCGGTTGTCATAGGAGCCGGTAATATTGATTGTAAGTTAAACTTAAGTGACGATTTAAGGCCAGTGGAGCCATTTGAGTGGTAAGGAAAAATTGGAAGTTTTTATTTACCACCCAATTGAAGGGTGGAATGATGATAAGGAGGTTTGAGAGTACCCAAGTGGTGTAACCACATTGTGTCACAAGGGAAATAGAGAATTGGGTGTTATGTGTGAAGCATAGGTGATGCTTCCACTAGTATGCATGATTTATAGGGTGTGTGGGCATCCTGGTTAGTTGTTCCTTGAATCGTTCGAGTTGAAGAGACGTGGGGATAGAATCGTGGAATATATGTTTGTGTGAATGACGTAAAAAAGTGGAACTGGTAGAGTGGATTAAGTGTGGTGCGAAGGACGATAATCCATATATACATGTACGATCAAAGTAGCAAACTTAAATTTAGTTAGAAGGCTATGGGAAGCCATTTAAGGGTATTCCATGAGAAGGATAAAACTTAACTATTATGGAAAATACTTGGAGCGGAGCTTTACCTAGTCAAGTGTGCAAAGCGACTTGCGTGTAGGTTGAATGATGATGTTAGTAAGGTATAAAGGTTCAGCAGTGCACATCGTGGAGAAAAGTGCATGGGTGGGAACTTTCGGTATATGTTAAGGAAAGAAGGGGAGTATTAAGTGTCACTTAATGTGAGTCATTACAAGTAGAAGCTAATGTTGAGCGGGACATAGTGAGTAGTCTCCGCGGGCACCACTTATAGATAGAAATCGGTTGGAACGAGAGGATCAACTAGAGAATTTTGTATCAAACCTACGATTCCAAAAATAGAAGAGAGCAATTGTGTGAAATTTCTTGGATGGGGTGCCAACTTTAAGGTAAGGTCACGAGTTCCTTAGAATGTGTGGAATAAGTTCACCTAAAAGGAATTGTTTATTATTCTTTTGGGTGGTATACACTATTAGACAGTGTGCCCCAACCTTTCTTTGAAAATAAGAATCGCGCCGATAAGAGCTTCTTCCTGGTATTATTCTGAAATAGAATGGGACCATTGAACCCTACTTTCAAACCTAGATTTCCGAAAGCAATGGGAAATAACGTTTCGTTTTGAGTAGTTTGTATCAACCTTAGATGGGGAGTAATCGAGGTGATTAAAGATTAGTGGAACCATATGAAAGTAATTTTGAATGCATGGTGATCATTTCATTTCCACAACAAATGTACCTAATAAGTGAAGTTTAGTACAGTAGAGTTCCGTGGAAGCACTCGTACTGGTTATTGTGGACAAACTGCTTATTGAAATTTTATGTGGAAAAAACATAATTATTCTCCCTCTAGTTTTTTAGAGGTGAGTGGATAATCAGGATTTTTGATCGGCTGAGTTAGAGTCTGATGACTGGGGTGGAATTACCACGGTTGTTATAGGTGACTAGCGAATGTCATAAGAGTTACGTCGTCGAAAATCGAGATTCGAAGAACTGATAAGATTGACCAAATGTTCGCATGGTTTCTCTCAAAAAGGGACTTTTGTGTTAAGATAAATACGAGTAATTGTTACGTAATGAGGTGCGGCATCCCAATAATATTGAGACAATGGGGGCCAATAATGTGCATGCTCGTCTTATGCGAATATCAATGGAGTGGAGCACAATGTGACGTGTTGTTACTAAGGTGTGACTCTATAACTGTATTATGAAAAGTGATAAATAAGCTTATTGTACGGCGGGGAGGACTATAGAAATTTGCCTTACCCGAAAGTTTGTTTTGAGTATTGATAGAGTATCCAGATCTATTTTTACCAGACATACCTTAGTTTCTGAATTTCGGGACGAAATTCCATTTTTAGGGGGGAAGTATGTAATACCCCGTATTTTTATGGCTTTTAAATTTGAGGATTTATTAAATTTAATTTGAGATATTAATTTAATATTAATTTGGAAATTATTTTAATATTTACTAGCGTGACGTGAGTTAGTAATTATTGGGAATTTGTTAAATATTACTAGATGAGTAAAGTAATATATAAGATTGATTTTATTAAAATTTTCACGAGTGAATAAAATGGAAATTATGGAAATTTAAGTCGGGACGCGTCTGTGTCGTGTCAGGACTAAATTATTATTATAAAAATGAATATATTATAAGTCACATGTATGGTTGTTTTGAGTGTGCCAAAGTGTCCGAAAGGGTCGAGATAGTCAGAAAAGTGTACCATGGGGTTTAGTTTGGGTTCGGGGCATTTTTAGGCCTAATTGACATCCATGGAGGGTATTATAGACATTTCGTACTTTTGGGTAATTAAACCCATGAATTTTCTTAGTATATATTAGCCATTTGGAGTTATCTCTTAGGGTTAACAAACACACAACCTAAGCCCAGTAATTAGAGAAGAAGGTGAAGAGTTTTAAAGCAACCCAGGCCTAGAACTCACCCGATTGCACCGCCACCGCCACCGCCACCGCCACCTCCACCAAAACGTAGATCGCACAATGAGGAACACAACCATATCTTTTTCATCAACAAATCATACCCTTGAATCCCAGGCAAGTATCTATCTTACTGATTTCTAGTTGGTATTTCTTCCATGTTAGTCTAGGAATGAAAATCATATGTTTTAATTGAAGAATTATATGTTTTGGAAGAGAATTCATATGTGTTGTAGGGAGAATCCATATAGTTTGAAATCGTGATCATATGTGGAGGAATACCCACGAATTTATTATGATATTTGGGAAGAAAGTCTGGATTAAAATAGAGGTTTGTGATGATTCATGCAAAATTTGGTTTTATAAATAAATCTGAGATTGAAGACCTTTTTGATTGATTCGTTGAGGATTTATTGATCTTTTTACGTTAGAACTTGTTTATATACATTGCTTATACATTTGGATAACTTGGTTGGGAGTTTGGGATGAAATTATGGAGGTTTGGAGGGGTTATAACGGTTGAACCCATGGGTTGAAAATTGCAAAAAACTATACAAGAACTGCTTGATCGATCGATCGACCAAGAGCATCGAACGATCGACGATCGATCGATCCACCCCATTCCTCGATCGATCGATCCCTCCTGGAAAACTTCATATTTTTCCCCTTTTTGTTTAATTCAGATAAAATATGTGGGAACCTTGAATATCTTTTAAATAGTATAATGGGTTATGAAGAGAACCAGTAGGGTCTAAGTAGACTCCGTTGAGTGAAATTAATATGAGATAAAATTGTGGGTTAACGAAGAGTTATTCATACATTGGAAATTGTGCGTACGTTTACTAAAAAATTGTGACTCGTGAAAGATTTAGACTAGAAGGTAAGTAAGGGTATACCTGCTGAAATTATACTTCGTGAGAGAGAATACTTCGAGAGATGAGAAGTATGTATGAAATAAATTACAAATGAGAATAAAATAGACAAATCCGTTATGCGAGATAATTGAGTAATTTGTGCTAAGATAGGATAATTATAATTATGGGTCGTGGCCGCAACTATTTTGAAAAATGTGAATATTTATAAATTTGACTTTGTGACTGTGCATATATTATGTATCTGTGTAAAAATCATACCCGGGCTACTTGTTATCACAGAGGTTTTCATGCTGGGATGGTCTTATCTCGATTGGACCTTTATGGGGGATATTGACTCGTACCCTAGAAGATAGTATTTCAGATACAGGCTATCTGAAAATAATAGTCAGATGTTCTAAGAGATATGAGAGTATGTGCTGACCTCTTAGGATTCGGAACTATGTTTCGCCTCCATTTGTTTGTGTATTGTGTTAATACAGTTCGAGAGTGATTCTGAACTAGTATTTCCCTTAGTATGAGTGAAACGGGGACTTGATAGCAGAGTATGCCATCACCATAGATTTATGTGGGGTGCCGATAGTGTATATATATATATATATATATATATATATATATATATATATATATATATATGAAAACTTTATACTGTGTGTATAAGTAGTTAAGTAATGAATAAATGCTTCAGCTTTATAACAAGCGTTCGTAAATTTTATAATGGTAACTAAGTGGATCCAAGAAACGTAAGAATATGGAAGTGAATGATTTTCTAAAACTAAATATTAATGCTTTACTACTTCTCGGGATAGAACTTTATGGGAGGATAAGATAGATAGACTTATGTGATTAGTAGTACGATAGGCGTGCACACTAGATGAGAGGTGAGAATTCTCAAGAGAGTGTCGCGCACTAACATGGTGGTTATATTATCCAGCAAACATTTTAAATACTTGTTAAACTATTTTTAAAACCGTTTTACACTCGGGCTCTGGCCCATTTTCTATCATTTCTCTTATATATATATATATATATATATATATATATATATGCCCAGCCATAGGGGCGTCTTGCATAGGTTCTTTGGACTGGACGAGCTGCAGCTTATGTGGGAGTTGCAGGCCTTGGCTTTAGACGACCTCGTCATTGATTCTGTTCTTACTTTAGATCTTCTTTGTTAGGGCATGTATCGCCCGATTTCCGATTCTGTTTGGATTTTGTCAGAGATTGATGTTCATATATATTTTCGATATTCAGTACGCTTTGGTAGTTAACTCTTGTCATAATGATTTCATTTATAGTTCTTAAACCTGGTTTGGTTTATCTAGATGTTTTAATTCTTGTGTGTTTATTTCCACCCTTAGTTTGTATGTGATTCTTAAACTGTTGGGTATTGAAAAAGGTTTTCATATTGGAATTTAATAAAATGAAAATAAGACTTTAAATAGTTTGATACTTAGCTTAATTATTTAGGGTGTTCAAATTGTAAATATTATTGTATGACAATGATGCTGAGAATGAACCAACCATTCACCTTAATGTTAATTTAATAAAGGACTGATCACCCGGTATTTAATTAGGCGGGGTGTTACAGATGAGTTTGGTTAAATTCAGAAGATAAAATTTGACATCAACTTAATTTAAGACTAGGTGATTAGAATTAAAAAGTTTTTTGACAGTGATGCTAAGAATGAACCAGATGAGATTCCTATTTAATTTGGTATAGGACTGATCACCCGATATTTTCTTAAGCAGGGTGTCACATGGACCCTCATAATTATCTCCTTGTCTTAACTGTTATTTTTTCCCTTACCTTGTTTACTGGAAACTTTGCTAATTGGAATAGAAATTCTTCCATGGACCTTGGCCCTAGTGTCCTTGAGATACCTTTTGGTCTCCGTCGGATCCTCCATATTCCTTAGACTAACATTTTTAGACCTCTTTATTAAATTTTTTCTTATGCTCCGCTCGATCAAGACAAAGAACAAGTGGAATCCACTGGGTCCACCATCAAGAGCTTTTGTGAGGAATAAATTTGTCCTCTAACAAAACACCCAATCATATTCTTATCTTTATTGACCTCCTTAGGAGAAAAAAAATGATAAATTTGTGATTTCCTTATCATATTAAGCAACAGTACGAGTCCCCTACCATAGTAGAATAAACTTTGATTTATAATGTGAATGTATATAGTCGGATAAATACTTTTCATTAAACTTACACATAAACTTTGCATCAGTCAAATGATTTCTTTATGAGGTTGTAGTCACACTCTCCCACTGCTAGAGAGCATCTCCGATCAAATGGAAAGAAGTAAGAACCTGCTTTTCCTAGAAACCTCAAGCCACGCTTAATATCCTGGTGCCAATATAATGCCACTAAAGGGTCAGTAGAACTGGAGAACATAGGCAGATTGGTCTTTATAAAAACTCCTCTAATCTTTCCCCAATCAGATGTAGGAACTGGTGGCAACTATTGCGGTGTCTCCAGAGGTCATGGTAAATCTACATGTACTGCATGTGAGATTAACTCTAAAAATTGGCTTGAAATGAAACTTCCCCTAGGCATCGGGTGTCGGGATAGCTGGCATAGTTGGTGCCGATGTTGCCAACAGTACAGGTAGCACTAGTGTTATGGGACCAGTCTAAGAAGCTCGTGAAACTGTACGGGTATTCATCTTATATGCCATCATAAATTTGACGCATATTACTTAATAACGCCAAGAGTCATACTATAAGAATGAAAACAAAACATACTTGTCAAAGAATGCTCCGCAGACAACTAGAATAAGCCTATAGAACCTACGTTGCCTAGGACCATGCTCTGATACCAACTGTGACACCTCGTATATTCTAATATTTATTAAATTATATGGGTTTTTATATCAATTTAAACACTATCCTTGGCATGAGAGGAAAGAATATATAAAGATAATCAATAAAGAGTATGATATAAGTAACCTCAAAATGAATAAACATGAAATGGAATCAATGACCACCAATCACTAATAGGATAACAAGGTCTAACATAATAATAACCTAAAACAATACTTTCTAAATAAAATACAAATATCTAAGGTCTCAAAACTGCCAACATAATAATAATAATAATAATAATAATAATAATAATAATAATAATAATAATAATAGTAATAATAGTAATAATAATAATAATAATAATAATAATAATAATAATAATAATAATAATAATAATAATAATAATAATAATAATAATAATAATAATAATAATAATTGAATACAAATGTCTATTGAGGTCAAAGAGATAAAACTCACATTACTCAAATAAAATAACAAAATATAAATGATATAGTCTAACACCTACATCTCCTGTGTCTAGTGGTGACTGGGACGATGACTTTGTGCTCACAATAGAGAAACATACGTCATACGTGCCTCTAGAGCACCTGAAAATAATGCGACGGGTCAGGCCCACTACAAGATAAATAGTTATGCAAACCAAATAAAATAAATAATTACAGTCGTGTATATAAATCAAAAATCAAAAATCAAAAAATTTCTATTAAGTAGATAATACCTCACAATACAACTACATGTGTTATTTCCCATTATTAACTTCATAAAAATCTTTTAAAAACATGATATCCATTAATAACTAAGAGATCACTAGGGTATACCATAATAATATTAATAATATCACCATGAATCAACCATGTCTATCCCTCCACTAAATAATGAGATCCCCGACTAACTAATGGTATCACTATCACATATGTTTGCCATTTTTATCAGTCATGGTCTCTTAGTCACCATCCAACAACTCCCCACCCGTCCATAACAGTGCCCGATAACTATAAAACCATGACTCCATATGGAGACATGTGTTCTATCATAAAGATGTAATGTGACTTGGACTAATAATATTATGACCTCTGTCATTACAAAAAGCTCATCTCACTTCACTATACGTGATCGGCACCATTTCCAATCAACTTGGTATTACTTTCGGTCGTCTAGGCAGCCGACCATAGTAAATTGATATTATTGGTTAAATCACTAGGCGCACGTGTACATAACACATGGGAATATGTATATCCCCCATTATACGCATTTTGGGAAATCCTTTTAGCTGATTGTAATTAAACCTTCATTAATTACCTTTAGAATGCAAAATGCTGAAATTAACTGACTTAAAAAGTCACTCCACCTATTCGTGCACTCTCTTTCTCCTATAAACAGCACACACTCCCAGTTGAGGGAGAGACAGACAATGGATATGTTTACAGAGAGAACTTTGAGAGCTTGTACACTTTCTGGATGATCATTGAATAATAATTCCCAGCACAACACGTGTGGATGTAAGCATTATACTAGCCAAACCATGTTAATTCGTTGTCTCAATCCCAATTTCTCATCTCTCTCTTGAACCTAGTATGTTGATTTCTTTATTTGTTATAATCAATTTTTGGAATTTATCAGCTAAGAATCATAAAATCCATTTACCAATTTTAGATGATAACAACATCGATAATTCACAATTATCTGCTCTCGATCCTCCCTATAGTATTAGACTATTGGGATAATTAGGATTTTTAAGTAATTTCTTTTCTTCCATCCTGATATGATCACACATGAATAAATTTATACCTTTTACCTTTTATCATTAAAATAATTCCAAAATTGTCAAGATTAATATATTATTATATTCGGGAAACTTAATCTAATAATTTAATATCTAATCTAGAATTTCAATTGTTATTTTTCATGTAAAATGGATGAATAAAAATGATAAAACCGGTATAAGAATCTTTCATTTAATGAGATATGTGAATCAAATTCCCAATTCAATTTAATAGAATAACTAGTACTAAATTTTGTTAAAGTAATCAATTTCCAATATCTCTAACTTTTTCATAAGAGATTACCATTAAATTAATCAGTAAGATATGAGGATTTAGATTAAAATACAATTAGCTGATAACATATGCTTTTTGAATCAGATTCAATTAAGTATAATCAAATTAAATTAAGAAAGAGAATTAAGCATGCTTTATTACAATTCAACTTATTATACATAAAATTTCCAACATAAAGGTTTAAGATAAATTTACATGCTAAATTAATAGTTTATTTAGTTTTCATGTAATTGGCATATTATTAATTATATGAGAAATTCCATATTAAACATGAATTAAGATAATTTTTACAATAAGGTTGTAACCTATTTATCTTTAATTCCTTTTACAAATTTGATTAGGGTTTTAGTAGAAATTAACTTATATACATAAAAGGAAAAGAGTATAATACATCTTGCCTTAATAGATGATATCCACAACAAAAATAACAGAAAGAAACCTTTCCAATAGAATAGTTATCCAAAAAGTGCTTCTCGGATTGTAATGGACTCCTCAAAAGTGCTGCAAAATACACCTCAATTCTTGATTTGAAAACTTGATTAAATTTTGTTCAAAAGAGTTTTGTATTTTTAAAGGAGGAATAGAGTTTTTTTTAAAAAGGTATGTGTGTGGAAATTTTTCGAATTAGGTTTGGTTGCAAAGCTAAAATCTGCGTGAGTTTTACAACTAAAAAATGTGTTGGCCACTATAACGGTCCAAAAGCCACCATAGCGACTCCCTACCAGTTCACATAATATTTTTCTAAACATTACAAGTACAAATTATAACTCATTCTCGTCCGTACAACCCTAAATTTCTTCTCAAGTCATTATAGTTGACTCCAATTTTCCTAGGGTAAATTCTTTATACCATACTTTAACATTCTAGCCAGTTGAAATTAACCAAACACAAATAACTTATTATTTCAACCTCACTAAATTAATTTAACACATTATAATGAGCCCAACCATTTGCATAAATAAATTTATTATCACAATAATAATTGTAATATAAATAATGTGCACAAATCAACATCTAATTAAATTAATTCTACAATTAACTATATTAAATGAATTTCACGCGAACTAAATTAGAACATAGTTAACTAACTAAATTCTCCCTTGTTAAATTTCATTAATTTATTTACCAAATTAATTTTCTTGATAAATTTTTATCTTAATTATTTACCAAAATAGAGGGTATTACATGGGTGGTGGTGACGGAAGTGTGGTTGATGGTGGAGTAGGGTAATGCAAAGTAATTTTGAGATAATGTTGGGAAAATAATGTATGATAAATTCGAGGTTGTTACCGCATTGAAATTGAGAATTTGTCCAAGTGAGATCAATGTTTCCTTAAAAGTAAAACCCTAAAAGTAGTTGTTGATGTAAAAAATCAGATCATATCTAATTATTCAATCACAGATAAATAAATGAGACAAAGAATTTTTAAAGTGGTTCAGCCTTATAAGAATGGCCTACGTCCACTGTTATGTTATTGCTGAGTGTTTGGGAATTCTCGATTACAAGTTATATCAAGAAATTCAGGTCCCTTTACAATGAGGATTGTACAATGTATTTATAGCCCTGAGGCTGTCATGTGAAAGGGTAATACATTAAATGATGTACATATGAAAGGGTAATACATTCAATTCCCCTTAAGCATGTGCGTCTGAATGATAAGCATTTAATGAATAGTCAAACTGTTGATTATCCAGCTATTAATGCTTTGTTCGAGGTGCAGCTCGGACCGCCTAAGCTTCTCGGTATTCAAGAGTTCCTCGAAGAGTTCTTATTCCTCGGAGCATATGAATTCCTCGGAGCGTATGAGTTCCTCGGGGAAGCAGTGTTCCTCATTGTAGTGTGGTTCCTCGGAGCGTGTGGGTTCCTTAAAAATGTTTGTTGTTGCCACGTAGACTGCCACATGTCTTCACTTTATTGAGCCATGTCAGCAGATTAAATTTGGTATCAACAGAAGCCCCCAATGTTTCATAGTTCGAAATTTGAGGAGTAGGGAACATTTTTTCTCGGAATATGGTAGCTTTAAATGGTCCTCCTGATTTTTAGGAGTGTTTCCTTCGTATTTATTTCTCTTTCCAAATTCGTAGAATCAGACTTTTTTGAATTTTCATAACCGCCTCGATCTCTGCGTACTTTTTGTCCTTTTAGCCGCCGGTAGCGTAATCGTTTCTTCTCGCTTCGATTGCCGTGCCCTTTTTGTTCCTTTAGCCGCCGATAGCGTAATTGTTTCTTTTTGTAATCATTACTTTACCATTTCCCAAGGCAAGGTATTTAAACTTCACAGACACTCCCATCATCTTCTACCTCTTCAAAGTTGTATCTTCAAGTTTTCTGTCGTCTCTTTCTCTCATGTGTATTCATCTCTTCCATCATTCGTTGTCATCAGATCCACTCTTTTTCTGTAAGATTTTCTTCCTTCTTCTTCATTTCATTTATTCATCATGGTTTACCCTGTTGATTCTCTTGATAAGTTTCGCTCTGACTTTTCTATTCCCTCCTGGGTTGTTCTGGAAGAGCTTTCTGAGCCTTCTGATTATTTCCGTTTGGCTGAGGGACATTGGTTCCCCAGTCTCTTTATTGCTGAGTGTGGATTTTCTTTTCCACCCAATCCCTTGTGTTTGGAATTTTGTCAATACTTTGACGTTGTTCCTGCAAGAATAGCCCCAAATACATGGAGAATAGTTAATGGGGTTCATAGGTTAAACTAAATCCATGGAACTCGCCTAGGAATTCCAAAAATCATGTTTTGCTATAGATGGGTTGTAGGCGATAATACTTTTTATTTAAAAACTAGAATTTTTAATAGGGCCTTAGTAGTAAATCTCCCGGATGCCAATATGGATTATTTTGAGCACGGGGTTGTCATAAAAAATTGGCAACATGCTCCTTTATCTAGAGATGAAGTTTATCATGGTCCCAGATGCCCTCCCTATGGCAATGGGATAGGTTCTTTTTATTTTATTTTATTTATTTTGAAATTATGCTTCTTTTATGTTTGACGAAATGTGCCACTGATATTTTAATTTTGATTTATTTATTTGCAGTTGACAGTAAAAGAAAGTGTCCAAAGGAAGCAGACGTTAACATAAGACACTTGAAACTTATCTGGAGTTTGCATCAATCTGTTGCTGACGAGCATATTAGGTCGGCTTCATACCTGCTGCAATACAAGAGCTACACCACCTCTTTTACTGCTCGTCCAGTAATAAGTGAATCAGAGCCAGTACCAGCTTCCACCAGCTCCTCGCCTGAATCTCACGGCCCTTTAAGTGAAAGGATGAAGAGAAGAAGACCTCCCACTCTGTTCGAGAAACCTGCCTTTGTTTCTGAAGAGGAAAAAAGAAGTAAGACTGATGTCCCAGAAGGGACGAAGAAAAATGATGCACCTTCCTCGGCAGCTACTGTTGTGAAGGTTGTAGAGAAGCCCGTAACGGCCCCGAGCAGGTCTGCTACTCCTGGAGAGGTGATTGTAATATCACCAACCAAGGGTTCTTCCTTGGTTGAATCTGTTCCTATTCCCCCGAGGAGGCTGAAGAAAAGCTCCTCGGTCAATTTGGCTGACACCATCACTCAGCCCCCAGTTACTGGAACCGGTGTTCCAACTTTTGTTCCCCCGAGCTCTACCATGAGCTCGGTAAAGTCCTGGATCATTCCCGAGGTCCAAGGTACTGAAGAAAACCTTACTCGGGACATGGTCACTTCGTTAGCTGCTCGCCACCTTGCTTCTGTAAGTTTTCTTACTTTGAACTTTTCATATTTCCCTTGTCATTTCTGTTTCTGACTTGTTTTCTTTTTACTTTCATAGTTGACGAGATGCTTTAATATAATTCTGAAGAAGGATGAAGCAATTATAGCTTCATGCTCCTCGTCCAGTGTGGAGGGAGCTCTGGAAGAAGCTATCAAGTCTTTGGACTATTCTCGACAAAAATATGCCACTAATAAGGTTGTCTGGGAGAAAAAGCTTTCCTCCACCGAGAAAGAAAAAGCTCAGGTTGTTGAACTCTCCAAAGAGTTGGAGAAAAAAATGAATGCCCTGGAGAAGGCAAATAAAGAGCTCGAAGAGAAGCTCAAAACTGCTGGAGAGCTAGAGAATAAGCTTAAGGTTGTTGAAGAGGATTTGTCTCAACTTCGGGAGGTAAATCGGCAGAAGGAGGAGGCTGAGAGAAAACTGAAAGCTGCTGATGACCTGTTGTCCGAGAAACTTTCCTCGAAAAGTTGAAAAGGAAACTGGCTGTGAAGAAGTCCTTCAGCGCTGGCTGGGACAAGGGGTGGAACAAGGGATTGGCTACCATGGTATCGCAAGTGGACTATGGCAGCCTCAAATACTTTAGGGATGGATGGGTTGCTGCTCTTCAGGAGATGAAAGTGGATGAAAATTCTGAGCTCTTTCAGCAACACATCCCTGGTCCCCCTCCAACTCCTGAAGACTTAGAAGAGGACGAAGCTGCCTCCGAAGAGTCTTCTATGGTGATGGGAGACCATCCATCAGCCATTCAGCCTACTGCCGAGGAACTTCAGCAAATTGTTACTTCCTCCGAGCAATTGTCAGTGCTCCCCGAGCAACTATCCATTCCCGCGGAGCAACTTACTTCCTCGTCCTAGCCTCCCGAGAAGGTTTTGGGAGACAAGGGAAAGGTTTAGAGTTGTTCGGGTTTATCTTTACATTTTATTTTTCTTTTATCAAATGTAACCCATAGCTTATAACTCTGAACTATGATATAATAAATCTTGGACTTTTTACATACTGTTGTCTATCTTTTATTCATACTCTGCTTGTACTTCTTATTGATGATTGCTCTTTCTTTCTCTGCTAGTTTCTGGCCAGGATGGAATTGTTATTTGCCCATGATGCAAAGCTGTTGCGACAATGTAATGAATACTTTAAGGCTGGTAACACAGACCTGAGTGAAGCACAAGTCGTCGACATCCTCGGCCAGGATGCTTCAGAACAAGCAGTTGAAGCATATCAATATCTGAAGTGTCTACTTGATCGAGTAGTGGCCAATAATGTGGCCTATTATGATATGATCGAGGATCTCCAAAGCACCCTCGAAGACCTTCAGCTACAATACAAAGAATCAACTGCCCTGTTGCATGAGGGGTATGAGAAGAAGTACAAGATGATCATTGCTGACAAGGGCTACGAAAAGCTTTTTTCTAGGTATGATGTGAGGGAGAGAACTCTGAAGGGTGAGGTCGAGGAGTGCAAACAAATCGCTGAATTGCTAGAGCAAGAGAATAATAACCTGCAAAGGGAGTTGTCACAATTGAAGTCTGCAGCTTCCACTTCAAAAGCCTTAATCCCAGTGACTGATGAGGGATTCTCGTTCTTGGAGGTCGAGAATGCCAACTTGAGGGATGAGTTGGAAACCTTGAAAAGGTCTGGCCCTTCTTCTTCTTCTCGGGGACGAGCAAGAGCACCTCGGGGACGAGCAAGAGCAGCTCGTATTCCTGTCGAGGAATAGAGGACTCAGTCTGCCTTAGAGAACCAAGCCTTCCAGTTAATGGCGAAGAACCAGGCGTTGGCTGAAATGTCAAAGAAGATCAGGGACCTGGAAGACCATCTCTCTGGCCAGAAATCTGCTTTGGAGAACAAGGAACTCTTCATCAAAAAATCTCCATGAGCAGCTGGAGAGGCTAACATATCAGTTCCACAAACAACCCAGGGAGTTCTGGATGGTTGGATACAACGAAGCGCTATACCACTTGGACGATCGTATCCAGAATGCCAATAATGAGGGCTACAAGCAGGGCTGGTTGAATGCCCTAGGTGTGCTGCCACTCGAACAGGGTCATTACCTGTGGGACTACCATGATCCCGGGCTGCTCGACTTACCTGTGCCACCGTACAAATTGGATATGAGTTGGATCCCTGTATGGGCCATTCCTCGGAGCTTGATTTCAAAGTATCTCGGTGACTACAATCTCCGTTCAAAAGCCGATATATCTCGTCCTGAGCACCTCTTAGATCGACCATCCGTAATGAATGTCAGGATGTTGAAGGATCTCAATTTTATAAATTCTCCTCTGGCTTTAAATGATCCGCCTGCTGGCGAGGAACCTGTGTCAAAAGAAGAGGGGAAAAGACCAGTAGAATGGGAATTTTGATGTAGTAGTTAGTATACGTTTCAATGTCAATGTAACTTTCATTTCATTATCAATGTAATTTATTTTGAATTCAATGAAAGACTTTCATTTTCATTTGCAATCTTAATTGCTATTGTCTTGTAATTATCAAATACTTTATATTTGTGCATGCATATCCGTTAAAAAGATAACAATATTGTGTAGTTTATCGATCAACTTATTGTCGAATAGCTTGAATTTATGGTAGTCATTTGGCAAAAACAATATTTTGTTTCTCGACCAACTTAGTAATAATTACGAGTATCAAAAATGTTGCTCGATCACTTAATAATAAAGTTACGAGTATCAAAAATGTTTAAAATTTTTCCGACCAACCAAGGTCATTAAATTTTCCTTGTCGACCAACTACAGTTAGTGGGTTTTTATCCCCGACCAGCCATGGTTAGTAGATTTTTCTCTTAAATGTTTCCGACCAACCAAGGTCGTTAATTTTACTTGTCGACCAACTACAGTTAGTGGGTTTTTATCCCCGACCAGTCATAGTTAACCTTTTTTGAAATAATTTACCTCCCGACCAACTCAAGTTGGCATTTTTGAGAATATATTTACTTCCTAACCGACATAAGTTGGCATTTTTAGGAATACTTTTATTTCCCGAGGAACATATAGTTTTACTTCCCGTAGGAATACAAGGTTTTTCTTCCCAGAGGAATACAAAAATTTTTCTTCCCGGAGGAATACAAGTAGCTTTACTTCCCGGAGGAATATAGGTAGCTTTACTTCCCGGAGGAATATTGGTAGCTTTACTTCCCGGAGGAATATTGGTAGCTTTACTTCCCGGAGAAATACAGGTAGCTTTACTTCCCGGAGGAATATTGGTACCTTTACTTCCCGGAGGAATATTGGTACCTTTACTTCCCGGAGGAATATTGGTAGCTTTACTTCCTGGAGGAATATAGGTTTCTCGACCAACCTTAGTTGGCATTTTCGAGAAAAAATTTGAGTAGCCTGAGCTTTGCCGAGTTTTGCCCCGAGTAGTGTGTGCACTATTCCCCGAAAAACTTTCAATAAAAAGAAAGAATTCGGCAGAATATCTTCATTTTATTGATCACTGATAATATTTGCGCAGGTGCTCTGCATTCCAGGCATTCTTAAACTCCTCGCCTTCTAAAGTTGCTATTCGATAAGTTCCTGATCGAACAACTTCTGTAACTCGGCATGGTCCATGCCAGTTTGCCTCCAGCTTATTGTGCTTTTGAATGACTTTCTTCAGCACATAATCTCCTTCTTTCAGGTCGCACTTCTTCACCCTTTTGTTGTAGAACAAAGTTGTTCGCTGCTGGTAAGCAGCATTTCTAATGGATGCTTCTTCTCTAACTTCCTCCAGCATGTCTAAATCCAGTCTTCTCATTAAGTCGCTGACAGGGGAATTGAAATTCAGAACCCTGTGTGTTGGGAGGCCTAACTCGGCAGGTATAACAGCTTCACTTCCAAACGCCAGCATATATGATGATTTTCCTGTTGCTACTCGGGGAGTAGTTCGATAAGCCCAAATTACTGATTATAGCTCGTTGATCCAGTTTGCTTTCGCATCATCCAATATTTTCTTCAAACCATTCAGCAGCGTTCGGTTTGACACTTCAGTTTGTTCATTGCTTTGAGGATGGCCTGGTGCTGAGTGGACCTTCAAAATATTTGATTGATGACAATAGGCAGAGAACTCCTCGTTATCAAATTGTGTTCCATGGTCTGTGATGAAAGCATGAGGAAGACCATATCGACAAATGATATTCTTCCAAACAAATTGGTACACCTTCTCGTACGCCATATCAATGAGTGGCTCAGCTTCTACCCACTTAGTAAAATAATCCACTGCGACGACGAGGTATTTGAACCTTCCTCAGGTCGTTGGCAGTGGCCCAACCAAATCAATTCCCCATATGTCAAATGGCCAAGGGTAAGTTATGGATGTCAACAATGCTTGTGGAGTTCTTTGGATAGAGGAAAAGCGTTGTCACTTGTCACATTTCTTGGCATAGGCTATACAATCAGCCCTCATCGTCGGCCAGTAGTATCCTTGCGTCATCACCCTTTGCAAAAGCTTTCGACCTGCTATATGGGCTCCACAGGACCCTTCATGGATCTCTTCAATCAATTCTTTCACGTCAGATGGATGTACACATCTCTGCAAACCTGCCATAATTCCTCGTCTATAAAGAATACCGTTAGTTAATACATACCGAGCAGCTTTAAACTTCAATTTCTTGGCTGCGAGCTTGTCAATTGGTAATTCTCCCTCCTCAATGTATGCCCTGATTGGATCCATCCAAGATGGTCCTAAATCAAGGGTAATAAAGTTCATCGTCAGATCTTCATCTATACTCCGACCAGCTAAAACTTCAATTGATATTGTTCGTCGTAGCTCGGTGCGAGTAGCTGATGCTAGTCGAGCTAGGGTGTCTGCTCTCTCATTCTCCATTCTTGGTATTCTGACCAACTGAATAGCAGCAAATTCTGACACCAGCTCCTTTGCCTTTACATGATATCTGATCATTAATTCTCCTCTAACTGCATATACTCCCAACATTTGATTTATAATTAATTGAGAATCACTGAAGACAATAACCTGTTGCGCCTCCATAATTTTTGCCAAATTAAGCCCTGCAATCATGGCCTCATACTCAGCCTCATTATTGGAAGCTTTGAATTGGAAACGTAGGGCATATTCCATGTCGACCTCGTCCGAAGTGCTCAAAACTATCCCCGCGCCACATCATGTAGTACAAGATGAGCCACCTATATATAGCCTCCATATAGTTAACCCGTCTTCAAATTTCTAATCTGACAAAGTTCCTCGATGAAATATTTGTTGCTTCCTTTCATCCTCTCCGGATATTTCTTGCTCTTCGTCGATCATCTCTTCTTGCTCTTTTACCAATCGGAATTGGTCTGAGCTCGAATTTGATGATCTTGTAACATCCACTTGCCCTTTTACCAACCGGAGTTGGTCTGAGCTTGTGTTTGTTGATCCTGTAACATCCACAGGTTGATCGGCGAGCAACTTTTTCTCCTCGAGGTTATCAGGATAGGTGAACTCTGCTATAAAATCTGCTATGGCCTGCCCTTTTAGCGATGATCTGGGTTCATAGACTATATCATATTCCCGAGCTCTATTGCCTAGTACATCAATCTCCCTAATTTTTCTGGTTTATGAAGGGCTTGCCTCAATGGCATATCAGTATATACGACTATGGTATGAGCCTGGAAGTATGGCCTCATTCTCCTACTCGCTTCAATCAACGCCAGTGCTAACTTTTCCAGCCTTGGATATCTGATCTCTGCTCCTCGGAAGGCCTTACTTGTGTAGTAAATTGGTTTTTGCACTCCATTCTCCACTCTGATCAACGCAGAGCTAACTGCATTCTCGGACACTGCAAGGTACAAATACAATTTTTCTCCCATCACCGGCCTGGACAGCAGTGGAGGTGCTCCCAAGTATTTCTTCAAGTCTTGAAAAGCTTTCTCACATTCATCATTCCACTCAAAAGTCTTTCTGAGTGTCTTGAAGAATGGGAGACATCTATCAGTTGCTCATGACACAAATCTATTGAGTGCTGCTACTCGTCCTGTGAGACTCTGTACTTCCTTCTTCGTCGTTGGAGATCGCAGCCCTAATAGAGCTTTGATCTTTTCAGGATTTGCTTCAATACCTCGTTAATTGATAATGTACCCGAGAAACATGCCTTCTCGTACTCCAAATATACACTTCGTAGGATTCAGCTTCATTTTATATTTATACAATTGATCAAAAGTCTGACTTAAGTCAACTAGATGGTCGGCATCTTTCTTGCTCTTTGTCAGCATATCGTCAACATAGACTTCCATATTGTAACTGATTTGTTCAGCAAAGACCTTGTTCATCAGCCGCTGATATGTCGCACCTACATTTTTCAAACCAAAAGGCATAACATTATAACAATAAGTTCCCCTAGGGGTAATGAAAGAAGTACTTTCCCTATCTTCAGGTTTCATTTTGATCTGATTGTAACCAGAATAAGCATCCATGAAGCTCAGCAGCTCGTGTCCCGAGGTAGCATCCACCAGTTGATCAATTTGGGGCAATGGAAAGTGATCCTTTGGGCATGCTTTGTTGAGGTCGGTGAAGTCTACACACATCCTCCATTTATTGTTCTTCTTTTTTACCATCACCACATTTGCTAACCATTCTGGATATTTGACATCTTCAATGAAACAAGCTTTCTGCAGCTTCTCGACTTCCTCTTGTATAGCTTGATTCTTCTCGGGGCTGAACACTCTTCTTCTCTGCTTCACTAGCTTGATCTCCTTATTCACATTGAGCTCGTGACATAAGAAATTTGGGTCTATCCCAGGCATATCTTCATGACTCCACGCTAAAGTTTGTTTTCTGCTTTTTAGGAAAGTTATCAATTCCTGTTTTAGTGAGGCTTCCAACGATGAACCTACTTGAATAATTCGCTCAGGGTGCTCATCGTCCAGAATGATGTTTTCAGTAGCTTCCACCACTTGACCCTTTACGAGTTGCGACTCATCTCTAGGATCCAATGTTTCAATTTCTGCCCCTTCTTCCACTTGATAAGTAGTAGTCTTTTTCCTTGATTCCTCCAGTTCTTCTTGCTCGGCGGATGAATAATAGCATTCCCGAGCTACTTTCTGATCACCTTTAACAACTCCTACTCCAAAATTTGTTGGAAATTTCAGGCATTGATGCACCGTAGATGGTACATCCTCGAACTTCTTCAATCCTACTCTTCCCATGATGATATTGTATGATGATTGAACATTCTTATCCATCATGAAGAAACGTATTATTTCTGTTCGACAAGCAGGACACGTACCAATGAATATATCCAACATTGATCGTCCCAAGTGGAAATACTTTCTCGCTAGTAAAACCGATGAGGGGTCTATGATAAGGCTCCAATTGAGATAGCTTTATATTTAACCTATCGAAGCACGAGTAGAACATGATGTCTGCCGAGCTACCATTTTCGACCAGTACTCTTGAAATTATTACTTCCTTCATCCTCATTTTGATCACCAGTGGATCATCATGAGGATATAAAACACCTGCGAGGTCATTCTTTGAGAAACCAATGACCAATTTCTCTTTGTTCACCTTTCTCGGGCGATCCTCCTTAGCTAGATTTATTCGTTGGATGTACGAGCAAGCTTGAGCCTCACAGAGGTAAGCTTTTCTCTCGGCAGTAAGGTCTCCTCCTCCTGCACCTCCACCTGTTATAACATTATAGTCAAATGACCCAAAGCGTATTGAAAATACCTCACGTTCTGGTTACCTTGGTCTCTTGGGAAGATCGGGGTCGTCTTCTGGATCAACTTCATTATTTCTTTTCTTGTTCTCCTCTGCTCGACGAGGAGATCTAGACCTCTCTCTTCCTCGGTCGTTGTTTCTTCTTTCGTTTCCACGATCAACATACTTTGACAGCTTTCCTCGTCGGATGAGTGTTTCAATCTCATTTTGAAGAGCTATGCAATTTTTGGTCATATGGCCATGATCTTTATGGAACTCACAATACTTCGCCTTATTCCTCTTGTCAGGGTCTGCCTTCATTTTCTCTGGCCAGTTTAGTTCCTCGTTGTTCTTGATTTCTTCTAGAACATGGTTGATATCCTTCTTCAAAGGAGTATAATTATCATATTTCTTCATTACGTCCCATACCGACCTAGTTTTTGAATTTTCATCATTACCATTGTTTTTGTGCTCTTTCTTCTTAGCTTTATCACCTTCCACCTTGGTTTCTTCAGCATCCATATTCTTCTTCGCAGCCATAGCCTCCTCGGCATTCATAATCTTGGACGATTTTCCCATCAGGTCTGACATGGTTCGAGGTTGATCTTTGGCCAAAGTGTAGTACAACTTGTTCGGCAGTAGTCCACTCATCAAGGCAGTAATAGTCGTCTTCTCCTCATAATTAATGACTTCCAGTTTTTCGTTATTAAAATAAGTTATGTAATCTCTGGTACTCTCACCAGCCTTTTGTCTAACACTTAACAAATGTGCTACTCGTTTGACTGGCTTTGCCCCAAAATAGAAATTCCCAATGAATAACTCGGCCAGTAGAAGAAAAGTTGAGATCTTACCCCAAGGAAGATTATTATACCATATTTGAGCAGATCTGGTAAGAGTTCCCGAGAATGCCCTGCATCTCATCTCATCTGGGACAGCATAGATGTCGGTTGCAGCTTGGTATTGTCCTATATGAAGGACAGGGTCAGTCTTTCCATCATATTTGGGGGTCACAACAGGTGCTTGTGACACCCCGACTAATTAAATACCGGGTAGCTACTCCTTTATTAAATTAATTCAAAATTCCAAGTTGGTTCAGTTAATAGCATCACTGTCGAAAACATTTTAATAATTACTAACCACCTAGTATTTAAAAAGTAAGTGCCAAATTTTAAGTTAAGTCTGATTAACATGCAGTAAAAGGATAATGAAAGAATAACAACCATTCACTATAATGAAGTAATGAATAACCAACAACATAAATATAAATCCGGAGGAAAACTCCTCACGACAATCCCATAACTGAAAAAATAATACGACAAGTCTGAATTCTGAATAATTACATGCCAGAAGTCTGAATAACTGAAATAAATGAAATGTCTCTAAAAGAAATGGGCGACATGCCCTATAACTAATAACTGAAGAATATCGAGTCAAGATAGATGAAGCGTCTACAAGCAAAGTCCTGTAACTTCCACAAACAGCTATAGCTCGTCACCTGAATGAGAATCCTAAGCATGGTGTCCTTGTGGCTGGGCACCTAAAATGGTTTTTACAAAAATAGATTTGAAAGCAAATGGGTCAGAGCCCGAAAGTGGAAATCATTTTAAAAACAGCAAGTGTTTTAATAACATTAAAACATTAAATGCAAAATACATGTTAGGACGTGCACTCACATGAAATTCTCACCTCTCGACTACATGTGCACTCCTAACGTGCCGTACCCATCTATAAGACACCCGTATCAAACCAAACCGTAATAAGTTCTACCCCTTACTACTCGATTCCCATATTACATTCTAGCGTTATCAAATAAATAGAGGGCTTTACCTACTCTCAGATTCTCAATTAGAAATACCATTCACTATCAGTTAACTCGTTTTGTTTTCTCAAATCATTACCATAATATTATTCATAATACCAATCATGAAAATTCTCATTAATTAAGTGTATATTATTCACGTCATAAATATACAATACAAGCACCCCGAGACTAAGCTGTGGTGCACACATACTCTGCTATCCATCCCGGTACATCACGTACATAAGGATCACGTATTCCGAATCTCTCAGGAATCGTTCTCAGATAACAACATCACAAATAATGGAGGCGAACACAGTCACATCACATGGGTCACGCACATACCTGCGCTCCCACGATCAGCAGACTTATTAACATCCCAATAAGTCCTTCTCTGACCTATGTTCATCGAGGTAACCAATCTTAATCCGGGCAACACAAGGATTAGAAGGCCCTAAGTGAACGTAAACCTCCCGTGATAGCAAGTATGGTAGGTATGTCATACACATAAAATCAATACATATACTAAGTATTCACACATCTTAGTAATCACCATAATATATTGGTGGTACACTTCTCATTTTCGTTCCGACATATAATACTACACAGTTTATATGTTCTCGGTTACTATAATAAATTAGGCCGTTAATAGTTCTCACAACGTAATAGACACTCACGTCCTACTTCATATTTTCCCTTAGGTTCAAACTAAACTTCTAGGTTTGACTCCTCATTATATCCCAAACATCCCAAATGTAACAATTAATCATCAAGGGAAGGTTATCTCAACATATACAAAGGGTTTTGGGACACTCGAGATCAAAACAGGCTAAAAAGCCTAAACTGTCAACTCGTTCGAAGTCTCGTTCGAACGAGGCTGTTCGAACGAGAGTTCGTTCGAACGAACTGGGCCTTCTAACGACATCTCGTTCGAACGAAAGTCTTCGAATGAACATCCCTCTCGTTAGAACCCAAACTGTCAACTCGTTAGAAGCTCGTTCGAACGAGCTCGTTAGAACGACCTGGGCAGGTCTTCTAACGAGTGGCCAGATTCGAGCCCAGAAATCCTTATTTCGTTTTTTTCCTTCTTTTCTTCACTTCTAATCTCTTCTAAACATTAGTTCAACAATTGTTCAAGGTTCCTAATCGTCCCTAAACATACATAGGTCACCTACTAACGTTTTTGTGGGGATTAATTCATTATAAACATCATCCAAATATCAAATCCATACATTTATCCCCAAATTTCACGAACATGAACCCTAAAATTTATAAATCATCAAAGAGTCTAAATAAATTTGTTTTTTGTTTCATCCAAAACGTATTAACATCAGATTATTCCCCTACATATAGTTCTACATGCAAATCCTCATCACAATTAAAGTCTCTAATTCCAAATTAATGGGGTTTTATCAAACTCCCAAGAACAATCAGATTTTTATCAATTCCTACACATGGAAGAAGCATTCTCTGAAATTAATTAGAATTAAACCACTTGCCTTATTGGAATATCTGATTTGATGACAAATTTGATGAATGGTTCTCTCTCTCTCTCTGCAGAATCCTTCTATCTCTCCCTCTACAAGCTTTCTTCTCTAATGGTAGCAATGGAGGCTAGGGTTTTTGTCTTAGGAACTTTTGGGGCTAATTCTAATAACCCCCGTAGCCCTCTAATCAGATAATGGATGGTAATGGGTTAGTGGGTGTTTTAATTTTCCAATTAAAACTCCTAAAATTCGTTAATCAAAATCCCAAAATTCTAAAATTACCAAACTGCCCTTATAAGTTACCGGTATGGCCCAATAATGCCCCGGGACCCAAACTTAACCCCCGGCTAGTGTTTTCTGACTATTTCGACCCTTCCGGACGCGTTGGCGCACTCAAAATGACCATACGGTTAATAGAACTAAAATTCACTTTTTAATTATCATAATATAAACCTGACGCGACTGTCACACGCGTCTCAACAAAATTTCCAAATTGCCGTATTTCAATCTCACGACAAATTTCATACTTCAATATTCATGTATAATCATTTATGCACATTACATTCAAATACCAACTCGCATCTCGCTAGTATTTTAATCCGGATTAATTTCCAATTAATACGCATTTAATTTAATTAATCCCATAAATAAATATCACAAAAATACGGGGTATTACATACTTCCGCCCTAATAACTGAATTTCGTCCCGAAATTCGGAACTAGAAAGTACCTGGTAAGAACAACTCTGGATAACGTTCGCGCATCTCATCCTCGCGCTCCCATATGGACTCCTCAACATTATGATGTCGCCACTGAACACGCACTAATGGGACTATCTTTGACCGCAGTTTCCGCTCACTTCGGTCCAAAATAGCAATCGGCCCCTCCTCGTAGGAGCTATCAGGCTGGAGATCGATGTCCTCCAAAGCAATGTGAGAATGAGCCAAATCGTCTCTAAGATATTTCCTTAGCGAGGAAATATGAAACACATCGTGAATCCGATGCAAATGCTCCGGTAACCCAAGCCTATACGCAACCGGTCCAATTCGCTCAATAATAGGAAATGGTCCCACATATCTCGGTGCCAACTTCCCTCTCTTCCCGAAATGTATAATCCCCTTCATAGGAGATACTCTGAGCAAAACTTGGTCCCCCACTTGAAACTCTCTGAAGAACCTCTTCGCATCAGCATAGCTCTTCTGCCTGTCCTGAGCTACCCGAATGCGACTCCGAATCAATTATATCCTTGCCGAAGTATCCTGAATCACTTCCGGCCCTAGTAGTTTGTTGTCCCCCACCTCCAACCAACATGCTGGGTAACGACAAGGTCTACCGTACAACGCCTCAAATGGAGCCATGCCAATGGTGAACTGGTAGGAGTTGTTGTAAGCAAACTCTACCAGTGGAAGATACTGCTCCCATCCACCCCCAAAATCAATGATACTCATACGTAGCATGTCCTCCAACATCTGGTTTGTACGCTCCGTTTGCCCATCGGTCTGCGGGTGATACGACGTACTCAACCGCAATTCCGTGCCCATGGCCTCCTGAAAACTCTCCCAAAACCGTGAGACAAATATCTTGTCTCGGCCAGACACGATATTTAAGGGCACACCGTGAAGTCTCACTATCTCTGAAATAAAGAGCTGGGCATACTGTCCCGTAGTGTAGTCTGTCCTTACGGGTAGAAAATGAGCGACTTTGGTCAACCTGTCCACAATTACCCAAATGGAGTCGTGACCTCTCTGTGACATAGGCAACCCCGTGATAAAGTCCATATATATGCCCTCCCACATCCACATCGGGACCTCCAATGGCGGTAGAAGTCTTGCCGGTCTCTGATGATCCACTTTTACAAGCTGACAAGTGCCGCATTTAGAAACAAACACGGCAATATCTCTCTTCATCCCGCTCCACCAATACTGTCGTCTCATGTCTTGGTACATTTTGTCCCCACTGGGATGTACCGCGAACCGTGAGCCGTGCGACTCTGTCACCGCGTGCCACAATTCCTCCCCTTCCAGAACTACCAATCTTCCATTGAAGCATAATCCCCCGTATGAGCTAACGGTATAGGATTCAGCTCCCTCTGCTAGTAATCGAACTATCAGCTCCTGACAGAACGAGTCATCTGCTTGTACCTTTACCACTCTCGTGACAATCTGCGGTGTAACAGTCATTACAGACATGAACGATCGGGCCACTGCATCCTGGTGTCCCAATTCCTTCCATTTGGCCTTCCACACACCTGCCACTTCATCTGCTGGCCTACGGCTCAACGCGTCTGCTACCACGTTAGCCTTCCCCGGGTGATACCGAATATCAAACTGATAGTCCTTCACAAACTCAAGCCACCTTCGCTGCCGCATATTCAACTCCTTTTGCGTGAATAGGTACTGTAGGGACTTGTGGTCCGTGAACAATCAAAACTTTTCCCCCAAAAGGTAATGTCTCCAAATACGAAGGGCAAATACAACTGCCGCCAAATCCAAGTCATGAGTGGGGTAATTCTTCTCGTGAGGCTTTAGCTTACGGGAAGCATAAGCTATGGCCTGACTCTCCTGCTGTAATACACCTCCAAGTCCTTGCAAGGACGCATCGATGTAAACTAAATACTCAACTCCCGGTCTCGGCAATGCTAACACAGGTGCTGAGGTCAACTTATCCTTCAATTCATCGAATGCCAACTGACAGGCATCACTCCAGATGAATGGCACACCCTTACGAGTCAGATGTGTCAAAGGACCTGCTATCTTCGAGAATCCCCGAATGAACCTCCTGTAGTATCCTGCTAGGCCCAAGAAACTACGAATCTCTTTCGGTGTCGTGAGATGTCCCCACTCCCTCACTGCGAATACCTTCCCCGGATCAACAGATATTCCCTGGTCGGAAATAATATGTCCCAAAAACGGGACCTCCTTCAGCCAAAACCCGCATTTCTCATATTTTGCATACAGCTCGTTCTGACGTAGTGTCTGCAAAACTTGCCTCAAATGCTCGGCGTGCTCCTCCTCTATCTGGGAGTAAACCAGAATATCATCGATGAAGACAATGACAAACTGATCTAGGAAATCCCTGAACACTCTATTCATCAAGTCCATAAACACTGTTGGAGCATTGGTCAAACCAAAAGGCATAACTCGAAACTCGTAAGATCCATATCTCGATAAGAACGCAGTCTTCGAGACATCCTCTTCCCTGATACGCAACTGATGGTATCCCGATCTCAAATCAATCTTTGAGAAGAAAGAAGCTCCTCTCAACTGGTCGAATAAGTCATCGATTCGAGGCAACGGATACTTATTCCGTATCGTGACCTTATTCAACTCTCGGTAGTCCACACACAATCTCAGTGAACTATCTCTCTTCTTCACGAACAACACAGGGGCACCCCACGGCGAAGTACTCCTCCGTATAAACGCCTGACCCAACAACTGCTCAATCTGATCCCGTAACTCCCTCATCTCAGTTGGAGCCATACGATACGGTGCGCGTGCTATAGGTCTCGTATCTGGTAATAAGTCTATGACATAGTCTATCTCTCGACTGGGGGGTAGTCCAGGTATATCCTGAAATACATCGGCAAACTCTCTAACAATCGGAATCGAATCAAGTGGTATCACCACCTCCTTAGAGGTCTCCTCCTCTATATAGTACAAATGAGTGGACGATCCTCCCTCGGAACGAGGCATCGCCACCAAAAACATCTCCTGCCCGGGAATGGCAAAGATAATACTCGTACTGAAACAGTCAATCATGGCTCTATAATCTGCGAGCCAATCCATACCGATAATCACATCGTGAACATGCATATCTAACACCAACATATCTGCAGGTAATACCAGACTACCAATCTCTACCCCTACTCCCCGGCATATAAAGAAAATAAGTGACCCACTCCCCAATGGTGAGTCTACACACGTCACTGTGCTCTCTGCTGTGGCTAAAAACCCTAAGGCTTTCGTAAAATGTGTAGCTATAAAGAAATGTTTTGAACAAAACCCGACCCATAGTACCATGGATAGGAAACATACCCTCAATCGCGGGTGGTGCCTGCGGAGCTGCTTCCTGGTGGACGTTATAGACACGTCCATACTGTAACTGTCCCTGCTGCACAGGAACTGCTGGAATGGCTGGAAGAGCTGGCACCTGGGCTGGAGCTGGGAGGGCTGGTGGAAAAAGTGGCCTCTGTGGCTTATGTCGAGCACCCTGCTGCTGCTGCGGGGCCCTGCCCCTATCAGGACAGTCCTGGCGTTTATGGTCAGTCTTGCCACAAACGAAACACTTCCGCGGGAAGTTTCCCCCTCTCTGTCCCTGCTGGCCCCGGCCCTGGTGGCCGTTACCGTTCCTCCACTGGCCCTGCTGGCCCTGCTGAAACTGCTGTTGACCATTCTGACCCTGCTGGTGCTGATGGCCGTTCGGACCCTGATGGACCTGCCGGAAAGCTCCATGTCCGTGCCTGAAATTTCCTGACCTGAACCTCTTGTGATCCCCCTGCTGGGTACCCTGATCACCCTGTCTCTGCCCCTGAACAGATTGTGCCCCACTGGCACCATTTCCTCCAGTCCTGCCCTGATGGCTAGACTCTCCCGATCGCTTGCCCTCAGCCATGTGAAAGCGGTGATCCTAGCAATGGAGCAATGCAGCGTTAACCACATCAGAATAAGTGGCTAACGAGAGGTTCCCTAACAAGTGCTGACGAATCCTCCATATCAACTCGTCCGTGAATTTCTGTATCTTCTTCTCCTCCGTCGGTATCTCATCCGGAACAATGTTCAGAAGATCAGTGAATTCGGCCTCATACTCGGCCACAGTCTTACCCTCCTGCTTGAGGCTCATCAACTTCTTCCTCATCTCTGTGTGAACAGCCGACGGAAAGTACTTGCGGTCGAACCGCACCCAGAACTCCTGAATAGTGAGAGTGTCTATCTCTTCCACGGTGGTAATAGACTCCCACCACTGCAGTGCAGACCCCACTAGCTTAAAGGTAGCTAGTATCTGCTTCTGAACCTCAGTGCACTCGTACATCCTCAAGTGCCGCTGAATATCCTTCCTCCACTGACTCGAAACTACCACATCGGAGCTACCTGCGAACTCCGGAGGGTGTGCTTTCTTAAAAGCATCACGTACACGTTCCCAAGCAGATGGAAATGCATGAACCGGCGCGGCTATCGGCGCCTGAGGTGGTGCCTGCTGAACTACAGCTAGTGCGGCATTTACTGCCTGGCCCACAATGGCTGCAACCTCGGCGGCATTCATCGTGCCCTGAACTGGTGTGGGCTGTGGTTCTGGCGTTGCATCCCTGGGAATCCTTTGTGCACGTCGTGGAGGCATCTGAAATAAGAATGAAGTTTATAAGTTCGCAGTTATAAACTTAAAATAGCTGAAGAACATAGCATATACAAAAGAATACAACAGTCCTAAAATATAGGGCTCTACATCAAAGAAAGCTCAGCGAAAACATAATAAGCCGTTCAGATCCTAAAGGACACTAGAACCTGATGCTCTGATACCACCTGTGACACCCCGACTAATTAAATACCGGGTAGCTACTCCTTTATTAAATTAATTCAAAATGCCAAGTTGGTTCAGTTAATAGCATCACTGTCGAAAACATTTTAATAATTACTAACCACCTAGTATTTAAAAAGTAAGTGCCAAATTTTAAGTTAAGTCTGATTAACATGCAGTAAAAGGATAATGAAAGAATAACAACCATTCACTATAATGAAGTAATGAATAACCAACAACATAAATATAAATCGGGAGGAAAACTCCTCACGACAATCCCATAACTGAAAAAATAATACGACAAGTCTGAATCCTGAATAATTACATGCCAGAAGTCTGAATAACTGAAATAAATGAAATGTCTCTAAAAGAAATGGGCGACATGCCCTACAACTGATAACTGAAGAATATCGAGTCAAGATAGATGAAGCGTCTACAAGCAAAGTCCTGTAACTTCCACAAACAGCTACAGCTCGTCACCTGAATGAGAATCCTAAGCATGGTGTCCTTGTGGCTAGGCACCTAAAATGGTTTTTACAAAAATAGATTTGAAAGCAAATGGGTCAGAGCCCGAAAGTGGAAATCATTTTAAAAACAGCAAGTGTTTTAATAACATTAAAACATTAAATGCAAAATACATGTTAGGACGTGCACTCACATGAAATTCTCACCTCTCGACTACATGTGCACTCCTAACGTGCCGTACCCATCTATAAGACATCCGTATCTAACCAAACCGTAATAAGTTCTACCCCTTACTACTCGATTCCCATATTACATTCTAGCGTTATCAAATAAATAGAGGGCTTTACTTACTCTCAGATTCTCAATTAGAAATACCATTCACTATCAGTTAACTCGTTTTGTTTTCTCAAATCATTACCATAATATTATTCATAATACCAATCATGAAAATTCCCATTAATTAAGTGTATATTATTCACATCATAAATATACAATACAAGCACCCCGAGACTAAGCTGTGGTGCACACATACTCTGCTATCCATCCCGGTACATCACGTACATAAGGATCACGTATTCCGAATCTCTCAGTAATCGTTCTCAGATAACAACATCACAAATAATGGAGGCGAACACAGTCACATCACATGGGTCACGCATATACCTGCGCTCCCACGATCAGCAGACTTATTAACATCCCAATAAGTCCTTCTCTGACCTATGTTCATCGAGGTAACCAATCTAAATCCGGGAAACACAAGGATTAGAAGGCCCTAAGCGAACGTAAACCTCCCGTGATAGCAAGTACGGTAGGTATGTCGTACACATAAAATCAATACATATACTAAGTATTCACACATCTTAGTAATCACCATAATATATTGGTGGTACACTTCTCATTTTCGTTCTGACATATAATACTACACAGTTTATATGTTCTCGGTTACTATAATAAATTAGGCCGTCAATAGTTCTCACAATGTAATAGACACTCACGTTCTACTTCATATTTTCCCTTAGGTTCAAACTAAACTTCTAGGTTTGACTCCTCATTATATCCCAAACATCCCAAATGTAACAATTAATCATCAAGGGAAGGTTATCTCTACATATACACAAGGTTATGGGACACTCGGGATCAAAACAGGCTAAAAAGCCTAAACTGTCAACTCGTTCGAAGTCTCGTTCGAACGAGGCTGTTCAAACGAGAGTTCGTTCGAACGAACTGGGCCTTCTAACGAGATCTCGTTCGAACGAAAGTCTTCGAACGAACATCCCTCTCGTTAGAACTCAAACTGTCAACTCGTTAGAAGCTCGTTCGAACGAGCTCGTTCGAACGAGCTCGTTCGAATGACCTGGGCAGGTCTTCTAACGAGTGGCCAGATTCGAGCCCAGAAATCCTTAAAACTCCTAAAATTCGTTAATCAAAAATACTAAAATTCTAAAATTACCAAACTGCCCTTATAAGTTACCGGTATGACCAATAATGCCCCGGGACCCAAACTTAACCCCTGAATAGTGTTTTCTAACTATTTCGACCCTTCCGGATGCGTTGGCGCACTCAAAACGACCATACGGTTAATAGAACTAAAATTCACTTTTTAATTATCATAATATAAACCTGACGCGACTGTCACACGCGTCTCAACAAAATTTCCAAATTGCCGTATTTCAATCTCACGAAAAATTTCATACTTCAATATTCATGTATAATGATATATGCACATTATATTCAAATACCAACTCGCATCTCGCTAGTATTTTAATCCGGATTAATTTCCAATTAATACGCATTTAATTTAATTAATCCCATAAATAAATATCACAAAAATACGGGGTATTACAGTGCTTTGAACTTTGATGGTGTTGGAAAATCTACAATTGACTGGAAAAAAGGTGTTCCTCGAACAAAGGTTCGTTGTAGAGGGTTCTTGGCCTTAGCCATTTCCCCTAATCTATCCTCCAGCCTCTGAATAGAGCCTTTCCATGCATCATTTCCTTCCTCGGGCCTGTTGGTTCGAGCAACTGATCGCGTGGATGTGGCTTCCTGAGATCTATCTTGATGAGCAGCTGGTCGCTCATGGGATCTATCTTGACGAGCAGCTGGTCGCGACTGGGCAGATCCTTCCCTTAAATCTGATGGTGGTCTAAAACTCCTCGATATGACTTTAGGAGGACTTCTACTCTTTCTAAGTCCTAATCGATCAAAAGGTGATACCCTGCTTAACCTCTCTAGTGCACTAGCCCTTTCTGGAGAAAGAGTGATACGTTGTTCGGTATCTGTGGCTCGCACTGACAAAGTTCGTCCAGGTTGATAAGAAAAATCTTCAGATTCCTCATTGCGATATGAATTGGTACGCCTAGTACGTGAGGATGATGCACGGGTGTTTCTTTGAATACTTCGCAGTCCTGAATGGGTTGGTGCACCGCCATGAAGGAATTGGATGAGTTGTCGCATTGTTTCTTGCATGATGGTCTGGCCCTGAGCCAGATTTGTCATTATTCCAGCCACATCTGGAATATTTGGCGGAGTAGATGGATTTGGAGGGGTTCCAGCGTTTCGATTGCTGGATTCCGGAATGTCAGCCATTCGCAATGGATTGTTTTTGGTGAAAAACGATATTACCAGTCGTTTCCCATAGACGGCGCCAATCTGTTGATGTAAAAAATTAGATCATATCTAATTATTTAATCACAGATAAATAAATGAGATAAAGAATTTTTAAAGTGGTTCAGCCTTATAAGAATGGCCTACGTCCACTGTTATGTTATTGCTGAGTGTTTGGGAATTCTCGATTACAAGTTCTATCAAGAAATTCCGGTCCCTTTACAATGAGGATTGTACAATGTATTTATAGCCCTGAGGCTGTCATGTGAAAGGGTAATACATTAAATGATGTACATATAAAAGGGTAATACATCCAATGCCCCTTAAGCCTGTGCGTCTGAATGATTATCCAGCTATTAATGCTTTGTTCGAGGTGCAGCTCGGACCGCCTGAGTTGCTCGGACCGCCTAAGCTTCTCGGTATTCAAGAATTCCTCGGAGAGTTCTTGTTCCTCGGAGCGAATGAATTCCTCGGAGCGTATGAGTTCCTCGGGGAAGCAATGTTCCTCGTTGTAATGTGGTTCCTCGGAGCGTGTGGGTTCCTCGGAAATGTTTACTGTTGCCATGTAGAATGCCACGTGTCTTCACTTTATTGAGCCATGTCAGCAGTTTAAATTCAGTATCAACAGTAGGGAAGAAATGTCTTTTTCTAGGGGCCAGCCGATCGGTAGGCTAGTCTGACTTGCTCACTAAGCAACCTCCACCTGCTTAAAGACAAATGAGGTCACCTGCCTATAGGTAGATTCCACAGGGTTGTATTATGTTTTTGGACTATAATATTTTACACAGGAGTCTGTTTTGTGCACATTCGGGACCATTGAAAAGAGGATTCAGAGATCTATGTTTTGGGGGGAAAAATACTTGGGTATAAAATTTTACCAAAGACAAACCGTTCTAAGGAGGGCATTGTTATTCTCCAATTAGGGTTTAAACAATAACCGAGGGTTCAGGAGTGAATGAACTTTGTTAGGACCCTATGGAATGGTGTAAGGGTGTCCAAATTGGGTATCTAAACTATGTACTCCCCTTATATTCAAAATTTTCACCCTTTTATCATGAATTGGATAAACAAAAGAACTAAGAATATAATGAGATAAAAAAGAAATAAGATTTTAACAAATGTAAAAATGCTAGTAAAATAAAATAAATATAATGAACCGTATAGAGAGTGAGCAATTAATATGAAATCTAGGAATGATATGACATATGAGATAACTAGGACTAAAGATAAACATATCAAGAAGCTACACATGAAGATACACAATATACTAAAGCAAAGATACATATTAAACTCGTAATAAAATGTAACAAGAATTAATAGAAACTATAGTTTATAATTACATGAGATATAAGTAAATATAGCTAAATCCTAACTCTCAAACCACACAAAGCCAAAAATAAACAATCTACATCTTAAAACTCATTTCTTAGTCTTTAAAATCTACTAAACATCCCAAACACGTTATATCTAGGATGGCATACCTAACATAATCTAGCTAAATATTGGTATTCCATTGATACTCATCAAAAGAATATAGAGATAATGAACCTGCCAAACCCATATAAATAAGCATATTTTGATACTTATCATCAATAGGGTAAAGGCGATAACACATAGAATGGGTTTGATAATACATCTCATTCAACTATTCTTGCGAAAGTGAATGCATATTAGGTTCACGAGGAGAATGTGGAGTATGAGGAGACACAATATGTGGCTACACATGAAGACTACTGAGAGATGGAAAGATAACATGACATCATAGTAATATATCCCTCATATTTCCTTGTCACATTATATTAAAGAATTGGAACCCATAACTCCTTAAGAAAAAGCACAATCAGACGATCGAATAGAAAATAGCGAGGCTTAATTATGTCTTTAAAGCTACACGATAAGATCATAAATATGTGTCATCAAATTCATACTATAACCCATTCCAATGGTATATAAAAAAAGTGTATATTCATAAAAATATTGTGAGGGTTTATAATATGACACACATAAAATCACTCTATCCATAAAGTGGCTCAATTTATCCTTCTAATTTGGGTTATTTGGTTCAGACCCCTCCTCCTATATATTATAGTGTTGAGTAATTAAGTTTTTGTAAATACACACCTCTACACCACAAAAATGGGCATTCAGGACCTCAATACATATCCCGTCTTTCCTAGACTTAACAAAAGAATAAACTCGAGAACAGGTTGCGATAGCACTTCGTGATTTGACAACAAACTCCCACCCATACACATGGTTATCCAAAATTTGAGGCACTTCCATATCAAAAATAGAATCCATATCCATGAAGAATTCCCAATTCACGAATCCATGGGATAAAAGTTCATCAAATCTAGAACCATCATTGGTTGATGTTAAGGCATACGAACGCAATTTGGGATACATGAGAATATCCTAAATATCATGAACCAAGATATAAAAAACACAAATCCTTTGAGAAAAGGGATATTAAAATAAGATATAACTGAGGTTCAGATACTAAAATATATGTAAAAGTTTCATATAAGATAAGAGGTCAAACAATCATGAACTCAAAACCATAGATGACACAGCAGTAACAAAGTCCTAAAATGGGTAGGTCAAATTGATCAATAGAAATACATAAAGAAGACTACTACTCTTAGCCAATGAGTTTCATCTCAATATAAACTTATAAATCATAGATAAAAATTCATCCATAAACCAATAAATCTACAATACCCAACCTTATATTCTAAAAATAAAAATACGCAAATTCTTTAAAGAAAACTTACCAAGATGTTTAATTTCCATGAGATGTAGGATGAATATTAGAATATGGCAGAAAGAGATAGAAAATGGTGGATAATTTGTTTGAATCAGATAAACATGGGAAAATTTATGAACTGGGTCCAAAAAGAAACTTTACTCACTCACAGAGACGTTCACTAATGCGAAGTCACTAGTTTGATGATATGAGCATCCCATTACAACAAAATAATCTTTTGCGATTCTCAATAAGAATAGGGTTGTTTGTGTGCAAACAAATGGGGAAAAGTTTAGATTTAAATCTTATTAGTTTAAGAAAGTTCATTATATCCCTTTATAAAAATAAACTCTTATATGATTAAACATACTTTCAAAAGTCATACTCATTGTTTATGGTTTTATCAAATACTGAGAAAATAATGTGTGGGGGTTATACAGACTTACTTGTATCTTAGGCTATAAACACCAATTCACTTTTTACCAAATTTAATCTTGAATTAATGAACAGTGAACATGAAAGATAAATTACAAAGACAAATTCCAAACCAAATAAGCAAAAGAAGAATTTGAGGAAAAATTTCTTTCGAGTAAAACCTATATTCAGCATTGTTTCATAATTGACAGGCACAATATGGCTTACAGAATACTCAGAGATCCACTAAGTATAATGAGGAGATGTCTTCAAAACTTCAACAAAAAAAATGTAGTCCAACACCGTCCATAACAAGCATATCTTTTCTCGGTATCCACTAATCTGCCTCAGGAATATGTAATTCCTATCTTCTTCAGCAGTAGAGCCTTTACACAACAAATTAGTAGTATAGAAAATCTCTACAAGGGTATAGATCTTTGAAATATGTTCTTCTTGATTTGAAAAAGTGGTCTTCAAATATCCAAGGGGTTTGGATGAAAAAATTATAGAGCTTGATCACAAAAAGAACTCTAAATGGGCTTCTTTAAAATTCTAATCCAACATCTCTAATTATAGAAAAAGTTGTTGCAAAAAGATAGAGATTAAATATTAGAACATATTTTTTGAATCAAATAAAAACATGCGTACTCGTTCGAAAAAAATTTCACCTCATTTGAACGATGTACCTGATCTCATTCAAATGATTTCCAACGAAACTATGAATGATGTTCCAGAGCAGACCAAAAAGGTGATGTTCTAAATCTCATTTGAATGTGGGAACCTCATTTTAATTACCCTACGTAACTCATTCAAACGACATATCAATATCATTCTAACGAGTTAGCACGTTTTTCAAAAATTATTTAAAAAATCATTTCAAAAATATTTTGAAAACTTTTAAATGCAAACTCTTTTAAAATAACACCTGGAAATTTAAAGCTTTACCAAACCACATCATAACTCTTCCGAGGCAATGTTCTGACAAACGATCTTCAATCTTCCAAATGCCACCAACGTTTCTTCTTTTTCAAGACTTGAGGACGGTCATGAAAGTGCATTGGGGTGTAACAGAATAAGTCAGATAAAAATAAAATGAGAATTTGTAATTTTTTTCTTATAAATCTCCCCCTTATGGCTATTCTAGTAAAAAATAGAATTCGAAGACAAATAGACCCCTAAGACTATCATAACTAATGCCCTCCCAAACCAAGAAACGAAAACACATAAAATGTATAAGTCTTCAACTGAAAAGTCTTCATCTTGTATGTTCCATGAAATCATCATCAAGGTGGAATGATTTATATGCATAAGACAAAAGAAATTTTGTGATGCGTACGGGTTTAACAAAAGTATACTTCCCCTTAATTTATTCTCCTCCTTTTTTCCTTAATAAATAAAGATTTAGAAACTAGTCATGAATAATAAGCATTACATAAATCCAAATGAAAAAACATCACAAAGATAAGAAATTAAGTACGTGTGATGAGATTTCGAAGAAGAATATGAAGCAATGCAAAATAAGGAACCCCACGTTGGTATGCCATTGGGAATTTTTTTATTTTTTTAAATTTTCTTAAGTATAAAAATTATATGTATAAAAATTATATACAGATACAAAAACATCACACCATGGAATAACACTAAAATATTCAAATCGTGAAAGGGGAATGTAATTGTTTGAACATTTTCCATAGGAAAATCAACATATGCATTCATAACATAAGTGATTGAAGTTAATGATATACTTCTAAAGAAAGAACTGTATTTCATGCTTAGGTGTAACATGACATGCCATGAACTAATGCAACATGCCATGAACTTAAATGCTTCTCAAATAAATAACGCCAAACTTTTCAATGATTTTCAAGAGAGTCCATTGTGTAAACCCATTAATCTTAACTTTATAAAACCCTCAAAATCTCACATATTTAAGAATTCATTCTCAAATTTTTGAAGATATCATAATGCTCATATGTAGTCAAACATAAATGAAATAAAAATGTGGCCTTAGCATTTATGTTTTTTGTGCCATAATCTTTTAGCTTCTTTTTGTAAATGGTAGATTTTAATTCAAATAGAATTTTCTCTTTTGTATCCTATTTCCATTACTTAACGTATAATAATTTTTCAGGAATAGAAAATTCGAGAAATGGTTCTTACAAGCACAACTTATTTCTAGTACATTTATTTTTGTTTTTAGACACAATTGACATAAGAACACCATATTCGACACATGATAAGCAATTAAAATGTTCAAAAAGTCTGTGCAAGTGTGCAAAAAGGTGATAAAAAAATCTAGCATGAAGAGAGTAATCATCAATGAACAATGAAATGCCAGCCATGCATTATTAAGCATGCCAAATAAACGAAGTCATGTCTCAACACACCAAAAAAAAGTCACATGAATGGATGGAATGATGGTGTGAGTTTAAAATCTTAAATGCACATTCATATATGGTGAAAAAAAATTAAATACAAAACTCTTTTTGTCTTTTTCAAAAATTTTATCAAAATAAAATATTTTTGAATCTTCAAACTTTTTCATAAAAATCGAAAATCTTTTTGGATTTTTTGAAATATATCAAAATCCATAAACATGTATAATTATAAGAATACATAGAAATACAATCCAAATACACTCCATCCATAAAGAGAAATGATATGAACATGATAATCACCCTAAACTAGATAAAGTGCTCGAACTCAATCATTAGTTTGGAAGGTGTTCTCAACAAGAATAGGCAGCCTTTGAAATTCATCCATAAAACTTTATGAAGTTTTAACTAAAAACTTTACTTGATCTCCAAAACACTCAAAATATCAACGATCGTGTGTGGGAGCATGAGTAAGAACATTTATGTGTGAAACTCTCCCTAGCATAAAATAAGACTCCCTAAGTGACCTATTTGTTTACAATGGGAACAAACATAAATAGGCTTAGGTATACCTTGATCGAAATACCTAGGGCGCGCTCTCCTAATTGGGTTAGGTCTCCTTGGTGGGTTAGGTAGAGTCCCATAAGGATCCATTAGAAATTCACAAACCAGCTCAGTGGTGATATTATAAGTGGATGCACGGTCATAACCTATTCCTTTCCTTTCATTAAAACCTAATGCAGGATCGAGGGACATCAATCCAACCTCTTTACACCTATCCTATAAAGTTATCTTGACCTCTCGAGCACGTTCGAGAATTTTCTTGATTTGGGATATATGGGATTTAACTTTCTCACGAGTCTCTAATAAAGATAGAAGATCTTTCATAATCCATAATGTTGGTCAAATCGATATTATCATTCCCAACCAATCTCAGTTACTCACACAAAAAAACATTTACCTTCTCGAGTTGACTCAGTGACACCTCAAACTCTCTCAAAAATTCACCTCCTTTTTCTAAATAAAACACTCTAAGAGTTAACTCCTATTTTTCTTTTTGGTTCTCAAAGACTCTATGTAAAGTTCATCGTAGGAACGTTTAAGCCAACCTTATCCCTCACTCAAATTCTCCGCATCACTCTCACTCTCTCTATAATAATTCCAAAAATTATAAAGGAAATCAGGTTTAAAAATATCCTTATCGGCATGGGACGAAATCGAAGTACTAACATGACTGGCCACGAATGCAAGACACGGTTTATGAGGTGATTCATCCCCAAAATTCACTGAATCGATGTCACCTTCGCTAAGAGTGGCTTCGTATGCATTTTTTCCTTTTCCATGTCTCTTTCGCCTAATGGTACACTCGTGAGCTTGGTTTCCTTTACCCTCGCATTAAAAACATCTCACTTAATCATTCTCAGAAATGCTCTTTCCCAAATTAACATTTTTATTTTTCTCAAAACTTTTGTTTTTATCGAAAGAATTTTCTTTATTAAATTTGAGATTTTTTTTCCAAACAAGGCAAGATTGTCAACCTCAAAATCAAACTCGGAGTTAGATTCTAAACCCTTTTCTTTCTTCGTAGACTGAATTCTCAAACTAATCTCTATTTCCTTTTTCTTTTCAGTTTGGAGTAACCTATCTATTTCAAAAGTTTGAAGGTCTCCTATGAGTTCTTCTAACCTAATTGTATCTAAAATTCTAATTGAATTAAGGACCATGACTTTAGGAATAAAATGGGGCGACAAGTATCACAAAATATTTTTCATAGCTCTCATTTTCAGAATTCTCTCACCCAAATTAAAACTAGAATTAACTATATCACATAATCTAGCATAAAATTCACTAAAAGTCTTAGATTCCAGCATAGTGATAGTTCTAAATTATGTGGTGAGATTTTGTATCTTACAAGGTGTAAGAGTAAGTTTTATAGTTGCTCATTTTTATATTATTTTGGCTTATCCCGTTATACTGCACGACTTCCTTGGATTAGAAGATAAACTTTAACACATTTGGAAGATTGAAGAATCGTAGGTCTCAACAACCTAAGAAGAAGTTATGGTTTTGATTGGTAAAGAGTTACCTTACGTTTTCATGGGATTTAGGATTTTTAAAAGAGGTTCGTTTTTCAAAATGGTTTTAAATTTTTTAAAAGAATTTTTTTTGGAAAATTCGTCACCTCGTTAGAATGAGCTTCTTATGTCATTCGAATGAGGTAGGCTAGGTCATTAGAATGAGATCCATTTTACTTCGATAAAACATTTTTTGTCCTTCCTATGGAATCTCATTCGATGCCTCATTTGATACTGTTCGAACAAAAACACATTTATCATTCAAATGAGGTACCCTTTCGTTCGAATGACTGGGAGAGATTTTATTTTTTAATTAGTTATAATCCATACCTTTCATGCTTATCCTTCTTTAATAAACCTTTTTATAAATAGGATGCACAGGATTATACTTCTTAAGAACTCCGCTTACTATCTAAAAACACCATTTTCAGTTCTGTTTGTGATATAAAAAAAACTTCTATAATCATTCCAAACCCCTTGGAATCATAAAGGTCACTTTATCAAATCAAGAAGAAGGATTCTATCAGAAAAAACTATGCGGAGAGAAATCTATACTGCTGATTTGTGGAATCGAGGTTTCACTGTTGAAGAAGAAAAGGTTAATCAGTGGATATCGAGAGTAGACTGCTACATGTGGACGACTCTGGATTGGGTCATTTTCTATAGAAAAATTAAAGACTTGGGATATCAAACTTAGTTAGTCTAAGTTATTTATAAGTCGACTCTCTACCAATCATTCTGTAGTGTTGAATAAAGGTTTTACCTTTTTTAGGTATTTTACCTCATCTCTCCATGTTATTTGCAAGCTTGAATTATTTCTGTACATATGGATTGAATCTCGTATGCACAATTAATTTAATCAAACATAAAAACTAGTGAAAATTGGATTTACGTGTGGCAATTTATTTTACAAATCAATCCATTGAACCACTGGCATTCTCAAATTAGTATCAGAGCATATTACACTGAATTACCGTGTGATTGTTTTACGAATTTTTTTATATCAATTATTTTTTTAATTGTTGATCTTTAAAATTTTGGATTTAGTGAATAATTTGTATAATATGATGCATATTTTTTATGGTTCAAACTATGCTTGCTAGAAAGCTAGAATTAGGTCCACTTTAAAATCCATTCATGAACATGTTTGGTTGCTTTATGAAAGAGGTGGACACCACCCACTGTGATAGTTGATAAGTCAAAAACTTATTTTTTCATGGACAAAGGACGATTTTGATTGGAGTAATTTTAACTCACATGATTTGACTGCCATCTCTAGAGCCGTCACTCCTGACGTGTTCCACCGCATTATGACATGCACCATGTCAAAAAAACTTGGAATACCCTCCTGCTCACTCATAGGATACCTTCAAACGTATGAGATAGATATGTTTCCTAAAACTATTAAACTTAATGGAAAGGTAATTGCTTTAAAAGAACAATCTAAAAAGAAAGAGGAAGTATCATTTGACTCTGAGTATGAATTTGACTTTGATGATTTAGCCATTTTTGCAAAAAAAAATCAAAAAGTTTCTCAAAATTAAAAAATAAAATACTTTAAAAGAAAAGAAAAATATTGAGAAAGATAAAAAAATATAAATTGGCTAAGAAAAATTTTGAAAAAAAAAAGAAAGATGATGAGCGATGCTCTGAGTGTGAGGGTGAGGGTCAAAAAGTTAACGAGTGTCCGATGAGATTAAAAAGACAAGGTAAAGGCAAAGCTACCTTAAATGACATGCATAGCAAGAGTGATGTCGAGTTAGTGGATTTCGGGGACGAATCTCTACATGGGCGTAACCTCACTGCGTTCATGGAAAATCATGTTAGTACATCTAATGCACTTCACACCTATAAGGAAGCTACTAAACATGAAGACCGCGATAGTGAGTCTAGTCATTCCAACGAGAGCGAGGGAGATGATGTTTAAAGCTAGAGTGAGAGTGACCTTTAATGTGCCTACATCGATCTCTATGTCGAGTCCTTTAAAATGAAGAAACAAAATAAAGTTTTAGCGATTAAAGTATTATCCTGAGATAAGGAGTTGTGAGAGTCAAGAGAGAGAAAGTTCTCGGTGAGAAAAGTTATGGGAGAGATGGTTATTTTAGTTGAGAGGAAAAATGATGACTTGGCCAACAAAGTGGCTAGTCTTATTAGAGATCTTTAAGCATCTGTGGAGACTCATGAGAAACTTAACGTCTTTTATCCAAACTCAAAAAAGATCTTGAATTTGCCCGAGAAGTCAAGGTTAATATAGAGGATACATCGAAGAAGGAAGGTAAAATGCTCATTGGTCCCTCTCTAGATTTTGGTGAGAAACGAGGAATAGATTATGACAGTTCATCCATTTCCCATGCTGCGCCGAAACGGTTCCCAAATTTGTGGTTAATCCTTATGGGCCTCGACTTAAACCACAAAACAGAGTTTAACCTAAGAAAGAGAACCAAAGTAGACCCAAATAAGTCTATGTTTAAACTTTTTGAAAAAGGAGAGATCGCCTTAGAGAGTTTTACTACAAGTTAGGTAGAATTAAGTTTACAAATACTCCCGTACACCGCGCTAGCGACTTTTCTAGTCTTAGATAGCAAGTTGAGTTTCTAGTCACTACTTCACAAAGCTTGATGGAAGAATTTCAACAGATGTCCTCGCCATTTGAGAACGCTTCCAACACTCTGACTAGAGCCAACAATGATAAGGCAAATAAAATGTTACCTCCATTTGGGTACCTAAGCAAGACGTAAAGCCCTTTTTTATCATGTTGCTCTCAAGGTTCAAAATACTTTCCAATGGTATTTTGATAGTGGGTGCTCAAGGCACATGACAGGTGACATTTTAATTTTTCACCCACCTTGAGGATCGCAAGGAAGGTAAGGTCACTTTTGGAGATAGGAGTAAGTCTAGTATTTTAGGGCATGATTTTATTGAGATACCCAGTTTCCCTTATCTAAACAATCTATTGTATGCGAAGGGGTTGAAAAATAATTTAGTTAGTATAAGCCAATTGTGCAACATAAAGTTTGAGTTAAAGTTTGACCGATCTGAATATAATGTTTATAATCAATCCAGTGAACTTTTACTACAAGGTGTGATGATCGAAGATAATTTCTATGGGATTATGCCCAAGTCTTCCTTTGTATGCAACAGTGCCATAGTCTCCTCTATGGACCTTTAGCATCAATGAATAGATCATGTGAACTTTAAAGAGCTTGATAGATTAGTGAAAATGGACCTAGTTCTGACTTACCATTTCTTGGGAAACTAACTTCCTCAGTTTGTGGACCTTGACAACAAGGAAAGAAAATTCAAAGTCCCAATATGAAGTTGAATACCATTACCACCTCTCATGTTTTGGAGTTAATTCACAAGGATCTTATGAGTCCTACTCGCTTAAATAGATTAGGTGGTAAGAGATAGATTATCATGATAATCGTTGCCTTTTTTAGATATTTTATCGTAGGATTCCTTAGAAAAAATTCCGATGCGGCTGGGTTCCTAAGAACCAAGTGTCATGTCTTACAAAACTAACTCAGTGTCACTATTAATTGGATGCGTGGTGATAATAGCATTGAATTTAAAAAAGCTAAATTGGAATGCTATTGTGATGGAGTGAGAATCAAACATGAGTTCTAAGATGTTCATACTCCTCAATAAAATAGGATTATTGAGAGGAAGAATATGACGATACAAGAAATGGCTAGATCCATGCTTTCAGGGAGAAACATGGCTAGACTTTTTGGGTAAAAGGGGTGAGCACCGTATGCCATATGGTGAATAGGGTATATGTTCGTCCACACACACTCACATGACTTATGAGTAGTGGATAGGGAAGAAGCCCAACCTATCGTATTTCCATATCTTTGGGAGTACTTGCTACATCTTGAGAGATAGAGAAAACTTAGGAAAGTTCTAATCTCAGAACAACGAAGGGATATTTTTAGGTTATTCATTATTGAGTAGGACTTATAGGGTTTTTAACCTTACAAGCTCTAAGGTTATGGAGTCAATACATGTTACGATTTGAGATGACAAGCCTCCAATGTTTATTACTCCTAGACCATAGTGTGAGGATGATGCACCCGGTGATGGTCCCATCCTTCCTAATGCTTCCACAGTATTCCCCACTCCTGATTTATAGGATCCACCTGCTTGGGTTCGAAAGAGTCATGACCCTTTTGCTTTACTTATTGATCCCACACTTGATGTCAATACTCGTGATCAACTCAAGAATGTGATTAGCTATTTGTGTTACACCTCCTTAGTCGAGCCAAAGAATGTGAAAGAAACACTCAGGGATGAGCACTGGATATCTGTTATGCAAGATTAGTTGTTTCAATTTTCTAAGAACGATTTTTGGGAGTTAGTCTCCTAACCTAGCGAGTCGAATATGATAGGTACCAAGTGGATTTACAAGAATAAAATGGAAAATAATGGTACCACAGTCCGCAACAAGGTTAGGTTAGTTACTCAAGGCTATACATATATTGAGGATTTAGACTTTGACGAGACATTCGTTCATGCTGCGAGGATTGAGTCCATCCGCTTATTACTTTCCATAGCATCTCATCTACACTTCAAGTTATATCACATGGATGTCAAGAGTGCCTTTTTGAATAGCATTACATAGGAGGAAGTTTATGTGGAACAACTAAAAGGGTTTGAAGACACTAAGCATCCAGGACAAGTTTATTATCTTAAGAAGGCCTTATATGGTTTGAAGCAAGCACTCCGTGAATGGTACGAGAGGCTCACTTCTCTTAGCTCATGCCTTTAAGAGAGGGGGAGTGGAAAACATGTTGTTTGAGAGGAGAGAGAGAGTGGCGCTATTTTGATTGCCAAGGTCGGTATGGATGACATAGTATTTAGATCCACGTGCTCCCGTTATGCACACACTTTTGAGTAGGAGATTAAGAGCTAGTTTGAGATGAGCAAGGTTTGTGAGCTTAAGTTCTTCCTCAATCTCCAGGTTCATCAGCTTGAGGATGAAATATTCATATCTCCGTCCAAATATGCAAGGGACCTAGTGAAGAAGTTTGGACTAAACTCCGCTGAGGACTCACACACACCTATGAGTACAACAACTAAACTTAGCAAAGACTCTTTAGTCAAGGACGTAAATAAAACCCTTTATCGGAGTATGATAGGTAGTCTCCTCTACATGAACGTCAATTATCCCCATATTTCTTTTGGTGTTGAAGTATGTGCACAATACTAGGCATCCCTAAAAGAGTCTCACTAACTCTCACTTAAACGTATCATCAAATACATAAGTGGCACTCTTTCCTATGGTATTTCTATTACTTTGATATTGATGACCATTTGTCCACCTATTCAGATGTCGATTAGGCCAAGGATGCTGATGGTTGTAGGAGAACCTTGGGTGGGTCTTTTTACTTTGGGAGTGCTCTTGTATCGTGGTTGAGAAAGAAGAAAAACTCCATATTTTTGTCGACGATGGAAGCTGAGTATCTTGCCGTCGGGAGTTGTTGCACGAAAATATTATAGATGAAACAAATGTTGGAAGATTATGAGATTTCAAAAGGCGTAGTGACTATTTCTTGTGATACTATGAGTACAATCCATATATCTCATGATCCGATCCAACATTAGTGCACAAAGCACATTAGAATACGTGAGCATTTTATACGTGATCTAGTTCAGGAGACGATCGTCAATTGGACGATATTTTCACAAAACCTTTAGATGCACTTCAATGTGAGGATCTTAGGAAGTCTTTAGGTATTTGTACTATTGATTGAGTTCGGGTACTTTGTCTAGTATAGGACGCTTATCATGTTCATATCTTATATTCCTATTGTTAGATTGTATTAATATTGTATTTATCTGTTTTCTTTTTTGCTATATTTTGAAATTTTCCAAAAAGAGTTTTGTTTTTCTCGAAAAAATTTGAAAAATACAAAAAGATTTTTGATTTTTAAGAAAAAGAAGAAAAGGTGAGAAAGATTATATTTTGATAAAATTTTTGTAAAAGACAAAAAGATTTTGTATTTTAAATTTTTCATCGCATATAGATGGAGATTTAAGATTTTTGAATCACCCCCACATTCCCTCCATTCACTTGACTTTTTCGTAGTTTTTTGAAACATGACTTTCTTTCAATATTGTGCTTAATAATGTCTGAATATCATTACGTTGATCTTTGATGACTACTGTCTACATATTAGACTCCTTATCTCCTTTGTTGCGTACACACATGAGCTTTATGAACATTGTGCTTGTCATTTGTCGAATATGATGCTCTTATCTCAATTTTTCTTAATAACGAACCAAATGTAAAAAGAGATAAGTTGTGCATGTAAGAACCATTGCCCAAATTTCACTTACTTTTTGAAAAATATTATTATATGTTAAGCAATGGAAAGAGGCCACAAAAGATATAAAATTCTTTGTGTTAAAATCCACCATTTGCATAAAAGAGCCCAAAAAGATTAGAGGCATATAAAAACAGAAGTTCCAGGCCAATTTTGTTTATAATCATTGATGCTTCACTACATATGACCACAATGATTTATTCAAAATAATTAAGAGTGAATTCATAATATATAAGAGATTTTGAGGGAGTTAACGTCAAATATCAAAGAATTTGCACATTAATTTTCTTAAAAAATATTAAATAGTTTGGCGTTATTGGTGTGAGAATCATTTAAGTTCATGACATGTTGATTAAGTTGAGTCGATTTTATATGAGTTCACTTTTTTTACACCTAAGGTAGAATTTGATTTCTTTCTTTAGAAATGTCTCATAACTTCGTGCACACTTGTTATAAATGTTTATGTTGATTTTCCTATGGAAATTGTTCACGCAATTTCATTCCACATTCACGATTCGAATATTTTAGTGTTATTCCATGGGGTGTTGTATTTATACATTTTATACTTTATACTTGAAAAAATAAAAAATAATAATAATAATAATTAGTTGAAAAGTTTCCTTTTGATATTAACATTACATGTGCGTTATCTAATATCTTTGTGATGATCTCTTACTTCTTCATGTGATGCTTATATTTCATGATTACTTTCTAATGCATTGCCTATTACGGACAAAAAGTGGGAGAACAAATTTGGGGGAGATTTGTTTTGTTAAAACTCATATGCGTCACGGTATACTATTTGTCTATTGTGTATAGGATGCTCCACCTAGATGATGATCACTTGAACCTACACAAGATGAAGACAAATCTAGTTAAATGAAAGATCAATTTTATTTGAAGAATTATATAAAAATTACTTTTCATTTCATGATTTGGGAGGATAGCTATTGCCTTAGTCTTTAGGATTCAATTTGGCTTTGTTTTGTGTTTTGTACCTAAATAGCCAAAGGGGAATATTTGTAAGAGAAAATTTTAAAATTTCTCATTTTTATTTGATTTTGTCTTATCCCATAACACATATACTGCACCCACAAGACTTCTCTAGATAAGAAAACAAAGTTGAAGACATTTGGAAGATTGAAGAATCGTACGTCTCAACAACCTAAGAAGAATTTATGTTTTTTATTGGTAAAGAGTTACCTTATGCTTTCAGGGGTTTTAGGATTTTTAAAAGGGGTTGGATTTTCAAAATGATTTATATTTTTTAAAAGAATTTTGTTTGGAAAATTCGTCGCCTCGTTTGAACGAGCATCCTATGTCGTTCGAACGAGATTGTTTGGGCCGTTCGAATGAGATCCCTTTTAAATTGAATGAACCATTTTTGGCCTTCATCTAGAATCATGTTTGAAGCCTCATTTGATACCTATTCGAACGAAAATAGGTATGTCGTTCGAACAAGGTACCCTTTCGTTTGAACGACCGGCCAAATTTTGTTTTTTAATTAGTTCTAATCCAAACATTTCATGCTTATCATTTTATAACAAACATTCTTATAAATAGGATGCACGGAATTAGACATCTTAAGAACTCTATTAACCATCTAAAAACACCTTTTTGAGTTCTCTTTATGATCAAACAGTTTTATAATCATTCTAAAAACCTTGGAATCCTAAACATCACTTTATCAAATCAAGAAAAAGGATTCTATCACAAAAACTTGTGGAGAAAAATATCTACTGCTGATTTATGAAATCGAGGTTTCACTATTGAAGAAGGAAAGGTTGATCGGTGAGGGTAGATCGCTACCTGTGGATGGCTCTGGATTGGGTCATTTTCTATAGAAGAATAAGTTGTTTATAAGTCGATTGTTTCTCATTCATTCATTCTGTATTGTTTACATGCTTGAATTATTGCTTTATATTTGGACTAAAGCTCGTTTGTACGCCTAATTTGTTCAAAGATAAAATTTGGTAAAAATTGAATTTGAGTGTGGAAATTTATAATATAAATTAATCTATTGAATCACTAGATTCTTAGAAGCTTTCACAATATTGGTACCCTCGTGAGTGAGTTAGAAAGTATCCCATTCTTCTTTAGATATGGTGCACGTCATGATGTAGTGGAACTTATCAGGGGAGACTACTCTAAAAATTACACCAAAGCCGCGGGAGTTAAAATTACTCTATTTAAAATCATCCTCTGTCCAAGAAGTGACAGGTTTAAGACTTTTGACATTATTGTTAGTCATCGTGGGTGATATCCACCCACTTTTACCGACAAGCCAGACTCTCTCGTCAATCGACTTCAGTGTCGACCTCATTTGAGCTTTACAATATGCATAATTTGACCCATCAAAAATAGGTACCCTATTATATAAAATATCTACATAACCCCAAAATTGAAAAATACACAATAAATTAGTGTAACCTGTTCTGATACCCGTTTGAGAAAATAACGTGCAGCAATAATACGGACTAACTTATATCTTAGGGAAAAAATGCCAATTCACTTTTTACCAAATTTTATCATGAATTAATGAAAAGTGAACATGATAATAAATTATGAACCCAAATTCCAAGCCAAATAGAAAGAAAAAGAATTTGGAAAAAAAAAATCCCTTTCAGGCAAAAGCTTTATTTAGCACTTTTTCAAAATTGACCGATATAAGACGACTTACAGACTATTTAGAGATCCACTAGGTGTAACGCACAAAAGTCTTCAAATTTTACTAGAAATTGATCCAATTCAGCACGGCCCATAGCAAGTAGATATTGCCTCGGTATTCACCAATCAGCCTCAAATACACAATTCCTAACTTCTTCAGCAGTAGAACCTCGGCTCCACAAATCTAAGTAGAGAAAATCTCTATAAGGGTATAGAACTTTGTAATGTGTCCGTATTGATTTGAAAAAATGATCTTCAACGATCCAAGGGGTTTGGATAAAAAAAATATAGAGTTTGATCATAAAAATAACTCAACAAGACTTCTTTAAAAGTTTAATCTCGCATCTGTGTTTATAGGAAAAGTTTTTGCAAAGGGATAGGAATTAAAGATTGAAAAATATTTGTTTTAAAAAAATTAAACATGCATACTCGTTCGAACTAGCTGCCACCTCGTTCAAACGACGTACCTGGTCTCATTCGAACGGTTTCCAACGAAACTTTTTACAACATTCCAAAGCGAATCAAGAAGCTAATATTTTAGATCTCACTCAAATGTGGGAACCTCTTTCTAACGACCCTTTGCAACTTGTTAGAACGACATATCAATCTCGTTCTAATGAGTTAGCGAGTTTTTAAAAAATTCTTTAAAAATTTATTTTAAAAACATTTTGAAAACTTTTAAATGCAAACCCTTTTAAAATAAGCACTAGAAATTTAAATCTTTACCAAACCACTTCATAACTCTTCTCGGGTAAAGTTGTGACGAACGATAAAAAATGAAGACTTGAGAATGGTAACAAAAATGCAGTAGGGTGTAACCGGATAAGACTAATAAAGATAAAATGAGTAATTACAAATTTTGGTGTACTCCACATAAAGATTGATATAACTTTCAAAGGTCTAAAATTCAAATTAAACCATTATGAAATAGAGTGATTCAAAGACATAACTTGTAATAATAAGTGAATAAAATAAAAATAACCACTAAAATAAAAAATGAAGAATAATGTTAAACTCACTTTTGAAAATTTTGATTTTACGCAACGTGGGGAAAGTTTCATTTCTTTCAAAAAATTTCAATAGCCACTTTTTTGCCTCATAATATATTTATGCATAAAATATTTCAACTGCCATACTTTTTTTATTACCTAATTTTATAAGGATAAAAATATTTCAGATGTTTCTTTTCAATATGCTTTTGCAAGTGGTGACTTTAACTCTTTTACAAAAGGCGAGGAATAATGTCCATTTTAAAATGTAAGAATACCACAATCCTAAAGTTGTAATACTGACCACTTCTTCTCTCATAATCTTTTTAGTAAATAGTATTAGATTTTTCAACTTCAACCATGATTATATTTTCGCATGAAGAGAGTATTATATAGTGACACCCTTATTCCAAAATCACGTGAAAATTTTACTTTTCGTTAGAAGTATAAAACATATTCCTTTATTATATTTTGCATGAAAATTCTTAAGTTATTTTGCGATGTAAAGTCCATGAGTTATAACAAAACACTCTAATATTTGCAACGTTAATTCACCAAGATTTTCCAAACTATAAAATTTTAAGCGTGGAGTATAAAATCTATAGATGAAACAAATTTCAAAATATATAAGGATGTAAGATAAAAATGAAGCATATCGGGCATATATATACATAAAAACGTAGAAAACATAAATTACACAATAAAAAAATTCTTACTAAAAAGAAAATTAAAAAAACGAACTTAAATGATTCCAAGGTCTAAGAATAAGGAATCTATGAACATCCTACACACAAAATGATCCTAACTCTATTGAGAAGAGGATAAAGTCATAGGAAGATAATATCTTCTTAAAATTTGTAACTAGATTTTATCTATGATGTGTTTTTTAATCTAACTATGATTAAAGATTGGTTTATCGAATTTGGACAAACTTTTAGAGGAACAACCGTTTTTTTACTTCCCATGGGAGTTTTGCTAGGTTCTCTTACCTTCATCTTAGCCTTACAATAAAAGACCTTACTAAACCTAGTAATCTTCAAAGGTATGGATTGTTTTAGTAAGATGCAAAACTCTTTAAGATGACTTTTCTGGAAATATATACGCCTTTAAGGGTTGGGTTCCATGATAGAGATAGGGCATTTGAGTATATGCTTCTTCAATTTGAAACGAAACTCTTTCAAGTTTCCTTGTTTCTCGCAATAGAAAAAAATGAATTTCCTATTTTCTCTAATTTTTATGGATAAGTCAGTTGAATAAAAACTCTCTAATGTATATGGTAAAATGGGTTGTGATGCGGGGTTCACTAAAGATGATTAAATATTAGTGGAGAAAGGAATCTATCCAACAAAGCCTAAAACTTTTTTGTCTTTCAACAATTTTCCCCATAAAAGCATTTTACCTAATTTTTGAGATCTCTAAAGAATATCAAACATCAAAGTCGATTGAATAAAATTTTAATCTCAGACAAAGAGATTTTGTACATCAAGTCAATCTTAGAATTTTCACTCACTCGTAAGGATTTACTAAAACACTCAATCTCAACACAAAGAAATTTATTTTTACTTACCTCTAAAAAAATCAGATCCCCAAACACCGGTATTTAGGCATAACGTTTCTCAATTCACTCTCAATCATAATATATCTTTCTTGATCGACATTCTCTAACATGGTGGAGAGATTATTCTTATTCTATCGAGCTTCAAATGAACTTCTAACCACAAAATAGAAACTTATCATTATTAGCTCATTCAAACAAAAATTTATATCTTGTTCAAACCAAAACATAATCTGGTTAGAACCAGATTTGAAAAAAGTTATATTTTTAATCCAAACATTGCAAATTAATTACATAAAAATTCAATTAAAATATTTTAGCCTCTAAGTAATAAAAGCATGTGAGAAAAATATCCAATGATCAAAATATCAAATTGATATACCTTTTTTTAGATTCCTAAAGAAGACACGTAGCCGTTATGAGTAGCTTTCTTTGTAATGACTTCAAGTCTTAAAATCATAGTGCGTAGACTTGTCAAACACAACATCCTAGCTTATGACTCAAATTGTTTTAACTGGAACATACAATATTTACAAAACATACATTTTTAATTCGGCCCCTTTGGTTATTTTAGGATAAGCCCTAAATAAAAATCATAAGGCCGTCAAGCTGTAATGTCCATCTCAACCCTCAAAATGGATAAGGCAATATGACACCTATTAATCCTCTTGAACCAATGAAGATTTTCCTGGAATAAATTATTAACTACACACATAACAAACATCATTAAATGCATAGGGAATATCAACATGAAATAACAATGCTACGCTCATAAACTTTTTCCCTCTTAGTCAAAATTTTCCCCTCTTTTGTTCTGAATACACAAAGGAAAGAAATATATACAAAGCATGCAAAATTATAACATGGAACCACAAATGTAGAAGATAATCCAAAAAAAAACTTAGCACATATCTAACTCAACCCTATAAGTAAGATAATATGACACCACACATAGACACACGAAGTATATTTTCATATTTGTATGGCATAGCCATGTATCTAAAACACGTGGAATGGTAGTGTAGAGGTCTGAAGTAACACATTGAATATGGCCTAAACACTAAGATTGTCACACGAAGTTCCAATTTGATAGTCCAAATGTGATAAACAAAGTTTAGCCTTATGTGACTTACGAATTGAACTCAAATAGTCAATGACAATTTAATATGCACATGCCTAAAACATTATTGATGATTCTTAAATCAATATAGTCAAATATTTAAGTATTAAATAGGATAAGTTTTGTGCAAACCCATTATTCTTCAACTTAAAACTCGCTCAAAAACATAAATTTTTAATTTTTTGTTCATTTGAAGATGTTATTTTTAAGCTCAATTCTAAAATTGTCCTTGGCAAATATTTTCTTTAAAAATTATCTTTTTAATGGTGGCCTACCTTGCAAAGGATTTTACCTTCTACATATCCAAATTCACTGACATTTTTATTTTTTCAAACCTAAAAACACACACACACACACACACACACACAATGCTTCTTACATGCACAAATATTCCCTAATTATAAGTATATGTATTAGGAAATATTGATATGATAACATCTCACTTAGCTCATGAATAAATAGATATCAAATCCCAAAAGAACTCGTGATGGTGTGTGAAAAGGCATATATCAAAGTGTAACCCATAAGGAATCAAATCTAAACAACTCCATGCAAATAAGAATTAGCAATAATCATAGTCATTTAAATCAAATTCTCACTACCCTAGCCACATAAAAACATGGAATGAATGGGGTTTCATATACACCATTATGCCATATAAATGCGTAAAGACAAATACACAAAACCAAAAATCTTTTTTGTATTTTTTTCATATAGACTCAAAAAAAATTTTAAAAAATACAAAAGGTATAAACATCATTGCACAAGATATGACATATACCATGAACTAGTCTATGATGAAATGCAAATAAAATCATAAATAAGATATAGCATGTGAAGCATCATGTAAAAGCATGCGATAATCAACAAACCTAATACCCATTTGCCTAATCAAATACGATTTCCTAACCTAAATTGATTTAAATTTAAGTCCAAGAGTTTAGGAAATTGATTTCACATTATCCTTTAAGTTTTTAACTTTATTTTATGGGTTAACAAAAACATTGTTCTTAAGCTTAAGGTCATAGCAAAACTCCCTAAGGTTATATCTCCCACCACAATATGTGCATATGTAAACACACGGAGCATGACAATTGGGTTTACCTTTAGCCTTTACCAGTTAATGGTTTGACTCCCTCATAAATATACCCTTGGCTTTAGTCTTAGGTTCATCATACTTTTTGTATCCAAGACCTACCTTAGCATTCTTAACTTGGAAATTTCCTAACATTAAGCCTAACTTTTCATACCTATTCTACAAATCAATTATGACATATTTTGATTCCCTTAATTCACCTTCAATCTTTAAAATATTTTACTAAAATCCTTTTCAGACTCCCCAAATTTTAAGGATTCCTTCTTCATATGATTTATCATCTCTAAAAGGTTATCTCATTCCTCCTCAACAAAAGAAATCTTATCCCTAAGAGTCTTCTCGTGTGCCCTTAACTCTTCAACAAGCTTCTCATTACCTCTTAAGGCACATAATTCACCTTTAAATGCTTTCAACTTTGCCTTTTCTAACTTATTATCACTAAGAGTTCCATTATATGCTTTAGGCTTATTACCTTCTCTCTTTAGTTTATAAGGACACTCAAAATCAATATGCCTAAATCTTTGGCATTTAAAACACTTGTCATGTCATCTATTTTTTAGGGGTATCCCTCTTCGTTATATTATGGTCATTATTAAAGTTCTTAGATTTCCAATAGAATTTATTCTCTTCTTCAAGCTTAAGAAATTTCATGAACGTTTTAGAAGACCTAGACATATTTTTGAGGTCTAAATCAGACTCATAGTCATAATCTAATGTGTCCTCATTATCAGCTTTCAAGTCTAAACCTTCACCTTCTTCCTAGGGGGAAACATAATAATATCATAGGTTTGGAGATCACCTACAAGTTCTTGGGCTTTAAGCGTGTCGACATCACTAAGAGAATTAATGATTCTAACCTTAGCAATAAATCTTTTAGCCAGGGACCTTAAGATTTTTATAACAACTTTAGGCCTAGGTATAGGCTCACCAAAGTTAAATGACTAATTCACAATATTTGACTATTCATCATAAAAATCATCAAATATCACATGCTCCTCCTTTCTAATCATCTCAAACTTAGTTATAATATTTTTCAACTTAGACACTATAATGGTATCTATACCCTCATGCATATATTTTAGAATATCCCATGCATCATTTTCTCCTTCACTTGTCATTATATGCCTAAACTCCTCAACATTGACAACACAATTAATTGCATTAATACCCTCATAATTAAAATTCAACACATCTTTTTTAACTTTAGTCCACAGGGCATAGGATTTACTCACACCACCTTCCACAAGAGGAGACCACCCATTCTTTACACAATTCCAGGCACCTCACCAATAGACTTGAGATAAAATCTCATCCTAGCCTTCCAATAGGCATAGTTATTCATGTCATACAACGGGTCCAAAAAATTGAACAACCCTCACGGTTAAATTCAATCCTACACAGCTTATGGGATAGGGGTCTAAACTCAAAACCTATAGATTCTACTTTGATACCACTTGTATGGGAAAATTCCTATGTATTACAACAATTAGGATAAATATAATGAAGAAGCGTTTATCAAACAAAATTTATTTTACCCCTAGATGTTTAATTTATCAAAATTCTCTTTTAGGCCATTTTCAACTCAATTATTTTTAACCCAACAATCAAACTAAATATATTTAACGTATGGTTTGATTAATTGAATTTTATCTTGATTAATTATTAAACATATGTTTGATTAAAGATACAGTTCGATTTAAGCAATAAAGCCTGAAATCAATCACAAAATGAGGCCGAGACTTAGAGTGGAAAACCCAATTGGGAAAAATCACTTTGATGGCCTAAGCTATAAAATCCACTATGATCAATAGCAGGTTTTACATGTCTCGACAGTACGACTTACTTATTAACCTGACTCCACAAGCCTATGCATTCTTTGTTCTGAAATTGGAATCACATCATCAGTTGAAACTTTACAATGTAGTCAATCACCACATCTCAGACTCTTCCGATGTAGGCTTCAAGCACTGTCAATAAAAAAATTGAATCGCAACCTAAATCTTTTTTACAATCCCGTGATGAAGCAAGGGACCAATCCATACACGCCAAATAGTGGTGAAGTTGTTGAAACTATCTTCCTTTGGGTTTCAAAACGAGAGATCTCTCAACCAAATTATTACTTTGATAGTTCGATCTCAAACAGGTGAGAACGGGTTATAAATAGGGTGATTACAGGTAAAACTTAGGCTTGAACTTCGTAGTTCTTTATTATATCAAAAATATTATTTTTATAAGTCAAAAAAACCTAACTGAAGACATCATAAAAATTGAGGAAAAAAAATATCCTTCGAACCAAAAGAACATCTGGTTTGAATGGCATGTCAATCTGGTTCTAACGACCATCTCATTCTTATTCCAATGACATGACAATCTTATTCTAACAACATGCCCATTCTAGTTCCAATGGGATTCTAACTACAAAACAAAACCTTATCAGTCTTAGCTAGTTCCTAACTCGTTCTAACTAGATAACATATACCGTTCTAACCAAAACACATTCTGGTTAGAACAAAATTTCCAAAAATTAATTTTTTTATAAATCCAAAAATTGCAAATTAATACAATTAAAATAATATTGCCTCTAAGTAAAAAAAGAACCCAGAAAAATATCCAATGAACAAAATATTAATTTTCATATACCTGTTTCGAGATTCGCAAATAAGACATGTAGGTTGTTATGAGTAGATTTATTTCCTATAACTCAAGTTATTTTGACTGAATTAATGCCAGCATGCAATATTTACAAAATATGCCTTTTCAAAAATTCCAATTACACCAAAGTTAAAGTTCCATTTTCATAAAAAAATTACAAGTTTGAATTACACTAATTACTTTTTAATTCCATCAATTAAATAATTAAATATTTACATCTTAATTACTTTAGACTGTTAAACATGAATTCTATCACAATTACACAATAACACTGGGGAAGAGTAGGATTAACTTGCTTGCCTTAAAATGGAGTTCTATTTATAAAAAAGATGGCATATCCTTATGAATTCCAATTTCCTTCTTTGTTTTCCTTCACTTCCCTCATCCAATCTAGCACTCTTATTTAGCCTATTTACTTCCCAAAAAATTCCTCCCACTCAACTCTCATCACTTTAGGTTTAGGTTTAGATTAAAATGGTAATAGAAGATAAGTGTTAAGTTAAGTTGTTATTTATATATCATTTTTTGTCATTTAGCTTAACCTTAATTTTATATGGGTTTATGGACCTCCAAACTCATTTCAAATATGTCTAAACTTACCCCAATGTTTAACCCAACCCATTGGTGTCCTATGACTTTTTTTAACCTTATTTGGGCTCCCAAAATGTCCATAAGTCCAATCCACAACACACTTTTATCTCAAGTCCAATTCGAAAAAAATTACCACAACAGTATTATTCTTCAATTTATTTTAACTTAAGATATACCAAATTAAGTTATTAAAAACATATTATTATATCGGGACTAGTCAATGAACAAGTGATCCTTAGAGTTGTAGAATTATATCTTCGTGAGATATGTTCTTGTAGGTCATGGGGTGCCCTAGCATTAGTGATTAATGGCATGTGTTAGTAGGGCTGTCAACGGATCGGATTTTATCCGAATTCGATCCGTTTACACGAATTTGGATTACACCTGAAATCCGATTATCCGATTATTCGATTACCCGGTTGTCCGTTTATTAAATGGAGCGGATTCGGATTCATATGATCCGATCCGTTAATAATCCGATCTGATTAATATATATCTCTATATATAATATTTTTAATTAATATGTATATTGTATTTAGAAATTTATTAATATTTTAAATATATATTTTAATAGTTATTTATAATAGTCCTATATTAATATATATTGTATTTATTTATAATAGTAATTTATATTATAATAGTTATTTAAATATATTTTTTGAAATATTTATTATAATAGTTATTTATAATATATACTGTATTTTGAAATTTATAATAGTTATTTATAATATTATAATCGGATCAGATAAACGGATCGGATTAACGGATTCTTAACGGATTCGGAACCCTAACAGATAATCCGTCGGATAATCGGATCGGATCCAAATTCGCTTAACATAAACGGATTCGGATTTGGATTGGCTTGATCCGGTCCGAATCCGACCCGTTTACAGGCCTATGTGTTAGTGCCTTATATGTTGTGTTAGTAATTACTCCATATGTTGTTGATTTATTGGTGGGTCATGTGAGGTCTCTACTTGTTATGGTCAAGGATCGGGTATACTCGTGTTATTAATATGCTAGTAGTTGTATCCTTATTGCAAACAAAATTATGTGGGGGGTATAATGGGGATAAGTAGTTGAGTCCTTCACTAGTGTATGGACTATGTGTAGTAGTGAGTATTTATACAATAAGAACATGGGTAATTATGTGAGGGGATAACTAGCGGTGGAATATTCCTTAGATTATGAGATAATAAAAAGTAGTGAAGACAAATAGTATGTCGTTGGATAGTTATGGGGATCAAGTAGTTAGGGATAGTTTATCTATTATTTTAGTATATTAGGTGATTAGGTTTAGATGGAGGATTCGGGGCTGATGGCTGGTATGAATTCCATGTTGTGAATGGTTGAAGGATCGTTTGAATTACCTACAATGAATGATGAATTGTAAGAAGGCTCTATCGAGATTCCGAATAGGTTAAGATATACCCTAATGCTTATGATTTATGCATTTATTTATAATAATCCTTGATTGGTTATATCCAAGTATTTGAGGTATACCCTATAGTAGGGTAGCATACTGAGTACGTAGTTAGTGGGCACTCTTATTAGTGGAGAGTCAAAGACCATTTATTATTGTCAAGATAGGGAAAATATATTAGATTCTATAGTATGTAGAGGGTTGTATTAGTTAGCATGTCTGTTGAGATCGGTAGCCATGATTAGGGAGATACTTTGTCGGTGAAATGATTATAGGCTAGTGATAAAGGTTGTAACGCCCCGACCCGAATTTATGGGTTACCCGTGAGTCAATCTGGTCCGACCCGAGCATTAGGTGTGAAGTGCAATAAAATAAACTAAATAATGTTGTTAGTCATGTTTTATTTTAATTAACATTTCACTTGTTGAAAATCGCCATTTCAATACATGCAATCCCTGTGTTAGAAAATACTTATCTAATCTTTTAAAATCCTTTTCACATCATATTATTGTGTTACGTATGGGTTTAACCATTTAGGTTGATTAACCACCCGTTTATTTACTCCCTTTAACCCTTTTCATTTCTTTATGGACATTGATAGATTTACTCATTTACTTGTCCATTTCACTTTTACTGGAATATTTATTACATTCATTCAAGTCAGGTTGAATTAACACATTTTACCAAACAACCCATTTCTTGATATGTTCCATATTTTCTTTATCTTTTCTCGAAATACTCCAATACCGCATACTTACACGGGCTCCACACCGATAGCTATGCGCACCATATACTTTGGCCAGTGATTTACCACTTTTCACCCAAGGGATCTGGGCCCTTCATGCTTAATCCCGGTATCATCCGAGTCCCTTTTTATGTGTTTTAATATTTTAGAAATGTCCACATTGTTCCACTTCTTTGTTTTTAGCCGGCCGAAGCCAAAACCCGGACTTAAATGTCCATTTTTTCGTTAACACTTGGAAAATTATATTTATTTTCTTCTTTAAGTCCCTTATCCACATGCACGTGAATTATATTAAAACCATTCATGCTTTAGGACTTAATTCATTTTTACACACATTAGTGTAAAGACATCTTTAACATTTGTTTTCCATAAAAATGTTCCACTTTAAGTGTAAGGACATTTTTGTCCATCATCAATTTGTATGTCGTACGTCGTTACACCGTTGAAGAAATTCAAGATCGCATCTACATCAACGGATCCGAATATCAAAGCATCTTCAACATCATAGCCTCTGCGAGAATCAACTTGGTAAAATTGTGTTTTTACGTTCTTTAAAGTTCATATTTAGTATTGGGAAATTTTTATAAAATGTTTTTTATAAAAATAAGAAGTAAGTTTTTTCAAGCAAAATGAGGCTTTTTAAAGTTTTTTATTTTTCTGGGAAAACCGGACCGGTCCGCCCTCTACCCGGACCGATCCGCCTTGCTCAAGGTCCAGTAGACCCCGGATCGAATGCAAATCGATGGAGCCATATTTTAAAAGAACCGATCCGAGGTCGGACCGATCCGCCTCCAAGCCGGACCGGTCCGCCTGGGATAAACTCGATCAGATCCGTGTGATATTTTTCCACCTATTCATATTTCCTATATATATAACTATTTCGGTGGTATATTTTTTTCAAGTCTTTGAGAAAACGTTTTTAAGAGTTCAAACACAACAAGACTTCGTTTTTTTGATGTGTCAAACATCTTTTTTATTCACACACAAAAATCCCAATTACTTTTGTGAATCTTTTGGAACCCTAGAACACAAACTTTGTTGTTGTTCATCTTTGTGGAGAGATCTTTGCAACCGAGGGCTGCGTGTCATTGCTGAGGGAGTCTCTACAAAGTTTTATGGCTGCGTGTCATTGAGGAGAGCTGCGGTTCTTCCTTCGTTGTTTTGGGCTGCGAGTCCTTGGAGGGTGCTGCGTGTATTCTCTTGCTGAGTTCAAGACTGCGTGTCTTTGCGGGTTGGCTGCGCGTTGATCCATTGCAGATTTCTCTATGTAATTGTAAGTTGCGGCTTGTATATTCATAGTGAAATAAAGGTTTTACCCGAAAGGGGTTTTTTCCTGAATTCTGTGTCTCAGCATATTTTTTGTGTCACATGCTTTATTTATTTATTGGTTGACACACGCACTTTATATGCATGATTAGGGGCTGAAATTAAATAAGCGTGTCAAATTAGAAATTTGCGTAGTTAATCAATTATCACACGTAATTCTCACGTTCTCATTAAGTAAATTACCAATTTACTCCTTTATTTGCCACACTTGCAATTTGATCCTTTAATTAGTGTTGTTTTTTCAAAATGGTTATTAAGCTTCCAACTTAACATTTCAAACACCTTTTAACCATTTTAACACTTGGTGAATATCACAGTTACCCAACTTTCTTACTTGCTACTTTAACATGTTTAATATATAAAATCACATCTTTTTACGTATTAAAGTCTCGTTTTATCAACATTTGAAATACACACTTTATTTATAAAAAAATCATCTTAACACCCACTTCACTTCTATTCACACATATAACCCCTTTAACTTTCATTATTCACTTTTACACCACACTTTATGGAAAATCATATCTTTCGTACATTTCAAACAAAGTAAGACATTTTATCAATTTCTTTAAACCCGACAAATGTCCATTTTCATAAAGTCTCCATTTTGCAAGAAACTTAAAAAAAATATTTATTTCATAAATATTTCAATAAGTTTATACTATCCAATACAAATATCCATTATTTCCTCTTTACTACAAATACGCAAAAAATATCATCTCCTCACATTTTTATTCCATAAAAATGTTAATTATTTCCTTTTACTAGGAATACACAAAAATTATATTTTCTTACATTTTTATTCCATAAAATATCCATTATTTCTTTTTACTAGAAATACACCAAAATGACAGTTTCTTATATTTTTATTCCATAAAAATGTCCATTATTTCTTTTTACTAGAAATACACCAAAATAACATTTTTCTATATTTCTATTCCATAAAAATATCCATTATTTCTTTTTACTAGAAATACATTCTTACATTTTTATTCCATAAATGTCTAATTTCAGTTTACTAAGGACACATTATTATTTCTTAGAATCCTACTCTTAATCATACACAATAATAAGACTACAATATTTCTCAAATAGAGTCTCCAATGTTATAAGAGTAGACTACTCACCCAAATAACTCCAAAGTAGTGGTGGTGGTGAAGATGGGTGACTCCCCCACCTACAATGGTGACCCTAAAGGGAGTCACAATAGCTCCACCAAACAGCCCTCCATGGGAGCTCCAACACACTTCTAAAATGCTTCCACACATATATCTTCTTACTCCAATAATACCCTCATAAAAAAAAACTTCCCTATATATATATATATATATCGTAGATTATATTTTAACAGTATGAAGGGTTAGCTTTTTAGTGTGAGTATGGTTATTACTCGCAAAGAAAATATGGTGGGCAGATTAAGGAAGGCGGAGAATTATCTCGGGCTTTGGCAGTGGGGAGGGAGTCCCCTAACCCACACTCCTCTCTCTTATATACAAAACAAAGTGATGTTTCCCCAATCAAGAAACCTTATCCTCAAAGATTCTTCTCATGTCAAGTAACTTGTTACCCCACCAATCGACAACGCACTGGCCCAAACTGATCATATGGCCATCCTAAGACAGCGTTAAAATAGCGGCAGAGCTGACATTCCCGAAACGTCGTTCGAACGAAGGCTTTAGTCATTCAAACGATAGCCTTTAGTCGTTCGAACGACGAGGCTTCTCTTTGGTCGGTTCGTCCACTAACTGCCTTACTTCACACAGGGAATACCAAAACTCGACATAATTTAAAGGGTGGAATTTTATAACCAATAATCCTCTTAACTTACTTTAATCTTTTGCCCACCATTTTTCCAATAATTGACATCAAGTCCCCACGTCAATTTAATTAGTGATATAATCCCGTTATACTCATCCAATTCTCAACGCTTCGTACTATCAAAACTTTATGCGGGGATTAAATAAAATATTTAGTGCGGGATATTACAAAGGTATAGTAACTGTATGATCTCAACGACTAAACGATCTAGACATAAGAATTTTGAAAGGTTCCTTATTTGGATTTTTCACTGTTCTAAAACACTCACCTAGGCTTGAGGCTTGGGAGAAAGCCCCGTCTTAAGTTTTTACACCTTATTCTTGGTAAAACCCTTAAGGCGCGCTTTTTTCTAAAAACAACAATGCTTTAGTGAAACGATATCGCCCTTTAAAGATTTTTTTTACAAACCGGACCATTATCTCATCCAAAATAATCAAATAGTATTTTAATTTGCATATAATCAGACATATTTTTATGATATGTACAATTTTAGTATTTTAATAGCCTTTTTATGGTTAAAAAATATTAAGAAGGCCTAAACGCCTTTTCACGCCTAAGGCCCGCCTAGGCTTCTAAGGCTTAAGGCTTGGCCTTCACGCCTTGATCAAGCCCCGCGTTTTTTAGAACCTTGGGATTTTTACATATAATGCATCGAGTTTAGTGTTGGTTGGGAGTTGGGAGATAATGTGATGTTATGATGCTTAATTCTAGAATGGATCGTAATAATGGTTAATAGAGATAGCTTCCTTGAGGTTAGTAGAGATTTAGTGGTTAGTGTTCGACTTTAAGACGTAATGTGGTAGTCCTGGTAGCTCGTATATGAGAAGAGAATTCCTTACAGTTAGACGTACCAAGTAGTTAGTGCTTATCCTAAGATTGTGTATTCCCTTTGATGTAACTTCATTGCTTCTTTACTTAGAGACTCGTATTGTGTGCATCTTTAGGATCGCTTGGTTTTAATATACTATATTATTTTCTTGGTTGGGTTAAGAAGAATATTTATCACAGTAGGTTCTACCCCCACTTTTGTTGACTAAAATTTTCATAATCTAATGCGGGGACTAGAGAATGTGCCTAGCAGTATTGCTTCCTTATCATGGGCACGACGAAAGATATGTGTAGTGTAGATTTCCTTACATTTGGGTTGTAGAGTTTCATTTCAACCAGATGAGTGTATCTATTATTCAGTATCTCAGTTTGTATTCAGAGGAGTTATAATAATATTTGAGTTGTATTCTTTTATTTATATTCAGTTGTATTGTTAATATGTGGATATTTTGGTTTTTATTTATTGGCATATTCATTAAGGAAATAAACCATAAACAATCATCTTTGAATAGTTTACGATATAAAGAAGAAGAACGAACCAAAATGTTTGAAAATGAATCGGCGTTGTTGTCCGCCAGAGAGAGAAAGCAGAGTGTTCAATGTTGTCCGCGATTATCCGCAAGAGAAATTGCTTTGATTGAGAGTGTTCGATCGCAAGAGAGAGTGAGAGAGCAGGTCGACTTTTGTATTTGGGTAAATGAAATTAAGGGAGGTAGGGTTTGCTAAGTTTATATATATATATATATATATAGGGGGGGGGGATGTGTTATTAGGTTAGTATAAAAAGGGTATAAAAGTAAATTTAATTACAAAACGGGGTGGGGTGGGTAGAGTTGATTCTGACAAAACCCGCCCCGTTTAATAAACATTTTTTTTAAAGTCAAACCCGTCGCTATTATTTTAAACGGATGTTTAACCTGCCCCATTAGGGTCGGGTCGGGAACTCTACGGTTCGGGTGAAATTGTCATCCCTAGTTTAAGTGTATCCATATTCATTTGCATTCTTATATTTTTCCACATACTTTGAATATTATTAATAGTTCAACTCTTGTAAATTGGGTATTTTGGACCAATATATCCTAAATATGAAATTTATTGCGTATCACCTAGCATACGATGAGATATTTCACTTTTGGCACTTTGTGTTTACACAAATCTTGCAAATAATATATTTCACTTTTATTATTCTTTCAAAATTTTGTGTGTTTTTCATATATCATGTAATATATTTGGGTCTTTTCGATAAAACCTCATTTTGATATTATTATATTTGACATAACCCCTGTTTATTAAAGTATTATTCATAACACCAAATTCATACAAATCGACACCTATTTCATGCAAATCGACACGATTTTTACGCAATTCAACACCCCTATTTCAGGCAAAATGAAACATATTTCATGCAAATCGATACTTATTATGTGCAAATAGACACGTATTTGCATATAATTGGTGTCAAATCTATTTTTTTTTTAAACTATCGTATTATCAAAATGGGATTTTTTTCTTAAAAAAAATTACTTATAATTTTCGAACATTACTTTGGAAGGATCCCCGATCAACTCACGGGTTAGATTCCATGTAACATAGAAGTGGGAAATTCGAAAGAAAATCCTCATCATTATAAAAAATAAAAATATAGGTTTTTTTTACTTTAGTCCCATTTACAAAGATGTCTTTAGGATCCACTCCCACGTATTTTTAGAATTGTAAAAAGTCTCATAACCACCCAAAATCGCCTATAACTTCCATGTAACCACCCATCCTTCTTTTTGTAGAGAATGACACTTGTCTCATATAGGACCAACGACTAAAAAAATAAAAACATAAGAGTGGCGACAAATAGATCATTATAAATAGGACTAAATACTTAAGATTCCTAATATATAAAAACACCATTGTAATACATAAATCAAATGAATTAGGTAAGATGTTCCCATCAAACATTGCCAAGGAAAACTACTCAAACATCTGCCACAAAATTAAGGATATGGGTATTGCTTGAGATTATGACCTTAAATTAAGGTTTGCTCCAATGATATTTCCCAATGTAGTGTCGATTAATTTGTGGCTAAGCTGATCCCATATGTCGCATTGATGGATGCATTGGACAATTTTGAAAATTACATACAAGCTTTCTTAATTTGGCAGATAAAATGTTTTATAAAGCGGTCTCAATTTTATTTAGTAGTGTTTAAATGTTTCTAATGTAACATTTATTTTGTTTCATTGTTTCAATTGTGAAAGTAATATAAATAAGAGCTTCATGTTATTGATTTTTCGTAAATTAAATTATTTAAAGTGAGATCATGAGTATTTAGTTCCACTTTTACAGATTAATTTGTAGGGACATATACCAAATAGTCCCTCAAACATTTTTTAATACTCATTTAGTCCAAGCCTTTTTATTTTGCTTCAAAAAGTCCTTTGCCACATATTTTGGAAAGGGAGTGCCGCTGGCGCGGACCTCTAAAAATAAGAGAATATTGAGTGCTTGAGGGACTAAATGGGTTAAACTAAAAATATGTGTCCTTTTTAAAAAATATATATTTATAGTAGGGACTATTAAATAATTGACCCATTTGTATTCACTCCTATATTTTATTTTTTCAGTTATTGGTCCTTTTATAACAGTTATGGGACAAGTACATTCTCTCTAGAAAAGAAGGGGGATGGTTAGAATGTGATTGAGAAAGGTTGTTAGTAGTTATAGGACTTAATACATTTTTTAAAATAGATGGGAGGGAAGCGTAAAAAAACTTTGAATATGGGACAAAACTCAAAAAAACTAAAAAAAAAAATTACGAAGCATTCAACGAAAAGTTCGTTAACATTTTTTAGTTAACAGTCCGTCCAAATCTTTTTATTTTATTCTAAAAATTCATCAATGTACAAAAAACTCACAAACATTGTTTCTTCTTTTAACTAAGAAAACATAGACAATAGACTTTTTGAAACTTAAAAAAATAAATTGAATTGAGTGCAAAACTTTAGGTTCGTAATTGTCTCATTTATTTTGGTAAAGATAATAATAATAATAATAATAATAATAATAATAATAATAATAATAAAATTACTTGGAGAAAGAGAAAAATGATCTCACCACGTCCACAAGCATCATTTGAAAAATTAGAAAAATTAACATAAGTGTGTAAAAAGGTTAGTAAATCACATCATTTGTTTTGAGAGGGGGAGAGAGAGAGAGATCTATTCAAGGCAATCCAGAAGGAATCTACAATAAATCAATAAATAAGCCTCACACCAGTGATGCTTACAGTGTTTCAGTGATTATGAGTATTACTGAATAAAACCCTCTACAGGGTTTTTTATCCTTTTTTTTCGGTTACAGCTCTCTACAGGGTTTGTTATCAGTTTTAAGCTGCTTTCCCTTTTGGTACTGCAACAGCATATCACTGGATGGGAAATTAGGGGACCGCATTTGTGTGTAGGTATTTTTATACATATGGCTGTGGCTGGCACACGCACATTTAAAATTTGAAAGAAAGTGTGGTAATCAGTGCACAGCCATCTACTCATAGTAGAACCCGATGGAGTATGGGAGTTGGTATGAATATTAACTCATCCACTCCGTTGGTATAAGTTTGAAACGATGCATTCCAATTGAGTAATCATGATCCACGTCATGATACAAGTCATATAAAATATATTTCATATAAAATATATTTGGTAATAACTTGATATTATATATGATTAAATATAACTCTTCATTCAAATTATTTTACGTATTTTTTTACAATTAATATTGTATAAGAGCTACTTCAATTATTCTATTTCAGTATACAATTCAATTTCCAACAATGACATCTTATGTGAAATAATATTTCACATTCATAACTAAAAAATAGGATTGACCTATTTAAAAGTTTTCCATGAAGGGGTTCATTTTTATTCAAATTTTAATTTCTCACGAAATTATTGATCGATTCCGAATTGACCAAAAATTACTGAAATTTATGTATCTACTTCACAAAATATAATATTTAGGAAGTTCGGGGGATAAACGGTCATTTCTAGAGATAAAAGGTCAAAATTATAATTTCTAGACATAGAAACTTAATTGGCCTTTTTTCATTTCGACGTCATAAAAATAATCATATATGGAATCAAATTATAAATTTGATATTTGGAAACAAATGAAAATTTGTTATATGAAAACAAATGAACATTTGTTATATGGATTTGAAGGGTAAGTTATAAACATTTGTGCCTTGTGCTATGTTTACTACAAAAAAATAAATTTGTTCAAATATTTTTTGAAGTGTTTATGTGAAAGTATAGTTGATATTTTTCAACCACACTAAAGTGATCGATGATGAGAAAAAAAAAACTGAAATTTTTGTTATGAATTTTGTTGGAATATCATCTCGGTTTTTTGATGATATATAGACTGAAATTTCTTGAATTTTGGCATGCATGTAGTATGTTGAGATTATAAATTTTGGGCTTTGGAATTTCCGAAAAAAGAGTTGTATATCTTTTATTATGATTTTTACAAATGAGATGCGCAATGCTGAATTTTTTGGTATCTTCACTTGTACTTAATATTTTTGAGTGATTCCAATTTTGGGTAAGACTAGACTCATAAAGGATGAATTCTGAAAAATTTCATAAATTTTCAATAAGCAGTTTGGTCGTGATGAAATTTCAAACTTGAAGTTTTTCCGTTTGAACAAATATTTTGGACAACATTTTCCTAGAAAAATGTATCATGTCGTGTTCCCAACGGATTCAAAATATTTTGAAGCCTTTATAAATTTCTTTTTCAAGGATTTATGAAGTACTTAGAAAAATTTGGACTCAACTTTATGGAAGATGAATTTCATAGAAATTGTATAATGACTTTTACAATATTTGAGTTTGGAGTGCAACCGCTAGAATTTATATGAATAATTCTTTGTATTTATTCATTTATATGAGTTGGAAAATGTATAGAATAAAATTGTATTCTGCAAGTTGGAATCAATTTGGTGTGCTTCATACGCGTGTAGAAATAATTTAGTTGGATAAAATTATTTTGACCGTATGCTTTGATTTGAAATAGAGGTTTAAACTCTAGTATGAAGTATTATTGTATACATTATGAAAATTTATATATTATAATTTTTTATGAAATAGATTGTATAATCTATATGTGACTTTCAGACCTTTGAAAATCTGAATTTATGACTAAAACAAATGAACATGTATTTTTTGATTCGGCTATACATGATGACATTAAGCATGTATTTATTTAAGAAATAAGATTAATTCTTATTTAATGTTGAAACTCACAAGTTTAGATTTCATTTTATGAATTGAAGATATAGTGGGGGCACATTACACGTTGCTTCTCAATGCTATACCTAGAGAATAGTGTGGGCACTCAATCGAGTACCTCTCAACTATAATTAAAGAACATTTAATAGAATCTGAAACTTTGGTGATAACTCTTATTTTTGAGTTGTGAGTTAAAAATAAAAGCTTGCTTATGTTATTGAAAAGCATTTGAAAAATCCTTAGAGAAGTCATGACAGAAATGATTGATTGAATTCCTTGGAATAAACTAGAAATTAGTTTATAATTGACTTATCTTATAACTTTAAGATAAAGAGGTGTATACACACCATTTGAAGGAATATTGAGACCATTATCATTTATGAATATAAGCTTTGTTTAATAGCCGAAATTCATAAATATAACTTAGTTATACATGATGCATGTTAAATTATTCTCATGAAAATGAAGAAGATTCATTTAATTTGAATGTCATTGATATTATATATGATGTTGAGTTAAAAACAAAATATATATAATATTGTTTATCGAATGGTGACCTATGTAATGCAACTTACATGGACCAAGTTGAAGTTGAAAAATTAATATGGAAGGCACCAATAAATGGCATGATATTTTGATAAATCATCAAATGAGAATGAATTGAGAATATTATGAATCGTGTTTATCACTAAGCATGTTGAAATAAGAATGCACTCTTATTTATTACGCAAGAATGATTAGCTAATATTTGGTTATAATATTTTGTTGCCTAGAAAACCAAATTCATGCTAAGTCAAAGAGTTGGCATAAAGAGTTTCAATGAAACAAGAATAGTACTTGTTAATATTACAAGGCTATATGGATCAATTAATTGATCGAGTACATTGAAATACAAGAATATCTATTTATTAGATATATGCTTATTATGAACCATCTTATACTCCACATGATCCAAGTATAAGAACACTATATATAGTGATAAGAAAAGATGAATATGCGAACATTTTAAGTAGTCTCAATTGAGCTACTAAATACAATTGACTTGGAATATTTTTTTGGGGAGTACTATGAAGGTTTATAATTAAAAAGTGCATTCTTATGCTATTGAGAAAGGTTATGTGTTTTGATAAAATCACGAACCTAGAATTGATTCTGAATCAATAATGGATATGTGTTTAACACATATTATGTTGCTATTTTTTTGGAACTCCCAGAAATATTAATTATTTGCATAATTAATGATGGAGTATATGGTGATACCATTAGCTATGGCTAATGAGTAAATGAAAGGTTAAAAGACCTATTATAAGATACCATTTGTGGTAGAGATTGACACTGTCATTTTATCCACAACAATAGAACCATGGCTATTGTAAAATTTTAGAACCGTTATCATAACGGAAGAACGGAAAATATGTCGTAAGCACAACATAGTTTGAGAACTTAAAACTAATGAGTTGTGTGTGTGGATTATGTTCGGACTGATGAGAATAGAACGTGACTTATCCTATGACGAAAGGACTAGTGCGGGAGAAGGTGGTTAACACCTAGAAAAGGATCGGACTAAAGACCAATTGATATTGAATCATTTGTGGTGGTAACCTAACCTATAGACTGGAGATCCCAAGAAATAGGTTCAAATGATAATAACAAGTCACGGTGATATGGGTTGAATCATGCTAATTATTATTTACGGGGTTTTACTCCGAGTCCATCCCTATGGAGCATGGTATCCTGAAGCGAGTTAAGGTTGAGTTAATTATAACTCTTAATGATGATCTATAACTCTATTTTGAGTGGGGTACCTAGCTACGAGAGTATCCTTGATAGATTCACCTATGTTGATGTGGAAGTATGGCCGCTTCCTATGGTAATTTTGGGCAAATTCCCTAGAGCGTTCACATACTGGGATAGAAGCACATGGCCGTAACGTGCTGGCTTGAGGACTACACCCAAGTTGGGTTGTGTGTGGGATGTTGCCAGAGATAGAGTTCAAAACTACGAGTTACTCTAGTATAATCTGAATCATCTTTACTACGTAAAGGTTCAAGTCGCAAGACACATTTGCTTATGCACAATTCTATTAATTATTATTGCTCAATAATTTTTCAAAATTTACTAGTGGGAGATTTTTACTAATGATTGTGTTTTAAAATCCAAGTGGGGGATTGTTGTTACAATGTATTTTAAAATACACAAGTGGGAGCATTATCACCCACCATAACCACTTTTGCACTAATTACCGCTAAAAAGAAAAAAAAGTGACCCACTTTGTAGAAGCAATTACACCCACTAACCCCACTAGCTTTAAACACTTTCAACCTTCAATAATAAATTGCTTCATCCGGCCAAAATTAAAGGAGAAGAGTTTGAAAGGACTTGAGAGAGCTTGAGAGCTTAAGTTTTTGAAATGAAAAAAAAACTTGAATTTAGTTTTGGAAGAAAGAAAAATCGGGTGTTTTGGATTCAAAACAAAAATACTTCTTCTCTCCCTCTAAGACTGAAAATATTTTCTTCATGAAAATATTTATTTCCCAAAATATTTTTAGAACAATTTGTTCCCCCAAACTGAAATTTCGGATATTGAGCAATTAATTTGAAATGGGTGTTAGAAGACATATAACTACGGTGCATGGTTATATGATACAGAGGTGATTCTGGGCTTGTTTTATCCTGGGGACGGCGTGACTGTAGACTAACTGCACAAAGAGAGTAGAGCCGCGAAACGTCTTAAAGAGAGCGACCTAGTCCGCGACTCAACCCAAGAATCTTCTACGACGAATTTATAAACAATTGAGGTAATATTGTTTATTTTTATTATCCAGTATTTATTTGGAATTCACGCATGAGGTTCATATTTGCGATAATCATATGAGGTAATAATTTAATTTTGAGCAGTAGACTTAAGATTAATTTATGATTTTATTTTTCGAGTTCTCCATAAAACTCTTTGGTGGTAGATAAAATGTACCAACAAAATCATGTCATTCCATTCAAATTAATATACGCACGTTTGCAAAATCATTTTTCGATCATGTTTTTCGTCTTTCTCCTCTCTAACAAATGTATCATAGTTGATCGAATGTGCATCATGTATAGAGCTTCTCGTTAAGCTCTACAGCACTTTACGCTTATCACCTATTATGACAGTAAAATTTCTCCACTGGAGACATCATAATCACGTTTTATTCTCAGAGAATCCACAAGGGGATTCAAGAAAAAACCGCAAAAACTAACATATTGGTGCCTATAATGTTATCCCCAAATCATATTGGAAGAGAGAAAGGAAAAGCTAAATGCCTACACCAACGATAACAATGCCAAACGAATAAAACTTGTCCGTGGAAGGTCTAAACGTTCAAATCCTTCTTCGTTGAAGTTGTTGTGCCTCAATTATAGCATAAAGAGTAAGGCAACAAATATGTTGGCCTCCTTTTCCATTTGGTGTCCCATATGTTGGTTTGTGCTAACCGTTATTCATCCCATGCTTTGTGTATGCTCATACCCTTATCATTATACGAGATCGAGTTTAAGTACCAGAAAATAATCTCTTTACATCATTTCTTACCTCCAAAGCTTCACTACAACCTCGCTTCTGCTCAAAATTAATTTTAAAATTGCACTTCATATATTAAATTTGTATCTCACTTATTTAAATAATTTTTTAACTTTAGTCTCATATATTAAATTTGTATTTCACTTATTTTAAATAATTTTTTAACTTTAGTCTCATCTCCTAAGATTTTTTAATCTATCATCTTATGCATTTTTAAAATTATAATAAATCCTATAAAAATATAAAATCGTCCATAACCACTATATAACCGCCACTCTTTCTTTCTGCGAAGAATGACACTTGTCTCGTAGTGGTTACAATATAACCAAAAGTAAAACAATAAATAAAAATATGGAAGTGATTATAAATGAATATTACAAAATGAGACTAAAATAACATTATTTTCAGATACAATAGAGTTTTTTCAAAACAATCCTTCACTTCAGACGAACTTCAAATGTGAATTGTTTAGTTTTCTTACATCCTCTGTATAGTATTTGGATCCATGTGATGCAATGGAATCGGCTTGTTCCAGTATGTTGGTTAAATTTGTAGAAGGAAAATGAGTGCATAATAATTCAATAGCGAGTTAAAATTGGAATAATATGATGAATTATCGTTAAAATTGGATAGGTTGTCTTGCTGTCAAAACATATGTCCCAGAGTATAACTACAAACAAAATAATGTTAAACTAATTCTGATTAGTTAAATAATAGTAAGTTCCACCATCTATGTTACTTTTTGTGCATGATATTTGTGTCTAACGTTTTTCTTTAACGTAAGGTGGCTAAACCCTTCATGCAAAGCGTCTCAGCCATTATAACCTTATATACCGAAAGCTTTTAATTGTGAAGACGCACTCCAAAGTTTTAAAAAATTTAGAATAGAATAAAGCAACTTTGTTGTAATACTTTATTTCCTAGATACATCATCTGATTGATCTTCTGCAGAAATAATTTAAGAGGCATTATTGCATTTGCCTACCCGCTGAATTGATTGACGTATTGAGCTGAATTGTGTCATTGGATTTATTATAGTCACCCTTGTAGGCCGGGGCAAATCTTCAAAATAATTCACAATTATATTATTACACTGAAGTTTAACTTTAAAAAATTCCTAAGAACCCACCTGCTATCTGTTTACAAAATATTTCAAAAGACCAATTATTCCGATTCTGATTAGCATACAGTTGTCCTCCTTTCATGAGGTCTTGTCCCAATAACTAAGTGCGATTCATTGGTATTTTTTTATTAAAAAAATTTATTTATACATTAGGAGAAAACTAATTTCGTTTTCATACCAAAAAAATCTCTTTTAAAATTACAAATATAGAAGTGGAAATGCAACATCACACCCCCACCCCCTCCTGAAAAATAATAATATTATTATTATTAATCCATCGCTTTTAATTATTTATATGCTGCAAAATAAGATTAAAACGTAAAACAATGCCAAAGTCTTCTCAAAGTGTTGCTAAAATGTCTTTAAAAGTTCGTTTGGTTTGCTAAATTATTCTTTTGACGCACATGGGTAAAAAATTGAAAACTTTAAAAGGAGTTAAAAGAGTTCTTTGTAAGACATCTTTATTTGTAAATCCTCTGATTTTTGGGAATATTAATTTGTACTCACATTTTTATAATCACATTATTTCAAATAATGGAAATTAATCAAATATAACTAAAAATATTTAATAATCCATGACACCATTTCCAAATAGAGCCACAAATGCATTGTAATATCGTGCCATCTTGATGTTGGAAATTAATGTTAAGTGACGAAATTAATTATTTAATTTCAATTGTATTAAATTTCGAATTTCCCATTTATGTGGTTTTAATAAATGTCAGATAATTAATTAGGAATGTGATAAATAAAGATATTAAAAGATTTGGGTAAACCTTATCCGTTAGTCACATGATGGTTAGTGGCATTAGTGGGAGACTTGAAAGAGTCCCACCTTGACTAGGATTCCGGCGCTCTTCCCCTTATAAATAGAGACCTCTACACCATCTAGAGTCATCTCATAACACACTATTTCTGAGGTGGGAGAGAAACTCCGAGATTCCATTAGAGTGCATTTTTTCCAAGAAGGCAGATCGATGGAGCAATTAATCAAGATTGATCTTTGATCAAGGTATGCCTTATTTTCTATCTTTTAGACGTATTTTGTGAAAACATGAAGATCTAAGATCCTTTTATTAAGAACAATTGTATGTTAAACTTTAATCATATTAATGTGTTCATGATTAATATTAGGGTGTTCTTAAGAATGATTATATATGTGGTATCAGAGCTAAAGTTTAAGATCTCATGATTTTCCTTATTGATGTTCGTCTATAATGATATATGTGCCTGAGACTTTCTGCGACATTTTATTTTTGTCATTAAATTATTTTTGTGCCTGAGACCTTCTGCGACGTCTTATTTCTGTCATTAAATCTGCTCTTAAAGTGTGTCTGAGATTTTCTGTGACATTTTTCTTCTGTCGCCAATACTCACTGGTGAGAATGAAAGGTCAAAACTTGCTCAGAATTTTACGAAACTGACATGGTCGACTGGAAACGTCGAAATAAACAAAACCCATTGTATACAATGGGCACCACCTTACTTTTGCGTTTTGACGTCGTTAAGGCTCTCAAAACCCCATTTTTGCCATTTTAGGAAATAATCTCGGGGATTATAACTCTTTACAGAAAATTGATATTAACGTTCCGCAAAAAGTTTTGATTTTTTGGCATGTTTTACTTCAATTCCATGGTGAAAAATCATTTTTGCCATTTTTGGCAAAATTCATGTATTACGTGTTTTTATACCTGGGCAATTATGTTTTTGAGGCATTCGAGCTACTATTGGTATCTTTGTGATTACTGATAGATTACATATTATAGTTAATATTAATGCATGATTAACTATATTTAAGTTGAGACATGTAAATAATTATTCATTTGAGTTAAGTCAAAGGCCAAACACAGACTGAGACTGCATGTACGAATAATATACTTACATTCATTAAAGACTTATTCTAATGTTAGTTATAAAATTGGATTGAGGCGCAACACATGCTAATATCTGAATTGAACAACATTAGAACCAGTTTTGTAAAAACAGAATAGTTGACATTAAGTCCATTAATCATGGTATTAAATGAATTAGGCAACAAACACAGATGCCAAAATTATGGGACCATGATAAATGAATTATAGGGTAATATATCTTTACAATCTGAATATTATGTGATGATTAACACAGATTCCATGATATTCGGAATGTAGATGAAATATACCAAAATTTTAGTCAACAATTCAATATTCGACCCTTGCAATTTTTGTTGTGTGTGAAAATTTAAGTTTTCCCATATTTCATGTATGTTTTATCTAGAACTGTGATAAAACCTTGCTCTAATGATCCTTTTTAGTTGAATATTCGTGCGAAACACATGCCAACATATTTCATATGGTCGGATATTAGACTTGTGTTATTGTTAATATTCATATTTTGATGAATCTCGTGCGAAACACAAGCCAATGATTCATATTGTTGAATATTATGATATTCATGTTTTAATGAGTCTCGTGCCAAACACAGGCCAACGATTCATGTGGTTGAAAATCAGAATTATTGTTTATTTTAAGGCTAGTACTCCCATTAAGTTGAATTAAATGCCAAACACAGGCTACAATTCATATGTGCGGATACTAGATCTATTCGTTGCATGCATGCATATTTGAATGCATGACTTGCAAATTTTGAGACTCATAAGTAGTTATTCATTCAGTTTAATCAAATGCCAAATACAGGCTAAGATTACATGTGAAGATACTATACTTGTAGTCATTTCAGATTATCCTAATGTTTGTTATAAGGTTAAATTGAAGCGCAACACATGCTGAAATTTGAATCAAATAAACATTGGAATTTTTGTAAATGTTAAATAATTGGCATCAATGTTAAAAGTCATATTTACATATGTCACTAGTATGATAATTGTGATTATAACCATATTGTGCATTAGTATGACCATGAATGATTTGGGTCAATATTTCTGATTTGTTACTCATACATAAGTGATGAAGCGAAAGTAAATGATTTATGTCTTCCATTTACTATTATTTGTGTAATATCTCATGTAAACTCTTTGTCTATTTGATTTTCACATTATGTCTAATTTTTCGTGAATTTCAAATTAAGGAATAGACAATATAATTATTCACGTATTACGGGTATTTTGCACATGTATGCGTATCTCTTATATTTATATAATACATGGTTTGGTGTTCATTAAAGTGCTCCATTCCAGAAGATATAAATATTGGACTAATGCAATAATATCATGCATATTTTGGTTGCCTACGGGTCCATGTATGATATTGAATGCTAGGATGATGATACTTTATGATGTTGCATACATATTATTGTTTATTCATTTATTGTGATTACAATAATTGAACAAAATGTTAGTGGTGATATATATTTTGGGAAGGTAATAATGGTCGTCAAACACAGATGCCATAATTTCTTTCACTATCATATTACCAATTAAGTTTATGAAAACCATAAACATGAATAATTTAGCTTATTGATCATGCGATATTTAATGAAAATAAGTGAAAAATTTATTGACTTGTGTATGTAAGTCTTTACGTAATGTAATATTCATATTATGAAATGTTTGGTAGTCACCACAGTGACCCGACTAGAATTGCAATGAATATTAAATGTAAAGATGATGGTAGTAGTAACTCATTATGCTTATAATTGTAAAGATATTAATGGGTTATATTGAGTTTATTTCTTCAAGCAAGGTTATTCCTTACAGGGAATCAATTTTGAGTGATTGAATGAACATCATAGATCACATACATTATTATAGTATGTGAAAATAAGTTGTGCACAAATGTCGTGTACAATATAATGAAATAACATTATACCCAATAAAGTAATCTACAAGCATCATATAATCGATATTTCACGGTTACTACTGACAAAAACTCACGGTTATGCACTCAATTTATCATGTAATCGATGTGTGTGTTGTTAAATCAAAGCATTAATGAAGTGAGCAATTTATCTCATTATCTTATCACATGTTATTGTATCCCATTTTATTTCTCTAAAATTTCATATTTAATTTGGTTAAACAAATTAAGTTTGTTTACATATTGCACACTCGGACTAATAATGATAAAGATAATATGTATCTTTTATGATTTGAAATGAGTTTTTCATCTCAGTAGAGTTTTCAAGTTATACTTACTATGTTATAAAAAGTATTTACTTTTGATGCAAGGATTTCTTACAAAACAAACTAGAAATGCTAATAAGATTCTTTTCTTTTGTACTTGGGGAATCAAATCGCCATTTGTTTTCATAAACCCTCAATTTCTTTTGGAAAATGTTTGTCTAAACTTGATCGTGAGGGATATGTTCTAAAGAATCTTTTGATGTATATTTTTTCAAGGGTTATGGTTTTAGTTTTGATGTTTTGTACAAAATAAAGTTTGGACATAGTTCTTTAAAGATTTGTTTGATCCTGCATCATAATCCTAGCGTTTTTTTTTATGAAACTCTTTAAATCTTGTACCAAATTAAATCTAGACTCTTTTTCATAATTTTCGTGGACAAGCTTTTTGTAATGTCTCTTACAAATTTTGATAGTCGAGTTGTGCTCTTAAGGTATTACGATGTCTAATATAAGGATGACCTATGTGGCCCAAGTGGGAGATTATGAGAAACTTCCCTTAAAGTGGACCTACATAGATCATATAATTGTCATTGACACGTATTTATTGCATTAAAGTCAAATTCATTATGAAAGGTGAAATTAGTGGTAGTAGAAAATCATGAAATATGATTATAAAGGAAGGTAGGGTATTTATCCCATTATAGATAACCTTCTTGAGGTTATAAAGGAAGGTAGGTACTTATCCCATTAACGATAACCTTCTTGAATCCTTGTTCTTTTAGTTGTTAGATTGTTTAAACAACAAAGAACAAATAAATGGTCAACCACTAAATGATAGTATTGTCACCATGAGAGAAATGTAGATATAATCATAAGGAATAGTATTAAGAAGATCTTAAAAGGTCTACTATCCTCGATGATTATGTGGTGTATCTGCATGAACATGAATTTGGCGTAGGAATAAATAATGACATGGTTTTATTTTCAAAAGTCATAAGAAGTGAAACTAATGGACTACAACTAAGGTTAAAATCTCGTTGAATTACATAATTGATGCACAAAAGTCGGGTATAAGGAGGTCATCAAGACCAAACGCGACACTAACGGTAGTTAAACGAGATAAAGTTAAATTGTAGTAAAATATTTCACTATTAATGAAGAAAAGGTTATAAATGAACCTTTTCAATTATATGTAAGGACATGGAATTCCTATGACATTAGTAGCTCATTATGATTGAGAGTTACACGAAGTGGATGTGAAAATTACTTTTTGAATTCTAATAAACCATGCGTATATGTTTATGAGATCATTTTATAAACATAAGTTTCCCACATGACGCATTTTAAGAAATAATATCATTATTTTTTTTAATCGTTGTATATTTGTATACACCTTAAGATCAGTGGGAGTAAGTTTATATATTTTCTCTATATACAAGCACGGATTTAGAAAGTAGAGAATCAAAATAATTTTATGGGTTTAAAAGTTGTGTATGAAGTAATGAGATACTTAAAGGACTACATGCTCACATTTATGATGTATGTGTTCATTTAAATATGAACAATTATTGTGACTCAGATTTACTGTTTGTACGGATGGTACGAAGTTCACTCTTGCTTAAGTATGTTTGTTTTGGTTTATCAACCAATATAATGAAGGAGTGCAACACAAACCATCCATTAAGTATTGTGAAAACTGAGTTTGTAGTATGCTTGATGCTACAACTTATGTATTTTGGCAGCGTGACTTCATTTCGGGACTTGGAGTTGTCGACACTATTATCAAGTCGCTGAAATATTATGATAAGGTCGCTGCAATCTTCTTTATGAAGAAATGTTAGGTATTCCTAAAGTAACTAAGCACGTTGAATGAAATACCTATCAGTTAAAGAAGAAATTCAGAAACAAAGAGTGTCAATTGATCACATCAGTACGCGTGATAACATAGCAGATCCTCTTACGAAAGGACCATCTCCGAAGACCTTTATGGAACATGTCAAAGAGATGGGTCTCGATTAGTTAGACTATGATTGCTATTTTGGCTTAGTTGTTTGACACCATTACTTGAATTCAATAAAAGTGTTTCTGATTTCAATTATTTCTGTCTTTTGAGAAAGCATGCATAAAATTATGAATTATTGTTGACAGAAATAGTCCTTATTGAAAAGGACATTATGGGGCCATTATAATACCCAATATTAAAGGCTTAGTTGAATGAAACATTGGTGTTGTGGTACATGGAAGGAACCATGCTCTTGAATAGTATGGAACCGCCATGACTCGCATCCGTGAATCATTTGATTCAGCAAAATAAATTTATCAATGATTGTGCACCTTATGATACCTAATCTAATTATGCGAATTATTAAGACCAAGTGGGAGACTGTTGGAAATTAATGTTAAGTGACGAAATTAATTATTTAATTTCAATTGTATTAAATTCCGAATTTCCCATTTATGTGGTTTTAATAAATGTCAGATAATTAATTAGGAATGTGATAAATAAAGATATTAAAAGATTTGGGTAAACCTTATCCGTTAGTCACATGATGGTTAGTGGCATTAGTGGGAGACTTGAAAGAGTCCCACCTTGACTAGGATTCCGGCGCTCTTCCCCTTATAAATAGAGACCTCTACACCATCTAGAGTCATCTCATAACACACTATTTCTGAGGTGGGAGAGAAACTCCGAGATTCCATTAGAGTGCATTTTTTCCAAGAAGGCAGATCGATGGAGCAATTAATCAAGATTGATCTTTGATCAAGGTATGCCTTATTTTCTATCTTTTAGACGTATTTTGTGAAAACATGAAGATCTAAGATCCTTTTATTAAGAACAATTGTATGTTAAACTTTAATCATATTAATGTGTTCATGATTAATATTAGGGTGTTCTTAAGAATGATTTTATACTTGATACTTGACCCATTATCCGCGATCCTTATAGGGAAAAGTAAAATAATTAATGCTTCTCAAATTCAAATATAAAATAATCTGTATATTCGAAACACTTTCATAATACGTCCATCGTGTCTAATTACATGAAATACAGTATTGTGCACAATTATCTTATTTCCTTTGTAAACTTGAAAAAAATCGCATTGGGAAAGCATGCCCCATGAATAACTCTTAAAACAAGATTATATACAAATATACAAATATATAGTTATTATGTTACCATGTGTAAACCTGCAAAAAAATTATTATATATTTATTTTTAATGATTTTAATTTGTACTCGTATTTGTATACATATTATTTAAAATATTTGAAATCAATTGAATATAACTAAAAATATTTAATAATTAATGATACTTGATCTAAATTGAGTGGCAAACGCATCATAGTTTTGTACCAGCTTGATGCTTTGAACCAATTTATGTTATCCTTGTAGTTATAAATAAAATACTAATGCATCCGGGATTCATTTTGGGATTCATATATAAAATCATTTTTTAGATTCAAAATAGTTTCATAATATGTCCAACGTGTCTAATTACATTAAATACAAGAATGATATGCACAATTTTCTTATTTCCTGAAACTTGAAAAAAAAACATTGGAAAAACATACACCTTGAATAATTCTTGCAACAAGATTAATTACTAATTTCCAAATTTATCATAAGAGCAATAGGAGGAATGTTATGAATACTAAAGAAGCACACCAAAAGTCATATGGAATATTGTTGCGGTGAAATAAATTATTGTAACGTTATCAATAATTAATTTAATAATGTCACTTATTATTAAATGAAATTAATCAAACTATTTTTCAAAGCCTGCACTTTCTAACAATAATATGTTTCAGTTCCGAGAGAGAGAGAGTGAGAGGGAGAGAGAGATTAATTGGTTGTTTATTTTTCCATCTTCTACTTAAAGGATTGATTGGTTGCTTTAGGTATCCAAATCAGACAAATAAATATACAAACCGTATCTATACTTGTATACCAAGAAAGCAACACTCCCCGAAATCCCGAGTAAATAAAATGATGTCGTGAATCGTGATCTTCAAGTCAATGAATAGAGATGATTGATTATGAATTTCTAACTGTAAAATATCACAAGTTGATCTTAAGTTATTATAATATATCTGAAGATTATAATGCAACAAGCAAAGCATCTTTAGGTCAAGTTCACCAAGGAATAAATAGTACGTATACTGAGTTATTGCCTAATCTAGGAGCTACTAGTTTAATAAGAATTCAATGCCAATCATCCCTTAACAATTGGCTTAAAAAAATATGTTTGGTTGTTTAAGAAACCACTCAAAGCTATGACACTATTTAGTCTACGTTTAGCTAAGCAACAAAACACTTCACTATGTTGTAATTGGTTTGTAATAATCATATCTTAACATAAACACTGGTTACGTTGATGCACCAATCCAAATTTATCGTCAGCCTTTCTTGCCCAAAAATTGATTCCATAAGCAATACAAAAATAAACACAACACACAGACACATATATATATATATATATAACAATGCTCTTGTTGAGGACCGGACATATGTCACCTAACGGTGCCCCTAGAAATTATTGTCTAAATTATAGGCACACTTTCTCTCTTTTTTGGGCTCACCGCCAGGTGACACATGTCCAGTCTGCATTCTTAAAATGCGGACTAGTCCGCACAAGAGCAGGATTACATATATATATATATATATATATATATATATATATATATATATATATATATATATATATATATATATATAGAGAGAGAGAGAGAGAGAGAGAGAGAGAGAGAGAGAGAGAGAGAGAGAGAGAGAGGTTCTCATGCATACCTCAGTTTGCATATGGCTGGCGCAGACCATTTTTTGATAAAATAGTAAAAAAAATATTTTTGAGCAAATTTTTTTTTATGATTTTTAAACATTTCAGTAAGACCATAAATTTTTAAAAAATCGGTCAAACTTTATCAGTTTTTAAGAACTTAAAAACCGACAAAGTTTGACAGATTTTTTTAAAATAGCAAAACAATTCATTTTTAGTTCATAAAACTGACAAAGTTTGACCGATTTTTTTAAAATAGCAAAACAATTCATTTTTAGTTGATTTTTTTCATGGTCCTACTGAAATGTTTAAAAACGATAAAAAAAATATCAGCCCAAAATTATTTTTTTTACTATTTTAAAAAAATGATCCGCACGGAGGGTATGAAACTGGGTATACATATATATATAGGTCTGTCAATGGATCGGATTTTATCCAAATCCGAATCTGATCCATTTAAGCAGATATGGATCATGCGTAAAATTCGATTATTCGATTACCCGATTACCCGTTTATTAAATGGAGCGAATTTGAATTCATATACTCCGATCAGTTAATAATCCGATCCGATTAATATTTTTAATATATATATATATATATATATATATATATATACAGTCCTGCTCTTGTGCGGACTAGTCTGCATTTTAAGAATGCAGATCGGACATGTGTCACCTGGCGGTGAGCCCAAAAAAGAGAAAGAGTATGACTATAATTTAGGCGATAATTTCTAGGGGCACTGTTAGGTGACACATGTCTGTTCCGCATTCTTAAAATGCGGATTAGTCCGCACATGAGCATTATATATATATATATATATAGTATTTAATACTATTTTAAATATATATTATAATAGTTCTTTATGTCATTATCTGTTTTTTTGAAACATTTGCAAATTAAATTTATGAAATAAGAGTTGAAAATTAAAATATTTCAAATCTAGTGGTCAAAAGTATATTTGGATGGATAATCGGATCGGATCGGATCCGAATCCATTTAATATAAACGGATATGGATTTGAATTTGGATTTGCCTGCTCCGATTCGTCGGATAATCGGATCGGATCCGAATCTGTTTAACATAAAAGGATATGAAATTGGATTTGCCTAATCTGGTCCGAATCCGATCTGTTTACAGGCCTATACGCAGGCTCTCGTGCATACCAAGTTTATGTGCTTGCTAGTGCAAATCTATTTTTATAAAATATTAAAGAAAATATTTTTGAGTTGAATTTTTTTATGTGAAATTTAAACGTTTCAAGGGATCCGTATAAAAAAATCAACTCAAAATAACTTCTTTTGATATTTTTAAAAAATCGGTATGTAAACTTGGTATGTATATATATAAAATAATGCTCTTGTGCGGAGTGTTCCGCATTTTAACAGTGCTGATCGGACAGCCTAGAAATTATTGGTTAAATTATAGGCGATCTCTCTCTCTTTTCTGGGTTCACAGCTACGTGACACATGTTCAATCCGCACTGTTAAAATGCAGACTGCGCCGCACAAGAACAGTATTATATATATATATATATATATATATATATATATATATATATATATATATATATATATATATATATATAGAGAGAGAGAGAGAGAGAGAGAGAGAGAGAGAGAGAGAGAGAGAGAGAGAGAGAGCATTGCTCTAGTACGGACCAATCCGCATTTTAAGAGTGCGGACCAGACATGTGTCACCTGACGGTGGCCCTAGAAATTATCGATTTAATTATATATATATATATATATATATAGTACTGCTCTTGTATGGATCAGTCCGCATTTTAAGAGTTCGGTTCGAACATGTGTCCCCTGGCGGTGCGTCCAGAAAAGAGAGAGTGTGTGCCTATAATTTATCCGATAATTTCTTAGCCACCGCCAGGTGACACATGTCCGGTTAGCACTCTTAAAATGCGGAGTCCGCATTTTAAGAGTGCGGACCGGTCATGTGTCACCTGGCGGTGAGCCCATAAAAGAGAGAGAGTGTGCCTATAATTTAGGTGATAATTTTTAGGGGCACCGTTAGGTAATACATGTGTGGACTAGTCCGCACCTTGTGCGGATTAGTCTGCATTTTAAGAATGCGGACTGGACATGTGTCACCTGACGGTGAGCCCAGAAAAGAGAGAGAGTGTCCCTATAATTTAGGCGATAATTTATAGGCGCACCGTTAGGTGACACATGTCCGGTCCACATTCTTAAAATGCGGAGTAGTCGCACAAGAGCATTATATATATATATATATATATATATATATATATATATATATATATATATATAGAGAGAGAGAGAGAGAGAGAGAGAGAGAGAGAGAGTAACTCAATTATGAAGTAACAAAAGATAAAAATAATACGTACATCAAAATTAAAATCACAAGAGTCGACAAGATGTTACTTAAGAGATTCCATAGTACAAAAATTAAACGATCAAATAAAAAGGCTTGCTTGTAAGTGCCATCGTCAATAATTTGTGTTATCTTATCTGGTTTTGTTTTCTGCAGAAGTGAAACATGACATAAGATTACACCAAAGGATTAAACAATATGATCGACAAAGTCATGACGGATATAGACTAAAAATATTCCAAGATTTAAGACTTAAACTGTGGATCTAAAAATATTAAAAAATCTTCTATTGTAGTGCCTCTCAAAACTCGAGCACTGTCTGTACATTTGTTTAACAAACATTTATACATAATTCGAACTTTGGAACCTTAATCACTTATAAGTTTCCGATCATATGGTAGTAATCAGATCTTGCTACAAACTGTTAATTGCATATTTGCAACATATAATTCTGTCTCCTAAAAATCTACTCAAGTGTAGAAAGATAGATTGAGGACCAATGTGCCACATGAAATATGGACTCTCCTTTATCCTAAAAAAAGCATAATATTTAATGTTTCACCTTTTCTGCTTTGAGAACAATCGTACGTATTGTTGCTAAATATATGGCTAATGTCAAATCCATCCTCCTAAAACATGCTTTTACAAAAAAAATCATCTCTAAAAAAATTTCAAATTTCAAAAATGTTAATACATTTTTCTACAACAGCAAATTTTTCAAATTTTAAAAAATCACTTTAAATATTTTGCGTTTCATTGTTCCTTTCAAAGGATAATAATATTCCCCTGAAAGAGTAGACAAAAATGTCTTCATTATCAAGAGAAGCATGTGCATGACCGCTATTTATTCTTCTTCACAACCAAACTCTTAGTTGGAACTGTAGTTTTTTTTTTGCAACCAATCCTGATAGCTTAAAAATGTTCAGTATGGTTCACTATAGGACAAACAGGGGCCTAAAACAAATGTGTACGTGGGACTGATTTTTCACACCTAGCTCTTGTATCCACCCGCATGTGGGCTGTCAGTAGTTCTTTAACAAATCCTGGAAGAAGGACTAAGTTCTTAAAGACATGTCCTTTGTGGGCCAGCTTTCCTCTCCTTTCACAAATTCTACTTGGTGAGGAATTGTCCACTTATTCCGGCAGTGAAACTCCATTTGAGGATTTTTGTTGAATCGTTATCAACTCTGCAGTTGTTGCTTTACAATTTGGAGAGTTTATGCCCCTCACGATTCACGAACAGTTCTAATTTAGAGAAACACGTGTTGCTTTATTATTTTCAATTAGACTCCTTTAGAAATTTGAGGACAGTTAATGTCTCTCATTTTTTAAAGTTTATGTGAGTCCCATAAAGTATTTGTGAATCTCGTAAGTTATCAGTGAATTTTTGTATAATATTTATGAGATATTCATAAAGTATCTATCAATTGGTAAAGTGCCTTTGAATTTTGTTAACTTTATGGATTGCATCCAATTAATTTTATTTCACTGCACCAAAATAAACTTTTAATAACATATCATTTTTATATTACTAACTATATTTTAGCATTACTAATTGTAACAGTAAATTTCCATTACTAATTTAAGTTAAGTGTTACTAATTTAAGTTTACAAATTAAAAAAAAAAGTTAAATTATAAATAAATTATTTTAATACTATACCAAAACGAGAGAAGCCTGTAAACATATTTTCCCCACTCATTTTCCTCCATTTTTCCCTCCCAAATAAAAAATCTAATTTCCACATCCTCTCTCCAATTCTTCTCCTTGATCCTCAAAGAATCTACACTCCAAACAATAAATAATCTCATTATTTTTCTGAAGAAACGATGAAAAAAGACCTATCACGGTAACCCTAACTCACCGATCGAAAAGATTGTTGGAGCCAAGATTACATAAAACTCCTCGGACCGATGTTCAGTGTAAGAACAAGATTGAGAAAGCAAAGATGATTTCCGGTAGTCAAAGTAAATGTACACTATAAACTTGAGTATGTTATATTACACTTATATTTCTTCATTTGCAATGATTCATTTTTGTAATGATTTGGCTTTTTTATTGTACTCTCTCTATGCATACAATATTATTTTTGTTTTTACGGTTAGTAAAAAGTCCACGTACATATTTATGTTGCTCCTAATCATCATAATTTCTATTTTTTTCAAGTATAGATTCAATCTTTGTTTTTTTAAGATCTATGTTTTTCCTTTTTAATTAACACCTAATTGATTTATTCTAATGTGGTTAGAACCATATATGCTCTTCTGTGAAACGTGTACTAGCTTACATGACTTTTATGTTTCTTACATTTTTTATGAAGGTTCAAAGTGGATTATTCATATGCATATCACGTGTTTGACAATATGTCGCAGATGTCGACTTTTGGATTTTATTGTGAATACTTAGTGTACATCCCAAACGTGGTAGTGTATGCGCGACCGAGTGCATTTAAATCTTTTAATCCGATTTTATTATGAAGAGACAACATTGAGAAGTTTCTTTCTATGCTCTGGTTTATTGAATTTCTAGACCCTCATAAGTTTCTAAAGTTTGGGAAAATATATGTTATTGTTTTCAGTCACAAATTTTTTTCATCGTTTTGAAATTGGCTTCCTCTAATTTATTGACTCTAAGTTTGATATATTCAGTGTGTGTATTTCATTGCATGCTTTTGGTTGCTCTTATATAATATTCAAAATAACTTTCGTATCACATTTCTGGGCCCCTTCATTGCATGTTTTTGTTGAATTGATAAGAATGTCTTCATTAAAGTTCGTCGATATTAGCTTTTAATATCCCTCCTAATGCAAATCCACATCACTCCCTTTTAATTGTGGTTATTATAGCCAGAGGAGATCCCATAGGTTGAGGTTGGAGCCGAGTTTGTTGTTAAGTCCACATGAGTTTTAACTCATAAGGACAAAGATGGAAATGACAAAGATGTTGGCCATATCAAGGTGCATGACCTGCTCATTTTCCACTATTTGAATCGTATTACATAATTAGGTCCTCATTATAATTTCAACACATAATTCAATTTTTTTTTAATTTTTTTTTTCGTGTGGTTGATTTCCCGGAAGGTGCAAAGAAGGTCGGTATTTCTTCTCCAAGAAAGGGTGTTCCCATGTTTGTTATTGGTATGAATGAGAAAGAATACATGTCTGATATTGACATTATTTCTAATGCTAGTTGCACTACCAACTATACAATTCAGATATTAACATTGGAAAAGGTAAATTTTGCACCCTATGAAATGTTGAGGGCTCTTTACAAAATTTAAATTTTATACTTAGATGAAACACTGAATTTCAATATGGAATATGAATGTGGTCAAAGGAAGACTATATTAACTTCAAGGGATTTATGGTGATCATTTATCACTCTCTGATCTTATTCTACTGGTTGGAGATAATCTTCCTTATAGTTCCCATAACAATAAGAACATTAATTATTTTTTTACATGCATGGACTTCAATGCAGATAGGTAATGCGTTGTTGGAAGACAAAACTAGTCAAAAAGGGATGATTGATTACGTGTGGGATCACGTCGTGAAATCTGATCGTTTATACAACGACATCAAGACAAAATGCAAATTCAGTAATGAACATCCATCCAAAAATTGTAATTATGCCCTATATGAATACTTTGATGTTTACAAAATCATAGACATGTACAATTTGTATTCCCCTACATGTATCAACAGTAACATCACCAGCACTAGACAATGCCCAATGATTAAGGGCACTTCTCCTCAGTTATGCTCCAAAATTGTGAGTTCTCATAATTGTAATTTGTAATCTCACCATTATTCAACAACTATGATGTGAGATAAAATTATGAAGAATTCAAAATTTTAGTTTTACAAAATTAATGGCACAAGAAGCCAATTGGTTATGACTCATGTGTCTCAGACTATACTATGATGTGTTGAATTACTAGACAACACTATTTCAGATTAAAATGGCAGAGTTTAGTATGTTGGCATGCTCACTACATTTTTAATAGATCATGTAATTGCACCTAATCGTTTTTACGTACTAATATAGAAATTTCCCATTTAAATGAAATATTTGATGTTTATTAGAAGAAAAAGTATTGTTTCTGCCTAAAATTTATAAGCTTGCAATACATTTAAACACATTGAAATCGATTAGATCTCGATTTAATGATTTGAGTCAGTCCGATCCCCCCTCGTAAATAAATATTGGCTTTGCCTCTACCTTATAGGCTTCTAGCCTGCTTACGAAAAGAAACTATAAATTAAGTAATTTAACATTAGTTCAGGTTGGATGCAAGTTATTTCCATGTATATCATTAATACTATTTGGTCTGCCTTTTTTTTATACTGTTATTGGCCTTTGATTTCTAATTTTCTTTTTACAAATTTTAGGAAGAAATAATTAAGCCTGCGCTGAAGGGAACACTTAATATGACAATGTTATTCAAGTGCTTTATTTCTTGAAATTCTGAGTTGGAATTTTGAATGACCAAGGCATGTTGAATCCTCGAGCCTCGAAATCTCAGGTCATTTTCTAAATAGACAGTTGTATATTATAATACATGGTGGAAATTGAACTACAACTAATCCCAATCAGTTCTCTTGGTCTGAGGCCTTCCATGTTCCCCTTACCAAGATTTCAGATGAATCTTGTTATGGGGAATTCATCTCTTTAAGGTATTTATTTCCATTCTTATCGACAAAGAGATCTTTAATGTATATTTACTTAAAGATATTTAAGGTATTTTAGTAATGATATATTTTACAGAGAGATTTTTAAGGACCTCATCATACCATTACTAAAGTAAAATACCGTTACTATTGGTTATAAGTGTGTCTCTTTCTTCAATTTCAAACTTTAGTTGGGAATTATGTGGGATGAAATTGAGAGACCTCTTAATTTCAAAGATCTCTCGGAGATTCACCATGAATCAAAAAGGGATGATCTAAATTCTACCATTTTCAAGCTTAAGGGGATTGAGAGTAAGCTTGTTTGTATACTACATTTAGGCATTAATAAATAGCGGAGTTCTCAATAAATGAAGATGTAATTGAAATATTACCTGTAGATTGTGATGAGTACGAGAGGTCGTTACTCATCTCCTGGATGAGTTTTTTAGAAGACTTTTGGCTTTTCTTCTGTATTCATTAAATCTACACTTATGGAGAATGGAGTAGATGACTCTGCCAACCCCGTGACAATGATCAACGAAGAAATTCATGTCATTAGTTGTGGGTAAGAAGAGAAGACTTCACGGGGTAAAGAGGTATGCTTTCTCTCATATCGAGTTTTTTCCCAAACTTGAATTTCAACATCACCCATGTATTAGATTTGTTTAATTTTAATATATTATCTCTTCACAGATTGGATGGATTTATGGGTCCGTCGCAAAGGATATCTTGACGGGTTTCAAAATTCATTGTTGAAAATGGAGATATATTTACTGTATGCTCGTAAGACCTGAATTTATAGGGTCAACTCCCATAAACTTATGCGAGTTTCCTTATTTCTTTCATTTTTGCCTCTTCAATCAACATCTATTCAATTGTGCATCATCCCTCAAAACTATTAAATCTCTATTTGACTCTTAAATTTATACCATTTTTTCGTACAAACATTTTGTTCTCGATGTCAAAGACTTCTACTATTTACCGTGGAGTATAACTCTTTCAAATGTGGCTTGTAATATAGTTTAAAAATAAAATTCTAACACGCGGAAAGATTAAGAGATAGATCTAAGTCAATCAAAGAATTTTATATTTTTGCATCTTTTAATGAATAATGTTGACCTTCCATGAGAACTATCTATATTATTATGTTTTAAATTGATTTTGCATTTTAAAATTGCTTCCTAGAGTTACAAGTGATCCTCACTTAAATCATTGTATTAGGCAATATAAAAAATGGGACAAGCTTGGGGGTGTATTCAAGTGGATCAATCAAATGTTGTTATTAAAGAAAATTTTGGGAAATTTGATGATGTATGCCATGGCGTATAGGAAACCAATCAGCAGGTTTTCTTTCGTTACATGTGCACCAGCTTGATGTTCAATGTGAAACAAAGACCAAGGCTTGTAACATGCTAATTCTTTTGGCAACGTTTCTCTCTTTTTCTTCTTATTCCCTGTTTTATTTGAAAAGGTATTTACAATTATGTGGAATTTGGAAGATGACTATATGTCTAGAAACTTATAAAATAACCATATAGTAGGGTTGATCTATGGTTTTGTTGTATTCACTACACCAAAAAACGAGATTTGTAACTGCTAATAGTAGTTACAAATGACCTTTATAACCGCTCTTTGCGGTCACGATTTGGGGGGTCACAAAACAATAATTATCACCCCTAACAACAGTCACCAATTTTTATAACCCCTATGGGGGTTATGAATGATCACCCCTATTTGTAAATACTTTCAGCAGTTACGAATCTAATATTTGTAACCACTGTCAGTAGTTACGAATCTAATATTTATAACTGCTGTCAGTAGTTACAAAAATGACAGTAGTGACAAGTTTAATATTTGTGACTTCTATTAGCAGTTACGAATCTAATATGTGTGAGTGCTATTAGCAGTTACAAAAGTTGTATTTGTTAAATGTGGTTAGAGCTATTACAAAAATCTTTATATTTTCACAAAATGATAAAATGATGAGAGTAGAATAAATATCATGAACATGTAACAAGAGTAAAAGATTCAACAACATTTCATTTATAATTCAGACATTACAAATATCCCATACACATAAAACTTATTTAAACTTAATTTAACATCAAACAAACCCTTCTTGGGTGCCAAGTACAAAATGAACATAGAATACAAAATAAACTAAAAATAACGATACAACACTTCAATGACATGAAATGTCATGAACATGTAACAAACCATTCTAAACCTAGATCATGGGTTACCACGCGGTGGATAGGCTTCGTGAACTCTAGGTAAATCAACTGTGGGGGGTATTGGTGCAGTGACAGCCTCCCTCGTGTACTCAGAAGTACGCCTGCTGAGCAAGTTCAATGGGCTCAAATTTTTTTAATATAGAGCCTCGATATCCATTGACTTGTGCTTGTATTTCTTGCCACGAAGTGTAAACACCAGGATTTAAGCCTTTGAATACTTCGTATGCCGGGTATGCCATGTGTATGACTGCAAATAATAAAATGTAACTATGTTAGTTAAACTAGTAGTAACTGTAGTCAATGGTAAATAATATAGCAACGACGTCTGTAGAATAAAGAATAGTTATATTATATGGTGGGGTTTTAATAGGCATTAATATGTCTTGAATATTCTTTAAGTCTATGAATGTGGATTTTTGGCTTAATTTTTGAATAATGATGTATATAAGTTTATGATAAAGTACTTATTGTGTGTATTGTTTTGGAAATATAGAAGAGCCCATATAAATCTATGTATGAAGGCATGAAGATGAATAGGAATGTTATTTTTCAGCAGCTTATCAAGTCTGTTAAAGAAATCAGTTGCCAAAAATTACTTCCAAGTTAGTGATGATGAAGAGCTCTGGATTTTTCATTCTCCGATCGAAATCTACCTACCTTGGGCACGGAGCTACGAAAATAGACAAAACAAGTCTAGATCCAACAACCTTCACACTGAACAACTCCCGCGTTAACACTGAACAACTCGTAGCTACTTCACCTTTGGATACAACTCCCGCATTAACAACTTTATCAACAGAAGCTTCAACCTCTTCAATTTCAACGCAAAAAACAAGTCCAGATCCAACAGCCTTCACACTGAACAAACACAACGTTACATTATAAACTTTTAATCAGAAAATAAAAACAAGACAAATAAAAAAGTAATTAAAACGTGCAAGTATGACATGCACAAAAGCAACGAAAATGTACCAACGAAAAATATATACTCAGTACAAAGTATTGAATAAAAATAAGGTCTAAACTTATATGTAATGCACATAATGGATTATCGTTATGTGTAATCATTTACATATATATGTTATAGCTGTATGTATACATCTTCTTATGAAGATTCGCACATATAAATGCATAGATACGAAAAAACAATAGTCCAATTATTTACAGATATACATCTATTATATCTATTTGTATCATTATCAACAATAGAATAGCCAAACTCGATAAATAAAAGTACACAGATAAGAAAAAACATGTGAAAAAATGATAAATGTCATAAATAGTGTTTTTACATCTACATCTAAGCAGATCTTGAAAAAACAAAAAATCGTTGAACAATTGGATTTTTCATTCTCCGATCGGATAAGACTTTCATTGATTGAAATCTACGTTATTAATGTGATGTAGTGTACCCGTGAAGAAAATTTCTTATGCTAAATACTTAAATCAACTTAAATTGGTTATTAAGAAGACTCAGTAGAGAACCTACCTCCATTAAAAGGAACCCAATATAAACGTACCATCAATTTCAATATTAAACTTATCAGTGTTCTTTTATCATATTAATCCTTTTGTAAGTACAAAATCCAGACTTTGAAGAGCAGTCCTTGTATTTGTTCCAAAAAAAGGTAGCCCAGAGACTATTTTGAGTTTTAAGATTCCCCCACAACTTCATACTAAAAGACTTACATAAATCTGGAAGAGATATAAAACCTAGACCTCCTTATTCAACAGGGAAACATAGTTTTTCCCATTTCAACTAGTGATTTCTTAAGACAAAATCAGACCAAGAATCTAATAAGAAGTTATCAAACACCCTTGGAATCTTGTTAAGAGTTTTATATGAAGGTTTTGAGGTAGCAATAACATGGATAGGATTTGAGGCTAGAATAGAAAGAATTAGAGTTCTTCTACTTGTAAATGAGAGAAATTTTGATTGCCAGCCTACTACCTTATGCTTGATTTTTAGAACCAGGTATTCAAAGTAGATATGGTTTCTTCTGCCATAAAAATGGTACATCCTAGGTATTTTAAAGGGGTCTTTTTATATTTGAGATTAGAAGCTTCAGAGATTGTTTTAATTCTTCTTCTACCCAAAGATTCATAGACTGTAAAGTTTCTATTCTCAAAATTAATGGCTAGGCCAGATGCTTTTTTAAATTTCCTCAAAAAGCATAAAAGGTTTCTCATACTTTTGAATTCCTCCATTACAAAATATTATAACAATCATATGCAAAACTTAGATTGTTGATCAGAGGGTTGCGTTAAGGATTGGAGAAAGGATTGAGTAAGCCATTAACAATAAGGTTATGAATTCCTCTATTCAAAACTTCAGCATCCAAAAAAAAGTCCAGGGGATAGAGGTGCATTTTTACCATTGATAATTTTGGAAAACCAACTGTTGAATAAACATCTCCATATTCTAGCAATCCAAACTTCAGAGAAACTAAATTTCTTTAAAGTTTTTAGGAGGAATAAGTAAGACACCCTATCATAAGACATGAACATATTTAATTTGATAACAATATTAGAGCCATCGACTTTCCTCCCAATTAATTTCATCATCTCTTAACTGTGACACCCCGCCTAATAAAATACCGGGTGATCAGTCATATACCAAATTAAAACAGGAATCCCAGTTGATTCATCCTTAGCATCACTTTCGAAAACCTTTTTTTTTAAACTTACTAACCACCTAGTATTCCAAAAAGCTGATGCCAAATTTTATATTTTTAATTAAACAATCAATAACATGCGGAAAGATAATATGAGTCATACACCACGACTGAATTAAATCAACTGAATAAATAATAAACTATATGCCGAATAAATCATCGGTCACCAAAGTAAATAGTCCAATCAAATATTAAACACCTGAATAAATAAATCTGAAAACTGTACTGAAAGTCTGGGTGACAAGCCCTAAGTAAAACTGAAACTGATAATTGATTCCTACTCTAGGAAGGAATGAATGACGCGTCTAAACCAAACTCCTGCTAGCATCCACATGTGTCGTAGATCCGCGTCCTTGGAATAGAATATCAATCCTGACGTCCCTATGGCTAGACACCTAAAAGGTTTTGAAAATAATTTTATAGCAAGGGTTAGAACCCAAAACATTTTGAAAATATTTAGCAAGTGAATTAACTGCAGTAATTAAAAATATATGAATGCACTTCATATTTAAGTTAGTGTCGCACTCTCTTGAGAACATACTCACCCCTCCACTAATGTGCACACCTAACGGTTATCTTGACCCCACCTAGTTGTACTACCCCATCCAACTAGTCCTGGTGTAATCTTCCCTTTCCTTTCTACTCTAAACCGAGTATTATATTCCATGGGTTATAATTTATCTCACCAATTAACTTAATTAATTTCTTTCAAATAATATCGTATAACTGTGACACAAGTTATATAAAATAAATACATCACCCACTGTATTATTACCCGCATATAATATTTACTACCATTATATACGTACCTTTACTACAGCAACCACACATATATACATCCCTCCGAGTATACCCTCTTCGGATGATTCCCTCTAAAGTGATATCTCACTAGGTGTGCTCACATAACCTAGTTACCCAAGTTGGAATCGCTCACCAACCTGGCCCAAAATATAAATGTAGTGGAGGCCGTCATATTCCTTCCCTGAAAGTGAGATAAGCCCCTCACCCATATACCAGACACTTTCACCTGAGGATATACTCACCCTACTCCTCAAGTTAGGGGATTCACCCACATCACGCAACCTCCCTTGATAGCACTAGAGTATATAAATTAATTAAATATCTAGTCACTGATATTTAATAGCACACATAATACACACACATACACACAATACACACATACACACACACACACACACACACACACACATATATATATATATATATATATATATATATATATATATATATATATATATATATATATATATATATATATACACATACATACTATCACCACACTATATATATATAATATAAACCACGGCTTTACCGTGTACTCAAAAACCCGTAACACTAGCCTAAAATTTCTCGAGACTCTGTCCCAACTCAACTAAAGTAATTTTCTCTCTTATTAATTTATCATCTTCCTGAGTCTATGGTCCGACTCAAATTTATTTAATTTGCAAATCAATTAATATAATAGTTTCCCCGAGTCTATGGTCCGACTCTAATATAAATACTTTACACATTAATCAATATAATATTTGCTCGAGTCTATGATTTGACTCTAATTAAATTAACTCACACATCAATAAATTTAATACTTGGTGTCGCCCAACCATTATACTCGGACTTGCTCACTTGGCCCGTACCATCGTTAATACCCGATTCTGTATTTCTCCCCATAACTAATTAATTACACCTCAATTCCTTTAATAATGTAGTGCTACTCAACTACAATACCCGAATATTTTTCCTCGGTCCAAAATCAATACTTACGAATTATTTCCCGAAATTTATTCATCTCATGGCATACAATTATCACCCTCCTGAACCTAATTATATCGCCTTATAATTGCTAAGGAATGTGTTCTACATATGAATTTATCACTAAATAAAAATTAGGGGAAAAATCTTAATTTAATTTCCCTTAAAAATTAAACTAGCGAATCTGCTAGAAAACTGGGAGCATCGATCGATCGATCCCTCCCATCGATCGATCGATCGAACAGGTATGCTTCTTCTCCGAGTTTCTGTTCAGCTATTAACGAAAATCCAAGCTTTCTTTTCTCAAATTTCAACCTCAATCCAGCATATTTATCATCTATTTACATCAATCATGAATTATAATCGTCATCTAAACTTTTAAGTATCATTAATTTTTACAAATCTTCACCCCCTCAAGAACACAAATTCCTATGGTAAGATCCCAATTATCATTCAAAAATCTGATTCAAAAATCCCAATAAATTCATCTATAACACTAGAGTTCTATTATGGTTCTAAAACCAATCAATACTGAATACCTCTATAACATTAATTTGGCTGTCCAATTACTCAACAGATTAATTTTCATAAAAACTCAGTTTCATGCAATAACCCACCCCAAAACGAATTTTGGTTTACACCTTCCATAATATGAATTGATTATCATCATTTAAGAATCACAATAGTTAACCACTTGCCTGGAATTGTTCGTAGAGTCTAATTCGTTGGTGTAAAGAACTTGTTGATGAAGAACACCCCAATTTGTCCCTCGATTTGTCCCAAAAAAGGTCCCCAATTTGCTTCTTGATTTGTTCCCTCTGTGTCTCTCTCAAAGCCTAGATTTAGAGCTGTTAAATTTCGTTCAACACTTACCCAATTAGGTACCCAATTAGGTTTAAAACCCCTAATCCTATTTTTGGCCACATGGGCCTAATTAATATGGCCTGAATTTCTCCGTGTGGCCCCGGCTATGTCCAAAAATGTCCCGAGACCTGATTACTACCCCCGGGTACTCTTTTCTGACTATCTCTACCCATCCGGACTCAACCGCGCACTCAGAATTGTCATCCAAAATACTTTATAACATTCTCCCATTTTCACTTCAAAAATGCGACACACGAAATATCGAACAATTAAACTTAAAGTCGCCAAATATAAATAATTCTTCCCACTAAATAAATTCTCCAAATCATAAATTTAAGTTTCTCCAATTTAAATATTTTTATATCTCCTAAAAATAATTAAATATAAAATCCTCAAAATTACGGGGTGTTACATACTCCACCCTCCCCCTACAAAGGAATTTCGTCCTCGAAATTAAGATAAGCTTAATACTCCAAGTCTCGAATATCACTCCCTATCCCTGTGCCTCTAAGCTTGCTACATCTATCTCTCCCGTTTCTAACTATGAGTTACCCAAATATACATTTTAATTAATCAGGGCGCCCATACACCCTGTACCCGTGCTTGACCGCACAAAAGTTGTCTTAATTAACCCGGGTGCCCATACACCCTATCCCCGTGATTTACCGCAAGAAAGTTACCTGAATATGCTAGCCGTGACCCGTAATATAACTTCCAACCCGTAGTCATATCACATATATAAATAATAACCGGGGTACCCACCCCATGTACTAACGACCAAACATCTCCCCACTTCCAACGTTGCGCTAAGTTTCATGTGTGGGACGTCTCGCAAGTGAAATTCAAACAAGAAACCCCCCTGATACACTACTACCTAACATTGTCGGTCGTTGAGATCTGTTAGACCCTCAGTCCATAGTACGTACCCCCAAATACTTTTCTCTTAACATAAAAGTATACACGCCTACTCTTATGCTATAAAAGACAACATAAAATACCGCGCCCTTACTATCACTAACTCTTGCGCAAAATAAACTCCGAGCTATCTCTCCCTGCTCAAAAATAAATTTAACCACCATAATTCACTTCAGTAGACTCCCTTATATACCGGGATAAAATATGAGAACACAAGACCTCACTATGTGTCTATTGCACCACACAATACAACATATATACACATATATATAGGCTAGACGCCCTCTCAGGTGATACCTAGTAAACATCATTCATACCCTGGTGTCGCGAACACCAAAACTTATCCCCACTATTCACAATAGTTCAAATCCATCATTATCCAACCGATATTTAAAAAAAATCATCTACCCCACTTCCATAATTCTCGAAAATAGTGACCCCTATGTGACACTTTCTCGTGGTTAACACCAAATAAATCCACTACTTCACATAAATATATATATGTAATATGGTTGCTCTAGCCAGCGCACCCACTAAATTCGACTTACTCGCGAACTCTAGTGAATATAATTCTTATATTATGACACCCTCACTGTCACTCAAAACATACCCCATGCCCATAGGATAAAAAGATAATTACCTCCACACTCTAGCTGCAATGGCTGATCCTCAGGTTCCTGAGCAGCTTCCCCCTGCCCGAACGCACCCATAACTTGTTGTAGTGGTTGTACATCTCGGACCTCGTCCTGTAGGTGACCCATTACTCGCTTAAGACAATCTCTCTTCATGTGTCTCGCTTCCCCACAAACAAAACACCCCCTAATAAACTCACCCTACCACTGACCCCTTCCTTGCTGGCCCTGTCGGAAGTCCTGGCCATCATGTCGATAACTGATAAGAGGCCTTTCTGCGTATGTATCGTTGTAGTGCAAAAGCCACTATCAAAATTCCCTTGAGTACCTACAAAACTTGTCTAAAAATAACTCGTATTGCGGTAAGTACGGGTATCAATTCAACTTTTAAGGTGAAACAATTAATGTGATAACTTGCAATTACAATTTTTTTATGAAAATATTTTTTTGTTTTTAAAACAATTTCAAGGGAAAAATTTACTAATAAATGGTAAAAATTATAAAATGACTAAATAATAAAAAAAATGTGCAACCGAGTGTGAAATAATGTAAGAAAGTCAAGATATGGGATTACACTGCATTTTCAATTATTTTAATTTCTCAATTTATTAATTTGAAATATTTTGAGATAATATTAAATCGATAATCTAACTCTCGTTAAAAATTATAAATTTAATAAAATCTTTTTCAGAAAATTTAATTTAAAAATGTCACACAATGAAAAATTAGGACTTATACTATTTTCAGAAAATTACCCGCTAGGATCAATTTAACGAAAACCATAGCAATCTTCAAATTTCAACACCGAATTAATATTCAAATTTCGAAAAAATCTATCTCTAGTTCGATTCCTAAAGTCAAACATTAATTTGTTTACTTAATTTAATAACTCTCGTTACATAAATTAATTGGTGACACTTAAAATTAATTTACCTAGAAATATAAATATAATGAAACCAATTAATTAAAGTAACATCATACGCAGTGCATCCCACCCCTTGAACGGGGTGTTTAGCCAAACATTCTCATGTGTGCATAAACAACAATAAATAATATGTCAAGAAGGAATTAAATTGAGGAGAGAATGTAGAAATACAATACGCAATTTTTTTCACAAATTTGTCTTGAAATGCGCCTTGATGTGCATCCAACTTCTTCACAATTTTCAGCACTTGATTACGAAAAGAAGAGTAGAAACTAAACCTAAAAATTATTCTAAAGCTAAACTATTTTTTTTGTATTTTTCTGAATTTTTTCATGACCCTAAACTGTACATAATATACACACTTTTTTTTTCTTTATCAGCATCTCTTTTTCTATTCTGTGTGTCTTCTTTTATGAGCTTTCCTTCTTTTTAATGTAACCCACGAATGTTTTTTTTCTAGAGATATTGGTGGGATTTCATTTTAGCTTGGAAGATTGTTTTAGTTCCTATTTTAAAGTAGGTTGATTTGGCTAAAATGGAAGGATAAAGTTGGGGATAAGGCACGTAGGTTTTTTTTTTTGTTGAATTGGTTTTGGGTTTGAGCTCGGGTATGGGCAGGTCCGAAGAAGGTAATGGCTGGTGGTTGAGTGAGGATTGATGACCGGGGCTAGCCATGGCAGCTGTCGCCACCGGAGGGTTTAGCGTCAGTTGAAGCGGGTTATGGGTTTCGGACAGGGCCGCCCCGGATGGTGGTGCAGATCAGCTGGAAGGTCTCCGGGTTGGTTCGAATGGCTCGGAACTGGTGGTTTCGAGTATGGGTTGTGGCAGGTGGTTGGGTCGCGCTGTCGAATTTCTCGGGTTGGACTGCCGGCGGGTCGTCGGCAAGCGGGAAGGAGGGGGGCTGTTGGGTCTTTTAGTTGAGGGGTGTGATGGGTATGGTGGTCGTAAGGAGATGAGAGGTGGGTTTGATTTGGTGATGTTTGGTTTGTTAATGGAGTTAGGAGAGAGAGAGAAAGTGATGTGAATGGAGGTTGAAGATGAGTGGGTTTGCTTTGGTGTAGGGGTGTGTATGGTATGCTAGTGTGTGGGTGAGTAAGGGAGTAGGATGTGGAAGAATGTATGTGTTATGGTGAGGGTAAGGGTTAGTTTTAGGTGTATGTGAGTGTGTATGGTAGTGCGGTGTGTGTGTTTAATTTGGACCCTTAAATAAAATGACACTACCTAAAAAAATAAAACTAGATTAAAATAAAAATTAAAATCTAAAAATAAAATCTACTCTATTACTAAAAGACTAAAAAAAAAAATAATAATAATAAATAAATAAAACTCTATAAAAAAATAAAAAATAAATAAAAATCCTAACTAAATAAATTAAAACTAAACACTAAAGAAAAATAAAATAAATTCCTAAAAACTAATCCGAAGAAAAATAATAAAATAAAATAAAGATTAAAAATTAAAAACTAATAAAAATCAAAATAAAGAAATAGAAAAATAGAAAATAAATTCTACAAAATTCTAATTAAATCTAAAATAATCCTAAAAATAAAATGACTAAAAATAAAAATCTAAAAAAATAATAAAGGTACAAACTCAACAAACACGGGGCTCTGGAATGGTCTGATCTCAATGTAGGCTTAGGTTTGGATTACGGGACTGTTTCGGCGCATTGGATCACATCGGGGCAAGCTCAGAATGGATTTCTCACTACACGGTCTCCTTTGATTTCTTCAATGCGCGCTTTTGACCGCTATTGAGTTGCAATTGTACTGATTTAGCATTATTTGTACCACAACTGCGTATTGACCTGAGAAATAAATAAATACGAACATAAGCCAATTTTTATTAAAAATGAGCGACTAAAATGCATCTATTCGGGGTATAAAATAGACACTCTTGGGTGCTTATACCCCCCCCCCCCAAAAAAAAAATAGAACATTGCTAGTCCTCGAGCAAAAATTAGAGAGAAAACAGAGATAAGTAACCAAAAGTGTGCTTTCGCAGGCACTAGCGATTGCACTTAGCATGTGCAACAAGCCGTTAAACCTATAGGTTGACCTATAGGACAAGTGGTGTCTCGTGAGGGTTTGCAGTGAATATACCCACAAAATTCAAAACTTATTTAAATGCAGTTTCTGAGTAGATGATGAACCGCTATACAACCTAACTTTTAAAGGACATCAAGGAACACTGTATTCAACTATCAAAATAAGATATAAAATTACTTAATACCAAAAAGCATAATCCTTCCTAAAACTCAGCATGTGTAGTGTGAAGTACTCTTAAGTATCATTAGAGTAATTCCTAGTTTACCTTTATAGAATCAACGCTTTGACTTCAATTCTCACTGGATATATCTCTCTGAATCGAACTCTCTGAGAATTGGGTAAGTCTATCTCTCTAGTGTGTCAGGAGGTGAGTAAATGTAAACAATTTCAAACTTTTCATACACTTAATTGAAAATGACGGATACATGAAAGAAATTTGATCTCATGAACGAATGCTAACCACTATGTTGAGAATGTCGAGTTATTCACCATATAATCTTTTCGTTTGCCCGAATATTTTACCAAAGGTGAAAAATATCATTTATGAAAGGTATGAGGGGCTAATGAAGAAGATGAATGATGGGGTATTTTGAGAAGAGTGTAACACACTTGGTTTAACTAAAGTCTTCATCTTTTTTTAACTTTTGATCGCATCGTTATTTTTCTTCTTTTCTATTTTTTTTTTGCGATGCATATTTCTTTTCATAACACAAATGAAGACAATTTACGTTGATAATTTCAAACACTCTTTTTCTAAAAAATGATGGCAATGATGGATAGTATTTGGGACATATGGATAAGGATAATATGGAAAATGATAATGGGTGAATGATAATGTGATAGGAAAAGAGGTGAGTGTATGGAAAATTCGTTTTAGTGCTTAGGACAAACTACAAGACACATGTTTCTTATAACTCGAAAGTAATGTCATTCTCAGTGATTAAGCCAAATTTGAAAAAAACAATGAGACCATGCAACGACTAAATGTGGTACCCAAAGACAGTTGAGTCAACTTGTGACTCGGAGATATGTAAAAATCCTCAAAAAGGTGAAAATCTCAAATCTCACGAGTTTAAGTCGCCACTAGTGATCTTTTAAGGCTTTCTTGAGAATATATTTAATCTTCAACTTTTGATTGTAAATGTGATAGTGCAAATTGCCGAGTTTAGGAATTCATGGTGCAAATACGCTTAAAGAGGTATTAATTAATTTATTTGTAAAAAGTGTAATTTTAGGGTCGAACACTGGAATTCCGAGATTTCTAAAAGAGGGATGATAGACAAATCATCTCATTAAAATTTATTTAACTGCACAAAAAGTTTAAAATCACTTGTTTCTGAAAATTTTCAAAAGGTGTACAATTTTGATAAATTTCCCACCCCCAAACAGAAGAGAACATCGTCCTCGATCTTAAAAACCATATATAAAAATGAAAGCACAAGGGAGGAAAGATATTACCATAATGAACTGCTGTTAAAATGTACCGCCTGAGGGAGCAGAGATGAAACCTGAAGAACATAGGCGATACAAAAGTATGCACAAGTCTATAAAGCATGTGAAAATCATTGGGTGGTGTGAAACACCACCCCCAAACAGGACAAGGCTCATACTTAGAAACACGAAACGACGGGCTGTCTCCCGGTAGCGCTAAGTTTAACGTCTTCAGCCAGACCGATCAGAACTCACCCTAAGGATAGGAACTAGGAAAGCACGGGGCGACGGAAAAATGGGGTGATGATAATCACCCCCAAACAAGACTAACGGGTCAGTCTTGTTGGATAAAGTCTAGAAGAAGTCAATGCACTTGTATAGCAAAGTGCATCACTCGATGCAAAGCATCGGTGGACCAGGTGTGTGTGGGTAGGAGGGTACATGGACGAAGGGTATGGGTGAGGATGAACAGGCACCGGTCACGGGACTTATTGAACGTAAATGTGAGGGTAACAAGGTCCCTATAAGAATGGTACTCAAGTTGGTGAGGGAGGCGAAAGGGTTTGACAATAAGGATGGGGCGGGCCTCATAGAAAGTTCACGACCATTCTATAAATGGAGGGTGATAATGGACACGCCGTGACACGCCAGGGAACTATTGAGGGAAAAATTCAACACCACAAGGAAGTGGTGTGCATAAAGTAACAAACTCGGTGTCACGTATGGGGAGAGTAGCATGCATACTCACACGGATGGTGGGGTCGATGAAAAGTGTACAAATTGGATCGTGGAGCACTAGGGTGGAGGGTGGGTGGAGGTGAGGACCTAAATGTGTAGATGGGAACATGTGAGGTGCAATAACAAGGTCCAAACCAAGAGGTGGGGTGGAAGGGACAGTGGGTGGATCGGGTGGGACAAAGGGTGGGAGAAGATGATCTAACTCACGAGTAGGAGACACACACTCCTCATGAAGCGCAGAGTGATCCTCAAGGGCACTCATGGGAGGAAGTGTGGAAATAAACGAGGGAGTGATCAACTTATCCACCAATGTGTCACCATCAGTGGTGGTGGAAAGATCTAACGAGTCATCCAAATCCTAGATAGATGAATCAAAAATAATATCTGACTCAACAGGAGCTAAGCGTGGTGGGACAGGATCCATCTCCAGAGAGGTAAGAACCATCTTGGATGCAATCTCAGGACAGTGGGTAGTACTCCTAGCTGGAGCTAACCTAGGATGAAGTTGTTAACGAAAATGTATTTTATCCCTAAATTAATTAAATTAGGTTAATAATGTACATTTTAGTTTAACTTAATATATTGATTTTGATGATTCCAAACATATTCTTTTAGGATGTTCTATAGATATTTCTTGTCTCGACTCTACCCAACGACGTATTCAAGTCAAGGTATTCACGTATGGCGCACATTTACACTTGACACATTTGGCACACATGCATATTTCTTAATCTATGTTTTTAGTGGAGTGATTAATTAATTGTGAGCATAAATACTCTTCTAAAAATGAAATTATATTATTTTATTGAATATATATATTATAAGTTTTAAAAAAAAAACAAAAAAAAAATGATTTCCGAAATTTTTTTTAATCGTTTACTTATTAAAATTGTTTTAACAATATATATATATATATATATATATAGTTGCTCACATGCGCAACATGTTATGATATATATATATGTGTATGTCTTCATGCGTGGCTCCCATTTATAATATATGTATGCATATGTGTATGTATGGTTATGTTTGTCCCATCTGATTTGTTCCATGTATGGAGATGATTTGGTAGTCTTTAGTTCTAGCCAAAGTTCTTATACCTCCTGTAGCTTCATTACTTTTACACGCTAGTGGGAATCTCACTACACTTGCTTAAGATTTAGATCTGCAAGCCTTCGTCCTTTAGTGATTTGATCTATCATTCCTGCTATCCATTGTCCCATCCGTCTCATACCTGTTTTATAATCACGTTAGCTACTTGTCCCATGCCTCTACACTGCCATATCTGATGGCGTGTTCTCAAGCCCTGCTACGGCTATCTTTGATACTTTGAATTGAGCATTGGAAATTGTTCTTTGTTACATATATTTTTACATCAGTCCGAAATTAATTTTTTTTTTGTTCCGAATTAATTTTTTTGTTTCGAAATATATTTTTATAGTTCAGTTCGAAATTAATTTTTCTGTTCTGAAATATATTTTTATGTTTCAGTTCGAAATTAATTTTTCTGTTCCGAAATATATTTTTATATCAGTCCGAAATTAATTTTTTTTTGTCAGAAGATTTGACCCTTGTACCTGATGTGTCCATTCCATGCCTTGGCATGTATGTTGAATCTCTTTTGGCCACCCACTCAATCTGCCTTTCAAAGGCTATGACATCATAGGGATGCAGAAAGATGTACTTTAATGTATATATCCTTTACATATCAGATATTTCTATTTGCATGTGGACTAATATTTTGCAGATCAAAATATACAAAAATGAGGACTGTGAGAGATACACTTTCAGACTTCGAATCTTTTGAAGTTGCCATTCTTATGCTACAACAGCCATATTTTTTTATTGAAAAGCAAAATAAAGATTTGTATATCAGATTGGAAGATTTTTTTTGCTACTCCATCTCAGAAGATCTGGAGCATTTAATGCTCAATATGCTGTGTCTAACAGCTAGTTTTTGAATATACATTTAAAGCTGTGAGAGCTGCTTTGAAGATTAGCAGAACAAGAACGAAAATATGATACAGACTTGAATTATTATTGAGAGCATTTATTTTACTACTCAGCTACACATTCAAGAGAGCAATTAATTTTTATCATCTGCTCAATCATTGAAGAAGAAGACTTGTGCCTACTTCAAACATCATTTATTGAAGTCTGATTCAAGAAGGAGAAACTCAGATTACAAATTGTATTTTAAGGAGTTTCAGTATTTTATTCTGTACTACAAAAAATTCAGATTTATTGTGAAGCTTTGTTGAAGCTTCGGTTTGTACCGGTAATTGGTTCCTACCCGCAAGTGGGCCACGGGGTTTGAAGCTCGGAGTTAGCTTGCAAACATTTGTACGCGGTGGGTTGATCCTACCCGCAAGTGGATCAGGTTTAGTGAAGCGCAAAGGAGACGAGGGCTCTAGGCGCGTGGACGTAGGCCGGGATTTGGCCGAACCACGTTAAATTTCGGTGTCATTTATTTTCCGCACTTATATTTATTTATTTGCGTATGCTTGCTTAAGTTAATATTTTCAGCACACTATCTTGCAAATAAATTAATTCCGAAATTTGACTAAATTATTTTTAAGGTTAAAACAATTATTTTTTGAATTAAATAATTAATTTCAGAATATCACTTTATATTAAATACGAAAATTAATTTAATATTTCTAGAGTGTTAAATCTGCATGTCTAGTTGTTTAAATTAGTTAGTTGCATTTATTTGATATTGTTAGATTTATTCTTTATAGATTTATTATTCTGAAATTTGTTAAAGTGATTTAAATTTAATATTTTTCTGAAATATAAATTTGACATTAAAGTTTGTAAAAACTCAATTCACCCCCCCTCTTGAGTATAATCTGGGCAACAATTGGTATCAGAGCTAGTGCTCTTCTTATTTATTTTTAGATTTAACAATCTTAGAGTTAAAGATCCATGGAAAACTTTACTGTTTCATCTCTTGGTGAGGGTCAATTTATAAATAGACCTCCTTTATTTTCAGGAAATAATTATAGCTATTGGAAAAATAGAATGAAAAATTTTATTCAATCAAATGATTATGCTGTTTCGAGAGTTATTATAAATGGCCCTAGTATCCCCATGAAAGTTGTTAATAACGAAAATGTTCCTAAAGAAGAAAATGAATGGAATGATGGTGATATTAGAAAAATTCAAATAAATGCTAAAGCTATGAATATTCTGCATTGCGCACTTGATGTAAATGAGTATAACAGAATTTGTTGTTGTGAATCTGCTAAAGAAATTTGGGATAGACTAGAATTTACTTATGAAGGAACTAGTCAAGTTAAAGAAGATAAAATTAGTATGCTTGTTCATAATTATGAATTATTTAAGATGATGTCTGATGAATCTATTTCTGATATGTTTACTAGATTTTCAAATATTATAAATGGATTGAAATCTCTTGGTAAATCCTATACTGATTCTGAATTAGTGAGCAAGATTCTCAGGTCACTACCATCTGCTTATATGACAAAGAAGCTGGCTATCAAGGAAGCGATTAGAGAAAGACCTATTTCTCTTGATGAGCTATTGGGTTCCTTAATTACTCATGAAATGGAACTTAAGGAATTTGTTGAAGTTGACAAACCAAAAGCAAACAAAATTATTGCTCTCAAATCTTCAAGCAAAAATATAGAAAGTGAAGATGATGATGATGATAATATTTCCTTATTGGCTAAACATTTCAAAAAATATCTCAATTCTAAAAAGAAAGCCAAGGATAGGAGAAAGAATCATTTTTCAAAAGAGTTCAATGATGATCATCAATCCAAAACTGAACCAAGATGCTATCATTGTGATGAAGTTGGACACATTAAGCCGAATTGTCCAAAATATAAGAAAGGGAAGAAGGCATTGAAAGCCACAACATGGAGTGACTCCGACACAAGCTCTTCCGATGAAGATTCAAATGAAAATGAAGTTGCTCATCTATGTTACATGGCTATGGAAAATGGGGTACATTCTAACCCTAACTCTAGTGATAGTGATAATGATGAAGTTGATGATTATAAAGTTTTACAAAATGTTTTTGATGAATTATGTGAAAGTTTTGAAGAACTGAAAAATAAATATATTAAACTTAAGAAGTCTCATTCATTAGTTTCAACTAAATATGATTATATGTCAAATGATTTTGATGAGTTGAAATTAGAAAATGAATCTTTGAAAAATGAAATTAAATCTTTGAAAAAGGAAAAATCTGTTATTGTCACTTCTCCTCTTGAAATTGAAAATATTGAATTAAAAAGGGAGATTGAATATTTAAAGAAATCATTAGATACTTTTACAAAAGGAAATGAATATTTTCATAAAATTGTTGAGACACAAAGGATTCGATTTAATAATAACGGTATTGGATATGATGAAGGAAATGAGAAAAAGACTTATTCCAATTTATTGAAATTTGATGCTTCATCTAGTCTACCTAATCATTTATGTTCTTATTGTGGTAGACACACACATTTTTCAGATTTGTGTCCATATAAATTTAGAAAAAGGAAATTGGCATGGATTCCTAAAGGAACCAAGATGTATACTAACCCCTATGGACCTCACACATTTTGGGTACCAAAAGAGAAAATTTTCAAAGTTGTGTAGGTTGCATTTTGAGAAGGGATGTGGATTTTCAAGGCTTATGATTTGATCATATTAAATATTTCAAGTATCATTGCCTAATGTTGGAAATGCCACACTCGGTAGAAGTTGCTTGTATATATCTTTGGTATTGGTAAGGTGGTAAGGAGCACCTTTCTTGAATTTTATTTCATATGTTTATTAATGATTTATTTCGTAATTGATATATTTCCATGCATAGAATATTTGTTATAACACATGAGCTTGTTGATTGATTTCACATTTAAATTTGTATACTTATTATTCTTGATGATTTTACGTTACATGAACTTACACTTGAGTTTGATGATAAATTTTTCGTTGGTATATATTCATAATTTTTTATTTACATCTTGATATATTTTTTATGAGTAATAAGATTGGATAAATTCATGATTTTATTGAATATAAATTTGAAATGAAAATGTCATTTGAGTACATTCTAGTATATTAGTTTTATGAGCTACATGTTAATATTGTAACATTCTCTTGTTGATTTTTGATGATATAGTCATATTAATCTCTACGAGTTAGTCTTATTGCATACTACATGATTAATGTCATTGTTCGAATATTTATTCACGATGAATTTTTTTTGTTATGTTTGTTTGAATTGAGAAACCACATGATTAACAATTGATATCATTTGTGAGACTTTTCAAAAATGATTTTATGAAGTTAATTTTTTTATTATTTTATCTCATGAAGTAGATGCACCTTATTTGTTATATGCATATATGCCTTCATTGGTATCCCTTAGGGGGAGATAAATGTTTATTGAAAATTTTTCATAAGATAAATGCTTTATAATTTTTTTTTGTGCAATATGATTGATTATTTCGAGAATTTTAGCTCGTATCTTGAAAATGGCAAAGCTTGAGAAAAATGCTATATTTTTTTTGCTATTTCTAACTCATGTTATGTGCTTTATTCCAAATTATTTGAACACATCGAGTTATGAAATGTTTTGCGCTTGAAAGTTTATATCATGTTGATGTGTACAACAATTGGTATCAGATTAGTGTGTGACTACAATAATTGGTATCATTTATTATTTGTCATTTTTTCTTACCTATGCATTATTTGATGATATTATTGTCTATCTACTAAATCAAATACATGCTATGTAAGAATACTATGTTGAATATGTGCTTAGAGAAAAATTCTTGGTATTCACATATGTCCCTTACAATTTATGGTTATATCCCATGCTTGAATTATTTTTGATAGGGGGAGATTTTGTTTACCCTTAATACTTGCTTTATATTTTGATACATCTTTTTGATAATGTCAAAGGGGGAGAAATATTTATGATTCACTAATTGAGCTTAATTTATACATTTTATGGATTATTGTGAATCATTGTTTGTCATCATAAAAAAGGGAGAGATTGTTAACGAAAATGTATTTTATCCCTAAATTAATTAAATTAGGTTAATAATGTACATTTTAGTTTAACTTAATATATTGATTTTGATGATTCCAAACATATTCTTTTAGGATGTTCTATAGATATTTCTTGTCTCGACTCTACCCAACGACGTATTCAAGTAAAGGTATTCACGTATGGCGCACATTTACACTTGACACATTTGGCACACATGCATATTTCTTAATCTATGTTTTTAGTGGAGTGATTAATTAATTGTGAGCATAAATACTCTTCTAAAAATGAAATTATATTATTTTATTGAATATATATATTATAAGTTTTAAAAAAAAAACAAAAAAAAAACGATTTCCGAATTTTTTTTTAATCGTTTACTTATTAAAATTGTTTTAACAATATATATATATATATATATATATATATATATATATATGTATGTCTTCATGCGTGGCTCCCATTTATAATATATGTATGCATATGTGTATGTATGGTTATGTTTGTCCCATCTGATTTGTTCCATGTATGGAGATGATTTGGTAGTCTTTAGTTCTAGCCAAAGTTCTTATACCTCCTGTAGCTTCATTAATTTTACACGCTAGTGGGAATCTCACTACACTTGCTTAAGATTTAGATCTGCAAGCCTTCGTCCTTTAGTGATTTGATCTATCATTCCTGCTATCCATTGTCCCATCCGTCTCATACCTGTTTTATAATCACGTTAGCTACTTGTCCCATGCCTCTACACTGCCATATCTGATGGCGTGTTCTCAAGCCCTGCTACGGCTATCTTTGATACTTTGAATTGAGCATTGGAAATTGTTCTTTGTTACATATATTTTTACATCAGTCCGAAATTAATTTTTTTTTTGTTCCGAATTAATTTTTTTGTTTCGAAATATATTTTTATAGTTCAGTTCGAAATTAATTTTTCTGTTCCGAAATATATTTTTATGTTTCAGTTCGAAATTAATTTTTCTGTTCTGAAATATATTTTTATATCAGTCCGAAATTAATTTTTTTTTTGTCAGAAGATTTGACCCTTGTACCTGATGTGTCCATTCCATGCCTTGGCATGTATGTTGAATCTCTTTTGGCCACCCACTCAATCTGCCTTTCAAAGGCTATGACATCATAGGGATGGAGAAAGATGTACTTTAATGTATATATCCTTTACATATCAGATATTTCTATTTGCATGTGGACTAATATTTTGCAGATCAAAATATACAAAAATGAGGACTGTGAGAGATATACTTTCAGACTTCGAATCTTTTGAAGTTGCCATTCTTATGCTACAACAACCATATTTTTTATTGAAAAGCAAAATAAAGATTTGTATATCAGATTGGAAGATTTTTTTTGCTACTCCATCTCAGAAGATCTGGAGCATTTAATGCTCAATATGCTGTGTCTAACAGCTAGTTTTTGAATACACATTTAAAGCTGTGAGAGCTGCTTTGAAGATTAGCAGAACAAGAACGAAAATATGATACAGACTTGAATTATTATTGAGAGCATTTATTTTACTACTCAGCTACACATTCAAGAGAGCAATTAATTTTTATCATCTGCTCAATCATTGAAGAAGAAGACTTGTGCCTACTTCAAACATCATTTATTAAAGTCTGATTCAAGAAGGAGAAACTCAGATTACAAATTGTATTTTAAGGAGTTTCAGTATTTTATTCTGTACTACAAAAAATTCAGATTTATTGTGAAGCTTTGTTGAAGCTTCGGTTTGTACCGGTAATTGGTTCCTACCCGCAAGTGGGCCACGGGGTTTGAAGCTCGGAGTTAGCTTGCAAACATTTGTACGCGGTGGTTTGATCCTACCCGCAAGTGGATCAGGTTTAGTGAAGCGCAAAGGAGACGAGGGCTCTAGGCGCGTGGACGTAGGCCGGGATTTGGCCGAACCACGTTAAATTTCGGTGTCATTTATTTTCCGCACTTATATTTATTTATTTGCGTATGCTTGCTTAAGTTAATATTTTCAGCACACTATCTTGCAAATAAATTAATTCCGAAATTTGACTAAATTATTTTTAAGGTTAAAACAATTATTTTTTGAATTAAATAATTAATTTCAGAATATCACTTTATATTAAATACGAAAATTAATTTAATATTTCTAGAGTGTTAAAATCTGCATGTCTAGTTGTTTAAATTAGTTAGTTGCATTTATTTGATATTGTTGGATTTATTCTTTATAGATTTATTATTCTGAAATTTGTTAAAGTGATTTAAATTTAATATTTTTCTGAAATATAAATTTGACATTAAAGTTTGTAAAAACTCAATTCACCCCCCCCTCTTGAGTATAATCTGGGCAACAGAAGTGGTTCCTCGGGAACACACGCTGTGGGCTCAATAGGTGTAGGCTCGGGCATAAATAGGGATTTTGTGGAAGGGGAAAGGAGAACCTCAATGGTGGGTTCGAGAGGGTAGGATGGTGTGAGATCAGTCTCATAATCAATGGTTAAGTCAACACAATTGTCAACTTGGGTCCCGGACCACTGGGTGGTCTCAACTTCAAGATTCTCAGGATGATAGGGTTGGTCACACTCAAAATCAGTAGCACAAAACGACACATCATCGTCCCACGTGGGGGCAATAATGGGTTGACGTGGGGTGAAATCCGACTCGTTCCCACATTCAAAATCATTTAATCGTTGTTCGAGTCTTTGAAGGGATTCAGTTTGAGATTGAAAAGTGTGCGTGAACTTGTGTAAGAGGCTCTCGAGAGCAGATGTGCAAGGTGGTGGGGAGATGGCGGTTGGTGGGTGAGGTGGACATAACTTGCTAGAAACACTAGGATGTGAAGAATACTCATATAAAGTGTGTGGAGCAAGGTCAAGTGTAGCATTCACGGGTGAAGCATCTCCGTGAGGGACAAAAGTGTGATCAGCATGAGGAGCATATGAAGGGGACTGATAGGTATGAGGTGCATGAGGATGCGATGACGACTGTTGGAAACCGTAAGGATCCACAACATGGCGTTGGGATTCATATTGCATGGAAGGATGATCAGGCCTCTATGAATAGCTCGGGGACTCATACTCCTCGATATTAGATATGTCGTGGCAATACATCGAGGGTGGGTCCAAAACAGTGTCATAGGGATACATATGTTCCAAGGTGGATTCAGATGGAGAGAATATAAATGGACACGAATGGGACAAGTGATCGCCAAGAAAGCAGTGTGTGCACGACGAAGCATGTGATGGGTTGACACTCGTCATCGGAGGCGGTGGAAGATGAGATGCGTGCATGGACGACAAATGAGTATCAACAGTGTGCGTTTGCGAGTTAAAGCCCTGAATCAATGAATCAAGGGTCGATTCGGGATTACCATCAAACAAACTTCGAGAGAATGTGAAATGGCCAAAGTATTCCCATAAAGGACGTTCTTCGGCCATGACAAGAGAAATTTTTTTTGGTTTTTAAATATTTTTCAAAAGAAAAGAAAATATTTTTGTGATTTTTGAAAATAAGAAAAGGAAAATCTTTTTGGTATTTTAAATATGGAAAAAAAAGAATTTTTTTTGGGGGATTTTTGAAAATATTTTAAAAAAAGGAAAATATTTTTGCTATTTTTTAGAAAATGGGAAAAATTGGACTCTTGATTTGGTCGAACTAACTAAAATCGACTACCTAAAGAATGGAATTGGACACACGAGTTAAGAAAAAATCCTAACGAGCAGATAGCCAATTATTATCTTCAAAATTAGTGAAAGGGGTAGTCAAATTTTAATTAAGTCCGCGGGCGATAAATCTCACGAAATTTATCTTTGTGATCGCCTGTTGCAAAAATGTGTTCCTACGGGGCTAGCTAGTTGATTGATTTTAATTTTAATGACAACTAGGGTAGCACACAATGGATAAGCGAGTGAGTCGGGTGATGAAATCTCTTCTCGTTTCAATGATCGGGTCCAGGCCTTAGGTAAATTAATTCATCAAACCATTCAATTGAAGTGCGATGTAAAAATTAAAGGCACATAGCAGCAATTAATCACACAAAAATGAACTCGCTTGCAGGAGAGTCGCGAAGGATAAAAAATTATACCTCCCACGACTTTTACACATGTGGGGTGAAGACCGAGTTGAGTCGACTGGGGGGAAATTTCGCTTATCTCAGTCGTCCCCGGAAGTCCTACCGACCCAAAGTAGAGAGGCTTCAAAAATCCTCATCGTTGGACGCCCTCTCTCTACCTTGTCCGGTTTCCCTTTCCACTTTTTTTTAATGAATAATTATTACAAAAAATCAGTGTCAAAATGCACCCCAAATAAATATAAAGCGTCAATAATCATATACAACCAGTCTAAGGAGGAGGGAGGAGGGAGGAGGGAGGAGGAAGAACTACACTAAAAAAAATTACAAGTCTTCAATCATGTCTCCACGTAAAGAAAGTGGCAACGGCGCCACATGATAAGAGGCTTTTTTGCGTATGTATCATTGTAGTGAAAAAGTCACTATCAAAATTTCCTTGAGTACCTACAAAACTTGTCTAAAAATAACTCGTATTGCGGTAAGTACGAGTATCAATCCAACTTTCAAGGTGAAACAATTAATTTCAAAACGTGCAATTACAATTTTTTTATGAAAATATTTTTTTTGTTTTTAAAACAATTTCAAGGGAAAAATTTACTAATAAATGGTAAAAATTATAAAATGACTAAATAATGAAAAAGAATGTGCAACCGAGTGTGAAATAATGTGAGAAAGTCAAGAGATGGGATTACACTGCATTTTCAATTATTTTAATTTCTCAATTTATTAATTTGAAATATTTCGAGATAATATTAAATCGATAATCTAACTCTCGTTAAAAATTATAAATTTAATAAAATCTTTTTCAGAAAATTTAATTTAAAAATGTCACACAATGAAAAATTAGGACTTATACTATTTTCAGAAAATTACCCGCTAGGATCAATTTAACGAAACAATAGCAATCTTCAAATTTCAACACCGAATTAACATTCAAATTTCTGAAAAATCTATCTCTAGTTCGATTCCTAAATTCAAACATTAATTTGTTCAATTAATTTACTAACTCTCATTACATAAATTAATTGGTGACACTTAAAATTAATTTACTTAGAAATATAAAATTAATGAAACCAATTAATTCAGGTAACATCATACGCAGTGCATCCCATCCCTGGAACGGGGTGTTTAGCCAAACATTCTTATGTGTGCATAAAAAACAATAAATAATATGTCAAGAACGAATTAAATTGAGGAGAGAATGTAGAAATACAATACGCAATTTTTTCCACAAATTTGTCTGAAATGCACCATGACATGAGTCCAACTTCTTACAATTTTCAGCACTTGATTACAAAAGAAGAGTAGAAATTAAACCTAAAAATTATTCTAAAGCTAAACTAATTTTTTTATATTTTTCTAAATTTTTCATGACCCTAAACTGTACATAATATACACACTTTTTTTTTCTCTCTATCTGCGTCTCTTTTTCTATTCTGTGTATCTTCTTTTATGAGCTTTCCTTCTTTTTAATGTAACCCACGGATGTTGTTTTTTAGAGACATTGGTGGGTTATGGGTTTCGGACAGGGCCGCCCCGGATGGGGGTGCAGGTCAGCTGGAAGGTCTCCGGGTTGGTTCGAATGGGTCGGAACTGGTGGTTTCGAGTATGGGTTGTGGCAGGTGGTTGGGTCGCGCTGTCGAATTTCTCGGGTAGGACTGCCAGCGGGTCGTCGGCAAGCGGGAAGGAGGGGGGCTGTTGGGTCTTTTAGTTGAGGGGTGTGATGGGTATGGTGGTGGTAAGGAGGTGAGAGGTGGGTTTGATTTGGTGATGTTTGGTTTGTTAATGGAGTTAGGAGAGAGAGAGAAAGTGGTGTGGATGGAGGTTGAAGATGAGTGGGTTTGATTTGGTGTAGGGGTGTGTATGGTATGCTAGTGTGTGGGTGAGTAAGGGAGTAGGATGTGGAAGAATGTATGTGTTATGGTGAGGGTGAGGGTTAGTTTTAGGTGTATGTGAGTGTGTATGGTAGTGCGATGTGTGTGTTTAATTTGGACCCTTAAATAAAATGACACTACCTAAAAAAATAAAACTAGACTAAAATAAAAATTAAAATCTAAAAATAAAATCTACTCTATTACTAAAAGACTAAAAAAAATAATAATAAAGAAATAAATAAAACTCCATAAAAAAATAAAAAATAAATAAAAATCTTAACTAAATAAATTAAAACTAAACACTAAAGAAAAATAAAATAAATTCCTAAAAACTAATCCTAAGAAAAATAATAAAATAAAATAAAGATTAAAAATTAAAAATTAAAAACTAATAAAAATCAAAATAAAGAAATAGAAAAATAGAAAATAAACTCTAAAAAATTCTAATTAAATCTAAAATAATCCTAAAAATAAAATGACTAAAAATAAAAATCTAGAAAAATAATAAAGGTACAAACTCATCAAACACGGGGCTCTGGAATGGTCTGGGCTCAATGTAGGCTTAGGTTTGGGTTACGGGACTGTTTCGGGGCATTGGATCACATCGGGGCAAGCTCAGAATGGATTTCTCACTACATGGTCTCCTTTGATTTCTTCGATGAACGCTTTTGACCGCTATTGAGTTGCAATTGTACTGATTTAGCATTATTTGTACCACAACTGCGTATTGACCTGAGAAATAAATAAATACGAACATAAGCCCATTTTTATTAAAAATGAGCGACTAAAATGCATCTATTCGGCGTATAAAATAGACACTTTTGGGTGCTTATCAATAGCCTCCAGACCAAGATTTCTTGGCCTGATTCCTCTGTCGGAATTCCTGCCCCTGATGTCCCCCTATCTACTGCTGGGATACCCCACTGGTATTGTTACCTCCAGCTTTATCCGACTGACTGGGTTCCACTCCCCTCTTGCTTCCTCTCACGTAGAAGCAATATTTCTGGCAGTGCAGGAGTGTTGCATTTATGACATCCGTATAAGCTACTAATGGTGGATTACCAATCAAATGTTTCCTGATCCTCCAGAATAACCCATTCATGAACTTTGGCTTCTTTCGTTCTTTATCGTGTACCTCATCCGGTACAAAATTTGCCAAACGAGTGAATTATTCCTCGTAATCGGCCACTGAATGGTTCTCCTGAGTCACCTCTCTGAATTTTTTTCTCATCTCAGTTTCAACTGCTGGCGAAAAATACTTGCGGTCGAACCGCACCCAAAACTCGATAATAGTCAATGTGTCCCTTTCCTCAACTGTGGTGATCGACTCCTACCACTATAGCGCTGCTCCCACTAACCTAAAAGTGGCTAGCATCTGCTTTTGCACCTCATTGTAATCTACCATGCGTAGGTGATGCTGGATATCTCTCTTCCACTGACGCTAGCACCACATCTGAACCCCCTCGAAACTCTAGTGGCTGCCCTTTTTGAAAAACCTCTCATACTTGCTGCCAGCCCGACGGCCTGAACATCCGGTACCACTAACGCTTGTGGTTGATCTCATTGAAAGTACCTTGCCATTGCCATTATTGTCTCTTCAATTGCCTGCGCCACTAATTCAGTTACATGTGCTACTGAAATCATCTCTGGCAGTTGTTGCGGTAACTCTTGCTCCTGATGAGCCTCTCAAGTCTCACCTCCCCCTACGACCCTAGCTGCTCTCTCTCTCTCTCCTGGGAGACATCTGAAATGAGAATCTAATCGTATGAGTTCACCCTCAAATATAAAGTAATTGGTAGAAAAACGTAAATGCGCATACGTATGAGAATACAACAATCTTATGATAGGGTTCTACATCAAAGAACGTTAAACTGAAATATGAAAAGTCGCACAGATCCTAAGGACACTAGAACCTGATGCTCTGATACCATCTGTGACACCCCGCTTATACCAAATTAAAATAGGAATCCCAGTTGGTTCACCCTTAGCATCACTGTCGAAAACCTTTTTTTTAAACTTACTAACCACCTAGTATTCCAAAAAGCTGGTGCCAAATTTTATATTTTTAATTAAACAATCAATAACATGCGGAAAGATAATATGAGTCATACATCACGACTGAATTAAATCAACTGAATACATAATAAACTACATGCAGAATAAACCATCGGTCACCAAAGTAAATAGTCTAATATAAATATTCAACACCTGAATAAATAAATCTGAAATCTGTACTGAAAGTCTGGGCAACAATCCCTAAGTAAAACTGAAACTGATAACGGATTCCTACTCTAGGAAGGAATGAACGATGCGTCTAAACCAAACTCCTTCTAGCATTCACATGTGCCGCAGCTCCGCGTCCCTGGAATAGAATATCAATCTTGGCGTCCCTGTGGCTGGACACCTAAAAGGTTTTAAAAATAATTTTATAGCAAGGGTTAGAGCCCAAAATATTTTGAAAATATTTAGCAAGTGAATTAACTGCAGTAATTAAAAATATATGAATGCTCTTCATATTTAAGTTAGTGTCGCACTCTCTTGAGGACATACTCACCCCTCCACTAATGTGCACACCTAAAGGTTACCTTAACCCCACCTAGTTTTACTACCCTGTCCAACTAGTCCTGGTGTAATCTCCCCTTGCCTTTCTACTCTAAACCGAGTATTATATTCCACGGGTTATAAGTTATCTCACCAATAAACTTAATTAATTTCTTTTAAATAATATCATATAACTGTAACACAAGCTATATAAAATAAATACATCACACACTGTATTATTACCCGCATATAATATTTACTACCATTATATACGTACCTTTACTACAACAACCACACATATATCATATGTATATCCTTCCCTCCGAGTATACCCTCTCCGGATGATTCCCTCTAAAGTGCTATCTCACTAGGTGTGCTCACATAACCTAGTTACCCAAGTTCAATCGCTCACCAACCTAGCCCAAAAATATAAACGCAGTGGAGGCGGTCATATTCCTTCCCTGAAAGTGAGATAACCCCTCACCCATATACCGGACGCTATGTGGATATACTCACCATACTCCTCAAGCTAGAGGATTCACCCGTATCGCGCAACCTCTCTTGATAGCACTAGAGTATATAAATTAATTAAATATCTAGTCACTGATATTTAATAGCACACATAATGCACACACACACACACACACACACACACACACACACACACATATATATATATATATATATATATATATATATATATATATATACAAACACACTATCACCACACCGTATATATATATATAATATAAACCCCGGTTTTACCGTGTACTCAAAAACCCGTAACACTAGCCTAAAATTTCCCGAGACTCTGTCCCAACTCAACTTAAGTAATTTTCTCTCTTATTAATTTATCATCTTCCCTAGTCTATGGTCCGACTGAAATTTATTTAATTCGAAAATCAATTAATATAAGATTTCCCTCGAGTATATGGTCCGACTCTAATATAAATACTTTACACATTAATCAATATAATATTTGCCTGAGTCTATGATTCGACTCTAATTAAATTAATTCACACATCAATCAATTTAATACTTGGTGTCGCCCAATTATTATACCCGGACTCGCTCACATGGCCCGTACCATCGTTAATACGCGATTCTATATTTTGCCTCGTAACTAATTAATTACACCTCAATTCCTTTAATAATGTAGTGCCACTCAACTAAAATACTCGAATATGTTCCCTCGGTCCAAAATCAATACTTACGAATTATTTTTCGAAATTTATTCATCTCATGGCATACAATTATCACCCTTCTAAACCCAATTATATCACCTTATAATTTCTAAGGAATATATTCTACATATGAATTTATCACTAAATAAAAAGTAGGGAAAAACCTTAATTTAATTTCCCTTAAAAATTAAACTAGCGAATCTGCTAGAAAACTGGGACCATCGATCGATCGATCGATCGAACAAGTCTGCTTCTTCTCCGAGTTGCTGTTCAGCCATTAATGAAAATCCAAGCTTTTTTTTTCTCAAATCTCAACCTCAATCCGGCATATTTATCATCTATTTACATCCATCATGAATTATAATCATCATCTATACTTTTAAGTATTATTAATTTTTACAAATCTTCACCCCCCTAAAGAACACAAATTCCTATGGTAAGATCCCAATTATCATTCAAAAATCTTATTCGAAAATCCCAATAAATTCATCTCTAACACTGGAGTTCTATTATGGTTCTAAAACAAATCAATATTGAATACCTCTATAACATTAATTTGACTCTCCAATTACTCAACAGATTAATTTTCATAAAAACCAAATTTCATGCAATAACCCACCCCAAAACGAATTTTGGTTTACACCTTCCATCATATTAATTGATTATCATCAATTTAAGAATCATAAAAGTTAACCACTTTCCTGGAATTGTTCGTAGAGTCTTATCCGTTGGTGTGAGAATGTGTTGATGAAGAACACGCCAATTTGTCCCTCGATTTGTCCTCAATTTTCTTCTTGATTTGTTTCCTCTGTGTCTCTCTCAAACCCTAGGTTTAGAGTTGTTAACTGTCGTTCAAGACTTCTCCAATTAGGTTTAAAACCCCTAATCCCGTTTTTGGCCACATGGGCCTAATTAAAATGGCTCGAATTACTCCGTGTGGGTCCGGTTATGCCCATAAATACCCCGAGACCCGATTACTACCCTTGGATACTCTTTTCTGACTATCTTGACCCATCCGGACTCAACAACGTACTCAGAATTGTCATCCGAAATACTTTATAACATTCTCCAATTTTGACTTCAAAAATACGACAAACGAAATATCGAACAATTAAACTTAAAGTCGCCAAATATAAATAATTATTCCCACTCAAATAAATTCTCCAAATCATAAATTTAAGTTTCTACAATTTAAATATTTTTATATCTGCCAAAAATAATTAAATATAAAATCCTCAAAATTACGGGGTGTTACATTTACTTAGCAGAATATTATCAGTGATGACCCTGCCTTTAATAAAGATAGCTTGAGACTTGTCAATAATGAGAGGGAGAATTGAGGACAGCCTAGTTGCAAGAATTTTGGTGATAATTTGAAGAAAAAATTGCAAAGGCTTATAGGTTTGGCAGAACACTTGGATTTTAGAATCAAAATGATATTAGTGATACTCCAACTTTAAGTAATTCTCCACCTGAAAATAAGAATACAACAACATTAAAGATATCAACCTTGATTATATCCCAAAAATTTTGGAAGAAAATTCCATGTAAACCATCAGGGCCAACATTACTTTCAGCATTAAGACTGTGAAAACCATCAGTTACATCCTCTTAGCTTTCAAAGAGGCATGGTAGAATTTAGTGTTGCAGTCCCCATATTTAATTCATCTCCCTTTTATTTTCTGCTGCCAGAAGGTTTCCTCATTTTCTGAGGTAGTTAGCGGTTAAGCCTTAGATTGAGGCAATTTATCTATATTCTCTAATGAGGGGTTGCTTTCATAGCTGATCTCATAAGCCAATACATCATCCTCAATCCTATAAATCTGATCAAAGATATTCTTGTAAGAATCTTTATTCCATCTTACAAGAACATTTTTCTATCTCTGAAGTTTTGAAGAGATGACTCTGAATGGATTTCCATCTACAAGCTAAATCCAAGAACTAATAATGACATCTTTAATATTAGGATGAGAACAGCACATATTCTTAAACTTAAATGGTTTGGGAAAGGATTCTATTTGAGATTTAATATAGAAAAAGAAGGGAGAGTGGTTAGAGCAGGTCTTGTTGAGAAACCTAAAGGGTGAGTCTCTCTTGTCTAGAACATTTAGCATATACCACTAAGATGAAAACCTCTGTTGGAAAATGGTCATAATGAATTTTCAACAAAAAATCATGATCATCATCATTCACTAACTCACATTTGATTCCAAATCTCCATAGGAACCAAATTTGGTAGATGAATTGGCACAACCTCCTCCAATATTTGTTTTAAAGGGATTCTTAGACAGACCTCTAATATTCCAAAGAATAAAGTTTATCATTGAGAAACGGTGGGGATGGAAGCTATGGATATATTTTATGCTGCTCGTGTGAGTATTCTAAACATGGGATTAATTAGTTAAAACTGAGTCTTCTTAATAACCAAATTTTTTACAACTGGATTACCAGCAATGCAGACAATGTTTGGATTAGTTTAATTAGGCATGACATTTATTCAAAACGGAGACCATTTATTTTGACAATGGTATATAAGAAGACTTAAAGTTATTAGATTCCGGCACATATAATAACAAACAAGATCGGAATAGAATCAAAATAGTTTCGTAATCAAAATATAACCTGAACAGTTACATAATCCAATAGTTTGCCTAATAGTGCAAAAAAAATGAAAAAATAACATCTTGAGTTGCATCCACGATCACTTAGGGAAAAGACAGAGAAATGGCCAAACCACCCAATATTTCTCAACATCCTTAATATTTTTCACCCCATGACTTTGTCGATACAATGGATGATTATCTTATCCTGGCTCAACACTATTAACGTAAACCTTACATTCAAATATCAACAGTTGATGGCCATGCACCACCATTCCAGTAGTAGCTGAAGTAATAACATGTCCACTTGCAACCTTCCTTTGAGTTGAAAAATGTAATAAATTGACATATGGATCATGTGGAGGCTTAGTAAAATCTTCAAAGTCTGGCTCAACTGACGTAGGGATAGGTGTGTAATCTTAAGAACTTGGATGCGGGACAAGAGTGTAATATTGAGAACTTGGATGTGGGATAGGATTGTAATCGTGGGGAATTGAATGCGGTGATAATAGGTCGATTTAATTTGGTAGTTTGAGACCCTTCTTTTCAAAAGCGCTTAAAATCATGGTAATAGACGACTTGAGAAAAGCTATATCCGCATGCAACTGCTACTGTGAGGATAATGCTCCATTCAACTGTGATACTATAGGAACAGTGGCCTTAAGTTTACTTTTAGACACGAATCCAACACCACGAGTCACCCCCTAGTGTCCTTTCCTTTAAAGGTAGTTAAAGCATCAGTATCCGAACTGGTTTGGCTTAAAGAACCTTGGATACTTCTTACCACACTTAATTTTTACTGCAAAATTATTAACGAATCATTTAAAACAATTGAAGAACTAAACTTGAAGGAATTTAATTATTACAACTGAGGTTACGTAACTCACCATATCATCCGCTACCTTGGGGTGAAACTCCTCAATTTTTTGCCTACGACTTTCAATATACATTTTTGAACGATCAACAAGTTGTTTATTTTTAAGCACCTAAAAATTAATTTTGCATTAACTATTTGAGCAAGACATATTTTATATAGATATTAAAATAAGAAAATATAGGTACCATCTCCTCAGATTTCTCAGCATATGACATCCGACCAAGACAATGGACGTCAGTCTTTTTAGCCCTGTTCACCTGTCCTTGGTGTCTTTGTTTCAATTTCACCTCAGATGCTTCGCATAAGATGAATTCATTCCACTCATGGACCCCTCTTTTTCTGATACTCGATCCTTCAAGGACATAATCCCAACACCGTCCAATCCCTTGAAATAATCCGAGAGGAGGTTACTTCTAAACGTATTCAATTGAATACAAAGGGATTTCATGTTATCCTCCTTCCGTTTGCCCGAAAGATCAAACTCTTTCATGAGTATATTCCATAAGTCATCTTTTTTTACTTGCTCAACCATGTCCCAATTCTCATATTTTAAGCCGACACATGATTTTAACAAAGACAAGGATCGAGCTTTCAAAGGATTCTTGCCACCTATTGTCAAACCAAATAGGTTAAAGGAAACCTCTGCATGAGAATCAATGGCCGAATGTTCATCGTGGCTTGAACTTTCTGGCCATGATGATGGAATTTCATTCTCGGACGTCATTTTCTGCATTTATATATTTATGCATTAGTCCATATGTTAATACAAGAGTTAGGAAATAATATAAAAAAAATATAATATAAGTTATACCTTTTCAACATATTCTAAAAGTTATGATAATTTGATCATGTCATAAGTTTCATACTTCATCATTTTGCGTAAAGTTTTTATTGACCATGTCCGCAGAAGTGTGTTGACAATTATATTTCTAACACTAAACATGTTAGGACGTTTGCCTTCTCTCCTAAGTCGATAATATATGTCAACTTTGTTATGCATGTGTTTTCTCACGATAGAGTCTGAACGCATCATTATCCTCTTTAGTTCCATCCACAAAGGATGGATTTTTCTTTCTTCGAGTTCTAAAAACTCTACTAACTGCATCGCATTACTTCAATTGTGTTTTATAAAAACCCTTTAAATTGCTTCATCCCAACTTTGAGGTAGTGTGCCTAGTATTGATTGAAACATATATGGTTCAGGTATGTCCCACCCGTGATCTCGTAAGTAATTGTATTATTTGATTGTTCGATAGCCATGTCGATAAATTGATGTGTTCTCTATAAAAGACCTGTTTTGAAAGTCGTTTAGTGTATATAAAATATATGAAATCCTGAAAAAAATAATAATAACTTGTGAACAAAGTGCACTATGAATACGTGCTACGAAATAACTGAAACATGCTATTTTAATTAACTTGTAAGTCAACATTTAAAACAACAAAACATGCTACAATTAAACATCTACTCCTCTATTGTGTCTAATAATTTATTTAAGTCTGGGTTGTCATCCAGAACATAATGAATCTCGATAGGTGTTGCTATGTCGTCTACCGATGTAGTCAAGCCCTTAGGGGAATGTAAAACAACATACCACGGATCGTTGTTAGGGATCTTTGCATAAAACACTTGCTTTAAATTTTGGATTGCACAAATGAATGGCTTGTCATTCACATTATCTTTACACTTCAACTTGGACAAATCAACCTTCACCATGTGGGTGTCAGGGTCGACCATACAGGCATTCTTGTCCTCCACTCTCACCCAATATCAGGAAAATACAGGTAAGCTGAAAGATATATAATCTAATAACACAATTTGTCTTAAAATCCCATAAGACGTCATCTCAGCTTCTATCAAGTTTTTATCTTTCGTGCTTGCCCTGAAATAAGTTAACATTTCATATGAAATGTCGTGGTTTTGTTTCTCAATGAGTTTTATCTCGTGTGTGCTTGAAGAGAACACAAAACCATTGACACAATATTGTCTAAACTCCTTAGCTACAAAACTAGACCCGTTTGCTAGATGTTCAAGTCTCTTTGATACTTCACTAGCCTTCAATAATTGAAATCATGAAAGTATTTGTATTGTGAATATGTTGCAAAGACAGTAAATAAAATTAAGGTATTACTATAGTCACCTCGGAAGCAACCCAATGCCTAAAGTCATTGTCTGCGCTTGCGGCTCCCTTCCTCCTCTTGGCATGCCCGCACTCATTATATTGCCTGGATTGAAATCATCGATATTCACTTCTTATGAATATAACACCAAACATATTACATTATTTTACAAAACATTTTTGATAAACTAACATTTTCCATTTATCTATGTCATCATACGTCTCGAATACATATCGAGCCACCTGATTATATTATGTGCTTGTTAGCTTCACTACCTTACCATTCCCCAGAGCGTCCTCATCTGCAAAATCTTCTAATTCATAAACAAAACGTTAATGACCTCCAATGTTTGGGTTAGGCATATATTTTATTGCATACAAGGAACCCTCTTCCATAATGTACTCCTCAGCAATGGACCCCTCAACATACCGTGTATTCTGAACGTAATCTTTAAATGTTTTCATTAATCGTTCGAACGGATACATCCATCGGTACCTTACTGGTCCACATAAAAGAACTTCATCACATAAATGCACTAAAAGGTGGATGCTTATGTCAAAGAATGAGTGAGGGAAGTACTTTTCCAAAACACATGTAGCCTTGACCAAAGTTTCTTTCAATGCCATTATGTGCTTCATGTTGACAACTTTCTCATACAATAGGGAGAAACATAAGCTAATTTGTAGAATGGCCCTCCGAAGATCCTTGTGTTTTGAAAAACAGTGTCTGAATAACAGAGGGATAAGTTGCATTATCATATGCCAATCGTGAGACTTGCACTTTTTCAAATCTTTTGTTGAATCGGAGAAAATTCTGCGTAAATTGGATGAGAAATTAGAAGGGACATTCAAGCCCTTTAATATTTCTAAGAACATATTTCTTTCTTCAATGCTCAAAGTATAAGATGCAACTGGCATATGCTTTTTCCTAGTGCTTGAATCTTATTTCAACCATAATGATCTTCTAATCCTCAAATCACAAAGATCTTCACGGGCTTTTTCTCCAGCCTTAGAATGATAACCACCAATTCATGTGCCTACGAGATGATCAATAATATTCTTCTAAGCATGCATAATGTCTATCACATGCCGTATAGGATGTTCCTTCCAGTATGGAAAATCAAACATTATTGATCTCGTCGACCATGCTGTCTGCACATTAACATCCTTTCTTTTACGTTTCTGAGCCAAAATTATGGGGTATTTGCCCCTCAACTTTTGATCAACCTTTAATGATCTTTCTTATATTTCCAAACCAAAAAGTGTTGGTGGAGGTGGCCTCATCTCGTTGCCTTATGGGAGAAAATTGCTTCATATTGACCTGAATTTTTGATAAAAAATCTCCGATGACTATGATAAAAAAGTTTACTGATTTTCTTAAGCCAGTTGGCTTCAGTCTCCTCGCCAAAAATCGGACAACCCAAGTAACCAGGTACATTGCACCCAGATAAGGTACCATAAGTAAGAAAATTATGAATTTCCCATATCAACATAGCTCTCAAAGTGAATTCCTCCTGTTTGTATGAGTCAAACGCGCACACACCTTCAACCCATAACTCATTAATTTCATTTATAAGTGGCACTAAGAAAATATCAATCTAACTACCCGGTGCTTTTGGACCTGGTATCAACAGCATCAAAATTGAGAACTCCTTTCTCATGCATAATGACGAGGGAAAGTTTAAAACCGCAGCGAACACTGGCTATATACTCTTATTTGTGCTCAATTTGCCAAATGGGTTAAACCCATCGGTTGATATTTCGAGGCGAACATTGTGTATTTCTTTAGCAAACTTCGGGTATCGTTGATTTGTATATTTCCACACAGATGAATCAATCGAATGTCGCATGATATTCTCACCCACCTCCGCTCGACTATGCCAAGTCATTGTCTCTGCTATCCAAGGTATAGTGTAAAGTCTCTTCAATCGAGGACCTAAAGGGAAATATTTTTACACCTTCTTGGTTATTTGCATATCTACTTTCAATAAGCGTTTATTGCGTACTATTATCTTTTGCTCATATCTAGGCTCCTTACATATAGGACAAGCTCGTTTCTCCTTATTGTCCTTATATTATAAAACACAGTCATACTTGCAATAATGAATTGATTCGTATTTCATACTCAAACCTTTCAAATAACGCTTCACGATTGGATAATTAATTCGCAATATATTTTCTTTAGGGAGAAAATCTTTTGCCCAAAGGAGTATTGTTATCAAACTTCTCCCCGACAAGCCAAATTGGCTCTTTAAATTATGCAACCCAACCATAGCGTATAAGATTGTATGGTTGGGGTTGGAGTTATGGTATAATGGTGTTGCGGCTGCTGCTTTTAACCGTATATAATCCCTATCTTGGTCACTAGTGTTGTCAACATGATCCTCACAAACTAAACCATTCCCTCTATTATCTTTCTTTTCTTGTGTTGTGTGCACTTCGTACGTATCATTTATGAGATCATTTAACCTAGCATGTACTAAACGGTCACCATCTGTGTGAACCGTTTCATTAATTAGTATTTCTTATGGAATATACTTAAAATCCCTCTCCCCGTGGAAATTCCAAAACGTGTAGTCATCTTGCATAACCGAGCGAAACAAATGTACTTTTACATCTACCCCTTTCAAACGTTTACCATTTTTACAACGATTGCACGGGCATGGGATAATATTAGTTTTGAGATTCTTCATTGCATAATTCACAAAGTCTTTAACCCCATTAACGTATACTTGCCCCACTCTACAACTTTCACCCATCCACTCTTTATATTGTGGAAACCCCATTAATTCTACAATACAAACAAATAGAAACTGAGTAAATTATAAAACTAAATGAATATGTTCTTTATAATGAAAAATGGCATACATACATATATCCTTAGCACAAGTGTTTTAGTTATTACATATTTTTCCATATGTTTGAGTAGTGATATATATATATATATATATATATATAGATTCTACATGTCGTGCTAAAACATTCTACAATTTATTGGGGTGAACATGAAAACACAAAGGGTTATTTTCCATATCTAATAGAAACCCAAACATAATCATTCATTCATTAATCTTCACAACACCTTAATCATTTTATTTTAAGCCAATCAAATAAGTATTTAGAATGTCACAACTGATGTAATAACCACTTAATCAATGCCAATCAAATAAATATAAATGTAATAACCACTTAATCTCAATTGTGACAATTAGAATGTCACAACTGAGAGACAAAATGCATTAAATCGACACTAATCAATGCCAATCAAATAAGTATAGTAAATGAACTAAAATAAGTAAAACATTTATATACCAGAACAATTATTCACCAATGCAGAACATTTATCTATTCACTTATTCAGTAGAACATTTACTCACCAATGCAGAACATTTATCTATTCACTTATTCAGTAGAACATTTACTCACCAATGCAGATAAGTAGAACATTAACGAAACCTAAATCTTCACAACGAATAAAATAAGTATAATAAATGCCAATCAAATAAGTAGAACATTAACGAAACCTAAATCTTCACAGCAAAACCAAATCGAAACTAAATCAAAAGCATAGACCTAAAACTTAACGAAACCTAAATCTTCACAGCAAAACCAAATCGAAACTAAATCAAAAGCATAAACCTAAAACTTAATCATTCATTCACATTCAGTTAACCATTTATATATTTCTTTAAATCTGTTATTTTGATTAATGTTATATAATTATTAGTCATCCACGTTCAGTTAACCATTTGATAATGGTTTTTTACTCATTCACGTTCTTTAAATCTGTTGTTTCGATTGAAGTTATACAGTTAACCAGTTGATAATGGGTGTTTACTCATTCACATTCATTCATGTTCAGTTAATGAAAGTATAAATATTTATTGGAAAGGTTTCTTTAAATCAAAAGTATACTCACAATTTTCTTTAATAAAAAATATACTCACATGTACAATAATCAAAAGTTTTCTTTAAATCAAAACATTTGATTGAAGGATAAATTAGTATCAATTTTCTTTAAATCAAAAGTACAAACCTTTATTGGAAATTTTTAAATGTTTATACTCCAAAAATTAAAAGTATAAACATTTGATTGAAATCTATAATGGAGTTAACGAAACCTAAATCAAAATAACAATGAGGGGCGGGAGTTAACGAAACCTAAATTAAAATAACCGTCACAAGGAGAGGTTAACAGTCACAAGTAGATTTAACGAAACCTAAATCAAAATAACAGTCACAAATACATTAAAGGAATCTAAAATGGAGTTAACAAAACCTAAATCGAAAGCAAAAATCTAAATCACTTACAGTGAGGAGCGAGAGTTCTTCACGTCCAGTTCTTCACGAAAGCAAAATGTAAGAGAGAGGGGCGGGAGTTGTGAGAGGAGCGAGAGGAGAATGAAGAGGGGAAATAAAGTAGGGCAAAAATTTAATGACCCCTAATAGCAATCACAAATTAATCCTTATGCAAAAATTTATAATTGTTGGGAGCAGATGTAAATTTATGACTGTCAATAGCAGTTACAAATTAGGTCTTGGGCCAAAATTTGTGACTGCTATAAGTAGTCACAAATTTGTGACTGTCGATGATAGTCACAAATATAATATTAGTCCAAAATTTGTGACTCCTCATAGCAGTTATGATTTTGTGATTGCTCATAAGATTCATAACTTATGCCTACTCATAAATTTATGACTGCTTGTGACAGTTATAAATTTGTAACTGTTTATAGGAGTCACAAATTAATTATATGGTTATATTTGTGACTCTCATTAGCGATGACAAACTAATTGACTCAAAAATTTTATTACCCATTGATTTTATCACCCCAAATGGGAGTTACAAATAATTTTGTGACTGCTCTCGAGAATGATAAGTTTGTCACCCCCATTAACAGTCACAAAAAGGGAGTCACAAAATTAGAATTTTGGTGTAGTGATTGTACATCAATCTTAAATGTTGAAACTAAATGTAATCGTTTATAATATGAAATAGAAAAAAAATATATTATTATGTGCTTTTATTTTTCCACAGATTTCTTCATTGTATAGGATTTTGAAAATCTTGAGTAAAAGATGTTTTTCTCCAGATAACCTCCTCTAATACTATTGTAAATTTATTAGGAGAGCACAACAAGATGCGATGCCCCTATTACTGTTTATGTGCCTACTTGAGTAATGTTGATGCCAATTACTGTGATACTTAGTAATGGCCATTCCGTGCTATGTATGAGATAATGACAGATAAATGATGAGGATGAGATTGAAGATGAAGATAAACATTCACATCAAACATATAAGAGACAAAGATTTTTAAAGTGGTTCAGCTATAAGGAAAAGCCTACGTCCACTTTTATTTTATTCCCAGGGGTTTACAATAGCACAATGTGGTAGAGAGAGGGAGAAAAAGGGTGTGGATCTTGTGTATGGTGTCTCTCGGTTCTTGATTTTTTTGGATCTCTTGGATCTCTCCTTTTGGCTAAAGGAATACATGTATTTATAGTGATGGGAGATAAAGAGATTCATTGTATGTAGACATTTATACATTATGTCTACATTCAACGAATCTAATTGTTGAATTGCTTGGTATGCTATGTGTTGTCATCTACAGTATAAATGTACATTAATGATCATTAAATGCGTAGTTATACTTTGATCTTCCCTGTTGGTATGTCGACCAACTCTCCTCAGGTGTCGACTAACTCTCCTCGGGTACCGACCAACTCCTCGGGTGCCGAGAAACACTCATCGGGTGCCGACCAACACTCCTCAGGTGCCGACCAACTCTCCTCGGGTGTCGAATATTGCCACGTAGGATTACATATGTCCTTTTCTGATTGGTCCTCGTAGATGGAGAATTTTTACGTTAACAGAAGCCCCCAATGCTCCATGCTTGATGGTTTACTTGAAAGGATGGAGTATTTATTCTGCAGTATTTCTCGGTGCTCGTGAAATTCTTGATCTACCTTCTTGATTTGTTCAACATAAACTGCATTATCTCCTGGATGACATATGATGCAGGCTGATCGATGGTTGCTGATCTTGCTTTTGAGTAACTCCGTGTGCTATGTATCACCCCTGGAAATTTGGATGTAGCCATGCCATAGTATGCAGCTTGTAGCTTGTAGCTTATCATAATCTTCAAGTATGTTGATTGGTTTGCTAGTCGACCAACTGCCTCTTGTGCCGAGTAACTGAGTGCTAACTTCACGTGCTTGATTCTTCTGATTTATGATCCTATGAATACTTTGTCGAGTAACATACTAGCTTTTGAACCCAACTCTTCAATCTGATTAGTACCAAGCTAGTGATGGACTTCGAAATATTTTCATACAACTTCTTCTTCATTATTGGTAGGGACAGTAGTAAAGATCTCAGTGCTGTAGATGCTGAATTTGACTCTTACCTCTACTCGGGGATGAGCAAGAGGTTCTCGGTGACGAGCAAGAGCTGCTCGGGTAACTGTCGAAGAACAGAGAACTCAATATGCTTTGGAGAATCAAGCCTTCCAACTAATGGCAAAGAACCAGGCCTTGGCTGAGATGTCCGAGAAGATCATGAGTCTTGAAGAGCAACTTACTGCTCGGGGACGAGCAAGAGCTTCTCGGGGATGAGCAAGAGATTCTCGGGGATGAGCAAGAGCTACTCGAACAGACCATCTGTGATGAACATCAGAATGCTGAAAGATCTTAACTTCATAAACTCCCCTTATGCTTTGGATGATCCTCCTACTGGCGAGGAACCTGTTTCAAAAGAAGAGGGAAAGAAACCAATAGAGTAGGAATCTCAATGTAATAGTTAGTATACATTTTCATTCTCAATGTATTTTGTTTTTGATTTTAATGAAAGACTTTCATTTTTGTTCGCAATCTTAATTTCTATTGTCTTGTAAAATACTCTACATCTGTGCATATGTATAAGTTAAAAAGATAACAATATTGTGTTGTTCATCGACCAACTTAGTAATAAAAAGGTTACAAGTATTAGTAATGTTGCTCGATCACTTAATAATAAAGTAATGAGTATAAAAATGTTTAAAATTTTTCCAACCAACCAAGGTTGTTAAATTGTGCTCGTCGACCAATTATAGTTAGTGAGAGTTTATCCCCGACCAACCATACTTGGTACAGTTTGGAATATTTTTTCCTCGTCGATCAACTACGTTGGTACAGTTTGGAATATTTTTTCCTCGTCGAACAACTACGTTGGTACAGTTTGGAATATTTTTTCCTCGTCGGCCAACTACGTTGATACAGTTTGGAATATTTTTTCCTCGTCGACCAACTATAGTTAGTGGGTTTTTCAGGTGAGAGAAAATTATTTTTTATATTGATCCCTTACTATTCCCTATTTGGAGAGATAAAAATATGCTGAATGATAGAAGTTATTACCAAATTTATATAAAAAATCAATCAATTTGACTTTATTGACATAGATGGAAGATGAACTAAATTAAGTATATAGTTCATAAAAGTGAATGCAAAGAGACTCAAACTTGAAGAGAGAGAAAATAGATTTGGGTCATGATTTCCATGAGAAGACTTTTTATTGTCTTTAACCTTTTCCCATTCATTTATTAAAAATATGATGGGAATTTGAATAGACATCAAAGATCTTACAAAATTTATTTCAAAATCAACAATGAAAATGATCAAATCTTATCATCGTCGTATATATTGGTATATGTAATCATTTAAAATATTTATTCCATGATATAAAATTGAAACTTGAGAATCAAGCAAAAAGTTATGATTTATGAAATCCACTATTTTTCAGATTTCTAAATAAGAATTAATCTAATAGTTATGATTTAAAAATCATGATATGCAACATTTTGCAGATAAAAATTGGACAATTAATTTATGTATATAAACATAAAAATCATGATTGAATCAAAAGATGTATGTATAATATATAATTGATTATACATATAGAAAATAAAAACTTAGCTTTTGATGGAGAACAATGCTTGCAACACGTTCCCACAGACGGCGCCAATCTGTTGAAGACAGAAAATGGCCACTGCCATTTTAGTGGCGTCAACAGCAGATAAATAATGAGGATGAGATTGAAGATGAAGATAAACATTCACATCAAACATATAAGAGACAAAGATTTTTAAAGTGGTTCGGCTATAAGGAAAAGCCTACGTCCACTTTTATTTTATTCCCAGGGGTTTACAATAGCACAATGTGGTAGAGAGAGGGAGAAAAAGGGTGTGGATCTTGTGTATGGTGTCTCTCGGTTCTTGGTTTTTTTGGATCTCTTGGATCTCTCCTTTTGGCTAAAGGAATACATGTATTTATAGTGATGGGAGATAAAGAGATTCATTGTATGTAGACATTTATACATTATGTCTACATTCAACGAATCTAATTGTTGAATTGCTTGGTATGCTATGTGTTGTCATCTACAGTATAAATGTACATTAATGATCATTAAATGCGTAGTTATACTTTGATCTTCCCTGTTGGTATGTCGACCAACTCTCCTCGGGTGTCGACTAACTCTCCTCGGGTACCGACCAACTCCTCGGGTGCCGAGAAACACTCATCGGGTGACGACCAACACTCCTCAGGTGCCGACCAACTCTCCTCGGGTGTCGAATATTGCCACGTAGGATTACATATGCCCTTTTATGATTGGTCCTCGTAGATGGAGAATTTTTACGTTAACAATGAGGTTATTATAAAAAATTTGTAATGAAAGAATGACGTGGAATGCAACTGAAAATGGAAAACCTTGCATACTCAATGTAGATGTAAACTAGTATAAGAATGTTGTACAATTTTTTACAGTGTTTGTGCAATTAATTTTGTTGGTGGATAATTTTTTTGTAGTAAATTAATCTTGTATGACTAAACGTTGATATTAAAACTAATATGATAATTTTATTTTATTTGACAGAATGTCATTTTTGGATCCTCATCAAGTTTTCAGCACTGCGGGTTGCGGCATTGATGGCGATTGTAACAGAACAGAAGTTGATAGTCAACAATAATGGACTTCTTTTCTATATTTCATTTGATTGGTTATAATATAAAACCATCTCATTTTGGCAAAATTGTATTAGAATGTTATGTTGGATGCATTTATGAAAATAATGTAACTTTCGGGGTGATTGTATTATGATGTTTCACTTGTTTGGTTTAAATTTTTTTTGTAAATAAAGAGTGGAGGCTAATATAAAATGTAAATGTTGAATATAATGCCCATGTTTATGTGGACTATTTTTGTATATGTTCATAGGATTTGAATAGTATTGTAAGAATAATCGAATTTTTATGAATTAAGGATATTGGGTCTTGAATTTTTTTTTTTTTTAAAATATGTATAAATTACTAACGGATATTTACCGTTACAAAATCAGACAAAAGTGTTACAAAAAACGGTGTAATAAGGTTAAAATAGTAACACAATAGTCCGTTACTAAATTACAATTAGTAATGGTAAAAAACTGTTGGTAATTTATGAATTAGTAACAGAATTTTACTGTTACTAATAGTAACGGTAAAATTATGTTACTAATTTCGTGTCCCACGCCTTTTTTCTAACGAAAACATTTTGTTACTAATATTTTTAATAACGATAAAGTTGTGTAACTAAAGGCGCGTTTTGGTGTGAATATCAAAGCTAAATGGGCTTCACTCAATAGAACGTATTTACAAGGGATCTCTTCACAAGAAAGGACCTAGGGGTGGAAAGACCAAGGTATAAAAGCAAGGTTTATAATTGCTCAGTTTATTTTCTATTTGATTTATTCCGTTACACATACACTGCACTATCATGATTGTTTCTACATATTCAAAGACAAAAAAAAAATAGAGCTACTAACATAAAATAATAAAAAAAAGTACTTATGTGTATAACGCTCTCAAAATACGAAATCGTTCACAACCTGTCGTAAAAAGGCGACAGTATGAGCCAATACTCAAGGGAAAAATATACAAATGCAGTATATAATTGAATGGCAGAAAGGAGACTCTAACACGTTATGACTATGTGAATATGCAACTGTATCATATATATAATGCATGAAACAGTTTTACTTTCGAAAAATCTTATTTATTCAGATTAATTTACCTTAATCGTCTAAAAGACTTCCTTTTACTCATTTTAGCATTTCTCACTTTTTTCAAAACACCGGGTTCAACACTTGAAACCATTACATTTGATTTAATAGAAATCATCTCTTTACCAAAATCACCCGTCTTAATTTATCCAACACATAATAGTATTTTTGTTGAAATCCACCCTTCCAACACACGCGAACACCGTGCTAGAAAAATACTCATCTAATCTTTGAGAACCTTTTTCAACACATTCTTGTGTTAATTATGTATTTACCCGATTAGGTCGCTTACTCACCCATTTACCCACTTACTTTACTTTTTTTCTTAACTTATGGATATTATTCAATTACGCATTTACTGTCCATTTTAACATTTACCAGAATATTTATTAATTCATTCAAACTAGGTTATATTAACACATTTCACCACAAAACCCATTTTTTGACATGTTCCTTATTCTTTTATCTTTTCTCTGAATCTTCCAAATACTGCATACTTTAACGGGCTGCACATCATCGACAATGCGCACCATATGCTTTGGCCAATTATTTTGCATCTCATCCTAGGGCTGCAGTCCCTCCTTAATTATCCCAGTGTCAACATCTTACAAATTTCCTCATTACCCAACTTTTCCTTTTTACCTAGTGAAAGCCAAAACCCGGGGTTACACTCCAACATGTGTTACACTTTAAAATTTTACTATTTCATGTCGTTTACACTTTAATCTTGATTTTATTCCAAAAATCATATTCACTTAGGACGACTTTGTGTAACACATTTTCAACATTTTTATTTCATGAAAATGTTCCACTTTAAGTAAAATTATCATTTTACCCATTTATTTTGAAAGTCACCTTTTACTCCATTTTCACAAGTATCAATTCTCCTAAAAACACCGTCAAGTTATCCACACTAACTTCTTAAGTGTTTTAATACCTTAACACCCTTTTTAACCTTGGATTAATATTCTTCTTAATTAGAAACTCTACCTCATTAATCCGTTTTTTTTAATTTTATAAATGTTAATCTTTTACAACATTACTAAATTATACACACTAACTTTCCCATATCTACCCATTAACACTTATTTAATAACTTTATTGACAATTTTCTAAACCACACATTTCTTTACTTTCTTCATTCAAGAAATTTATTTACACTTAAGACTACTTTTATAAGAAAATACCATTTCCTTTATTTTACATGTAGTCTTACAACTTTGTGCTTATCATACTTTTAACCCCTTTTTCACACACTTTGAAGATAAGAATTTCTACTTCTCTTATTTCATATTAAACCCAACAAAATCTTCTTTAAACTTGTTTTTACACTTAGTGCCAAAATACTACAAGTTTATGTGCATGAGAAGATGGATGTTAAACCTTAAAATCCTATTAAATGGGTTGAATATATTTTTCATTCTAGAAATTCATCATACCTGCAAAAATACAATTTCAAGCCATAAAAGATATTTAATTTCTTCAAACTCAACAAATATCTATTTTTCATAAAATCTTCATTTTTGCAAGAAATATTATTTCACCAATGTTCACCAAAATAAATCATTATTTTCAAACATTTTTTTTCATTAAATGTTTAACAACAATCTTTCAAGAAAATACACCATTTTCATAAAATACTAACTATTATGCTTCAAAACTGTGACACCCCGACCTACTAAATACCGGGTGATCATTCCTTAAATTAAAATAAGTTTCTCATTTGGTTCATTCTTAGCATCATTGTCGAAAACCACGTTAATTACTAATCATCTAATAGTTAGTTGAGTAGGTGCCACATTTTATCTTTCATTCAAAAGATAACGATATGCGGAAACAAAATAAACTTAACCACACACATAATCACTGAGTCTAAAATGATAGTGAAATAAATAAATGACTTGCTGAATAAATCATCCGCTACAAATCAAAATCCAATGTAAATCCAATATCTAGTAAATAAGTCCAAATACAAATCTGAAATTATTAAACTGAATAAGTAATGAAGGCAACATGCCAAAAATAAAATACTGAGATAAGATTCCTAAACTAGGAATGAATAAGTGAAGCGTCTACTCCAACTCCTACATGCAACCACATATGTTGCAGCTGCGTATCCCTGGAATAGATAATCAAGTCTCGCGCTCCTGTGGATGGACACCTAAAAGGTTTTGAAAATATTTGCAGCAAGGGTTAGAACCCAAAATATTTGGAAAATATTTATCAAGTGATTAAGTTTTTAGTAATTAAAATGCGTGAACACTCTTCATATTCAAGCTAGTGTCGCACTCCCTTAAGATAATAATAACCCATCGTCAAAAGCTCACACCTAAGGCTTTCTTCCTAACTCTCCTAGTTGTATTTCCCCGTCTAACTAGCCTTGTTATGAATACTACTCTAGCCCGAGTAATCCTAATGTTGATTCATAAGTTATTTATCGCATTAACTTAATTAATCATTTTTAAATAAAACTATATAGCAATCTCACTAGTTATATACAAGAAATATCATTTTACTTCACGTAATCCACCCGTATACAAATATTTACTCTATTATATACGTATATAATTAATACAATATCACTCCATGTATTTCACCCGTATATAAATATCTACACCATTATAGATGTACAATTATACTAAAACATTCACACACGTGACGTATGTATATCCATCCTCCCGAATAATAACTCATCGAATATTTTCCCTAAAAAGCTATCACCCCAGGTATACTCATACAACCCGGATACCAAGAGACGGTTAACTCACATCGAATCTAGCAGTAAAATAATAAGCTTAGTGGAGGAGATCATTGTGAGACCGAATCATACCCAAAGAGCCTCACCTTGAAAAGAATCACAACATAAAATAATGGACGCTATGACCTGGGGATTATACTCGCTATGCGTTCACTAGTCAAGGGATTCACCCACATCGCGCAACCTCCTATGATCGTACTAGATGGGTATGTATTTATAAAAATATCTAACACCGTTATTGAAAGAGCACACAAATATATATATATATATATATATATATATATATATATATATATATATATATATATATATATATATATATATATATATAAAATAAACTAAACCGGTTAACCCGTGCTAACTCTCGTAGCACTAGCCTAAAATATTCAAGTCTACTTCCCTAACTCGTAATTTAATAAATTTCACATTAATTAATTTATTAAAGTAGTGCCAACTACAATACCCGGACACATTCACTCGATCCGTATTTTCACCCTTTAGAATTTATTACACTCAATTCTATTATTAAGTTTGACACTCTTATTAAATTTGATATTACTAAAACCCATCTACCAAGGCCCTATGCATTCTCCTCCATTTATTATTTTTTTTAATAATTAAATTCCTTTGGGAACCCCTATAGAAAACTAGGTCCTAGGATAACAAAAAGGACGTTACTGCCAAAAATTTCCAATGTCGTTCGAACTACCTTCCGAGTTCGTCCCTCCTTCTTCCCCACGACGCCGGCAGCCATTATTAACCCATGAGAGCTTTTGTAATGCTTTTCCAACTATAACCCAACAAAGGTAATCTAAAACCCACCTCTAGCACGGTTTGTAATTATCATAGTAACCTTAAACATCATTAATTTTCATCAAATGTTATCAAATCCCCGAAGTGAGTTTTCACCGTTTCATACAATCTTTATCATCCCAATTACTCCACATTTGTTACTGAATATGTAACATAGTTTGAATTCCAACCTCATTAAATCATATAACATCATCAATTGCATTTTTAATCTACACAAAATGAGTAATTTATAAAACCCCGTGTTTACGTGATACCCCACCCCCAAAAACGAATTCCTATTTACACCTACTATGATATGAATCGAAATACTGCAATTTATATTGAAAGAAAATTAACCACTTTTCGGTACTGATTCGTGGGGTCTGATTTCCTTTGGAGTAGACGATGATTTGACGATTAACGCACCCAATTCTTCTTGATTTGCCTCCCCAAAGCTCCCTAATTTATCCATCTTTTCTTCTCTGTAGATCTAGGGTTTTTCTAATTGAGTTTTGTCTGCCACTAACTCTCTAATTTGGTTTTTAATATTGTAAATCCTGAAATTAAGCCTATGGGTCAAGCCCAAAAGTCCTGAACACTCCCATGTGAGCCCGATTATGCCTAAAAATGCCCGGAGACCCAATTACTACCCCCGGGTACTCTATTCTGAATATCTCGACCTATTTGGAATCAATTGTGCACTCAGAATCGTCATACGAGTTACTCTATAAAATTATCCAATTTTGGCCTCAAAATACAACACGTGAAATTTAAAAATAACCCTAATTAATTAAATCTTAGATCACTAAATTAATTAACTCCTCCGAATTAATAAAATCTTATGTCACCAAAATAATTAAATTCATTATCCTCAAAATTACGGGGTATTACATACTTCCCCCTTATAAAGTAATTTCTTCCTCGAAATTAAGCTAAGTCTAGTACTCCCAAACCTCGAATATATCCCTATTCACATACTCCTAAGATCGCTACATATATCTCTAACTCTTCTAATCGTGGATGATTTTAAAATTAAATTAATTAACCAGGGCGCCCATACACCCTATACCCATGCTTATCAACACAATTGTTACCCGACTCTGCTAGCCTTAAATCGTAATGTTACTTTCAATTCACAGTTATAACTACATATATGTATAATAACCAAGGTACCAAACCCATGTCCTAATGACCAAACATCTACCCACTTCCAATGTTGCACTAAGTTTCATGCGTGGGATGAGTAAGGATACGATTTATAAATGTCCGTCACAATTATGTATGTCGTATACCGCTATAAGTCGTCAAAGAAAAGGTCGAGTTCAAATCTTGAAAAGACGGATCCGAATTACAAGTGTTCTTTAACATCCAAGCCCAACGAGATGATTTTGGTAAAAATATGTCTAAGTTCCATTTGAATTTCATATTAAAAGTGTTGGAATATTTTTTATAAAGGTTAAAACATTTTTCTAATTATAAAAAATGGTTTTGAAAGTTTTTATAAATATTTTTTCAAAAATTATGTTTATATATTTTTTCAAAAATTATGTTTATATAAAACTGTTTCGTACTGAAGGATTTAAAGGATTTTTGTTTTTTAGGTTGAAATATTTTCTAAATATGATGGTGAACCTCGGGATTGATGCTCTAATCGTTCTAGAGAGATGTTGATTGTTCAAGCGAGATCATTGTGTCTTCATAACGACACGTATCTCGTTCGAGCGAGATCAAGCTACCTTTGAGCGATAGTTGTTTCGTTCGAGCGACGATGCTTTTTTACCTAACACGCGACGACCTCAATGATTGCTATATAATGGATGTCAGTGTTTTGTTTTTGTGGAGAGAAGACTTTCGAGGAGAGAAAAACTTTGTTTCAACAACTGTTAGTGCATTTTTATTTTTTTCTCCAACAATTTAAGGGTTCAACGTTTGTTTTCAATTCACAATCCCAATTACTTTTATCTAAGTTGTTTTGTGAAACCCAAGACATATTTTGATGGAATTTTATGCTACTATTTAGGTGCCTTTTATGGTACTGGGTTGTTGACTGCGCGTCATTGAGGATTACTTGAGGGTGTTCCTTTGCTGAAGATTGGATTGCGGTTCGTATGAGTTCGCTGCGTGGAATCCATTGCTGACTCTAGGTTGCGTGTCTGAGGTAAACTTATTACAAATTTCATTGTGATTGTAAATTGAGATTTAATTCATAATGAAATAAAAAGTTTTTCCCTTCGGGGATTTTATTCCTGAAATCTGTGAGTTAGCATATTTGTGTTTATTGGTTTGACACATGCACACACGCAGTTGCATGTTTAGGGGCTGATTTTATTTGGTTTAAAATTGACTCTAATTAAATAAGAGTGTAATATGAATTTGTGAATTTATTCAAATCAGTATCGCACATGCATCAATTACTTATTTACAAATAGGTATCTAAGCAGGTTACTCAAATTTACCGGGTATTCCTATTTTTTCGCAAAATTTGTGTGATATTGATTTTTTTCGATAAATCACGTTTTTAAGAATTGTCGCAATATTTCCAAGTGAAAACTTATATAATCGGTTGCCAATTTTTTACGGGTCTAATTATTCTTACTGGAAAGCCCACGTGAGATCTAATTTAAAAGTGATTGATGAGAGAGTTAGGTTAATTTATGAAAGAGGATGGACTCCTCCCATTATCACCACAAATAATGTCACGAATTTAAAACCTATGTCAGACTGGACTGAGGATGAGTTTAGGTGGAGCACTTTTAATTCACGAGGGTTGAATGCAATTTCTGGACACATCACCCCCAACGAGTTTAGACGTATTATGACGTGCACCACGTCTAAAGAAGAATGGGATGCTTTACAACTCACCCACAAAGGCACTAACTTAGTCAAAGAGTCTAAAATTCAAAATTTAACTACTCAATTTGAAACAATTTCCATTCTTGAGGATGAGTGTTTTGATGACTTTTATGCACGTTTGTTTGACATTGTCAACACTAGTTTCAATCTTGGTGAGCCTATACCTGATGCATGAGTGGTTAAAAAGATTTTAAGATCGCTACTAAAACGTTTTATACCTAAAGTGACTGTTTTAATTACCTTAGGTAATTTGAATTGTCTGAAATTAGACGAATTGGTTGGAGACCTCCAGATATATTAGATTGACATGTTTTCTGACACTGTCAAGCTTAAGGATAGAGGGATAGCACTTAAAGCCCAGTCTAAGAACAAAAATAAAGTGATTTTTTATGAGTCCGAGTCTGAGGACAAGTCTGATTTTGATATGGCCATGTTTGCAGAGAATTTTAAGAATTTTCTCAAGTTACAAAATTCTTTCAATAAAAAGTTTTTTGAGAAAAAGAAAGACAAGGCCAAAGAAATCAGTGAGAAAGAGAAAGAGGGTGAGGGAGATTTAGAAAAAGTAATGTGTTTTGAGTGGGAGGGCAAAGGGCATAAGTCATTTGAGTGTCCCATTAGACTTAGGAGAGAGGTCAAGAAAGTTGACATGCCAGTCACCCTTAGTGATAGTGAGGATGATGTGAAAGATTCTGGGGATGAGACTTCACAAGGTAGGTTTGTTGCCTTTTTTGCTAATCACGTGAGCACACCTAGTTTATCCCATGATGATGAGAGTGAGCTCCAGATCACCTTTAGATATTTGTACGTCGAGACTTTAAAGACTAAAAAATTGAATAAGGAGTTAAGTTTTAGGGTGAGATATTTGGAGAGAGAGTTAGAAGTTTTGAGGAAATTTGAAGCAAAAGCGAGTTAACTTGAGAAGGTGAAGATTTCTTTGAGTGAACAGTTGATAGCTTTAGGCCGGGAGAAAAGTGATTTGATCAGCACAGTGTCTAGTCTGACGACACGTGTATCCCAACTTGAGAGGGATCTCGAGCGTGTCCGGGAGGTCAATGTCCCTTCAGAGAATGCATCTAAGAAGGTTGGAAAGATGGTTCTCAATCTGATTTTGAGTAGTGGTGAGAGTTTAGGAATGGGTCATGACGGTGCGTCCAATTCACATGTTGCACCCAAGTCGGTTCCCACTTTATTGTTTTGATTCGCATAGCTCTCAACCCAACCCACCTAGGCATCACGTACCTAATAGGAGAGCGCGTAGGAGATGTTTTGAGAGAGGTATATCTAGGTCTGTTTATGTTTGCATGCATTACAAGAAAAGAGGACACCTTAAAGAGTTTTGTTTTAAGTTGGGTCTTGTGTCACTGTTTGTTACTACACGTGTTCATACACACGCACCCGCACCCGACGCTCTGGATGATTACACAGGAGAGTTTGCACATATTAGGGAGAAGGTAAAATTTTTGGTCAATAATTCACATGATTTGATGGAGGTTTTTCATAGGATGTCATCACCTTTGAAAAACTCCACCGCACCTAACGGTTGAGGTTTTGACTTGTTTGCTAGCATAAGTTGATTTGCATGATGATACTTTTACTTATTCCTAGTATGCATGTTTTGTATTTGATTTTTGTTTTCGAAAAAATTTAAAAAATACAAAAAGATTTTATTTTGATAAAATTTTTGAAAAAGATAAAAATAGTTTTGTATTTTGTTTTTACACTATATTTGAATGGGCATTTATGATTCCTGAGTCATAATTTCATTCCATATCCACGTGATGATTTGATAGTAATTTGATATGCATCATCATTTCATTTTTGTATTTTATAATGTTTGGAGTCATTGAGATGTAATTTAGTGTTACTACCTACATGTTTGACACATAAGTTCCTTTAATCCATACCTGCATGGATTTGTTTCATTATTGTACTTGTTTATCACATATTATTCAGAGTGTTGTAATCTGAATTATGTCTTTAAAATGAACCATATGCGATCAAACTTGACAGTGAAAGTAGTACATGTAAAAATCGTTTACTGTGAGGAATATAATTGCAACAAAATATGATGAGTGAATCATGGGAAAGGGCTCCGAGAGTATAAAATTAACTCATTGTGAAAGACACCATTTTAAAAGAGTCCGAAATTTTTTTAAGGCAATAAAAAGATAAATCTGTCAAAAATGGGCCACCTCAAAAAGATAAATATAATGAATATTATTTATGATGGAGTTTGGATGGAAAGAAATGAAAAACAAGTTTGCATGTCCTGACAGCGTCTTGAAAAGGCATTAATAGTTTAGACGTCATTGGTGTGGGAATCATTCTTGACTTCAATGTGTTGATGGATTGAGTCGATGTCGTTTAACTTCAACACTTTTAACAACTAAGGATGATTTTGAGATTCATTCAATAGGAGTACACGTATGCATCATGCACATATGTTATGTTTGATGCGTTGATTTGCCTATCGAATATGTTCACACCCATTAATTTCGTATCCATGATTTGGTTGTCTTAGTGTAAATTCATGGTGTGTGATTTTTGTATAATTATTTTTGCTTTTTTGTTTGAAAAAATTGAAAAATCAAAAATAGTTTGTGGAAGATTTTGAGTTACTCTTTGCATGAGCATAGTTTTATTCATATTAGCTATGCATTTTGTCGTGACAACTCCATGTTTATTTTTGTTTCTTCGTTTCCATGGCTATTTTGGTCAAATAAAAAGGGGGAGAACGAATTATGGGGGAGATCTAATTATTAATTGATTTATTTTTATATCATTTCAAACTTGATGTGTCACAAAGGTATTTGCTTTGTCTCATGTGTGTAGGTACAAAGTTGATGATCTGTTTGCACATCCTGATGAGAAAAGCTTGAAGATTTGATTATTGAAGCAAAGTTTGAAGACTAGATATTTTATCTTTCCACTTTTGAGTTCTTGGGAAGGTAGATTTGTATAGATCATTTTTTTAATAATTCGTATGTTTTATTATGTACCGGCATAAACATTGGGGGAGATTTGTAAGGACATGATTTTATAAATTTCCGTCACAATTATGTATGTCATATACTTCTACAAGTCGTCAAAGAAAAGGTTGAGTTCAAAGCTTGAAAAGACAGATCCGAATTACAAATGTTCTTCAATAGTCAAGCCCAACAAGATGCTTTTGGTAAAAATATGTATAAGTTCCATTTTCATTGCATACTAAAAGTGTTGGTATATTTTTTATAAAGGTTAAAATACATTTCTAACTATAAAAAATGGTTTTGAAAGTTTTTATAAATATTTTTTCAACAATTATGTTTATATATTTTTTCAAAAACTATGTTTATATAAAACTGTTTCGTACAGAAGGATTGAAAGTGTAATACCCCATAATTTTGTTACTATTGAAAAAGGCATTTTTGGAATTAATTGATTAATTCAAAAATTAATTCAGATTTAAATATTACTTGAGAATATAGTAATATATGATATATGTTGAATATTACTTAAAGAACCAAAGTAATATATGACTTTACTAATGATTAATTTTAGAAGTTGTCGCGAATAGTGAATATGGCAATTTCGGGGAATAAGTCAGACGCATGTGAATAGTAGTATCGGGACTGAATTCACATAAAATAAAAGAGGAATATTGTTATGTCATCAAAATGATCATTTTGACTATGCCAAAGTGTTCGGAAGTATTTTTACAGTCAAAAAAGTCTACTCGTATGTTTGTATAGGGTCTCGGGGCACTTTGGAGTCAAATAGTCACCCCGGAGGGGTAATATGGTCATTTCAATTGGGAGTTGAATAGTGTACACGAATTTGAGAGATTTGTTTTAAGTCTAAGGGATGATATTATTCATATCATTCTACAAACTTAGTGAGAAATAAATTGAGAGAGAGTGAGGAATCTCTGGGGAAGAGGAAGAGTTTTTGTGGGAACACCAAGAGCCAAAGGTCACCACCACTAACCACCACCGAAAGTTGACTGGAGAAGCAGAACCACCAGTGGAAATTCATCCCCAAAGGATCAGATCTTTAGTAGAGGTAAGTGATTTGATAATTGCAATCTAATTTGTATAATGTCCAAGTTAGGATAACTAGGAATGAGGAGAAATTATATGTTTTGAAGATAAACTAGTTGATGTTAAATCATTTCTGGAAAATAGAGATAGGTAGGATTATTCTCATGTTGTTGGTAGACTTTAATCCACAAAATAAACATCACATGTTGGAGAAATTCTTAGAATTATAGGATTGTTCTTGATATATTCATGTTTTTAGTTTTCAGGAAAAAAAATACTAGAAACATGCTTTTAATTCAATTCCTTGATGATTCTAGGTTGTATCAATCAGTGGAAATCATTTACATATGTTGCTATATCAAGTAGCATGAATTATAATGGAATTGGGACGTTAAAATAGATATTTGAATGATCAAAAGTTATGAAACCCGTAGGAACAAATTGCAGAATCTGGGCTGATAACTGAGCGATTTATCGATCGACCCATGAAGCTTGATCGATCGACTGATCGATCGATCGACCTTTGACCCTCGATCGATCGACCTTCCTAGAATTGATGAACTTGTTTCTTTTTAATCCTTTTTGTAATCCCAAAACTTTTAGGAATTTTTAGTGATTATTATTTGAATATAATGGGATTTTTGGAAGGGCAGTAGACCACAGCTAAAACCCGAAATTATGTTATTATGTTTAGGATTTAAATTGGAGAGAATTACGTTAATTAATCGAATGAATTACGGTTGTTAAATTCATGTTTTGGGCTGTGAATCATTTTTAGGGAGATTAAGGATAGGACCAGCAGGGTGAGGATCATTTTAATCAGCTGGAAAATCCTAATTCAATATGTGATTAAACCTAAGTGAAAGAATAAGTGGTTATGCGAAAATAGGTTTTATCGAATTTAATTCTAATTAAAGATAATATTAATACACGATAAATTCGGGGAGTATGATGGCACGGACCAGTAAGATATAAGTGAATTTCCTACTGAATATATATATATATATATATATATATATATATATATATATATATATATATATATATATATATATATATATATATATATATATATATATATATATATCAAGAAAACTTATTTAATCTACGAGAAGTGAGATAGGCTCGGGAATGATAAATTAAGGAGTAAAGTCAAAATATTTAATATGTAGGACTTGAGATATAGATAATACTATGTATGGGAATTATCTTATGGTTGTGTGAATACCTTGTTAATATTATATATAGGTGGGTGTATACCTATTGTAGAGGTTATTATGTGTATGACACACCTACGCTTAGGGTTGACAATTTTAGAAACGACACAAAAAAATGACACGGAACGACACGAAATTGACTCGAAATTGACACGATGTTTCGTGTTCGTGTCGTGTTTTTTTTACATGTAGTCATGTTCGTGTCTTAATTATGAGTCGTGTTGTGTTATCGTGTTTTTTAGGCCTAAAATTTAAGAAATTATGGTTGTCGTGTCGTGTCGTGGAATTTTTTATTCGGGTCGTGTTCGTGTCAACTAAAAAAAATACAAATTCGTGTCGTGTCGTGTCGTGTTCGTGTACAAAAAAACCTTGTCGTGTTGTGTCGTCCCTAAACATGACCCGTTGACCCGAATTACTGGAGGCTTTGTGTTGTGGACGGTCTTATCCTGTGCGCCCAAATTTGGGAGGATTTTTAGATTTGTACCCTGGGCATAGGACCTTGGACACGTGCTATCGGCATATATGATAGTTTTGACGGTTGAATGGAAACGTAGGTATGTGCATTAGGGGTGGGCAAAAAATAGACCGAACCGATTGGACCGATTGAACCGAACCGGACCGACCCTATATTTCCGGTCTTTTTTTAATTCGGTCCTAAACCGGTCCAAAAAAGCACTAACCCGATTTTTCGGGTCAGTTTCGGTTTACTCATATTTAAATTCGGTCTGGACCGGACCGACCCATTTATTTACAACACTACTTATTTTATATATATATATATATATATTAGTAGAACTTGAGCCGGCTTATTTAAAACCCAATGACCCATACATATTCAGAAGTTTTAGAACTCACTCAACCCTAATTCATTTCATTTCACCCAAACTCTCTCTCTCTCTTTAACAGCGGACGGCGGGCGGGTCTCGTCCTCTCCTCTCTCTCTCCAACAGCTCTCAACGGCTCTATTACTCACCCCATAAATGGAACCACCTCGCGATGCTCCACTGCCGGCGCCGACGGAGGCAAATCAGGATCAGGTATTTGATTTGTTCGTTTTTTTTTCTACTTTGTTTACAAACTGATTTGTTCTACTTTTTGTTCTGCTTCGTTTTTTTTTCTGCTTTGTTGTACTTTGTTTACAAACTGATTTGTTCTACTTTGTAAACAAACTGATTTTATTTGTTCGTTTTTTTTCTACTTTGTTTAGAAACTGAGGGACTACTTTGTTTACAAATCAGGTATAAATCTGATTTGTTCTACTTTTTGTCCATGTATTTAACTTGTAGATGTAACCTTGTAGGAAACTAACTGCTTTTCTTTTGTTCGTTCTTTTCTTTCCTTTTTTTTCTTTTTTTTTCTATTCGATCTTAGCAACTTAGCAAGCAGCTGTTAGACTAATTTTGTATTAAATGAAATCAGATGATGTTCATTATGTATAAATGAAATCAGACTTATTTTTTTTAACAATAAGAATATTAAGTAAGATTATGTTCATGTTAATGGTTAGTAAACAAAAACTGCGTATGTTTTTTTCATGTAGTTTTCTATTTTTTGTGTTACTTCTATTTTTTTTAGAAAGTTAGCAACTGCTTGTGTTACTTTTATTTTTTTTTTCATTGCAATTTTTTTCTCTTCTACTAAATTCTTTTCTTTTCTGTGCAAATTTTTTTTCCTGTCCAAAATGTCGTCTTAGCAAAACAAAAATTCTACTCTTAATTTCAATTTAACTACCTATTTCTAATTTTTTTTTTAAATCTCGTTGTGTTGCTTAGATTGATGGAACAAGTGGAGGTCAAGCAAATGCTACAATACATGTTGGGTCTCCGAGGAAACCCCCTTCTCCTACCAATCCTTCATCACTGCACAAACGAAAAAATGCATCATCGGTATGGTATCATTTCCACAAAAATAATGATCCTAAAAAACCTAGGGCTATTTGTAACTATTGTGGCATTTCTTACGCGTGCGATTCTAAAAAAAATGGCACGAAGAATATGAAAAATCATACCCCTTTTTGTAAGAAGTATCCTTATAATAAGGATAAGCTAGATGAAAAGGGACAACAAACACTTACTTTTGTGCCAAAAAAAGAAACGTATGGAAGCGATCCAACTCCAAACCTTGTAGCCATACCATTTAATGCGGACGCATGTAGGCATGGACTTGCCGAGATGCTAATAATTGTTGAGCTACCATTTAAGTTTGTTGAAAATGAGGGCTTTAGGAGGTTTATGTCCCTCGCACAACCAAAGCTAACAATCCCTAGTCGTAAAATGATTGCACGTGATTGCCTAAACATATATGTGGATATGAAGAAAAGGTTAAAAAAAGAATTGAAGGGTCAAAAGATTTGCTTAACCACGGATACATGGACATCGATACAAAATGTGAATTATATGTGTCTCACCGCGCACTACGTTGATAAGGAATGGAAACTCCACAAAAAAAATTTAAACTTTTGTCAAGTCCAAAGTCACAAGGGTGAAGTGCTTGGGAAAGTTGTTGAGGATTGTTTAATTGAATGGGGGATTCATAGCATTTTCACCCTCACGGTAGACAATGCTAGTTCCAACAATGGTACCATTAATTATTTGAGGAGAAGCACAAAAGATTGGAATGGTACCATTTTAGATCATGAGTATTTTCACATGAGATGTTGTGCACATATTCTTAATCTCATTGTTGGGGATGGTTTAAAGGAGATGGATGAATCAATTGCAAAAGTACGTCGGGCCGTGAAGTATGTGAAATCATCACCATCTAGATTGGTAAAATTTAAAAAATGTTGTGAGAAGCAAAAGATAGAATCTAATAGTTTGTTATGTCTTGATGTTCCAACGAGATGGAACTCGACATATATGATGTTGGAGGCGGAAAACAAATTTGAAAAAGCATTCAAACGAATGGAGACCGATGATGGTGATTACTTGCCTTACTTTGGTGTAGAGGATGACATTGATGGAGGTGGGAGAGCGTTAGGGGGAAAGAGGTTGGGACCTCCTAATAGTGAGGATTGGGAGAAATCAAATACTTTTGTGAGATTTCTTAAAATGTTTTATAATGCAACATTGAAGTTTTCGGGTTCGTTGTATGTTACTTCCAATTCTTTTTTTCACGAACTCGTCATTATACAAAGCAAATTGTCGCATTTGAAAAATCATGGTGATTACTTCCTATTGTCAATGGCTGAGAATATGCAAACAAAATTTGAAAAATATTGGAATGTGGAGAAAATTAACTTGTTGTTATTTGTTGCGATTGTTCTTGATCCACGATACAAGTTAAAGTATGTTGAGTTTTGCTTTAGTGAGTTATATGGAAGTGTCATGGGAATTGAGTTATCAAGAAGGGTTAAAGATGTACTAATTCGTTTATTTAATTGGTACGATGGTCATAATTCATCACGCCCGTTTTCAAACAATGTTAATCAATCAAAAAATGGGGTGGGGGTTGATGACGATGAGGATGGTCGTGCATTTTTAACATCCCAATTTAAAAGGAATTTAGAGGCTGAAGATAATTTTGGGGCTAAATCGGAGGTTGAGAAGTATTTGTTGGAAGCATGTGAAGAGGAAAATACCAAGTTTGATGTTCTTAGTTGGTGGAAAAACAATCAAACTAAGTACCAAGTCCTATCTCTTGTATCACGGGATGTATTGGTTATTCCCGTATCTACCGTTGCCTCGAAATTTGCATTTAGTACGGGTGGTTGTTTGCTTGATCCTTTTCGTAGCTCATTGGCACCTAAGACGGTGGAAGAACTTGTTTGTTCACAAAATTGGCTAAAGTCTTCATATAAACCCATCAATGTTCGAGATGCCATGGATGAAATTCAAGAATTGGGGAGTATGCTCGCCTCCAACAAATGTGTGTTATGTTTTTATGATTCGAGGAAGACACTGAACCATTTGTCCTTTAGACAATGAGAAATGTGACTGGACATGATAGCAGAGTATGCATGCACCGCAGCTGTGTCTGGGAGGTGATATGCTAGTATACATGATAGGGTGAATATATATACTGTTATTCAATCTACACCGTGATATTATAGTTGACTGTGAGTATTAGAAATTGAATTTAATTAAGTAAAATAATACTTAATCCTAAGGCTATGATAAGTCATATTCATATTAAAGATAATAGAATGTGAATAAGTATATTATGTATGGTATGGGACATACGGGGTTATTATATGGGATAGAATAATATTATGGGAACTAATTAAAAAGGAAATTACTCAGATACGTTAGACATGCACTTTAGGTGAGAGGTGAGAATATCAAGTGAGAGCCTGGAATCTAACATGTACATAATAAATGCTTTATTGCACTTGTTAAACACTTGCTATTTAAAATCATTTACACTCTGGCTCTGACTCGTTTCCTTGCATATTCTCTTCTCTATTATATCTATATTAATAGGTGCCCAGCATCAGGGACGTGCAGCTTAGGGTATGGATGTTTAATCATGAGTTATAGTTCCTGGAGATGCAGACTTGTTTAGATACTTCATTTCTTTTATTCATATGTCTTAGTACTTTCCTCATTTAGGTCTTGTTTCCCATGATTCCACTTATTCCATTTACCCTTTTAGATATTGTATTGGGTTTATGTTGGTACTTTTATTTCAGTTTGTTGGATTGATGTTGGATGTTTTAAATTGGAAGCATTATCCAGTTAGATTAAATCTTGTTATTCATCATTCAGTTGTGTTATGAGACTTCTCTGTTATTGTTCAGTATTGTGGTAATGGTTTTAAATTGGTATCAATTATGGAAAAGGTTTATAACTCTTAACTTAATTAAGTATTGGGTGAGTTGTTTTTAGAAGAAAAATGTTTTTGACAGTGATGCTGAGAATGAACCAATTGTATAATCTGTTTAATTTAATAAAGGAGTAACTACCCGGTATTTAATTAGGCAGGGTGTTACAGGTGGTATCAGAACATCAGGTTCTAGAATCCGTAGGATCTGTGTGCCTTACTTATGTTTTCTGCTTAGCGATCATTGATATAGAGCCCTATCATTAGGATTGTGCGATTTTATGACTTCAGCTATTTATGTGGTATTTTAAAATGCTGACTATGATGTATCTCATTTAAGATGCCTCCATGACGTGCCCAAAGAGCCCCAAGTGCCACATAGCCAGCACCACAGCCCGCTCCACCTCAGGGTACTATGAATGCGGCAGAAGTTGTTGCTATTATTACTCAAGAAGTAAATACTGCCTTAGCAGCTACCTAGCAAGCTCCTCCACTAGCACAGGCAGTGCCACCATCACTAGCGCAAGGGTTTCCCAATGCTTGGGATCGTGTTAAGGAGGCCTTATAAAAGGCACATCCACTAGATTTTAAGGGGGGTTCCGGCGTCATAACTGCTAGCCAATGGAAGAAACACATCCAGCGGTATCTACGTATGTATGAGTGTACAGAGGTTTAGAAACAAATGCTAGATACGTTCAAGTTGGTTAGTACAGTTATACAGTGGTAGGAGTCCACTACCACAGTGGAGGAGAGGGATAATTTTGCCTATTCAGGACTTCTGGGTACGATTCGATCGCAAATACTTTCCTTCTGTAGTTCAGACTGAGATACGGAGGAAACTCTTAGACCTCATCCAGAAAGGGAAATCAGTCGCTGAATATGAAGAAGAATTTACTATGCTGGCCAATTTGGTGTCGGGAGAGGTACCTACTGAGGAGAAGAAAATTCAGTTGTTCAGGAATGGTCTTACTTGAAAGATTCTCTAGCATCTATTGGGAAACCTTTCCTTACAGACCTACAATGATGTATTGAATGCTGCCTTACTTTACTGCCAAGACCACCGTCTTCATGTCAAGGGAAGTAAGAGGGGAACTGAGTCTAGTTAGCAGGGCCATACTGAAGGCAATGGAAATGGATTATCTTCAGCTCAATGATAGCAGAAACAAGGTGATCAGAATTTGTAGCCAGGGGATTATGCGAAACATCTAAGATCAGGAGAATTTCATTATGGGCAGGGTGGAAATAGGCAAGGCCACTAGGGACAACAACACATTCAGTACGGCCATTAGGGCTAAGGCAGAGGTGGGATTGGTCAACCAAGTCGTGGCTAACAAGGTCGTAATGGGGGGCAATTTATAGGTAAATGATTCACATGTGGCAAAGCTAGTCACAAGAAATAGGATTGCCCAGATAAGGGTAAGATACCCCAGCAGTAGGGTGCGCACCGAGAGCCTCAGAAGCCTATGATTCCAGCTACTCTTCCAGCACCGATCCAGATGCCAGCCTTACCGGCCATTCCAGTAGCTCCACCACAGCAGGGGAAACAACAGTATGGACATGTGTACAATGTTCATCAGGCGGCAGTTTAGCAACCACCACCCGCGATTGAGGGTATGTTTCTATCTCTGGAGTTATGGGACATATTTTGTTTGATACGAGAGCATCACATTCTTTCATATCCACTAGTTTTGATCGGGCCATAGGATTTTTAGACACATCAAACAGTACTATTACTTGTGTAGATTCACGTATGGGTCATGGCACGCCTATTTTCTTTATATGCCATAGTGTGAGTATAGAGATTGGGAGTTTGATTTTACCAGCCGATATGCTTGTATTAGAGATGTCCGAATACGATGCTATTATTGGGATGGACTGGCTTGTCACTTATAGAGCCACGATCGACTGTTTTGGTAGGAGTATTATATTCTCTATCCTGGTCAGGAGATGTTTATTTTAGCGATGCCTCGGCCAGAGGAAGGATCGTCCATTCATTTATATTACTTAGAGTAGGAGACCTCTATGGGTGTTTTAATTTCCCTTGATTAAATTCTAGTTGTTAGAGAATTCCTAGATGTATTTTAGGATATACATGGATTCCCTCCTAGTAGAGAAATTGAGTTCATAATTAATTTAGCACTGGGGACTTGACCTATAGACCGTGATCCCTACCGTATGGCTCCCATAGAGATGAGAGAATTGAGGGATCATATCGAGTAATTTTTGGGACAAGGTTTCATCCGTAGGGGCACCTCACCATGGGGTGCTCAGTTCTATTTATGAAGAAGAGGGATGGATCCTTACAACTGTGTATTGATTATCGAGAACTTAATAAAGTCACGATTCGGAATAAATACCCTTTACCCTGCATCGATGACTTGTTTGATTAGTTGAGAGGTGCAACTTACTTCTTAAAGATAGACTTGAGATATAGATATTACCAATTGAGAATCAAAGAACAGGATGTATCAAAAACTGCTTTTCTGACTCGATATAGATCTTACGAGTTTCGAGTTTTGCCATTTGGGTTGGCTAATGGGCCGGATGTATTTATGGACTAGATGAATCGAGTATTCAGAGAGCTCCTAGATCATTTTGTCATTGTCTTAATAGATGACATCCTGGTTTACTCTAATACAGAAGAGGGGCACGTCGAGCATTTACGAAAGGTCCTACAGACACTAAGTGAGCATTAGTTGTATGCCAAGTACAAAAAGTGTGGGTTTTGGCTCTGAGGGGTTCAATTCATAGGGCATGTAGTGTCAGAAAGAGGTATTTCAGTTGATCCTAGTAAAGTATCAACAGTGAAGGAGTGGGGACAACCCATGACACTGACGGAAGTACGTAGTTTCTTGGGATTAGCTGGCTACTACAGACGGTTTATCATAGGCTTTTCAAAGATTGTGGGACCGATGATAAATCTAACCCGTAAGGACATATCGTTTATTTGGGATGATGCGTGTCAATTGGCATTTGATGAACTTAAGGATAAGTTGACTTCTTCTCCGGTTCTAGCACTGCTCAGTCCAGGAGTGGAGTATCTAGTATACACGGACGCATCGTTACTAGGACTCGATGGGGTGTTGTAGCAGAAAGATAAGTCCATAGCTTATGCCTCTAAAAAGCTTAAGCCTCATGAGAAGAACTACCCTACCCATGGCTTAGAGCTTGCAGCGGTCGTATTTACCCTTCTGATATGGAGACACTATTTATTGGGTGAAAAGTTTTGCCTATTCATGGATCACAAGTCACTATAGTATTTGTTCACTCAGAGAGAGTTAAACATATGGCAGCACAGATGGCTTGAATCCATGAAGGATTGTCAGTTTGAAATACCTTATCACCTAGGAAAGGCTAATATGGTAGCCGATGCTTTGAGTCGTAAACCTAAGTGTGAACTAGCCTTGGTATGAAAGGCAAACTGGAAGGAACTAGGCCACAGGATGCAGTTGCTAGGGTCATTTATGTCTGTTATGACCATTACTCCTCAGATTATGACGAGGGTAGTACAGTCCTAGGCAGCTAATCCATTCTGTTAGGAGAAAATTCGACAACTTTTGGCTGAAGGAGTAGAGTCTTACACAATGAGCTCAGAAGGAGGCTTGCGCTTTAATGGTAGACTGATTATTTTGAAAGGGGAAGAGTTGTAGCACGCAGTGATGTCTGAGTCGCATGGTTCCAAATTTACGGTACAACCAGGTGGGGACAAAATGTACTAAGATATGCGGCGATAGTATTGGTGGAGCAGAATGAAGAAAGATATTGCCGAGTGTTAATGTAAAAAAACTAGATTTGATCTAATTATTTAATCACAGATAAAAATGAATGTATAAATATAAGACAAAGGATTTTAAAGTGGTTCAGCCTTGTAAGAATGGCCTACGTCAACTGTTTTTGTATTGATGACTGTTTTCCCAGAATTCTCGATAATAGGTTTACCAAGAAACTCCTAGTCCCCTGCTAATGAGGAGGTTACAATGTATTTATAGCCTTGAGGCTGTACATGTGAAAGAATAGTACATAGCTGTCCAGTAGGCGTGTACATCTGTATGATAATAACTGCGCATTTAATGCGCAGTCATCCTCTTGATTATCCTATTATGAATGCTCTGTACGAGATGCAGCTCGGACCGCCTAGGCTGCTCGGACCGCCTAAGTAGCTCGGTATACATGAGTTTCTTGGTACAGTAAAGTTCCTCGGAAAACACTTATTTATCGGAGCGCCTGGGTTGGTCGGGGAGATTGTGTTCCTCGGAGTCAAGGTGCTGTTAGAAAATGTTTGTGAGTGCCATGTAGATTGACACATGTTTCCACATAATTAATCCACATTAGCAGAGTTAATTTGGTATCAACAGAAGCCCCCAATGTTTCGTAGTTTGATGTTGAAGAAAAGTAAGGAACATTCTGCTGCTTAGATTTTTGGTTTGTATGGTTTCTAGGACACATTCGTTGTATACAGCTCTTTTTTTAAATGCACAGTATCAGACTTCATAAATATTTTAAATTTCCATAAGCGCTTCATTTTTCGTGTTGCTTTCTTCTTTTTAGCCGCCGGATACGTAATCGTCCATCTTGGTAATCATTTTTTTTCTCTATTCCCGAGGTAAATTATTTAAACGCTTCAGAAAACTCGATCATCTTTTACTTTTTCAAATCTGCATCTTAGAACTTTTTCACTTCGTCTCTATCTTGTGCGTCCATTTCTTCCATTGTTCGTTGTCAACTGATTCACACTTTTCCTGTAAGATCTTCTTCCTTATATTTTATTTTCTTTGTTCATCATGGTTTACCTTGTTGAGTCGCTTGATAAGTTTCGCTCTGATTTTTCTATTCCTTCATGGGTTACTTTGGAAGAACTTTCTGAACCTTCTGACTATTTTTGTCTCGCTGAGGGACATTGGTTCCCCAGTCTCTTTGTGGCCGAATGCGGCTTCTCTTTTCCTCCAAATCCTTTATGTTTGGACTTCTTTCAATTTTTTGATGTTGTTCCTGCAAAAATAGCGCCAAACACTTGGAGAATAGTTAATGGAGTTCATAGGTTAAATCAAATTCATGGGACCCATTTAGGAATTCCAGAAATTATGTTTTGTTATAGATGGGTTGTCAGCGATTGTACTTTTTATTTAAAAACTAGGTTTTTAAATAGGGCTTTAGTTGTCAATCTCCCAGAAGCCAACAGGGATTACTTCGAGCATGGGGTTGTTATGAAAAATTAGCAACATGCTCCATTAAATGGAAATGATGTGTATCAGGGTCCCAGATGCCCCCCTATGGCAATGGGATAGGTTTTTTTTATTTTATTTTATTTTTTAGATTGTGTTTTCTTTATGTTTGATAAAATGCGTCATTGACATTTTAATTTTTTGTTTATTTGCAGTTGATAGCAAAAGAAAATCCCCCAAAGAGACTGATGTCAATTTGAGACACTTAAAACTTATCTGGAGTGATGATACTAAGAATCAGCACCACCGGGTAAGGTGTTTCCAAGCTCAATATATGAATAACAATGGCAACACAGCTATATAAAGAGAAGAGAAGGAGGTGAGGATATGAGGAATCAACACCGAAACTTAAGTGGTTCAGCAAATCTGGCCTACGTCCACTATGAGTGTGTGAGTACTATCACTGAATGAAGGCACTAATGGCCATGGATACAATTCTCTCAAGCTTTCTCTCTCTACTGTATATTTAGATAGAGTTTCAGCTAGGGTTTTATATCTGGGGTATCCTTTTGCTAGGTAGGGGATGACCCCTATATATAGTGCCTAGGGGGCGTAATGTACCCCCCATGCATGCAATGAGCATGTGTGTGATATCCTCACCAATGTGGGAATGCCATCTGTCATTATCACATGTAAGTAATGATGATGAGATATTCTCCCACATGTGGAGAATAATCTTGTTACAACTGATTTGTGCCCAGGTGTCCTTATCCAAATGTCAACAGATGCTCGGCAGTCATGTTGGTGAATGACCTCGGCCTGGGAGAGGCCGAGCTATAAAGGCTTGATCTCCATTCAATTCGAGAAGTGTCATAAGGAGTCTCGGCCTGATCTCAGCCGAGACATTATGCTAGCTCGGCCCTATCTGAGGTAGGGATAGTCCCATGCTGGTGATTACTAAGGGGCCTCTTGTGACCTCATCCCAAGTCGAGGTTGATCCGATTCCAAGCCGAGGGTCGGCTCCCTGTCACCTCGGCCCACCCTTGGCTGAGGTTTCCATACCCAGGTGCATGAGAGTGCTGTTGATGCCTGTGATGCGCGCAGTGCCCCTTGGCACTGTAGATGGTAGTGTCAGCCTGGGCTGAGGTAGGTTTGGCCGAGGGATGGTATCGCGGGCCCCTGGCCTTCATAGGGTCGATCAATGTTTCGGCCATCATCTCGACCGAGGTAGGTGTCCCTGGGCCGAGGTTATACTTGGGCATATCAATCACCCCCCAGCCCTTAGTCATATGCGAGAGCAAGTGGCTAGGGGATTCCTTCACCTCCGAGGCCTGTCCGTCCCAAGGCTAACACCTGCATGACACCTGTCCCAATCTAGGACGTGCCAACTTGGCGTGTGCTGTCAGTAGTTGTCCCTTGGGTTTTCCCAAGGAAATGATGGGCCTTGGGAAGTGTGCCCAAGTATTTAAGGGGTTAAACCCTTCCTTCCTCTTTCTTCTTCCTCTTTTCTTTCCCGCGCACGCTGTTTCCTGCAAATTTCTTCTCTCTAAAGCTTCTTCACCCATCGTCCTAAATCAGAGGATTTCATCGATTTTCTTGCAAGTCTCTCTTTATTTCATTCGTCGATTCACTTCCAGGTACCTCTCCTTTTCTATTTCCTCTGTTTTTCATATTTTGTTTGCATTTTCCGGCGTTTTGTTTTGAGTTTGCCGGTGGTTCTTTGAGTTTTCCGGCGAGCTCTATTAACTCAGGTGAACTAGATTTTCTTAAAAACTTCTTAGTTTGATCTTTAGGCTTCCTTATTTCATAAGCCAAATGTGTTTGTAGCTTTTAGAGATTTCCCAAGTTTAGGGCCGTCCCAAGTTTTGGGTCGTCCTCTGATTCTCAGACCCCTGTACCAACTTCTTGAGGACTTCCCCTCTCTTAGAGAGAAGACCTTAGAAAAAATTAGGCAAATAGAGAGAGCTCAGGAAGACGCTCATAGGTCTCAGGAGTTCCCTATTAGACCTATCTTTTCCCCACCTCTCAAGGTGGTATACCCTGATCCTCCTGAGAACTTATATCAGACAGACGTCTCTGCTAACCAATTGCCGATGTATGAGTCTGAGTCCTCCACCTCAGACCCCATGTCTGTGGACTCTTTCCAAGAAGCCATGGACTTTACACCTCGGCCTGGTCAGGCCCCTGACCAGGCCGAGGTCTCCAGCCGAGCCTCGTCTCAGAATGGCTCAAACACCTCAAATTCTTCTTCAGAGCCACTCAGACCTCAAATTTAAGAAGAAGATGCTCCAGGTCACTCAGACCTCTAATCATAATTCAAAGCCCCGATATTTTTTCGCCTCAGGGCCATGGGAATTTGTCTCATCTGTTCCCTCTTCCACTGTTGAGCCGAGGATACCCCTCAGATGGGGTAAGGTCACCATGTCTGCCAGGGCCGATCCTGGCCTAAGTCTTCAAAATATCAAAAAGGTGAAGGCCCTGCAAGACCAAGGGGCACATGGTCTGTTTGTCAAGTTCGAACATCTGCTGACCCCCCAGTATCTCTCTGGGACGAGCCTAGGTGGAAGTCCCCTTGTTGACTTTGGTAAGGATTTTTTCTTTTTATTTTGAGTCTAACCCCTGATCATTCATGTTTGATTTCTGACTCTTATCTTTTCACTTTTGCAGAGAGACCACCAGGTGTCCCAGACGAATTGTGGGAGATGGAAGCTCCGAGTTTGGCAAGACTTGCAAAGAAGACTAGCTTGAACTCTCCTCCTCCAGCCCCCTCAACATCCAAATCCAAGAAGAGGGCCCCTGAGGTCCCGGCCTCTGAGGATCAAAGGTCGACCTCAAGGCAAAAGAAGACCTCAGATGCTGCGATCCCTATCTCAGCCGACACTCGTCTGGACCAGCTGAAGGTTACTGATGGTGTGGTCGGCAACAGTAGACAGGCCATGGACCCACTCGCCAATGTGATGATCGAGGCAGACAATCGTTTTTACAGGGCCATGGACACCCCCATGATGGTTAAATTCGGCCTTCACAGAGTCATCCAGGTATGAATTGTTCCTTTATCAGAATTTTATAAGTGCAACATCTGATTTTACTCTCACCTAAACTCTTCATTAACTGTGCAGGGTGTGACTGCCATGTACCAACTATCTAACTGGGCCATGAGGAAATTGCCCCTCATTCAGAAGGGGCAGGAGGCTGAGAAGGTCGAGAGCGCCCTGAAGGCCGAGGTTGACCGTCTGAGGTCAGAGTTATAGAATTCTGAGAATAAGGCCAAGAACTCTGAAAATAAGGCCCATAGTTTGGAAAAAGATATCTCTGCGCTCGTCCAAAACCACGCCCAGGCCCTAAAGGATAAGGATGATGCCCTGCAGCGGAAGGTCAACGCGGCTGTGAAGGCTGCCCTTGCAGATGCCTCAAAGAGAATAATTTCTGACTACAAAGTCTCTGAGAAGTTCGTGGGTTTTGGTTTTGAATACCTCAAAAGAGGTATCAAAGCCACCACCAAATGGGCCGAGGTCAGAGAGAAGGAGGTTGGAACTATAAAGGCCTTCGACTTTGTGGGCCTCAGCTTTGTCGACCCTCAGTTTGCCCAGGCACTGCAAGAGGTAGAAGACGAGGCTGCTGCCCCTGGTGAGACTGCTACTCTGGAAGGGACTGATCTCGGAGGGACTGACCCTGCTGATGATGTGGCTGAGGTGACCAATGTTGATCAGGTCAACCCAGCCGATACTGTCAATGCTCCCCCCTCAGACCTTTAAGTTGTAATTTGTAATTTTTAACTTGTAACTGAGCTTGTAATTTGTAACATCAGTACTTTGTAATGAATATTTGTAATCTCGTATTTTTACTGAATGCCAATCTCTTCCTTTATTTTGACCTCTGAATGTCTCTGAATGCTATATGATCTCTGAATGCTATATGACCTCTGAATGCTATATGACCTCTGAATGCTAAGAGGTTAGCCTCATAATAAATATCACCAAATTAATGGTCAAGGGTCTGAGGTCATCTAACCCAGGTGTATGAGCTCAGACCTCGTCACCACCGAGTGATGTTATGAGGGTCTGAGGTCATCACCTAAGAGGTTAGCCTCATAATAAGTGTCACAAAATTAATGATGTTAAGGGTCTGAGGTCATCTAACCCAGGTGTCTGAGCTCAGACCTCGTCACCACCGAGTGATGTTATGAGGGTCTGAGGTCATCACCTAAGAGGTTAGACTCATAATAAGTGTCACCAAATTAATGATGTTAAGGGTCTGAGGTCATCTAACCAAGGTGTCTGAGCTCAGACCTCGTCACCACCTAGTGATGTTATGAGGGTCTGAGGTTATCACCTAAGAGGTCAGCCTCATAATAAGTGTCACCAAATTAATGATGTTAAGGGTCTGAGGTCATCTAACCCAGGTGTCTGAGCTCAGACCTCGTCACCATCGAGTGATGTTATGAGGGTCTAAGGTCATCACCTAAGAGGTTAGCCTCATAATGAGTGTCACCAAATTAATGATGTTAAGGGTCTGAGGTCATCTAACCAAGGTGTCTGAGCTCAGACCTCGTCACCACCGAGTGATTTTATGAGGGTCTGAGGTCATCACCTAAGAGGTTAGCCTCATAATAAGTGTCACCAAATTAATGATGTTAAGGGTCTGAGGTCATCTAACCAAGGTGTCTGAGCTCAGACCTCGTCACCACCGAGTGATGTTATGAGGGTCTGAGATCATCACCTAGGAGGTTAGCCCCATAATAAACTTATGGTCTAAAGAACGAAACAAGAACTTGATATGGAAAGTGATCTTTATTAATAACCTCCTCTCAGTAAGATAGTACATTTTCATAAAATTCTATACATCATATGTAATATCTCTTGAGATGGTCAGCATTCCACGGGTTAGTAAAATGTTCTCCTTCTAGGTTTTCTAGCCTGTAAGTGCCAGGCACAACCTCTTCCATCACCTTGTAGGGGCCATGCCAGTTTGGGTGTAGCTTGTTTGCCTTATGTAGTGTCTTCTTTAGAACTAGGTCTCCCACTGCAATGGGTCTTGACTTCACCCTCTGGTTATAGAATTTTGCTGCCCTCTGCTGGTAGGCTGCTTTTCTGACCTCAGCGTCTTCCCTTCTTTCTTCGATGAGATACAGGTCTAGCCTTCTCTTCTCCCTATTGCTGTCAGGGTCATAGGTCTGAATCCGATGAGTTGGCAGTCCTACCTCCGTTGGTATGACAGCCTCTGAGCCATGTGCCAGCATGAATGGGGTTTCTCCTGTGGGTGTCCTTGCCGTAGTTCTGTAAGCCCATAGCATAGCGTAGACCTATTCTATCCATTTCCCCTTCGCGTCTTCTAACCTCTTCTTGATTCCATCCAAGATGGTTCTGTTCGTGACCTCGGTCTGGCCATTTGCCTGAGGTCGACCAGGAGATAAGAAGAACTGTCTGATCCCCACACTTTGGCAATACTTCTCCAAGGAGGCATTCTTGAACTGGGTCCCATTGTTCGAGATGAGCGTGTTTGGGAGGCCATATCTACATATGATGTTCTTACAGATGAACTAGAAGGTCTTTTGCTCTGTAATGGTTATCATCGGCTCTGCCTCTACCCATTTTGAAAAGTAGTCAATGGCAACTATCAAGAATCTATAGTTGTTGACAGCTCTTGGCAAAGGTCCTACTAAGTCAATTCCCCATACCGCAAATGGCCATGGAGAAGAGATCGACGTCATAGGCTGATGAGGTTGGTGAGGAATGGTGGCGAACCTTTGACATTTGTCGCACCTCTTCACATAGTCTGCTGCGTCCTTAGACAAGGTAGGCCACCAGTATCCCTGAGTGATGATCCTCTTGTCTAAGGGTCTTCCCCCAATGTGGCTAGAGAAAGAACCCTAATGAACCTCCCTTAAGACCTGGAGTACTTCCGCAGGGTGCACACATCTGAGGAGAGGCAGTAGAAAGCCCTTTTTATACAAGACGTCTCCTACCAATGAGAACTTTTCAGCCATGTATCTCAACTTTCTTCTTTCCATCTTGGACTCGGGTAGCTCCCCCTCTCTTAGGTATCTGACAAGCGGGTCAATCCACGAGTCTCCTAGGTTCACATTATGACAAGGGCTACATACCTCATCCTCTTCGATGCTTGCTTTTCCTAAGACCTCGATTGGAATGGTCCTTCCCAAATCTGTCTTCATTGTCGAGGACAGTCTTGCCAATGCATCAACGTGGTTGTTGCTCAGCCGAGGTACTCTCTTTAGCTTTGCTTCTTCAAAATACTCTAGCAACCCTCTTACCTTCTTTAGGTATTTGGCCATCCTTTCATCTTTGGCCTCGTATGCCCCCAACACTTGATTGACAACCAACCTTGAGTCACTATGGAGTAGGAGTCGCTTTACTCGAAGAGTTATTGCCAATAAGAGACCTGCTATCATGGCCTCATACTCAGACTCGTTGTTGGAGGCCTGGAAGTTGAATCTCAAGGCGTACTCAATGTTGGCGCCATCTGGAGCCGAGAGTATTAGCCCCACGCCGCTTCCACTGTCACAGGAAGAGCCATCAACAAAGAGGATCCATACGTCTGCATCTGATGAGAAGACCCCTTCTCTCATAACCCCCTTTTCGAAGAGGTATCGATCCTCTTCATTTTCTTCTACTCTGCTCCGAGTTTTGCCCGGGACAACCTCTTCTCGGCCTCGGAAGACGTACGGGGCCGTCTCTTCCGAATCTCGGAAGACACTTCAGTTCGTCTCTTCGCTTTTATCTGAACCTTTCTCTGTCTCGGCCTCTTCCCAAGTGAACTCTGCGACGAAGTCTGCGAGGGCCTGCCCCTTGATGGCTGTCCTGGGCTGGTAGGCAAGATCATACTCTCCTAGCTCGATGGCCCAGGTCATCAATCTTCCAGACTTCTCAGGCTTGTGCACAACCTGCCTTAGTGGGGAGTCAGTGAGGATTACCATGGAATGATCTTGGAAGTAAGGCTTCATCTTCCTTGAGGCATGTATCAGGGCATAAGCCGATTTCTCCATTCGGGGATAGTTTTGTTCAGACCCTTGAAGGGCCTTGCTGTTGAAATACACAGGCCTCTGGATTCCATCCTCTTCCCGTATGATAGCTGCGCTGATGGCTGACTCAGAGACTGCCAGATATACAAACAACCTATCCCCCGTGATGGGCCGAGACAGCAACAAGGGAGATCCCAAGTAGGACTTGAGTTGGTCAAAGGATTTTTCACACTCTTCGTCCCACTGGAAGGACTTTCTCAGAACTTTAAAGAACGGAAGACACTTGTCCGTTGCCCTAGAAACAAACCTGTTAAGGGCTGCCACTCTTCCCGTGAGTCTCTGGACATCCTTGATACTCCTAGGAGTCTTCATGTCGAGCAAGGCCTTGACTTTCTCAGGGTTTGCTTCAATCCCCCTCTGATTAACGATGAACCCCTGGAATTTCCCGGCTCCTACCCCGAAGACACACTTCGCCGGGTTGAGCTTCATTCTGTACGAGTCCATGACATTGAAGGTCTTCTCAAGGTCTTCCACGTGAGTATATGATTTTAGGCTCTTCATTAGCATATCGTCCACATACACATCCATGGTCTTACCTATCTGCTCCTCAAACATCTTATTGACAAGACGTTGATAGGTCGCACCCGCATTTTTCAAACCAAAGGGCATCACCTTGTAACAGTACGTCCCCTTGTCAGTAATGAAGGCTGTCTTCTCAGAGTCTTCGGCATCCATAAAGATTTAGTTATAACCTGAATAAGCATCCATGAAACTCATGAGCTCGTGCCCTGTCGTTGCATCCACCATCTGGTCTATCCTAGGTAAGGGATAGCTGTCTTTCGGGCAAGACCTGTTCAGGTCTATGAAATCTACACACATTCGCCACTTTCCATTGGCCTTAGGCACGATGACTGCATTTGAGAGCCACTCTGGATAAGTAACCTCTCTTATGAACTCGGCCTCTTCCAACTTCTTCACCTCTTCTCGGATGACCTCATACTTCTCCCTGGAGTAGACTCTTTGCCTCTGCTTTATAGGCCTGGCATCTCTGTCCACGTTCAGCTTGTGGGTTATGATCTCAGGGTCGATACTAGGCATGTCTGCGTGACTCCATGCGAAGACACTCTGCCTCCTCCTGAAGAAGTTTATCAGCTCTTCCTTGATCCCTTGCTCCAGGGCCTTGCCGACCTGGACGGTTTTTTCCGGCTCGTCCTCATTAAGGACGATGGATTCTACCCCTTCCACGGCCTCGCCCTTCTTCAATTTTATTTCGTCTCTGGGATCAAGAGTGTTAATGATGTAAGTGGCGGTTGCTCTCTTATGGGCCTCTCTCTCTTCAGCCGAGTTGAAATAACATTCTCGCGCCGTGGTCTGGTCCCCTTGCACTTCCCCTACCCCATAAGGAGTCGGGAATTTTAGCATCTGGTGGATCGTCGACGGCACGGCTTCAAACTCTTTGAGGGCCACTCTTCCGATGATGAGGTTGTAGGCCGAGAAGACATTTTCATCCATAACAAAAAAGTTTATCTTCTTGGTCAGCCTCTTAGGCCATTCATCTCCCATCCGTACATCCATTTCATACATGCCCAATGGGTGTACCTTCTCACCACTGAAGCCTATCAATGGGTGATGGTAGGGCACCAACCTTGCCCTGTTAAGACCCAAGCTCTTGAAACAAGGCCAGAACATCACATCTGCTGAGCTCCCCCCATCTATGAGGATTCTCCCTACATCGCACCCATGCACCCTTGTTGTTATGTCTAAAGGGTCATCATGGGGGGCTAAGATGCCCTTGAAGTCGAGTCTGGAGAACCCCACTACGAGGGTGTCCATGTCCACCTTCTTCCTCTTCTGCACTGCGTCAGAAGACGTTAGATTCACAACCTCAGGCTTGACCACTGACTTGGCCTCCTCTACATGAGCCTTCCTATCGGCTACCTCAGAGCCACCTCCTGCGAATCCCCCACATATGGTGCTAACACCAAAGGAGATCATTCCGACCCTCTTCACTGGGGTGTTGTCATCCTTTGGTGGGAGATTCGGGTCATCTCCATCATCACCCTCTGAATCATCATGCCTTCTAGCCGGGACATCGCCACGGCACCTGTCATTTCTTCTCTTCTTCGGGTCTTCTCTTCTACCCTTTGGGGCCTTGCCATCCACATACTTTCTCAGCTTCCCGGATTTTAGCATCTTCTCAATCTCATCCTTCAGAGCGAAGCATCTATCTGTGACATGGCCGTGATCCTGATGAAACTCACACCAGAGGTTTTTATTCCTCTTATGTGGTGGGGCCTTCAATTTCTCTGGCCACCTCAGAGTCCGGTCAGTCTTGATCTCATTAAGGATGTGCTCACAGCTCACAGCCAGAGGAGTGTAATGAGCGAACTTGTCATCTGCTGACCTCTTCTTCCCCTCTTTCTTGCCCTGGGACCTCCCAGTGCTACCACGGTTCTCCTCCTCATATTTGGCGGCCATTGCCTCTTCCGCATTCATCACTTTCCCCGCGGTTGCCAGTAGCTCTGCCATAGACTTAGGAGGGTCTTCCGCCAGTTTCCACAGTAGCTTTCCCTTCTGGAGGCCTCCTATAAGGGAGGTCATGGCTATGCTCTATTCGTAATCCTCCACCTCTAACTTCTCCTTGTTGAATCTTGCTATGTAGTCTCTTAGGCTTTCACCCTTAGCCTGTTTGAAATATAGGAGGTGGGTAGTCTTCTTTTGAGGTCTTACCCCAAAGCAGAAGTTGTGGATGAATTGCTCAGCTAAGCCTTTGAAGTTCTCGATCGAGTTCTTCGGAAGAGAGGTGAACCAGCTGTGTGTAGCCCCTGTCAAGGTTCCTGAGAAGGCACTTCACTTCATCTCATCGGGTATCGAGTAAATATCTGCTGCCGATTGATACATCTCGATATGGTGCACTGGGTTAGTGCTGCCATCATACTTAGGAGTCACTGTAGGAGGCTTGAACTTAGCTGGGGTTGGCAACCCCACTATCCTAGCTACAAATGGGGAGCCCTCCGAGTATCCCCTCTGTAATGGGTCCCTGCTCTTTACGAGGTTCCCTATATTCTCCTCGAGATGTTGGATTGAGTCATTCCAGGGTCTTCTCTCATCAACTTGGTCGAGGTTATCCCCTGCCACCTCTCTGCGATGGACAGAGGGTTCCCCAGCCACGACCCGTTGACTGTTGACCTCTTCCTGCTCCCTAGCTCTTCTCTCCAAGGGTCGGCCTTGATCTGGCCGAACCTGCCTATTCCGTCTTTGAGAGCCTGCCGCGCTCCTTGACCTCGATAGCATCTGTCTCAGGTCATTGACTGGGCCCAGCCTCTCGAAGGCCGACCCTCTGCTCAACCTGTTAAAGGCCGACCCTCTTTGTTGGGCCTCGTCTCTTCTTCGGCCGACACATCCTTGACTCTACCTATCAAAGTCCGACCCTCTTTGTTGGGCCTCGTCTCTTTTTCGGCCGACACATCCTTGGCTCTGCCTAAGAGGTCGTACGTTGTCATCTGACACCTTATATGGCTCCCAGCAGTCTTTCAGGGCCTCTTCAGCTTCTAGGTCATCATACCTGTCCTCTGGGCAAGGGTTTCCTTGCCTCCCCAGGCGCAAGTGCCTAGGGTCAGCAACGTCCCTCCTCCGCTGGGGTGCAGGTTGGTCTTTTATGGGCGCCTGGGGTGGTCCCCTGGCGTCAGGATGAGGCTGAACTGCCGCCGGAGTTATCATGTTCGGGGAGACTCCAGGTGGCCTCATCATCATGGTTTGGCTGAGCTGGGCAACTTTCTCCTTCATGGCTTGTTGTGTTGCAGCTAAAGATTTCAAAGCTGCTGCCACCTCCGCCATTTCGGACTGGGGAGGAGCCTGAGTGGAACTAGCCCCTCCACCTCCAGGCGGCGGAAGAGGCGGTGGTAATTCTGGTGCCATGTATTAATAATAAAGAGCTTGAACAACAAGTGAGATTAATACCTTAAAGGACCTCTTTCAATGGTGAAATAGCTCCACACAAGGGGTGGTTCCTGGTTCACCACCAGAGTCTTCGGTGAGGTAAAGCAGAAAAAGAGGAAGAGATAGCCTCTCGATTCCCACAGATGGCGCCAAAATGATGATACTAAGAATCAGCACCACCGGGTAAGGTGTTTCCAAGCTCAATATATGAATAACAATGGCACCACAGCTATATAAAGAGAAGAGAAGGAGGTGAGGATATGAGGAATCAACACTGGAACTTAAGTGGTTCAGCCAATCTGGCCTACGTCCACTATGAGTGTGTGAGTACTATCACTGAATGAAGGCACTAATGGCCATGGATACAATTCTGTCAATCTTTCTCTCTCTACTGTATATTTAGATAGAGTTTCAGCTACGGTTTTATATCTGGGGGATCCTTTTGCTAGGTAGGGGATGACCCCTATATATAGTGCCTAGGGGGCGTAATGTACCCCCCATGCATGCAATGAGCATGTGTGTGATATCCTCACCAATATGGGAATGCCATCTGCCACTGTCACATGTAAGTAATGATGATGAGATATTCTCCCACATGTGGAGAATAATCTTGTTACAACTGATTTGTGCCCAGGTGTCCTTATCCAAATGTCAACAGATGCTCGGCAGTCATGTTAGTGAATGACCTCTGCCTAGGAGAGGCCGAGATGTAATGGCTTGATGTCCGTTCAATCCGAGAAGTGTCATAAGGAGTCTCGGCCTAATCTTAGGGAGACATTATGCTAGCTCGGCCCTAGCCGAGGTAGGGATAGTCCCATGCTGGTGATTACTAAGGCCTCTTGTGACCTCTTCCCAAGTCGAGGTTGATCCGGTTCCAAGCTGAGGGTCGGCTCCCTGTCACCTCGGCCCACCCTTGGCCAAGGTTTCCATACCCAGGTGTATGAGAGTGTTGTTGATGCCTGTGATGCGAGCAGTGCCCCTTGGCAGTGTAGATGGCAGTGTCGGCCTGGGCCGAGGTAGGTCTGGCCGAGGGATGGTATCGCGGGCCCCTGTCCTTCATAGGGTCGATCAATGTTTCGGCCATCATCTCGACCGAGGTAGGTGTCCCTGGGCCGAGGTTATACTTGGTCATATCATGGAGTTTGCACCAAACTGTTACTGACGAACATATCAGATCAGTCTCGTACTTGTTGCAGTACAAGAGCTACACTTCGTCGTTTACTGCTCATCCAGTGATAGGTGACATCGACCCAGTACCAGCTTCAGAAGGTTCCTCCCCTGAATCAAATATTCGTCTGGTGACAGAATGAAGAGAAGAAGAGCTCCTGCCTTCTTTGATAAGTCTACCTCTACTGCTGGTGAGGCAAAGAAAAATAAGCAGGATGTCCCAAAGGAAGGGGCAAGAAAAGTTGATGCACCCCCTCCAGCTGCTGCTAAGAAAGTTGTTGAGAAGCCCCCTGTGGCTCCGAGCAAGGTTGTAGTTGTTTCTCCTCCAAGAAAGGTCATCGTTATATCACCGACCAAGATAACATCCTTGGTTGAGAATGTTCCTGATCCAACGGGGAGGTTAAAGAAAAGTTCCTCGAATAAACTGGCTGAATCTATCTCTCAGCCTTTAACTGATGGAAGTGGTGTTCCCACTTTTGTTGCTCCGAGCTCTGCCATGGGCTCTGTGAAGTCTTGGATTATCCCAGAAATCCAAGGTCTTGAAGACACTCTTTCTCGGGATAGGGTTACCACCTTAGAGGCTCAACATATTGCCTAAGTAAGTATTACTAATCTAAACTTTCATTTTTCAATGTTCTATTCTTATACTGACTCAAAGTTATTTTTCTTATTAGCTGGTAACATGTTTCAATACTATTTTGAAAAAGAATGAAGCTCTTAAAGCTTCGAGATCCTCGGGAGGTGTGGAGGAAGCTTTTGTAGGTCTGACTCAGTCCTTAAAGGATTCTCGTCAGAAATATGAAGAAGATAAGGTTGCTTGGGAGAAGCAACTGAAGTCCGTCGAGCAAGAGAGAGAAAAAGTTGTGGATGCCTCTCAGGAGTTGGAGAGGGAAATGAAAGAGTTTAAGAAGAAAAATGAAGATCTTGAAGAAAAGCTCAAGAATGCTGGAGAGCTTGAGACCAAGCTCAAAACTGCTGAAGAGGAACTTGGTAGACTTCGTGAAGATGATCGTCAGAAGGTAGAGGTAGAAGGAAAGTTGAAGGCAGTCGAGGAACTTCTTACCGAGAGGATTTACTCGAAGAAAGAAAAGAGAAAACTTGATGTTAAAAAGTCCTTTAGCGCTGGCTGGGACAAAGGTTGGAACAAAGGCCTAGATGCCAAGTCCTCTCAGATGGATTTTGCTGGCCTCAAGTACTTCAGGGATGGATGGGTTGCTGCTCTGAAAGAGATGAAGATTGTTGAGGATTCAGAATTGTTCTAGCAACATACCCAAGGCCCTCCTCCCTCTCCTGGGAAAGAAAAAGAGGACGAAGATGCCTCTGAAGAGTCTTTAATGATAATTGGGGATCATGTCCCTACTGTTGAACTTCGTTACGAGCAGCCCCAACTAACTATTACTCCTTTCGAGCAGCTACTCGTGTCCACCGAGCACCCAGCCTCTTCCTCAAAGTCTCTCGAGGAAGTTATAGGGAATAACGAGAAGGTGTAGAGTAGTTTGGGTGTTTGTTTTGTCACTTTTTTGGATGTAACCTCAAATTTTGTATTTTCCTTCATGATGAAATAAAATTTCAAGCTTTTGGTTGTTTATCTCGACTTTTTCCTCTTCTTTCTCTGTTTGCATTCTTATTAATTCTTTCTATCCCTTTTCTTTAATAGTTTATGGCTATAATGGAGCTCTTGTCAGCCCACGATACTAAACTGATGAAAAGATGCAATGACTACTTCAAGGCTGGCCATGCAGATCTGAACGAGGCTCAAATTATTGACATCCTAGGTCCAAATTCTTCTGAATAAGCAGTTGAAGCATATAAATATTTGAAATGTCTGTTTGACCGAGCTGTTGCCAATAATGTGGCATACTATGAGATGATTGAAGATCTCCAAGGTATCATCGGGGAACTTCAGCAATAATACAAGGAATCTTTTGCCCTTTTGCATCAAGGGTATGAGAAAAAGTATCAGCAACTAAATGCTGACAAAGGATATGATAAGTTCATCGCTGCTTATGATATTAAGGAGAGGACTTTGAAGACTGAGGTTGAAGAGCATAGGCAGATCGTGAAACTGCTGGAGCAGGAAAATAATAACTTGTGAGGAGAGATATCCCAACTGAAATCTGCAGCATCTACCTCGGGAGCCTTGGTCCCTGTCAATGACGAAAGTTTCTCTTTCTTGGAGGTCGAAAATGCCAATTTGAGAGACGAATTGGAAACTTTAAAGAGGATTGGACCCTCTACATCTGCTCGCGGTCGAGCAAGAGCTTCTCGGGGATGAGCAAGGGCTACTCATATTTCAATTGAAGAGAAAAGAACTCAATCAGCCTTGGAGAACTAGGCCTTCCAGTTGATGGCGAAGAATCAAGCATTAACAGAGATGTCCAAGAAGATTCTGAACCTCAATGAGCAACTTTCTGCACAAAGTTCCGCCTTGGGGAATAAAACAAATCTGGTGAAGAATCTTCACGAGCAGCTAGAGAGGTTGACCTATCAGTTCCACAAACAGCCCAGAGAGTTTTGGATGGCTGGTTATAATGAAGCCCTCTACCATCTAAATGACCGGATCCAGCAGTCCAACAACGAGGGGTACAAACAAGGATGGATAAATGCACTGGGCGGGTTACAATTAGAGCAGGGCCACTATCTATGGGATTACTATGACCCTGGATTGCTCGAGTTGCTAGTGCCTCCTTTTAAGCTCGACATGAGTTGGATTCCTGCTCGGGAAATTCCTGAGTGCCTGATCTCAAAGTATCTTGGCGACTACAGTCTTCATTCTAATTTTGAGATATCTCGCCCAGAGCACTTACTTGATTGGCCATCTGTAATGAATGTCAGGATGCTTAGAGACCTGAACTTCATAAATTCTCCTTAAGCCTTAGATGATCCTCCTGCTGGAGTAGAGCCTGTTTCAAAGGCAGAAGGAAAGAAACCAATAGAATAGGATTTTTATATAATGATTTCTACTTTCCACAACATATGTAATCCTTCTCGATTTGAATGATTTTGGTAATGAAATACATTACTCACATTATTTGTAATTCTACTTAGTATGAATGAAAATTTGCCTTTTGTCATTTCATTTTCTTCTAAATAATTTGTAGAATGTTTTTGCTCGTTGGTTGGTAAATATATATATATATGCTTATTTCATTGCAGTGATTTATCAATCTTTGATCTTTATGTGATAAAACATCCTTTATCTCATGATACTGTTTAATTTAAACAATTGGAGATGATTGTAATTGGCTTACCGACCAACTAGAGTTTATTAAGATTTTTGTTTCCGGCCAACCGGAGTTGGTGAACTTTTATTCTCCGACCAACCGTAGTTAGGGAATTTTATTTACCAATCAACCGTAGTTAGTTGATCGACCAACCGTAGTAGGTGGGATTTTATTTATCAACCAATCGTAGTTGGTAGACGGACCAACCGTAGTTGGTGGGATTTTATTTATCGACCAACCGTAGTTAGTAGACCGACCAACCATAGTTGGTGGGGTTTTATTTACTAACCAACCGTAGTTGGTGGGATTTTGTTCTGATCTCATGTGTAGTGTGTAGCACTAATACTCCGAAAAAAATTCATCAAAAGGAGAGAGATGGATAAAAATTTCAACACTTTATTCATACTGAAGAAGACTGCATTTACATAAGAATCCCAACTACTGATAATACTTGCGCAGATGTTCTGCATTCCATGCATTCTTAAATTCTTCCCCCTCCAAGGTTTCAATCATGTAGGTTCCTGGACGAACAACTTCTGTCACTCTGTAGGGTCCATGCCAGTTAGCTTCCAATTTGTTGTGCTTTTGAATTACTTTCTTCAGCACATAGTCTCATTCTTTCAGATCACATTTCTTTACCCTCTTATTGTAGAACAGAGTTGTTCGTTGTTGGTATGCAGCATTCCTGATTGCTGCTTCTTCTATAACTTCCTCGATCATATCCAAATCTAATCTTCTCATCAAGTCACTGATAGGAGAATTGAAATTCAGTACCCTGTGAGTGGGGAGACCCAACTCGGCAGGTATAACAGCTTCGCTTCCAAACGCCAGCATGTATAGAGATTCTCCTATTGTTGTTCGCGGTGTAGTATGATAAGCCCACAGCACAGAATGTAGCTCGTTAATCCAATTTTCCTTTGCATCGTCCAGTCTTTTTTTTAAACCATTCAGCAGCATTCTGTTCGTGACCTCAGTTTGTCCATTGCTCTGGGGATGGCCTGGTACAGAATGGGTTTTCAATATGTTTGACTGGTGACAATATGAAGCAAACTCCTCGTTGTCGAACTGGGTTCCATGATCAATAATGAACGCATGGGGAAGACCATATCTACAAATCATATTCTTCCAAATAAATTGATATACCCTATCATAAGTCATATCAATAAGGGGTTCAGCTTCCACCCATTTAGTAAAATAATCCACAGCGACTACGAGGTACTTGAACCTTCCTTTGGTCGTTGGGAGTGTCCCAACCAAGTCTATCGCCCACATGGCAAATGGCCAAGGGGATGTTATGGGTGTCAACAATTCCTGGGGAGTTCTTCGGATGGAAGAGAAGCGTTGACATTTGTCACATTTCTTGGCATAGGCTATACAATCAGCCCTCATCATCGGCCAATAATATCCCTGCGTCATTATTCTTTGCAAAAGCGTCTGACCTGCTATATGGGCTCCACAAGACCCTTCATGGACCTCTTCAATCAAATATCTCACCTCGAAGGGATACACACATCTTTGCAAACCTGCTATAATTCCTCGTCTATACAAAATGCCATTAGTCAATACATAACGAGTAGCTTTAAACTTCGTTTCTTGGCTGCGAGTTTATCTAGTGGTAAAGCCCCCTCTTCAATATAGGCCCTGATAAGATCCATCCATGATGGTCCTAAATCAAGGGCAATGAAGTTCATTGTCAGATCTTTATCAATGCTCTGACTAGCTAATATTTCTATTGGGATTGTTTTTTTATATCTCGGTGCGCGTGGCTGAGGCTAATCGAGCTAAGGCATCTGCTCTTGCATTCTCCGATCTTGGTATTCTAACCATCTGTACTACATTAAAGCTCGATACCATCTCCATTGCTTTCGTATGATACTTGATCATTAATTCTCCTTTGGATGCATATACTCCCAGTATTTGATTTACGATCAACTGTGAGTCACTAAATATGATGACCTGCTCTACCTTCATAGTTTTTGCCAAACTAAGACCAACAATCATAGCTTCATATTCAGCTTCATTATTAGAAGCTTTAAATTAAAAGCGCATAGCATATTCCACATCTATCTCATCTGGGCTGTTCAAAACAATACCTGCTCCACTACCTATAGTACACGAAGAACCATCTACATACAAATTCCACACAGGTAATTCATTATCAAATTCTTGATCAGATAAAACTTCTCGGTGGAATATTTGATGCTTCCTTTCGTCTTCTTCTAACACTTCCTATTGCTCGTCGACCATCTTCTCTAGCTCGTCTATCGACCTAAGTTGGTCGGGACTTAGATTTAATGATCCTGTAACATCCACAGGCAGGTCGGTATTCAATTTGGAGGTATCTGGATAGGTGAACTCTGTGATATAATTTTCCATTGCCTGTCCTTTAAGCAAGGATCTTAGATCATAAATTATGTCATATTCACTAAGTTCTACTACCCAGTACATCAATCTTCCTGATTTCTCCGGTTTGTGCATGGCTTGCCTTAACGGCATATCAGTGTACACCACTATAGTGTGGGCTTGAAAGTATGGCCTCATCCTTCTACTGGCTTCAATCAGTGCTAATGCCAACTTCTCTAGCCTTAGATATCTGATCTCTGCTCCTCGGAAGGCATTACTAGTGTAATAGATTGGCTTTTCCACTCCATCTTCCACTCTTATCAACGCTAAGCCCACTAAGTTTTCTGAAACTGCTAGATACAAGTATAGTCTCGCTCCCATCACTATCCTAGACAACAATGGAGGTGCTCCCAGGTATTTCTTCAATTCTTGAAAAGTCTTCTCGCATTCATCATTCCATTCAAATGTTTTTCGGAGTGTGTTGAATAATGGGAGACATCTATCAGTTTCTCGTGATACAAATCTATTAAGTGCTATAACTCACCCTGTGAGACTTTGCACTTCCTTCTTCTTCGTTGCAGATCGTAGTCCCAATAGAGCCTTGATCTTTTTAGGGTTTGCTTCAATTCCTCGTTGGTTGACAATATACCCGAGGAACATGCCTTCTCGTACTACGAATATGCATTTGGTAGGGTTCAACTTCATTTGATATTTATCTAGTTGATCAAAGGTCTGGCCTAAGTCAATTAGATGATCAGCAGCTTTCTTGCTCTTTGTCAGCATATCGTCAACATAAACTTCCATGTTGTAACTAATTTGTTCTGCGAACACCTTGTTCATCAGCCGTTGATATGTTGCACCTGCATTTTTCAATCCAAAAGGCATAACATTATAACAATAAGTTCCCCTAGGGGTAATAAAAGAGGTACTCTCCCTGTCTTCGGGTTTCATTTTAATCTGGCTGTAACCAGAATAGGCATCCATGAAGCTCAACAACTCGTGTCCCGAAGTAGCATCCACTAATTGATCAATTCGGGGAAATGGAAAATGATCGTTTGGGCATGCTTTGTTGAGGTCGGTGAAGTCTACACACATCCTCCACTTGTTGTTCTTCTTCTTCACCATCACCACATTTGCTAACCAGTTTGGATATTTGACATCTTCAATAAATTGAGCTTTCTGGAGATTCTCGACCTCCTCTTGTATAGCTTGGTTCTTTTCGGGGCTGAACACTCTTTTTCTCTGCTTTACCGGCTTAATTTCCTTATTCACATTGAGCTCATGACATAAGAAATTTTGGTCTATCCCTGGCATGTCCTCGTGGCTCCATGCAAAAGTTTGTTTTCTACTTTTTAGGAAGACTATTAATTCCTGTTTTAGTGAGGCATCCAACGACGAACCTATTTGAGTTGTTCGTTCCGGGTGCTCGTCGTCCAGAATGACATTTTCAGTAACTTCCACCACCTGGCCTTTCACGAGCTGCGATTCGTCCCTAGGCTCTAATGTTTCAACTTATGCACCTTCATCCACTTGATAGGTAGTAGTCTTTTTCCTAGATTCTTCCAGTTCTTCCTACTCGGCAGATGAATAGTAGCATTCTCGAGCTACTTTTTGGTCACCCTTAACCACTCCTACTCCAAAGTTGGTTGGAAATTTTAATCATTGATGTACTGTAGATGGTACTGCTTCGAACTTTTTCAATCCTACCCTTCCCATGATGATATTATAAGATGATTGGACATTTTTATCCATTACGAAAAAGCGCACTCTTTCTGTTCGACAAGCAGGCCATATACCAATGAACATATCCAACTTGATCGTCCCAAGTGGAAAAACTTTCTCGCCAGTAAAACCGAGGAGGGGCCGATGATATGGCTCTAACTGGGATACTTTAGGTTCAAACTATCAAAACATGGGTAGAACATAATATCTGCCGAACTGCCATTATCCACCAATACTCGCAAAATCACTACTTCCTTCATCCTCATTTTGATCACAAATGGGTCATTATGAGGATATAGCACACCTGCGAGGTCATTTTTAGAGAAACTAATGACCAGTTTATCTTTGTTCACCTTCCTCGGGCGATCATCTTCAGCTAGATTTATCTGTTGAATATACGAACAAGATTGAGCCTCATTGAGGTAAGCCTTCCTCTCTGCAGTAAGGTCTCCACCTCCTGCATCTCCACCAGTAATAACATTGCAGTCAAATGATCTAAAACGGATAGAAAAAACCTCACATTCTGGTTGTTTTGGTCTTTTAGGGAGGTCGGGGTCATCTTGATCATCTTCTCGATCTTCTTCATGATTTATCTTCTTATCTTCTTTTGCTCGACGAGGAGATCTAGACCTCTGCCTTGCTCGATCGTTGCTCCTTCCATCATTTCGGCGATCCACATACTTGTTCAATTTTCCCCTCCTGATGAGCTCTTCAATTTCATTTTGGAGAGCTATGCAGTTCTTAGTCATATGACCATGATCCTTATGGAACTCGCAATATTTAGACTTATCCCTCTTGTTAGGATCTGTCTTCATTTTTCCAAGCCAGTTCAGCTCCTCGCTGTTCTTGATTTCCTCCAGAACATGGTTTATGTCTACTTTCAAAGGAGTATAGTTTCCAAATTTCTTCAACTATTCCAATGCTTGCTTTGCTTTTGACTTCCTGTTACTACCATTGTTCTTCTGTTCTTTCTTCTCAACTTTGTCACCCTCAACCTTGCTTTCTTTGGTGTCTATATTCTTCTTTGCAGCCATAGCTTCCTCGGCATTCATAATTTTGGTTGCCTTTGCCATTAACTCTGACATGATTGTAGGCGGATCTTTGGCTAGAGTGTAGTATAATTTATTTGGAAACAGTCCACTCATTAGAGCAGTGATTGTTGTCTTCTCTTCGTAATCAATAACTTCAAGCTTCTCGTTATTGAAACGAGTAATATAATCCTCGGTGCTCTCACCTTCCTTCTGTCTAACACTGAACAAGTGTGCTACTCGTTTAACTGGTTTTGCTCCAAAACAGAAGTTTCCAATAAAGAGCTCGGCCAGTTGAAAGAAATTTTCAATCTTCCGCCGAGGAAGATTATTGTACCATATTTGAACAGATCCAGTGAGAGTTCCTGAAAATGCCCTGCACCGCATCTCGTCTGGAACAGCATAGATATCAGTAGCTGCTTGGTATTGTTCTATATGGAGAACATGATCAGTTTTTTCATCATATTTTAGTGTTACTACTGGGGCTTTGAATTTTGACGGTGTGGGGAAGAGCCTTCCTTTAACTCATATGTTCGTTAAGAGTTCCTCGACACTATCCTAGGGGGACTTCTATTCCTCCTAGGACCCAAACGATCAAAGGGAGAAACTCTACTCAATTTTTCAAGAGCACTGGTCCTTTCTGGAGATAGAGTGATGTTTTGTTGAGTGTCTGTAGCTCGTACCGAGGAAGTCCTTCCAGGATGATAAGAAGGATCATTGTATCTCTCAGTACGATATGAATCATTGCATCTAGAATGAGATTCTTTCGGGAGTAACGTTCGTCTATTTCTTGAAGAAAGTAATCGGGTATCTCTTTGAATACTTCGTTGTCCGGATTGGGCTGGCGCACCTCCCTGGATAGTTTGCATGAGTTGTCGCATGGTTTCTTGTATGGCGATCTGGACCTAAGCCAAATTAGCCATTAACCAGCCAGATCTTGGACATTTGGGGGATCAGATGGATTTGGGGGGTTTTTAGCATTTTGCTTACTGGATTCAGGATTATCAGCCATTGGTGATGAATTGCTTTTGGTGAAAAACGATAATTACAGTCGTTTCCCACCGACAGCGCCAATTTGTTGATGTAAAAAAACTGGATTTGATCTAATTATTTAATCACAGATAAAAATGAATGTATAAATATAAGACAAAGGATTTTAAAGTGGTTCAGCCTTGTAAGAATGGCCTACGTCAACTGTTTTTGTATTGATGATTGTTTTCCCAGAATTCTCGATAATAGGTTTACCAAGAAATTTCGAGTCCCCTACTAATGAGGAGGTTATAATGTATTTATAGCCTTGAGGCTGTACATGTGAAAGAATAGTACATATCTATCCAGTAGGCGTGTACATCTGTATGATAATAACTCCGAATTTAATGCACAGTCATCCTCTTGATTATCCTGTTATGAATGCTCTGTACGAGATGCAGCTCGGCCCGCCTGAGCTGCTCGGCCCGCCTAAGTATCTCGGTATACATGAGTTGCTCGGTATATTAAAGTTCCTTGGAGAACACTTGTTGCTCGGAGCGCCTGGGTTGGTCAGGGAGATTGTGTTCCTCGGAGTCAAGGAGCTGTTAAAAAATGTTTGCGAGTGCCATGTAGATTGACACGTGTTTCCATATAATTGATCCACGTCAGCAGAGTTAATTTGGTATCAACACCGAGTTTGTCTCTAAATGTGAAACGTGCCAGTTAGTGAAAGTAGATCATCAGAAGCCAGCAGGTTTACTCCAGTTGTTAAAGATTCCAATGTGGAAATGGGGGAGCATCTCCATGGATTTTATAACCGGACTACCTACCACTCAGAGAGGTCATGATTCCATATGGATGATTGTGGATCGGTTGACTAAGGTAGCTCACTTCTTATCGGTACGGAATGATTATGCTACAGGACAATAATCATAGCTCTTTATAGCCGAGATAGTAAGGTTACATGAAGTTTCGCTTAATATTGTGTCCGATCGGGACAAGATCTTTATCTCCCAATTTTAGGAAAGTTTTCACGAGGCCATGGGTACTGAAGTGCCGTTGAGTACAACCTATCACCCATAGATAGATGGTTATACGGATCGCACTAACCAGATGCTAGAGGACATGTTGCGCATGTGTATCCTGAATTTTGGAGGGAGTTGGGAACAATATCTTCCTTTGGTGGAATTTTCGTATAATAATTCCTATCAGTTCACCATTGGTATGTCCCCATTCGAGGCATTACATGGGAGACCTCATCGCTCTCCTGCATGTTAATTATAAGTGGGTGACAACAAGCTACTTGGACCTGAAGTGATTCAGGATACGTCTGCCGGGATTGAAATGATCAGAAGTTGCATTCGTGTAGCGCAGGATAGACAGAAAAGCTACGTTGGTGCTAAGAGGTTCTTTAGGGAGTTTAGCATGGGGGACCAGGAACTTTTGCAAGTATCTCCGATGAAGGGAATAATGAGATTTGGGAAGAAGGGGAAATTGGCACCAAGATATGTGGGACCATTTCCTATCGTAGAGAGAGTGGGACGAGTAGCATACAAAATTGGGTTGCCGGAACACTTGCATCGTATACATGATGTGTTCCACACTTCTTCATTGCGACTGTATCTTAGAGATGAGTTGGTTCACACTCATATTGCATTGGAGGAAGTGGAATTACAGCCAGATAGTTCTTATGAGGAGCGACAGGTGATGATCTTAGACCGTGCTGAGAAACGCTTGAAGTCGAAACTAGTACCGCTTGTGCGTGTCCAGTGGGCACACCATAATGTGGAGGAATCCACCTGGGAGCGTGAGGATGAAATGTGCAAATGTTATACAGAGTTATTTGTACATGGTATGATTTTATTTTTCGAATTTCGGGACAAAATTTCGTTATTAGGGGGGAAGTATGTAATACCCCGTAATTTTTTTACTATTTAAAAAGGCATTTTTGGAATTAATTGATTAATTTAAAAAATAATTCAGATTTAAATATTACTTGAGAATAGATTAATATATGATATATGTTGAATATTACTTAGAGAACCAAAGTAATATATGACTTTATTTATGATTAATTTTAGAAGTTCTCGCGAATAGTGAATACGGCAATTTCGGGGAATAAGTCAGATGCATGTGATTAGTAGTGTCAGGACTGGATTTATATAAAATAAAAGAGGAATATTTTTATGTCATCCAAATGGTCATTTTGACTACGCCAAAGTGTTCGGAAGTGTTTTTACAGTCAAAAAAGTCTACTCGTACGTTTGTATAGGGTCTCGGGGCACTTTGGATTCAAATAGTCACCCCGGAGGGGTAATATGGTCATTTCAATTGGGAGGTGAATAGTGAACACGAATTTGGGAGGTTTGTTTTAAGTCTAAGGGGCTAAGATTATTCATGTAATTCTACAAACTTATAGAGAAAGAAATTGAGAGAGAGTGAGGAGTCTCTGGGGAAAAGGAAGAGTTTTTGTGGGAACACCAAGAGCCAAAGGTCACCACCACCAACCACCATCGGAAGTTGATCGGAGAAGGGAGAACCACCAGTGGAAATTCATCCCCAAAGGATCAGATCTTCAGTAGAGGCAAGTGATTTGATAATTGCAATCTAGTTTGTATAACGTACATGTTAGGATAACTAGGAATGAGGAGAAATTATATGTTTTGAAGATAAACTAGTTGATTTTAAATCATTTCTTAAAAATAGAGGTAGGTAGGATTATTCTCATGTTGTTGGTAGACTTTAATCCACGAAATAAACATCACATGTTGGATAAATTAAGAGAATTACAAGATTGTTCTTTATATATTCAAGTTTTTAGTTTTCTGGGAAAAATACGAGAAACATGATTTTAATTCAATCCCTTGATGATTCTAGGTTGTATCAATCAGTGGAAATCATTTACATATGTTGCTATATCATGTAGCATGAATTATAAGGGAATTGGAACATTAAAATAGATATTTGAATGATCAAAAGTTATGACACCCATAGGAAAAAATTACAGAATCTGGGCTGATAATTGGGCGATCGATCGATCGACCCATGAAGCTCAATCGGTCGACTGATCGATCGATCGACCCCTGACCCTCGATCGATCGACCTTCCCCGAATTGATGAACTTGTTTCTTCTTAATCCTTTTTGTATTCCCAAAACTTTTAGGAACTTTTAGTGATTATTATTTTCACATAATGGAATTTTTGGAAGGGTAGTAGACCATAGCTAAAACCCGAAATTATGTTATTATGTTTGGGATTTAAATTGGAGAGAATTACATTAATTAATCGAATATATTACGATTGTTAAGTTCATGTTTTGAGTTGTGAATTGTTTTTATGGATATTAAGAATAGGACCAGTAGGTGGGGATCATTTTAATCACCTGTAAAATCCTAATTCAATATGTGATTAAACCTAAGTGAAAGAATAAGTGGTTATGCGAAAATAGGTTTTATCGAATTTAATTCTAATTAAAGATAAGATTAATACATGATAAATTTGGTGAGTATGATGGCACGGACCAGTAGGGTATAAGTGAATTTCTTACTGAATATATATATATATATATATATATATCAAGAAAACTTATTTAATCTACGAGAAGTGGTATAGGCTCGGGAATGATAAATTAAGGAGTAAAGTGAAAATATTTAATACGTAGGACTCGAGATATTGATAATACTACGTATGGGAATTATCTTATGGTTGTGTGAATACCTTGGTGATATTATATATTGGTGGATGTATACCTATAGTATAGGTTATTATGTGTATGACATACCTATGCTACTTGCTATCGGGGCGGAGGTTTCGCGTTGTGGACGATCTTATCCTGTGCGCCCAAATTTGGGAGGATTTTTAGATTCGTAACCTTATAATAGGACCTTGGACACATGCTATCAGCATGTATAATAGTTTCAATGGTTGAATGAGAACGTAGGTATGTCCGTGACCCATTTGGTTGGGGATTATGCTCGCCTCTAACATATGTGTGTTATGTTTTTATGGTTCGAGGAAGACACCAAACCATTTGTCCTTTAAATAATGAGAATTGTGACTGGACATGACAGCAGAGTATGAATGCACCGTAGTTGTGTCTGGGAGGTGATATATTAGTATATATGATAGGGTGAATATATATACTATTATTCAATCTACTGTGTGATATTGTAGTTGACTGTCAGAATAAGAAATTGAATTTAATTAAGTAAAAGAATACTTAATCCTAAGGCTGTGATAAGTCATATTCATATTAAAGATAATAGAATGTGAATAAGTATATTACGTATGGTATGGGACATACGGGGTTATTATATGGGATAGAATAATGTTGTGGGAACTAATTAAAAAGGAAATTACTCAGATACGTTAGACATGCACTCTAGGTGAGAGGTGAGAATATCAAATGAGAGCCTGGAATCTAACATGTACATAATAAATTCTTTATTGCACTTGTTAAACACTTTCTATTTTAGAAGCATTTACACTCGGGCTCTGACCCATTTCCTTGGTATTCTCTTATCTACTATATCTATATTAATAGGTTCCCAGCATTAGGGACGTTCAGCTTAGGGTATGGATGTTTGATCATGAGTTACTGTTTCTGGAGATGCAGACTTGTTTATATGCTTAATTTCTTTGATTCCTATGTCGTAGTACTTTCCTTATTTAGGGCATGTTGCCCAGGATTCCAGTTATTTCATTTACCTTTTTAGATATTTTATTGGATTTATGTTGGTACTTTAATTTCAGTTTGTTGGATTGATGTTGGATGTTTTAAATTGGGAAGTATTATCCGGTTACATTAAATCTTGTTATTCATCGTTCAGTTGTGTTATGAGACTTCTCTATTATTGTTTAGTATTGTGGTAATGGTTTTAAATTGGTATCAATTATGGAAAAGGTTTTTAACACTTAACTTAATTAAGTATATGGTGAGTTGTTTTTAGAAGAAAAATGTTTTCGATAGTGATGCTGAGAATTAACCAACTGTATAGTCTGTTTAATTTAATAAAGGAGTAGCTACCCGGTATTTAATTAGGTGGGTTGTTATAGAAAGGAGTTTTGTTTTTGAGGTTGAAATATTTTCTAAGTCCGATGGCGAACCTCGAGATTGACGCTCTGATCGTTCAAGCGATATGTTGATCGTTCAAGCGAGATCATTGTGTCGTTTGAATGACACGTGTCTCTTTCGAGCTAGATCAGGCTATCGTTCAAGCGACGATGCCTTTTGACCTGACACGCTACCGCCTCAATGATTGTTATATAATGGCTATCAGTGTTTTGTTTTTGTGGAGAGAAGACTTTTGCAGAGAGAAAAACTTTTTTTTAATAACTTCTTGTGCAGTTTTGTTTTCTTCTCCAATAATTTGAGGGTTCAAAGTTTGTTTTCAATTAACAATCCCAATTACTTTTAAGTGAGTTATTTTGTGGAACCCAAGACATATTTTGCTGGAATTTTATGCTGCTGATTTAGGTGTCTTTTATGGTACTGGGTTGTTGAATGCGCGTCATTGAGGATTACTTGGGGGTGTTCCTTTGCTGAAGATTGGACTGCGGTTTGTATGGGTTCATTGCGTGAAATCCATTGCCGACTCTAGGCTGCATGTCTAAATAGGTTTACTGTGGTAAATGTATTGCAGATTTCATTGTGATTGTAAATTGAGATTTAATTCATAGTGAAATAAAAGGTTTTGCCTTTCGGGGATTTTTTTTCCTGAAATTTGTGAGTTAGCATATTTTTGTTTATTGGTTTGACATACGCACACGCGTAATTACATGTTTAGGGATTGATTTATTTGATTTAAAATTGACTCTAATTAAATAAGTGTGTAATTGGAATTTGCGAATTTATTCAAATTAGTGTCGCACACCCATCAATTACTTATTTACAGGATGTTTCGCAAAGCGAAATCCAAATAAGGACCCCCTATACACTACTACCTAACATTGTCCATCATCGATATCTGTTAGGCCTCAATCCATCGCACATACACCCAAATCCCCATCTATTAACATAAAAGATTACTTATCCACTCCCATGTTATAAAAGAGAACATACAATATGACTCTCTTACCCTCACTAGTTTCTCTGCACTGAGATAATAACAAGTTATATCTCTCGGCTCGATAATAAGTCAATATACCCTGAATCACGTCATTAAACGTCCCTACTCACTGGGATCAACTAACAATACAACATATTCTTATAAGTCTATTATGCAACACACTATAACATATATACACACGTATAGGATAGACCCTATTTCAAGTGATACCTAGCGAAATAATTCATACCCTGGTACAACAAACACAAAGTCTTACTATAAATATCCACTATAGCCCCAAACCATCGCTAACCAGTCAAAACCTGGAAAATAGTCTACTCTATTCTCATAACTCTCGAAAGCAGTAATCCCACATGTAATGCAAACATCCTCTATGTGTACATGCCCACTCTCTCATGGGTAACACCAAAGAGTCCCGTTACCCCCAAGGTAATTATATAAACATAATATGGCTATTATGGCCAACGCACCCACTGAATCCGACTCACTCGCGAATTCTAGTGACCACAATCTTGCTTGTGATTTCCCCTCCCCCCCCAATGTCATAAAAATCTCCCCCATACTCATAGGATAATCAAGACAATTTACCTCTATATTCTAACTATTTCGCCTGGTCAATGGGTTACTAATCGAAATCCTCGCTTCCAAACTAACCCATCAACTTTTGTAGTGATTGTACATACAGAACCTCATCCTGTAGTTGCCCCCTATCTTGCTTAGGGAAACATTTCTTACTATGGCCCGTCTCTCCACAAATGAAACATTTTCCAAAAAATCCTTCCTGCCCCTGCCCCTACCCCAATCTTTACTGGCTCCCCCGCCATTCCATTGGCCTTGGGGTCCCTCAGGAATGAAATGATGTTGCTGATGATGAGGGCCCTATTGTCCCTATCGAAATTCACCTCTCTCATATCGATAACCTCCGGATTTAAATCTCTTAGTCGGATTCCCCTACTGGGAGTCATGCTCCTTCCACTGTTGTGCCCCACTGGCACTGTTCCCATCTACCTTTTCAGCTTGACCGGATCCACTCATCCTTTTGCTATACTTCATGTGCAAGAGTTGGTACTGGAAATGAAGTATCTTTGTATTGACAACCTTTATATATGTCTCTAATGACGAATTACCCAACAAGTGTTATCGAATCTTCCAGGAAAGTTCATCCATGAATTTACGCATCCTCTGCTCTTCAGTGTTTACCTCATCTTTCACAAATTTCTCTAACCAAGTGAACTCTTCTTTGCATTTTGTCATGGTCGTATTGCCTTTAGAAACATTGAGAAATTTTCGCCGCATCTCTGACTGAACAGCGGACGAAAAATACTTGTCGTCAAATCGTACCCAGAACTCCCCAATGCTCATCACATCTCTCTCCTCTACAGTGGTCACAGATTCCCACCACTGTAAAGATGCGCCCACTAGCTTGAATGTTGTTAAGAAATGTTTCTGGGTGTCGCTGTACTCAATCATCTGCAGATGGCGATGCATGTCCTTCTTTCACTGACTGGCCACTACTACATCTGAGTTTTCCTAAAACTCTAGTGGGTGATGCTTCTGAAATTCTTCTCTCGCTCCCAGCAAATCTGACGGCCCCGGGTGGTCTTGAATGTCGAACTCCACTAACGGCTGTGGATGACTCTGTGGAAAGTGAACGGCCATGGAAATTATGGATACATTGACTGCCTAGGCCATAATATCTACCACATGTGCAGTCGTCACCAACCTGGTGGTGGCTATGAAACTACTGGATCCTGATGAACCTCTCTTTCCTCATCTCTCGTTGCTGATCTAGTCGGTCAACCTCTCCTAGGCGACATTCGAAATTTAAAAGGAGTATGAGTTCATAGGCAATACCAAATTTAATAGCAGAAGTACGATATCTTCAATCACGCAAAGATGGCTACACCAGTCCTAATAATAGGGATCTATATCAAAGGAAGGCTGAGATGAAACGTAATAAGCCGCACAGATACTAAGGACTCTAGAACCAGATGCTCTTATACCATCAGTGACACCCCGCCCAATTACATATCGGGTGATAAGTCCTTTATTAAATTAAAACAGGTTTCTCATTTGGTTCATTCTTAGCATCACTCTCGAAAACCATGTTAATTAATCACCTAATATCTAGTTAAGCAGGGGCCAAATTTTATCTTTCATTGAACATATAACGATATGCGAAAAGAAAATAAACTTAATCATACACATAATCACTGAGTCTAAAATGATACTGAAAAAATAAATGACTTGTCGAATAAACCATCAACTATAAATTAAAATCCAATGTAAATCCAATATCTAGTAAATAAGTCCTAATACAAATTTGAAATTATTAAACTGAATAATTACTGAAGGCAACATCCCCAAAATAAAATATTGAGATAATATTCCTAAACTAGGAATGAATAAGACAAGCGTCTACTCCAACTCCTGCATGCATCCATATGTGCTGCAGTTGCGTATCCCTGGAATAGATAATCAAGTTTGGCGTCCATGTGGCTGGACACCTAAAAGGTTTTAAAAATATTTGCAGCAAGGGTTAGAACCCAAAACATTTTGAAAACATTTAGCAACAGATTAACTTTACAGTAACTAAAATGCATGAATACTCTTCATATTTAAGCTAGTGTCGCACTCTCTTGAGATAATACTCACCCCTCATCTAAAGTGCACACCAAACGCTTTCTTCGTAACCCTCATAGTTGTACTACCCAGTCCAACTAGCCTTGTTATGAATACTTCCCGACACACTACTCTAGCCGGAGTAATCTTACTGTTGATTCATAAGTTATTTATCACATTAACTTAATTAATCATTTTTAAATAAAACTATATAACAGTCTCATTAGTTATATACAAGAAATATCATATTACTTCATGTAATCCTCCCGTATATAAATATCTACACTACTATATACGTACAATTATACTACAACATTCACACACATGTCGTATATATATTCACACTCCCTAGTAATAACTCATTGGATGCTTTATCTAAAATTCTATCACCCCAGGTATACTCATCTAACTCGGATACCATGAGACAGTTAACTCATGCCGAACCGGGAAATAAAATAATAAGCGTACTGGAGGTGGCCATAGTTCCCCAAGCGTGAGACCGAATCATACCCAAAGCGACTCACCTCGAAAAGAATCACAACATAAAATAATGGACACTATGACCTGGGAATTATACTCGCCCTTCGTTCACTAGCCAGTAGATTCATCCACATTGCGCAACCTCCTGTGATAACACTAGAGGGGTATGTATTTATAAAAAAAAATCTAAAACCGATATTTAAAGAGCACAAAAATATATATATACACTATCACATTATTCGTGTATAGATAATAAACTAAATCGGCTAACCCATGCCTAACTCTCGTAGCACTAGCCTAAAATATTCGAGTCTACATCCTGGACTCATTATTTAATAAATTTCACATTAATTAATTTATTAAAATAGTGCCACTCAACTAAAATACCCGAACTCATTCACTCGACTCGTATTTTCACCCTTTAGAATTTATTACACTTAATTCCATTATTAAGTTTGACACTCTTATTAAATTTGATATTACTAAAACCCATCTCCCAAGGCTCTATGCATTCTCCTCCATTTAATTCTAATTAAATTTCATTGGGAACCCCAGCAGAAAACTAGGCCCTAGTATAAAAAAAATGGGGCATTACTGCCAAAAATTTCCAACGTCGTTCGAACGACGCCCCTGGTCATTTGAACGACGCTCTGAGTTCGGTCCTCCTTCTTCCCGATGACGCAGGCAGCCATTGTTAACCCATGATAGTTTTTATAATGTTTCTTTGACTGTAACCCAATGAAAACAATCTAAAACCCACCTCTAACATGGTTTGTAATCATCATAGTAACCTTAAACATCATTAACTTTCATCAAATGTTATCGAATCCCCGAAATAGGTTTTCATGGTTTCATACAATCTCTATCTTCCTAATTACTCCACATTTGTTACTGAATATCTAACATAATTCGAATTCCAACCTCATTAAATCATATAACATCATCAATTGCATTTTTAATCTACACAAAATGAGTAATTTATAAAATCCCATGTTTACGTGATACCCCACTCCAAAACCAAATTTTTATCTACACCTACTATGATACTAATCGAAATACTACAATTTAGATTAAAAGCAAGTTAACTACTTGTCGGTATTGATTCATAGGGTCTGATTTCCTTTGGGGTAGACGATGATTTGATGATTAACACACTCAATTCCTCTTGATTTGGCTCCCCAAAGATCCCTAATTTATCCATCTTTTCTTCTCTGCAGATCTAGGGTTTTTCTAATTTAGTTTTGTCTTCCACTAACTCTCTAATTTGGTTTTAATATTGTAAATACCAAAATTAAGCCTATGGGCCAAGCCCAAAAGTCTCGAACACTCCCGTGTGAGCTCGGTTATGCCTAAAAATGCCTTAAGACCCAATTACTACCCCCGGTACTCTATTCCGATTATCTCGACCTATTTGGAATCAACCGTGCACTCAGAATCATTATCCGAGTTACTCTATAAAATTCTCCAACTTTAATCTCAAAATACGACACGTGAAATTTAAAAACAACCCTAATTAATTAAATCTTAATTCACTAAATTAATTAACTCCTCCAAATTAATAAAATCCTATATCACCAAAACAAATAAATTTTATGTCCTCATAAATACGGGGTATTACAAAAACTTTGAAATATTTATTCTTTCTCTATTTCAAGAAAATATCATTTTTTCAACATTTTTATTTCATAAAAATATTTTTTTATTTACTAGACATAATTTTATCATCTAATCATATGCATACTACACATGTAATCTAACTACAAGACTACAAATAATGCAAAATAGAGTCTTTATACTAAAGATATGTTTTTCACCTCTAATAGCTCCATTGTTGGTAGAAATATTGGTGTGGGAGGAGAAACCTCCACCTCCAAAGGTGGCCTCTATGGGTTACTCAATGCACCCTCCAAAAATGCTCCAAAATGTGCTCCATCCAAACTTCCAAGCAAGACACGCTATAAACTCCATGAAAACCCATCTTCATCTTCTCCAAAAATTCGTAGCTATTCATCAACAATGGTGGAATCTATAAAAAAAATGGCGTTGGGATGGTGAAAGGGGTGGTGGTTTGTGGTAGAGGAGGTAGAAGACCACCCAACTCTTTATCTCCCTCTTTCTTCTACCCTTTTCCCTACCAAATAACCCTAAATTAACCAAAAAATCCCGTATAAAACTCTTACAAGGGCTAAAAATCCCATTTTCCCCTTCTGGCCTGATCTGAGTGCGACAGCTCAAATATCTAGCAGCCAAAATTGTGACAGTGCACAAGGGCAGACTAGATTAAACTTTTCGATTTACATCATTCGAACGACAAGCCCAAGTTGTTCGAACAACTTCTCCATCTAGTTCGATGTGTGTTTCGCGTGAAGCCCTGCCACTGTAAAGTAGTGGCATGTCGTTTGAGCCCTACTTCTCGCTATGCCCACCTCACTTTTAACGACACAGGGATGTCATTAGAACGACCCCTTACAGTTGTTCGAATGACCCTTATACCATAATTTTATGTATTAAATTCTTGGCCCACAATTCTCTCATAATCATCTTTACTCCTCTTCATATATAATTTAATTGAATTACTAGGACAGGGTATTACAAACTTCACTCCTTAGGAAATTTTGTCCTCAAAATTTTATATCCATTAATCCTCAAGGTTATGGGGTTTGCTAATTTCTATTCTATGTCCAAGAAATCTTCCAAAACAAATCATCAAAGTCCTCAACACTAAGGTCACCAAATACTCAATATGCAACGTACTTTAATGATCACCATTTCGCAAACTATGACATTGCATAATCGACTCCGAGTCTCCACTCACCTTATGATCAAGTCCAAATCATTTCTAGCACCAACTATGCTAGTACCTAAGGCGTACCGATGCCTCTACGGGCAAACCCAGTTCTAGCGGTCGACACTCACCCAATGTGAATCATAATGCAACCAACCGTCACATTCATCATCAAAATCAATTCTAGCTTAGGACCGTACATCCTATGTTCCATAAATTTTCAGTCTATCCTAACTACACAACTCGCATGAGCTTGCCGATAACCATACTATGATATTCTCTCACTTGAAGGAGGAATATTCTCATCAAGTCATCACTGTACGCCTGGCTTACACCTTCCATTGCATCACTCTGACGAACCTAGTACTACCAAAGGTGTTCCATCCCTGAGTACTCGCTAGAGTCTCACTCTAATCCACTCACCGTGGCAAAGCCACATCGTATGCTAAGTTTTCCTTAATTTCAAACACTATACCGCATCCTCAAGTCACCATCCCGCTCTTCGCATCCCAATCCACTGACTGCCAAACTGGCCAGTCAAAAGTCCACTAGTCCTAAGAAAGATTGATACTCCGTGCAAATCGTGTGGCCAAGAACGCAGTCACCCGTACGCAGAACTTCATGCAATAGAAAAAACACCTCAAATGGGCAAACCAAGTTACCGAGTTGAATTGAAAAAACCCTATCCACCATGATCTCCCAGGTCCAACCGTGTCGTACATAAGAAACACGCAACTCTCCCCAAGGAATTTCGTCCATAAGCGTTCGGCTATGATTTACAAAAGCAAAACTATGTCAGAAACTTGAAGACATGCCACTCATTCCTAGGGTTCTTCTCGAGCACAAGTCGTAGTCGCACACCCTGACTTGGGTCACGAGTCGTGGTGAATCGAATGACAACCATTCATTCTAGAAACACAAAAGTAATAGCAAAAAAAATGTAATTTACAAATCGATTGTCCTTTAGGAATTCAATGTCGACTTCCCTCCTTGGGAGTAAGGCCCTACCTTTATCATCCTTGGCGTACATGAACCATCCCTATTGGTGGACACCTCATGCTCTAGTCTACATTGACCTTGTCCAATCACTAGTGAGGATGTCACCAACCTAGTACACCTAAGTTATTATCTTCTTTAACATATTGTGATCAAAATCCCAAAGTTCCATAGTCTTTACTTAATTCAAGTGAGACACTCACCATGCCCTGTCTTTGACCACACGGGATTGACATCAAACTTACCTTCAATTTCTACCCACTCAGAATTTACGTGATGACCACACACGCTGCCATTGGTATTCTAAGGATAGTAAATACCACACCGGGCTATACCTTCCAACTCGTACCAACTTGGCAATACATACTGAAACTAATCTTCACATTGCTAAGGCTACTTTAGTATATATCGTCCACACGTTGGCATAATAATCACATTTCGATGTTACCCCATCTCGATTGCTATTTTCACGTCTCCATATGGCATCATCACTTTAAGTCTCAAATATATTTCCTAGTACATCCCGAAATTGAGTATCACCACACCCATACTAGTAATTCCATGACATCTGAGCATCACTCCTATAAGGACATAACTATCACCCTACCTTAGGGATTATACCACCCAACTATGCTGACTTGGGATGCCACACCCGACACGTACACTATACTACCGGTAATCTGGGGTCACCATCTCACCCTCAATATAATCATTACTATAATGCTAAAGCTCCTTCATATCGGACTAAGTGTCTTGTTAAGGACACTAAACACATTTCATATACCCATCCTCATGATCTGATAAGATTTCATCATCCATACCTTTATCATTATAGGTTCTCCCTACGAATCTCCCAATACCCACATCACAAGTTACTCGGTGCTCGTAAATACACTAGTCTACGAGCTTCTACTTATGGTGCATCTTAACTACCAAACACCTCAAGACGTCATAACGTTAAATATATGTCCTCAACGATGCCACACATAATTTATTATATGGTCACCTCAAAGTGCCTATGAACTACTCTCACAATAGGATTACCTTGAACCTAGACATTACCTTGGTGGCTAAAATGAGTTTCTATGCCTAGATAATCATCTCATCTTTCTCCTAAACAGTTGTGACCATAAGCCACATAAAAAACATAACTAATGCTACTAAGGTTTTGGCAGGATATAGGACGTCACCTACAACCTATAAACCTCAAGGCCAACCTCACCTAATCCTTGATGAATAATCAACAATGGAAACTAAATTGCTTCATTATGAAAACATCACACCATGGCCTAATCTATAAGTTAACGCAACTATACAGATCTTTGTAGGTTATGGGACGTTGGGTATTGCCTAAAAATACCAAGGCCTACACCACATGTGACGCATGAGATCTTATTCCTCAATACCATATTATGAGCAAGATACACTAAACCTAAGTTCTCAATCAAGAAACTCAAATACTTTCTCATCGCATGATCAATACTAATGAACTCCATTGGGTCATCTAGTCTCCATACACGAAATAAACAACCTTTACGAGTAGGTTGCCAGGAACATTACTTACCATTGTCACTACTGAGGCTACTCTCGCCATCAAAGTAATCACAAAACACATCTCATTAACGATCACGGCTTTGCCACTATTAGACGATACAATTTCATGTGTTCACCGACTACCATCAATTACGGTATCACCACAAGGATCAAATTAATCTAATTATGTTACCGGCGTCAACTACCCATAAGCGTTGCACCTAGGGGTTATATACCATTCAATCACCAATCATGAGTGCCTAGTCGAGATTCCCTAACCATCAACCTCTACCCTTGACTATATGTAATTCGTGTCACTTGCCAAATGGGCGTCATTTCACTCTATTGACACCTCAAATGATTCTATGTCAGCAAGATTTTAACATAAGAGCCCCACACTAATAACCACGGTGTCACCCCTATTGGCTTGCATGGACACCCGTAAATTACTACAATTCTAATCAGAAGGGCAAAAGAGGTTAATAACTATCAACGTAGTCGCATGCCACTTGAAACTAACTTACTTGTCGTGTTAACCTCTTTGACTTTACCGTTGAGGACACGAACTAAATTGTCATCGAACTAGCATAACCGTCCCAAATTAAAATCTCCATATAAAGATCTGTTACGAATCTCAGCACGTCACTCCCGAAAGGAACCCTGAACCTATAACTTTGATACCATTTGTAATGTCTCGGCCTGGATTTATGGGTTACCCGTAGTCAACCCGGTTCGACCCGAGCGTTAGGTGTGAAGTGAAATGAGGCAACCTACATAATGTTATTAGCCCAGTTTAATTTTAATTAACATTTCACTTCTTTAGCATGCGATTTCAGTTTCAAAATAAAGTACGTGAGGGGCCCATGGGGAGCACCCCGGAAGTCTAGGCATACAGAGCTACTAATGTAAAATAAAGAAATTACTTCCTGTATAATGCTCATAATATACGAAACCTCTCCCAACCTGTTGTAACAATGCGTGGGTGTGAGCCAATGCTCAATGGAAAAATATACAAATCCAGTATAGAGTCAATTGGAGTAAAGGAGACTCCAACACGTTATGCCTAGTGAATATGCAACTAGCTTGTATATACATATATACATACATATACCCATACTTAATGAATGAAACAGTTTTACTTTGGAAAAACCTCATTTGTTCAGATTAATTTACCTTAATCTTATAAAAGACTTCCTTTTACTCACTTTAGTGTTTCTCACTTTATTCAATACACCCGGTTCAACACTTGAAACCACTACATTTGATTTAACCGAAACCATCTCTTTCTCGAAATCACCCATCTTATTTTATCCAACACATAGTAGTATTTTCGTTGAAACCCATCCTTTCAACACACGTGAACACCGTGCTAGAAAAATACTCATCTAATCTTTGAGAACCTTTTTTAACACATCCTTATATTAATTATGGGTTTACCCACTTAGGTCACTTACTCACCCATTTACCCACTTACTTTACCTTTTTCCTTACCTTATGGATATTATTCAATTACGCATTTACGTGTCCATTTTAACCTTTACCGAAATATTTATTAATTATTTCAAGTTAGGTTGTATTAACACATTTCACCACACAACCTATTTCTTGGCATGTTCCTTATTCCTTTATTTTTTCTCAGAATCTTTCAAATACTGCATACTTTAGCGGACTCCACATCGCCATCAATGCGCACCATATGCTCTGGCCAGTTCTTTTGGATTTTTCACCCTAGGGCTCCGGGACCTCCTTAATTATGTCGGTGTCATCTGAGCTCCTTTTCATGTTTTTTAACATTTTATAAATGTCAACATTACCCAACTTTTTCTTTTTACCCGGTCGAAGCCAAAACTCGGGGTTACATCCTAAATTGTGTTACACTTTGAAATTTTACCATGTCATGTCCTTTACACTTTAATCTTAATTTTATTTAAAAATCATATTCACTTAGGACCATTTTGTGTAACACCTTTTCCAACATTTTTATTTCATGAAAATATTTCACTTTAAGTAAAATTACCATTTTACCACTTTGTTTCCAAAATCACCTTTATCCATTTCCACAAGTGTTAATTTTCCCAAAAATACTATTAAGTTATCCACACTAACTTCTTAAGTGTTTTATCACCTTAACATCCTTTTTAACCTTGGAGTAATATTCTTCTTTATTGAAAACACCTTGACCTCTTTAATCCTTTTTTTTCAATTTCATAAGTGTTAATCTTTTACAACATTACTAAATTATATACACAAACTTTTCAATATCAACCCATTAACACTTATTCAATAACTTTATTAACATTTTCCTAAACCACACATTTCTTTGATTTCTTGATTCAAGAAATCCATTTACACTTATGACTGCTTTTATAAGAAAATACAATTTCCTTTATTTTACATGTAGTCTGATAACTTTGTGCTTATCATACTTTTAACCCCTTTTTCACACACTTTGAAAACAAGAATTTCTACTTTTTTTTATTTCATGTTTAAACCCAACAAAATCTCCTTTAAACTTGTTCATACACTTAGTGCCAAAATATTACAAGTTTATGTGCATGAGAAGATGAATTTTAAACCTTAAAATCTTATTAAATGGGTTGAACACATTTTTCATTCTAGAAATTTATCATACTTGCCAAAATACAATTTCAAGTCACAAAAGACATTTAATTACTTCAAACTCAACAAATATCTATTTATCATGAAATCATCATTTTTGCAAGAAATATTATTTCACTAATTTTTACCAAAATAAATCATTATTTTCAAACATTTTATTTCATAAAATATTAAACATTAATCTTTCTAGAAAATACACCATTTTCATAAAACACTAACTTTTATGCTTCAAAACTTTGAAATTTATTCATTCTTTGCTTCAACAAATATCATTTTTATGTCATAAAAATGTTTCTTATTTACTAGACATAATTTCATTATCTAATCATATGCATACTACCCATGTAATCTAACTACAAGAGTACAAATAAAGCAAAATAGAGTCTTAATACTAAAGATAGGGTTTTTCACCTTTAATAACTCCAATGGTGGTAGAAATTTTGGTGTAGGAGGAGCAACTCCCACCTCCAAAGGTGGTCTCAATGGGTTACCAAATGCACCCTCCAAAAATGTTCCAAAAATATGCTCCATCCAAGCTTTCAAGAAAAATCCACTTCACACTCCATGAAAACACATCTTTATCTTCTTCAAAAATCCCCCAATACTCCTCAAAAAATTCATAGCTCTTCATTAATAATGGTGGAAATGGGTATTGTTGGCTTGAACATGGTAGGATACTGCATAAAATGGTTATGGAATGGTGGTGGGATAGTGAAGGGGCGGTGGTTTGTGGTGGGAGGAGGTGGAAGAATACCCACCTCTATCTCTCTTTCTTTTTCCATTTTCCCTACTAAATAACCCCAAATAAACCAAACAACCTTATAAAACCCTTTCAAGGGCCAAAAATCCCATTTCCCCCCTTCTGGGTTGATCTGAGCTCGGTAGCTCAAAGAACCAACGGTCAAAATCGTGACAGTCCACAAGGGCAGACTCGATTAAACATTTTTAATTTACGTCATTCGAACGACAAGCCCAAGTCGTTCGAACGACTTCTCCATCTCGTTCGATGTTTGGTTTGCACGACCCTTCATGCGATCTGTCACTGTAAAACAGTGGTGTGTCATTCGAAGCTTTACTTCTCGTGACATCCACCTCGCTTCTAACAATACAGGGATGTCGTTAAAATGACCCCTTACAGTCGTTCGAACTACCCTTATCCCATAATTTTATTTATTAAATTCTTCGACCACAATTCTCTCAAAATCATATTTACTCCTCTTCATATATAATTTAATTGAATTACGGGGAAAGGGTATTACACTGGATGTTCTCGAAATTGGGCTTAAAAATAACCTACTAACATATCTAGATAAGGTGTGGGGTTGAGTTTAATACCACCTTCTACACAGAGGATGGAGTATATGAGTGGACAGGCATGCATGTTGGGTTGTTTTATTTCCCTTATATATTCATGCTCATTAAGACCAGGATCATGATACCCTTTGGGGGTAAGTTTATCATAGTTTAATTTTATAATATTTTGGTTTATAATAACTAAAGGAGGCACCTAGTAGGCATGTTGAGAATAATTTTTCAGTTCTTCAAATCAAGAAATTATCTTTACGTTTTTATCAATCTCTCTTTTAGGTGTAATATCTAATAAGGTAATCCAGAGCTCTAATGGCTTGGATAGTTTTCATCATTGGATCATCAAAGGTTCCCATTCCCTAATGGCTCTAATTAATGGATTATTTTTAATGTAATATAATGGACTAATAAGGATGAGGTTACATTCTAGCTCATAAATTCCAAGGTAGCAACTGCATAGTTTTAGCCCTTCTAGATTTCATACATTTATACAAGATATCTTGCAACTCATGCAAGATAAGTATTAGAGCAGTGTTGGTTCACTACAACTTTATTATCAGACTATGAGGTTTTATAATTTTAGAGTAGTCATAAACACCAACACATAAATCTATAACAGTATACTTTTGTTACATTTAGAGGTTTCGCATTCATATTTGATGAGGTTCATGATTTGCATGTTTTTTCATCATCTTTCAGTCCCATTTTATAAATTGTAGTCAACAGCATTCTTTTTCATGGTAGTACTTATTTCATAATGGGTTCCTCTTAAGAGGTATAGTGTCATGTATGTAGAGGTTCCCTCAAAAGAATATTATCTCTATGATATAATCAGACGGTTTAATAAGTCATGCGAGGTAATTCTGATATTAGTAGTCATCGATGAAGAAGGACAACAACATATATATTATAATTATACATTATTACATATATCATATAACTAATGGACAACATACTTTTGCATGCACCGAGACCCAGCCTAAATCATCCCATGGAATGACATTGGCCTCATCCGATATATTAATGACTAAAATTGGTAAGCCTAAGGTCATATCCCCAACTTGTCTAAGATCTCAACTCATATTCTCAATGACCTCATCAATTTAGTTATACGTATTTGTAATCTAAATTACTAATTAATCATTGGTAACATTCTTTAATAATAACGTAAAGATCATAGCATATCTAAACAACATATACTGATATTAAAAAAGGTCCACTTACATATCTATATAATATGTGAATAAACTAACTCAGACAAACACAAATTTTAACTTCTAGTTTTGTTTTAAAAGTCCGTTTATATCCAAAAACCTCTTTTGAGTAACCTCTTTTGAATAAAATGAATGGTGAGCAATATTACAAGCTGTAACATTGTTGAAACTGAAATCTAATAATCCTAAGCCACCTTTAATTCTGAAAATATTTAATGAAGATTTTATCAAAATTAATTAAATATTAGTTTAGGCATGAATCTCAAATAGTTTATAAATATGCAAGAATTAAATGCTGCGTAAAATCGCCATGGAGAAACATCCCAGCTGTGGCTACTAAATCGCAAAACTAAATCCATTATAGGATAATCAAGAATTACCAAATACAAAAAATTGAAGAAAATTTCAAGGAAATACAAAATATACCTAAAATAGAAAAAATCATTCAGGTTTGTGGGATTCCTCCTTATTCTTATCTTGGAGATGCTTGTAATCTTCTTGTTAGCAGGTTCACTAGAATATCCGTCCCATAAATACCAATCGTGGATTCAAGTGCTTATGTATGTGTTTGTGTGTATTGGTGAGTGAAATAATGTACTAGATCTGCATACAACTCACTCACACTTAATATTACAGATGGTTCCTAAAAAATACAAAGAATTTAAATGAATAGATTATTTACAATGGATTCATAACAAATTATAGAAGGTCTAAGATATGATATTCAAGAATCCTGATTCATATAGTTTATACTCTTATAAAATATGACTACCTTCATATTTTAACCCAACACAAGTACATTAAACATATTTTACTAAATCAAAGAAAAATAAGCACTTTCTACCAAAATTTTAGCAAAAAACTAGATCTCACTCTTTTTAAAAGATTTAAAAAGATTAAGTATCCAAGACAGCAGATATATATAAATATGTGAAGATTAAAGATCTAAAACTAGATTTATAGCTGAATTTAAGATTTTTTTCAAAATAAAGTTTAGATTTAGTGCAAAAACATAGTCAAACCTAAACATGCAAGAAAAAAAAACCAATTACTAGAAAAAGGCATGTTTTTTATTTTACTTTGAGAAAGTCAAAACAATATGAGGCATGATGTTATCTTAAGAAAAATATAGTAAAACAATTCATAATCTACTTTTGAATTGATACGAACTCATACTCCAAGATCTAATAGAGAAGGCACTCTAATTCAATGGACGAGTTGAAATGTGGCATTGATCAAAGAGGAAATTGGAGTTCCTCATTCGCATTAAGGATCTAGGTGTGGATTTCTATCATCTAGGGGGAAAGTTTCAAGGTTCATAGGTAACTACACGAGAGAGCTTGTGTAAGAGGTATACTCTTACCTTGTGTAAAATATATTTTCAAGCAGAAATTAAAATTGGAGCGCAACGAGGCTTTCCACCCTTAGGTGGGGGTTTTTCCTCCTAAAATTTGTCTTATGAATATTTGTATTTACTATTCTATCAATTGCAACTTTGGATCAGACACATCACTTATATATCACTTAGGTCTAGCGTAATGGCTCAAAATTTAACTTAAGTTGTGTTTTTAAGTTATTCTCTCTATATCCACCTAATTATACTTGTTCTGTGAGTATATTAAGCAAAATTGTTGAATTTTAAAAATTAGTTATAAGTTACGATCAAACCTATTCACCCCCACCCCAACCCTCAAGATTTGTTGTTAGTTAAACACTTGCGTTAATAAAACATATCCACAATTGGTATCAAAGCAAATTAATCTTATTTGTTCATTAACGTGCTTGAGTTGATCCTTGTGTTGTTGTGTGTTTGCTATCTTGTTTCTCTTAAACCTAGTTTGTTTGTTCTAGTATTGTTTTTTAGAGTATGATGGATTTTTCTTGTTATAATTTGCATAGTATTGATTTCCTCATGCCTATGGATCCTATTAAAAAGATAAAAACAAGTAAAATAAAAAAGTAAATGAAGAAATTGAAACCTTCTTATTTTTTGGAAAAGTAAAGTCTATTGTGAGTGACTTTGATGAAAGTGGTGATGATGAAAGTGTCAAATCATTTGTTCAAAAGAATGAAGAGTCTAATACTCTAATTCTCGAAATGAAAAGGTTGAATGTCAAATTGAATAATCAAGTCAAACTCTATGAATAACAAAAAGAATTTTTTAAATGTTTGAATAAACTAATCAACTTATTAATCAAAAGTTAAAAATGATTAGAAAAGAGAAAGGTGACTTATTTGAAGATATCATTGTCTTGAGAGAATAAAATTCATATTTAATTAAAATAAATAGTTGTTTAAGATTTCGTTTAGAAAAACTCAAGGTTGTTGATGAAGGAAAAAATGATTTGACTATTAAACTTGAAAGTAAATAAAGAACTTCTTTTTGTAAAGGTTCTAAACACGAACTTCAGAAGAGATTTGAGTCTTTTAAAAATCAATTTGACACAATTAAATGTTTAAAAACAAGTTGAGAAATGCTAGTGTTAGTGCAACTAATAGGGTAAACGAATTATTAAATACAAATTATTAATTTTCAATTAAATTAATCGAATAAATAATTAATCCAATTTTAATTATGCACCAATTAAACAAACATTGTGTAAATAATTAGTCCAATTTTATCTTTCTCCAAGCATGCTTCTAGGTGATTTGCAAGAATAAAATCAAGCAATAAACCACAATGCCATGATGTATGAGGAAAATCCACAATGAGAAGAATCTTGGACAACCTAGTCACACGAGTCCAGTATGATATAGGTCTCATACCAGGAGAAATTAGACTTACTCACAGACTCGACACCTTCAAGCCTTGATGCTCCTTTTCACTCCTTGTTCATAGCCACCACTGGATGTCTTCCAATAGCAATCACACCACATGTGCTTACCCATCTCGGTATCACAAATCTTACTTGCTTCTTGGCTATTCAACCAACACTGCAAAATAGAAATAGAATCCATTGCACAAAATGTACTCAATTGATAATTAAGAGTAAAATGATCTTGGTGCTCAAACTCAAGATCTCAAACAAGCATATTATGCAGAAACTAGGATCTTAAACTAAGGGTGTAAACTAGGGTTTTGGAGGCTCTAGTTTTGTCTATGAAAAACATTTTCGCAAACTCTCCCTCATAAAAAATTTGTCAACACTTTAATTTATAGAAAAACATGAAAAGGTGGTGGCAAAAACTATAAGGCATCTCGTTCTAACAAAAACCAAAAAATCATTCGAACGACATTAGCCATTTCGTTCGAACCATACCAAGTCATTTCAATTACATAGCTAACTTCCTTTGAACGAACTTCAAACGACCTTTGCAAGAGAACTTTCTATAAAGCATAAACATTTCACTCGAAGTTTGTTTGAACAAAATCACAAGTCGTTCGAAGGAAATCACATATCGTTCAAATGAATCGTTTGAACGACATCAAAAGTTCGTTCAAACGAAACTAAAAACCAAAACTTATTTTTTCTTTAAAAATCCTTTATCGAAAAATCGCCTATGTGATTTTAAACACATTAAATACCCAAAATGAATCCAGGGATCAATATAATGCACAATTCATACCTTTATATAAGTCCCACAGATAAAGACAAAACTCATTATGAAAATTGGCTTGAGTTTAATCATCAAATAAAATAATGATATCTTAAAATTTTACATTAAACGTTACAAATTAACTCGATGTGAAATTTTCCCTTACAACACTCTTTGTCTATTCCGATAAAAACCAAAAATAAAAAAAACTACTAGGTTATGTAGCTCTCTAAGACTCAATCCAAACATAAAAAGTAAAAAGTATAGTCTCACACTTGACCAACACAAACTCTTGAGTAGATATGCTCTAGTGAAACTTTATAGCATTGTTGTTAAAACCTGCACACTTGACACACCTTTCAAATGCAAAAAGAATATAAAATATATAAACTGCATATGAAAAACAAATCATCCCCCTTGTTAAACATCTTCCCCTTAGAGAATACTTCTCCCCTTTAGGTTAGACTTATCCTATTTTTTGTTCAGGAATAAAATAGGGTAAAGTGCATAATATAAACAACTTCCTCCCATTAATGTAACACATGTGAACATAAAGAAAAACAAGAAATATAATGCGGTGTGGCGTGAAATAGCAATGACAAACAACTCAGAAACACAAGCACAAATAATCCAAATAAAAAAACATATGATACCAATGTGATACAATCTGAATCATGTGATATCAATGTAAATAAATATGACAAAGGCGTATCAAATACAATGCAAAGACCCAAAAGATACATTCCATATATATAAACACGCATATAATAAGAACGCACATGAATATATACGTATAACACACCACAAAAAACACAAAAGAACATAGCTTTCCACACTCGTATGGCATAATTTTTTCTAAACCAAATGTGGTACGAAGTGAAGGGGCATGAACTAGCAAACAGAAGAAATATGTCCCAAACACTCGAGATAGTTCAAGGAGTTCTATTTTATCGCATTAATTTATCAAACTTAGATTTAGCCTCATGTGACAAAAAATGTGAACTCGCAATGGAGAAACGTACAAAATGCACACTAGACTAGAAAATATTGATGATTCTCAAATCAATAGCATCAAACTTTAATGATTAACTATGAATCATTGTGCAAACTCATTGATATTCAACTTATAACACCCTAAAAAATAAACGTATTCAATTTTTCACTCTTTTTGAAGATATCACTTTTGATGATCAATTCCAAACATTGGCCTTGGAAAATCTCATATTTTCTTTTCTTTTTCCTCTCTTTTCTTTTTCAAGACTCTTGTCAATAGTGGACTTTCATGCAAAGGATATTTATGCCATCCATATCCCTTTCCATTGCACACTCATAATTATTTCATACTAAAACAAACTCACGACAAATGGTTATTACATGAACAAATCCCCTAGACAAATAGATATGTATTGACAAGATTAATAGGAGAGCGCCTCACTTAGCTCATGCAACATAAGTAGTTAATATCCAAAAGAGCTTGTGCAAGTGTGTGTGGAGGTGGAGGTATATACTTAGATGAATCCTTAAGCAAGCCAAATTCAAACAACTCTATGCAAGCATGATTAAGAAATAATTTAAAGGATTGTAAACCATACTTAAAAATACCAATATGCCACATAAAATGTGTAAAACTGACTATACAAAAGAAATCAAAAAACTTTTTGAGTTCTTAAATATTTTTCGAAATGACTCAAAAGATAAACAAAATCTTTTTGATTTTTTTCAAATAGACCCAACAAAAGAAAAATCAAAATACAAAAGACACAAACATCATACAACTAGTTATAACATATATCATGAAGCACAAAACTAGTGTATGATAAATATATAAACACAATCACTCATAAGATCTATCATGTGAAAGCCGGCAAGAATCAACAAGTCTAACATTTAGCACCCTCAAATTAGATTTTCTAACCTACATAGGAGTAACGTGACAAACTTGGGTTTTGGGAACCCTACTGACACTTGACTTAAACTAGCTAGAACCTTTTCTAATATCATGATAAAAATGCTTAGGGTGATATTTTCTACCATTATGCATGCATGTGTAAACATAAGAAGGACGAAATTTTGGTTGACCTTTTCTAATTTATTTGGTTACAGTTGACTCGCTCAAAACTTTAATCTTAGCTTTAGGAGCGAAATCATTGTGATCGTCGAAGCTAATTCCAAGCTTGTCATTTTTTTATTTGGATGGTGCCTAAAATCTTATCCAACTTCTCCAACATAGATTACAAATCAAATTTGACGCAATTCGTGTCTCTTAATTCCACTATCCTAAACTCAAGAAAAGATTTAGACTCATCAAAATTTAGGGACTTCTTCTACCTAGTTTCAACCATTCCTATAAATTCTTCATATTTTCAACCATTCTTAGAAAGTCATCTCACTCTCCCTCAATGTAAGAAAACTTATCCCTATGATTCTTTCATCTCACACTCTCTCAATCTAAGCAAATGTATCCCTGTGAGTCTTCTCAGGTGCCCTTAAATATTCAATTAATTTATCATTATCTTCTATGGCACGTTCTTTCACCCTAGCCTTTACGTTCTAGAATCCTTTAAATCACTCCCTAAAACACAGACTCTATCCTCACTCTATTCCTTAGACATTTCTAAATTATGAAAATCATGTTTCATGTCCTTGAGCATTTCATAAAGAAAATCTCTTTGACTTTGAACATTTCACAAAATTTCAATTTCATCTTTTAAGAACAAGTTTTCCTTTTTAAGGATTTTTACTCTTTTGGAAAATTTCAAATTCAAACGATGTAACTTTTTAGCACAACTATGAAGCCAATTAAAAGCCTCTCATATATCAAAATCATCCCCATCACTCAAAACAACTCTAGAGTTATCAATTTCAGGATCTGTAGAGATAAATAAACAAATAATCCTAAACTAACACTAAAGTAGGATAAAAAAAATGATAAATAGTGTAACCCGCCTTTATACCAATTTGAGAAACTCTAGTGTTAGTGAAACTAATAGGGCAAATGAACTATCAAACACCAATTATTAATTTTTAATTAAATTAATCAAATAAGCAACTAATCAAATTTTAATTATGCACCAATTAAACAAACATTGTGTAAACAATTAGTCCAATTTTATCTTGCTCTAAATATGCATCTAGGTGATTTGCAAGAATAAAATAAAGCAATAAACTAAAACGTCACAATGTACGAGGAAAACCCATAATGAGAAAAAGCTCAGACGGTCTAGTCACACAAGTTCACTATGATATAGGTCTCATACCAGGAGAAATTAAACTTACTCACAGACTCGACGCCTTGATGCTCTATTCGCTCCTTGTTACCTTCTTCACTGCCACCACTAGATGTCTTCTTATTGCAATCACAACACATGCATTACCCACATCTTGGTATCCACCGATCTTACTTGCTTCTTGGTAAGTCAATCGTCACCGTAAATGAAATATGGAACCCACCACGCGAAGCATACTCAATCAATAATGAAGAATAAAATGATCTTGGTGCTTAAACTAGGATCTCAAATAATCATATTACCCCAAAACTACGATCTTAAGCTAAGGGTATAAAGTATGGTTTTAGAGGCTCTAGTTTTGTACATGAATTTTTTTTTTGCAAACCTTATCTCAAAAAAACTTTGCCAGCACTTTAATTTATAAAAAAATATGAAAAGGAGGCAGCATAGACTTTTAGGCATCTTGTTCGAACAAAAATCATAGCTTCATTCAGATGATATTGTTTATTTCGTTCGAAACAAACCAATTCATTCGAATGACATAGCTAATTACCTTTGAATGAACTTTTAACGACCTTCACATGAGAACTTTCTACAAAGCATACACATTTCGCTCAAAGCTCGTTTGAACAAAACCCTCAAACCCATTTGAACGAAACCCTCATACTCGTTTGAATGAAACCCTCAAGTCGTTCAAACGAAGTGTGTAAACTCATTTGAACGACATAATAAGTTTGTTCGAACAAAACTAAAAACCAAAACTTATTTTTCTTTAAAAATCCTTTCCAAAAAATGGCCTCTTTAATTTTTAAAAGCATTAAACACCCAAACTGAATCCATTAATCAACGTAATGCACCATTCATTACATTGCAGAGTTCTCATGGACGAAGATGAAACTCAGCACAAAACTCAGCTTGAATTTGATTGTCTCTTTACTTGGACGTTATGGTCTTTAACATGAATCATAGGCTTGAAGGACAAGGAGAACCCAAATCTTAACTTATGACTCAAATAGTTTTGTCCAAATGGAATAAAGCCAATCTTATAAATTAAACATTAAATGTTACAAATCAACTTGATATACAAAAATTCCTTACACGAGTCATCTTTTTCTTAAGTTGACACATCGAGTAAATGTTCGTCACGTGATTCGAAGGAACTCGATTCCTTGATTTTGAAGAAAAATGGGAAGAAACAAAAAGTGAAAGATCATGTTGATTTGAAAAAAAAAAGGAAATTGTTCAAAAAGTTTCAAAGTATCATCCGAAATAATTCTCGTGCACATTTTGTCATAATAAAGGACATTTAGAATCTTTTTGTTACAAATTGAAAATGATTAAAAGAAAATGTGGCTCTAGTTCCTTTAGTTGGAGATGGGAAGATGATTTTGTCCCTTAAGACGTATTTCATATAAAGAAGTTTGTTTGACATCATGTTGATAAACCAAGACCTTTTCTGTGTGTGCCACCTCATTTGTGTTTCATGAATGTTGAGAGGACTGCTCATAATAATCGAATTAGATGCTCATTTTGTGGTAAATTGAATCATATCTACCATTGTTATATTAAAAGGAATAAATTATAATTAAGTGATTTGAGAACTCAAGATATGAGAAATAAGAGTGTGAGAAGAAAGGTTGTCTATTGTACATTATAGGGTTCACATCCATACCAATTAAACTTATAGGTACTTGAGATGGAGTAACAATAGGTTCATTAATAATAGGTTACAATTTTTTCGATCCTATTGATGAACATAAAAGTCTAGCAGGTGAATTGAAGAGAAAGGGGACATTTCTAGTGCAAAATATAGGTGAGTCTAGAAGTGATTTTCCTAGACCTAGACCTAGACTTACACATTACACTCAAGCTTCATGGACTAGGCATAAGAATCCTAGGATGAATGAGATATGGATACCAAGGGTAGGTAGCAAAATGACTAATATTAAACTTATAAAGTGGATTAATCGTGATGTTCCACTAGTGAAGTTTGTGAAGAAGGAACAAGTTATTGTTCCTCCCATTGATTTAAGATATGGAACACCAAATGTTATCTAGATAGATAGTTTGTTAGGATAACTATGTCCTTGTAGTTTTTCATTCCTAGTTCATTCTTAATTTATGGTGGAAACAAATCTTTGTGGTGGGATAATTCAATTTGGTATCATTTTTTCATGTTTTGGTGAGATTTTCATACATATGTGCACTTTTCATGCAATTGCTTTCTATGTTATATTATTTACTAAACATGATTTTTGTAAATACATGAATCATTCTAGTTTTTTTTTGTGATATGTGGTTAAGTATTTGATTCTTATTGATTTGATGCATGATTTAACTTGAATGATGATTAAAAGTGAATTTTAAACCATTTGATTGAAAATGTTGATTGATTTAATTATTAGGGTAAAATTCATTTGATAAACCGTGATTGACAAATTTGTTAAAGTATATGGTATTGAGTTCACACTTCTTGAGCACATATATATGACTTATTACATATGATTATACTTATGTAATTATTTCTTTTAGTTCTTAATTTGATCATGATCAAATCCCGAGATCTTGTTGGTTTTTCTTTGGTCGATGTGTGAGATGTTTAAGTGTTTCATAGTACGAAGGAGTTGGAAAAGGACCGTTTTCAAAAGTGTTGATAAGGTCTAACATTAGAGTGATTACACCCAATTTGGAATTTCAAATTTTTTGGGGTAGTTATCATCTATGTGTGAAAATACAATCAACAATAGAGCCAATATGTCGAAAAGAGCCACAAGCCAAGGGCTTAACCGGCATAAAAATAATATAGGGGCACAACTTTTCAAAAACTAGAATTGGTATTTTGTTGGCATTCAAAAGAATTTGAACAACATAGGCTTGAGGGTGCAAAATGGTTAGAAACTACCATTCTTTGAGATCAAAGGATATTGATGGAATGATTGTTTTTAAGCATCATTTTTGTAATGATTATTTAATTTGATTATGTGTATCCATATTGATTTTGTATCCATATTTATCACTTGAATCATACCTTGGTCTTATTACAAAGTTTTAAAATGTTAATTTGGTAGGAATTTTTTACCTTGTATGTTGAATTGATTGAGATTTGGATTATATGTGTTTCGGATTCATGTTTTAATTAAGATTGAAATGAAACCCTTGTTTCAAATCAAATTAATCATATGTTGCATAATCACTATCTCACTTTACATGTTTTGTATTTGATTTTTTTTTGTATATATATATATATATATATATATATGTGTGTGTGTGTGTGTGTGTGTGTGTGTGTGTGTGTGTGTGTGCGTGTGTGTGTGTGTGTGTGTGATATTTTCTTGCATTTATCACAAATTTTATGATTTTTCATGTCAAAAATGAATGATTTTTCATGCATTGCATTCATTCATTTTATTGGTGTTGAGAATTTTGGGATTCTTATTATTTACTTATAGTCTTTTCTGGATCTTATAGTCCCAAACTAAGAAAATGCTTTATTTCATTCAAACGGCTACTAAATGAGCCTATTCTCACAATGATCATTCACGCGAATGATATTTCCATCGTGCACATTGATGTTCTATTTCTGGTACTTTTTGTTGTTCTTGGAAACTATTTTCATTTGTTGGTACATATGCTTTTGCTTATTTCTCAGATTGTATGTTTTACCCTCTACCGTGGATGTAGTACCTTAATAGCATTCTCTTCATAGAGCTTTCATAAAATTGTGTTTGATAGTATTAGTTGCTCTTAAAGCTTTGTGTGTTCTCAAGGATTATTATCAACTACCATTTTCTAAGCTTTGTATGCCCTAGGTAGTTCGAGTGAGTGATGAGACCTTGATTATATTTTGTATTGGATATTTGTGTGATTTATTTGAGTTTGGGTGAGATTGTGCTGATCTTGTTAAATATCTTATTATTTTGACCTTAGAAACCTTTCTCCATTGTAGTTTTTCTTGTCTCTAGTGAATTTTTTTTGTATTTTTCTTCTCTAGTGCTTGGTACTTTATCATTACTCTTGTTATTATCATTATCTCACATGATTGTTCGCATGTTTTATATTCTTGCTTACATGTTCTCATGATTTTGTGATATCTTGTGTTACTCCTACTCCCATCATGTTTCATATGCTTCATATGTTTTGCTTTGTCATGTTATTCATATGTTTCTTGTTACTGCATAGCTTTAGGAAGAGTGTTATTTTCTTTCAAGGGAGGGATATTGGTTCTAGAGTTTTATATCTCTTTGGTTAAGATTCCATATGATTATGAATATATCCCCATGCTACTTATTCCTTGTTGATAGCATGTATCTTCTTGTGTGAATTTGTTCTTGACATCATTTGGTCATTCTTCATACATGCGATTGATAAGATTTAGAGATTTTTTGCATTATCTTTAGGATTGTTGTACCTGATTCATTTGTATTTGATGCTTTGGATATTATGGATACTTATTGGTTGTATGGATATTCTAATTATGTTTATGGCTTATTGTAACAACCCATAATTTTGAGGACACGGAATTTAATTAGTTTGGGTGAAATAGAACTTATTTAATTTGGAGAACTAAAATTAACGATTTGGAGAATTTATCTATATTGGAGAATTATTTAATTTGGTGAATTGAGATTTAATTAATTCGTGTTATTTTCTTTAGGTTTCACATGTGTCATATTTTGAGGTCGAAATTGGAGAATTTTATAGAGTAACTCGGATGACGATTCTGAATGCATGGTTGATTCCGAATAGGTTGAGATAGTCGAAAAAGAGTACCCGAGGGTACATTTTTAGGAATAATCGGGCCCATACGGGGGTGTTTGGGACATTTTAACCTGGTCCATAAGTTTAATTTTGGGATTCACATTATAAAACCTAATTTAAGGAGTTTGTGACAGACAAAACTCAAATAGAAAAACCTAGAATTGTAGAAGGGAAAAAAGGGAGAAATTAAAGAGATTTTTTAGAGCCAATTCGAAGAGGGATCGAGGTACTTGTGTCAGATTCATCCTCTTCATTAAAAGAATCAGACACTACGAATAAATACAGGCAAGTGGTTAATTTATTTCAATCCAATTTGTTATTTTTCAATTTATATAATAGTGGGTGTAAACTGAAAATCATTTTGGGGATGAGTTTTCATAAAGTGGGTGTTGATGACTTAGGTAGTATATGTGGTGAAATTTCTAAAAAAATGATAATGAGGAATCCAGTTCTAGTGTTTGAACTAAGAACCAAATTCAAAAACCAAGAGAAATCCAGTGGATGGAGGTGTATATAATATTGGGTTTAAATTTGAGGATCGTGTAATCGTGAATAAAATTCGTGAGTAAATTGATTAGTAGTTAATACTATTAAAGGTTGATGATCTTTGTGATGATTCGTAACTGCTAGAAGTATGTATTAAAAATTAAGAATTATTGGGTGGGATTTTAGGTAGGAACCACCAAGCTTTCGAAAATAACTATGGCAGACATCAGCGTCACGGGGAAGACAACGATTAAGGGTGTTGAGGGTGCTTAGAAACTGAGGAAGCCGGGTAATAAATAGTGGGTAGGGTTTAAATTCAAACCGGGTTATAATAATGGGAGCTTGAAGCTCATCCATGGAGGATCGCAGCGCCGCGGGGAAGACAACCAGCTCAATCGATTGACCGATTGATCGAAACCGTCGATCGATCGACGGTTTGATAATTTTGACACGTGACCATGGCCTTATTTTCACGCTAACGTGTAAAAAATAAAGGGGTCACATCATAGGGTCACGTCCCTAATCCGTGACCATGGTCTTTATACTTTATAAACGCATAACAGGTTTTCATTTCCCTCGAAAACTTCTAAACCCTTATTTTCCCTCCCTCTCTCCTGCGATTTCTTTCCTTCTCTTTCAGTGATTTCCTTCTCTCAATCTCAATCTCTCTCATTCTCTCAATCTCAAAGGTAAATACATATTTATCTGTGCGTGTATACTGTAAATATGTGTGTGTGTATATATGTGTGTGTGTGTGTGTATACGTTTGTATATGTGTGTGTGTGTACATCTATGTATATGTGTGTGTGTGTATACGTGTGTGTCTTATGTATATGTATGAAGGTGTGTATACATTGTCATTGTGTTATTGTGTATATGTATGTGTGTATACTGTAAATGTCTATGTGTGTGTGTATTATAGAAAAAAATACATATATATGACTAATGTTGGTTTAAGTTTCAAACTAGGACAAATTTTAATTTAATGGATATTGTTGGTTTAAGTTTCAAACTAGGGCAAAATTTAATTTTATGGATATTGTTGGTTTAATTTTCAAACTAGGGTAAATTTTAATTAAATGGATATTGTTGGTTTAAGTTTGGGTATGAAATATAAAAAAGTACCTCTCAATTAAAAAAATACCGGACCATTAAAAAAATGCCTCTCCATTAAAAAAATATCAAACATAAGGGTTAATTTTAGGGATTGTTGGCTTAAATGACAAAAGTAGGTATTCAAAACATAATAAATTAATGGTTGATGATTCATTAGAGCCATTATTTATAGAAATCATATACACACCCTTGTACATAATAACTAGTTAATGATTCATTAGAACTATTATTTATAGGAATCATATTCACGCCCTCGTTCATTTTTCTCAAGAAAAATGAGTCACAGTGATAATCGATGGCAACAAGAGTATGAAAGGTTTAAATTGGTCCACACTCATACCTCTTTCATTAATGATCCTCATAAAGTGGGTACTCTGATTTATTGGTATGAGAATAGGAAGATCGAATAATTTAACTACCTTGTAAACCGTGGAGTTCATTTCCAGTAAGAGTACTTGTTCGATTGCATATTATATCGCAACGAACACAGAGAGAATGATGAATGTCCATTATGCGGTGAGCCTAGATATGTCATTTGTGAGAAGGTAAATGACAAACCTACAAAATATCAACAGAGCTCGTAAGTCCCATAAAAGGTTTTGAAGTATTTTCCACTTGGGTCACAGTTAAAATGATTTTTTAGTTTACCGTGGATAGCGAAGGCCATGACATAACACGCTCGATGCGAGGTGGGTGGGAATATGATATGTTATTCGGTTGGTTCACTCATCTGCAAAATTTTAAATGCACGACACCATGAATTTGCAAAAGAACCATGCAACATTCATCTTGTAATTTCAACTAATGGGCTTAACCCTTTCGGTAATTTAAGTACTAGTCAAAGTTCTTGACCAATTCTAATGGCACCTTTAAGGCTCCCTCCGACACTGTGCATGAGAAAGGAGTTCACATTATTATCTTTATTGATACACGATCCGAAGACTTCGGGTGATGATATTGATATATTCTTAGACCTATCAATCGAATAACTTAAAGAGTTGTGGGATAAAGGTGTGACGGCGTTCGACTCTCACAAGGGTGAAAAGTTCACACTTAAAGCAATAGTGATGTGGGCGATCCACGACCATCCTCCTTATGGGACCTTGTCCAGTTGTCATGTTCATGGTTATTATGGATGTCCCATATGTGGGGCGAAATGAAGCCATTTTTCTACAACATAGTAGTAAGATGAGTTACATGGGTCATCGTAGATTTCTGCCTACTAGTCAACCTTTCAGGAATGACAAGTCTAATTTTTATCCTATTGGTCACGAGCATTGAATGCAACCTGATCGGATTTCTGGTCAGCGGATAGAGGAGAAGGTGGAGTCTGTGACTACGGAGAATAGGTACGTAAGCAAACACCCCAAGTTTGTAAACCTAAAGCATAAAGAAATGGGAGATCCTAATGACCCTACTAAAGCAAAACCATGGTCCAGGCGATCAATATTTTTTTATTTTTCGTATTAGAAAGATGTGATGCACACAGAGAAGAATGTTGCTGAACATATGATAGGAACATGTTTGGGTGGATTTCATTCGAAATATGGAGAGCGGGCCCGCCGAGAAATACAGGATATGAAGCTAAAGAAGAAACTCTGGTCAAAAAATGATCTACAACAGGAAGAATTTCTACCCCTCCGGATTCTTTCACTTTGACAACTAGTGAGAAGAAGATCCTTTTAGACACGTTATTCAACTTTAAGACTCCAACTAGTTATACTATTAATTTACGTAGGGTCTTAAACTACCAAGAAAATGACTTAAAACAGTGCACGTCTCATGACTGGCATGTAATCATCAAATTAATCCCTCTATTATTTTAGCATTGCTTCTCTGAATATAAAGATCTCCTTCGGGCAATTATGCAAATAAGTTTGTGTCTTACCCTAGTTTGTGTACAAGTGGTAAAAAAAAGGCATATTAGAGATGCAAAATCAACTTTAGCCGAGGCAGTTTATGTATTAGAGAAGTATTTTCCTGCGTCGTTCTCCAATATCAGCATCCACTTACTTGTGCATTTGTGCGATGGAGCTTTATGATGTGGTCTTGTTAGGTATTGTTGGATGTATCCTTTTGAGCGCTTGATGAAAACCTTCAAAGATTACGTAAAGAATACACGGTATATTAGAGGCTCAATCGTTGAAGAATACATAATTATGGAATCATCGTTATATGCTAGGGAATATATGCCAGAATAAGAAGTGAGGAGGTTCAATCCTTGTAGAGGAGGAGTCATCAAGTAACCTGATGAGTTTGACGATGAATTACCTTTTGGGAACCCTAAAGAGGTGAAACTCATAAATATACAATACGAGCAAGCATCTCGTTATGTCTTCGAATCGCAAGATGAAGTTAAAGAATGGAGAGAGTGAGTATCCATTGAATTCTTCTTCTTTGACTATGTATATTTTATATTTTACGATTTAAACTCTACAATTTACCCATGGGAAGTACGAGAATGAAATTTCCCAAAATCTTGAACGACAACTAATTTTAGGGTATGTGTAAGGACATTTTTGTCCATTAACAATTTATTATGTCGCACACCGTTACACCGTTGAATAAATTCAAGATTCATACATTCATCAACAGATCCGAATATCAAAAGAGGAAGAGGAATCAAGTTTGGCTAACCTGACCGGTCCGCCCTCAACCGAACCGATCTGTTTGATGCAGATCTAGTATACCCCGGACCGCAAGCGAACCAATGAAGCCTGAATAAAAGAATCGATCCGGTCACAACCGGACCGATCCGCCTCAGAATAAAAGAGCCGATCCGGTCAATCGGACCGATCCGCCCCCAAGCCGTACCAGTCCGCCTGGGATAAACTTCGTCAGAGCTGCTCGAGATTTTTTAGGCTCAAAGTTTTCTTATTTAAATCCAACTTCGGGGAGTTGTTTTTTAAGACTTTTCAAGACGATATTCAGAATCCTAAATACTCTAAGTCTTCACCTATTGAGCCCAAGACTCTAGGTCTTTGATTCACACAATTGCCAATCCTTTGTGAATCTTTTTGGTAACCCAGGAACACAACTTTGAGTTTGTTCAACCCTTGTGGAGAAATCGTTCTCTTCTTCATTGCTGCCCTCCTGAAAAGGGAAACTTCCAGCCGCCGACATAGGAACCGACACCTGTGGGTATTTCTGTGTCACACTGTTTCTAGCCATTGCTTTGAAGGTTTACCGAAGACACCGTGCGTTACACTTGTGGGCGATTATCAGGTTGTATGTAAGTCAATGGTCTTGTAAATTCTTTAAAGTTCTAGAAATAAAAGGTTTTGCCCTTCGGGGATTTTTCCTTAACTTTGTGTCACCTGCTTTATATTTGATGGGTTGATTTAGATGCATGTTTAAGGGTTGATTTAGATGCATGTTTAAGGGTTGATTTTATTTGGTTTAAAAGTAGACGCTAATTAAATAAGGGTTCTTGGAAACTTGCGAATTTAATTTAAATCGATATTACACGCGTTATCAAATTGGTATCAAAGCAGGTTGTGCTAATTTATTGCGTATTCCTATTTTCCGCAAAATCGTGTGATATTGATTTTTTTTGAAAAATCAGTTTTGTGAAAATTCGGATTTTTTCCTATGGAGCACTTATATAATCAGATGCCTATTTTTGACGGGTCTAATTATGCCTATTGGAAAGCTCGTATGAAATCAATTTTAAAATCTATTGACGAGCGTGTTTGGTTGCTTTGCGAAAATGGTTGAACTCCTCCCACGGTCACTGTTAATAACATCACCACTTTAAAACCCGTGTCAGCCTGGACTGAAGATGATTATAAATTGTCCAATTTTAATTCCCGTGGTCTGAGTGTTATTTCTGGAGCTATCTCTCCTGATGAGTTTCGCCGAATTATGACGTGCACCACGTCTAAAGAGGCTTGGGATGTTTTGAAATTGACACATGAGGGTACGAACGCGGTTAAAGAGTCAAAATTACAAAATTTGGCCACCCAATTTGAGACTATCACCATGTCTGAGTCTGAATGCTTTGATGATTTTTATGCACGTTTTTCGGACATTGTTAACACATGTTTTAATTTGGGTGAGGTGATTAATAACACGAATGTCGTTAAAAAGATTTTGAGATCTCTCCCAAAACGCTTTATTCCTAAAGTCACTGTTTTGAACTCTTTGGGAAATTTGAAATCACTTAAATTGGAAGAACTTGTAGGAGATCTTCAAACCTATGAGATTGATATGTTTCCCAAAACCATTAAGGCTAAGGATAATGGCATTGCTTTAAAGACTCATTTTAAGAAAAAGAAAGAAAAAGTTTGTGAGTCCGATTCTGAGGGAGATTTTAATTTTAATGATATGGCCTTGTTTGCGAAAAATTTTAAAAAATTTCTCAACATGAACAAAAATAATTCTTCCAATAAAAAGAATTTTTTTGAGAAAAATAAAAAGAAAGATGAGGCCAAAGATAGTGACAAGGAGGATGAGATCAGGTGCTTTGAGTGTGAAGGGAAAGGGCACATAGCTAAAGAATGTCCTACTAGGATAAGGAGAAAGGGGAAAGAGACTGCTATACCCGCCACACTTAGTGATAGTAGTGAAGGTGAGCGTGATGATACTAGTGGTGAGAAGTTTGTAGCTTTTTCTAGTCGTGTGAGCACACCCACCTTGTCCCACAATAGTGCACACAAAAGTGATAGTGATGACTTGAGCACTTCAAGTGAGGGAGAAAGTGAGAATGAAAGTAGAGATGAAAGTGAGCTCCAAAAATATTTTAGAGATTTGTACACCGAGACCTTGAAAACAAAGAAGTATAATAGGGATTTAGGTCGTCGGGTTTTAGATTTGGATAAAGAGAAGGAGGTTTTGAGAAAGGAGAAGTGTGATTTGGCCGACACGTTGTCTAGTCTGACGAAACGTGTATCCCAACTCGAGAGTGATCTCGAACGTGTCCGGGAGGTCAAAGTCAATTTTGAGAATGCACCTAAGAAGGTTGAAAAGGTGGTTCTTAAGGGTAAATGTGAGAAGTTTGGAATAAGTCATGACGGTGCCTCTTCTTCCCAATTAGCACCCGAGCCGGTTCCCACTTTAGTGACAGTTTCACATATGTCTCACCCTAACCCACCTAGGCGTCCCATTCCCATTAGGAGAGTGCGTCCTAGTGTTTTTGAGAGATGTGTTCTTAGGCCTATTTATGTTTGCTCACATTTCAAGAGGAGAGGACACCTTAGGGAATTTTGCTTTAAGTTGGGGTATGTGTCACGTTTTGCTTCTACACGTGTTTCTGGCACACATGCACCCACACATGATACTTTACATGCTCCCGGAGACTACATGAGAGAGTTTGCACATTTAGGTGAGCAAGTTAAGTTCTTAGTCAAAACTTCACAAGAATTGATGGAGGTTTTTCATAAGTTGTCACCACCTTTGGAAAACCCCTCCGCACCTAATGATTGAGGTTTGACTTGTTTACTAGCATAGGGTGATTTTCATGATGTCATTATTTGCCTATTGCTAGTATGTATCATTTTGTATGTTTTATTTTTTTGATAAAATTTTGAGAAAATCCAAAAAGATTTTTGTTTTTTTTTTGCACCGTTTATGGATGAACACTTTGGATGACCAAGTCACAACATCATTCCATTTTCATGTGCCTATTTGATAGTGTTTTGAGACAATAGGTCAATTCATCCATGTGCTTTATAATGTTTGGAGTCATTAAGATGTGATTAAGTGTTACTTCCTACATGTTTGACTCATGTTTCCTTTAATGCACACTTGCACGGATTTGTTTGATTATTGTGCTTGTCTTATCACATGTTGGTTGGGTGTTTTCACTTCAATCATGTCCTAAAATGAACCAAGCGCGATAAATTTTGATAAGGAAATTGTGCATATAAAAACCGTTTTGTGAGTTTGTGTGATTTGTTTGATAATAGGGAGGGGCTGCAAAAGGTAATCATCTATCCTTTGCGCAAAAGCCGCCGTTAAAAAGGACCTAAAAAATTGAGGAATTTTATTATCCGAGGTCCAAAGAGGTTTAAAAGAGCCCGAAAAAAAATTGAAAGGTAATAAAAAGATATTCATGCCAAAAAGGGGCCATTTAGGTTTTTGCACCAATTCTCCAAAGTTTGAGAATTTATATCACCTCTAAAAGAATATATATATGAGGGAGTTTGGTTGGAGATTTTAAAACGGGTTTGCACGTCCTTGAAATGCTTGAAAATGTGCTATATAGTTTTGGACGTTATTGGTGTGGAAATCACTTGACTTTGATTTGTTGATTTGCATAAGACGATGTCATCTAAATTCAACAAATTTTTACACCTAAGGATACCTTTGATGTTCATTCGTTAGGAGTACACATATGCATCGTGCACATATGATTGATTGAGTTGATTTACCTATCGAATGTGTTCACACCCATTCATTCCATTTCCATGACTTGGTTGTTTGAGTCTAAATCCATGGTGTGATTTTTGTATCATATTTGTTCAAATTGGTATCCTATCTTTGTATGAAAAATTTGAAAAAAATCAAAAATAGTTTGTGTATTTTTTGTATACCGTGACACCCCGATTTTGCTTGTTTGATTCATTCTTTTTATTTGTCTATTTGGAGACATCATAAAAAGGGGGAAAAAGAATTATCTTATTATGGGGGAGATTTGACAGTTTGAGTATGCTCATAAATTGGTATATATGTTTATCTCATTTCAAACTCGATATGTCACTTGGTATTTTGCTTTTTCTCATGTGTGTAGGTACTACATGGATTATCATTGGATTGCACACCCTGATGAGAAAAGTGTTGAGATTCCTGAAGAATTGAAGAGCAAACGTTGTAGTCTTATTCAATTGTATCTTTCCAGTTTTGGGTTCATGGAAGGGTAGATTTTTATAGGCATTTTTAGTTGTTTGATAATTCGGATGTTTTGTTTTTATGTATGTACCGACATAGACATAGGGGGAGATTTGTAAGGACATTTTTGTCCATTAACAATTTATTATGTCGCACGCCGTTACACCGTTGAATAAATTCAAGATTCATACATTCATCAACGGATCCGAATATCAAAAAAGGAAGAGGAATCAAGTCTGGCTAACCGGACCGATCCGTTTGATGCAGATCCAGTATACCCCGGACCGCAAGAGAACCGATGAAGCCTGAATAAAAGAACCGATCCGGTCACAACCGGACCGATCCGCCTCAGAATAAAAGAATCGATCCGGTCAATCGGACCGATCCGCCCCCAAGACGGACCGGTCCGCCTGGGATAAACTTCGCCAGATCTGCTCGAGATTTTTTAGGCTCAAAGTTTTCTTATTTAAAGCCAACTTCGGGGAGTTGTTTTTTAAGACTTTTCAAGACGATATTCAGAGTCCTAAATACTCTAAGTCTTCACCTATTGAGCCCAAGACTCTAGGTCTTTGATTCACACAATTGCCAATCCTTTGTGAATCTTTTTGGTAACCCAAGAACACAACTTTGAGTTTGTTCAACCCTTGTGGAGAAGTCGTTCTCTTCTTCATTGCTGCCCTCCTGGAAAGGGAAACTTCCAGCCGCCGACATAGGAACCGACACCTGCGGGTATTTCTGTGTCACACTGTTTCTAGCCGTTGCTTTGAAGATTTACCGAAGATACCGTGCGTTACACTTGTGGGCGATTATCAGGTTGTATGTAAGTCAATGGTCTTGTAAATTCTTTAAAGTTCAAGAAATAAAAGGTTTTGCCCTTCGGGGATTTTTCCTTAACTTTGTGTCGCCTGCTTTATATTTGATGGGTTGATTTAGATGCATGTTTAAGGGTTGATTTTATTTGGTTTAAAAGTAGACGCTAATTAAATAAGGGTTCTTGGAAACTTGCGAATTTAATTTAAATCGATATTACACGCGTTCTCTGCATGGATGTCAAAAAAGGTAAACTTCACATCTTATGTGTGCGGTTATTTATTAGTGTGTGATAAAAACATGACTTGATACAAATTCATTAATAAATGAAGCGTCAAAAAAGAGGTGATGTCTCTTTCAGGATTGCACACCTAGAAAAAGGCCCTAATTTTCGTGCGAAAGAGTTTAAGAAATTATGTACCAACAATTTTGATTTCATTTCATATCCATATGAGGAAAAACTTTTGACGCAAAATAATGGAATATCATTTTCTACCTTGACCACCTGTATCGCTAGCAAAAGAGATAAAAATCCAAAGAATACGGTGCTAACCTATTATGGGATAGTCCAACAAATCATAGAACTTTATTACTTAGATTTCATAGAAATCGTATTCTATTGTGATTGGGTAAAGGTGGAGGATACTACGAATGCTTGCAAAGTTGATCCTGACTCCAAAATTATTATGGTAGATTTATCAAAGCTGAAGAGTAAAGATCGCATAGTCGACGAGCCTTTTATTTGTACCTTTCAGAACGTAAAGAAGGTATTCTACTCAAAGTACATAAAAGATGGCAATTGGTCTATTGTTGTGCATGCACCAAAGGGTATGACTACTGAAGGGGACGCATTAAGGGCTCCAAAAGAGTTCCAGTCAGCTCTTGATGACAACCCTAATTTGAGGAATCTTTTTGTTGATTTAGAGGAAGATTGAGTATCAAAATATTATGTTAACCTTGTCAATCCTATTTGTATCCTATTTTGAGATTGGCATTGCATTAGCGCTTTACTTTGATGTATTGTAAGGACATAAGTCTCCGATAGAGTCTTGATGTAGTGTTGGCTCAATTTCGGACAAAAATGTTTGAGTCATAGGATAGTGTTCTTATGTATCCTTCAAGCCTATAATAAGTTGAAGTTGAAGACGTTGCGTCCTAATTATCAAGAGAACATCATTATCGGTTTACATGTGCCTCGTTTCACGTCATCAACTTAGTTCCAATCTGTCCTAAGGTATGAATGAATTATATATATATATATATAGGAGCTTGGAACATTTTCTATTGGGTGTAATTTTATTTTAAAATGAAGTTTATTTTCAGAAGGTTAATTTTAGAACTTTTAATAAAGTTTTTGGGCGTAAAATTGAATTATGAACTTTTTGGGATTTTGTTCGATAGTGTTGTTCGAACGAGTTTTTCGCTCAAACAAGAATGTCGTTCGAACGAGTTTGCCAATGACTTTTCCCAATTGGCCTCTGGAACTTCGTTAGAAAGGCCTTTTGAATGAGACTTTGTTCAAACGAAAATCTCATTCGAACGAGATTTTCGGCAGGAAAACTTTTTTGCAGTTTTTGGTAGTTTTTCTCCACTATTCCACTCTTTTGTTCCCACTAACTTTTTAGAATTAATATGTGCTGGAACCTCTTTTGAAAAACTAACTTTTTCATCTCCTACAATCAATAGAGAGAGTTTTTGAAAGTTTAATTCCTTCATAAAAAGGTTCAAGTTTTGAGTGTGTTTTTTCAAGAAAATTCTTAAACACTTTTGTTTACACCCACATTAGTTTATTCCAAGTACCTCATATATATATCTTGCTTGGAGAGTGTTTTGGCACCGGGTTCCACTCTACCAAATTGAAGAGTTCGTTTGGGTTTAATTATACATCCCATAAAGAAGAAGTTCGTTGTTTTACTGCGGCGTACTCATACGGTGAAAGGCATTATGCGAGGGCTGACAGTTGTCCTAAAAGCTTCATTGGTGGATTACAAGGTTCCGGTGGATTTCGGGATTGTCGACTAAGCGGAGGTTGGTACAAGAGGATGCGCCAGGGGCTTGAAGGGAGTCAATTCGAGTTGAGTAAGTCATTTGTCTTGTACTAGTAAAAATACCATACTTAGTGGACTTAAGGCTAGGGTCGTCCGAGATTTTTTTCCCGTTGTGGGTTTTTCCTCATACATCGCGGCGTAGTGGTTGTGAATTTATTTTATATTACAAATCACCTAGAATGCATGCTTAGGATTAAAAGATAAAATATGGTTTAATTCACTTCTCCCGTTTAATTTGGTGCTAAAATAAGTTTGGGTAAAATTTAAGTTAATTTATTTCAAGTCAAAAATTTAATTTGTTAAATTTGGTTTAGCCTAATTTGGTAGTTTTGAAAATATTGTGTAGGCAAATTTTAGGACTTGTGTCAAATTAATTTTGGGCTAAAAGTAAATTTCTCATAGTTAACTTAAGGCGCTATTTTTGTTTGTGAGAAATTCCAAAAATTGGTTAGTGTGAATTTTGTGTGTGTGTGTGTGTGTGTATGTGTGTTCACCATAATTCACTTATTTAAGTTTAATTTTAATTTTGTTTTTAGAAATTAAAATTTATCATTTGAGTGTGTTGAACCATTTTTATTTCGCATTAAAGGAAATTAAATTCTAAGAATTTTAAAATTGGGGGTCCTACATTCCCAACAAGTGGTATCAGATCCAGAGCGCTAAATTATTGTGTTAAGGTCTTTTAAATATTTTTGACTAAAATGGAATTTTTCCCATTTTCAAAATTTCCTATTTTCGATGGTTCAAACTACGTGTATTGGAAAGTGCATATGAAATCGGCACTTAGGTCTCTAGATGAGAGGGTTTGGTTGTCAGTTGTTAACAGGTGGTCCCCACCTACATATTTGGTAGAAAATGAGCGTGTTCCCAAACCCACAGATAGATGGAGTGAGAATGAATTTAAACTTGCAAATTTTAATTCTCGAGGTTTGAATGCCTTGTTTAGCGTGGTCACACCGGATGAATTCTTATGTATTATGATGTGTGAAACCTCTAAAGAAGGTTAGGATATTTTACAACTCACTCATGAAGGAACTAGTGTCGTAAAAGCTTCCAAACTCCAAAACCTCACCACTCAATTTGAAACCATCAAAATGAATGAAAAAGAAACATCTGATGAATTTTATGCTAGACTTTCCGATATAGTTAATTCATCTTTTAATTTGGGAGAGAAAATACCCAACAACCGAGTAGTAAAGAAAATTTTAAGGTCCCTACCCGATAGATTTATTCCTAAGGTGACCGTGTTAAATTCTTTACCCACTTTAGCCTCTACGAAATTAGAAGAGCTCGTAGGTCACTTGCAAACCTATGAACTAGACATGTTTCCCTCTAAAACTGAAAAGAAAATAGATAAGGTTGTTTCTTTGAAAGCCCGAAAGGAGGAAAAACAAGTAGTAGAGAGCGAAAGTGATAGTGGCTCGTAGGAGATGGCTATGTTTGCTAAGAAATTTAGAAATTTCTCAAGTTTAACAAATATAAAAATGATTTTAAGAAATTCAAAATCTCTATGCATGACAAAATTGATAAGATCCCTAAAGTTCAAAAAGATGACCTTAATAGGGAGGAGTCTAATAGATGTTACGGTTATGACCATAGGGAGAGAGAGTTACCCACTAAACTGAGGAGAGAGGGTAAGCAACTAATTTTCTACAATGTAACCCTTAGTGATAGTGATAAGGAAGAGGGACCCGATTCCCCCCCTAATCCCAACTTTGTGGCTTTTATGGCAAGTCATGTGAGTGAAAGTGAGCACTCCTTTATTGATGAAATTTTAACACATGACACTTCCAAGGCCATAGTTTTTGAATCCCAACGAAATGATGGTAGTGAGAGTGGAGAAGAAATAGAGAGAGAACGTGATAAGGAGGTTGAAGATAGTGAACTTCAATTTGTATTTCAAGAATTATATGAAGAATCTATTAAATTAAAAAGAGAAAATTTGAAGTTAGAAGCTAGTAAGAAAGAGCGTGTCGAGGTAATTAAAGAGAGTGCTTTAGTGGAAGACCTTAGGACACGTGAGAGAGCTCTTCGTGAGAAGCTTGAATATGTAGAAGGCGAGAGAGATAGCCTTAAAGGTTTAATGGAATCCTTGAAAAAGGAGCTTCTCGCGTTTGAAGAGCGCAATGTTTTATTAGAATCTCACTTTGTGGATTTAGAAAATAAACTAAAAGACTCTAGTAAAGCCAAATTTGATTTGGAGTGTCGTTCGGAAAAATTAGATAAAATATTAGGAACGGTCCAAATTAAAAATGACACGTGTGGTTTAAGCTTCGATACTTGTAATGAGTCAACTCATAAAGCCAAAACCAATGTTTTAGGAGAATCCACTAGGAACAATGTTATGGATCATTACTTAGGTAATTATTTTCGCCGAGTCTTTAGGTGCTCGCTTTGTGGTCGAAAAGGCCATCTTAAGAAATTTTGTTTTGATCTTAAACGAGGTCCTAGAAAATCCCTTCGTAAGGCAACCGAGGTATCTAAGATTCTTAAATCCCGAGATCGTCATTCATCATTAGTTTGGGTTAGGAGATTCGACTTGGTAGCTTTACAAGATAGGATTTTTTATTCTCATTTACTTTCACATGATACCTCCCTTGCTAAATCCAAAGGTTGAATGTGTTAGTTGTTTGCAAACTTTAGCTTTTATGCTTCATGTTATATTATCATGCTAATTATATGCTTGTTTATCATTTTCTAGACATTGCTTTGTCACATATCTCATGCTAGAATTATGATGTTAGTTTGTCTTTTGTATTATATTTATTTTGTTGGCATTAAATGAAAACTACAAAAAGATTTTTGTCTATCATTTGTGTTTTACCGTTTTAGTAATTTAGGCTTAATGAAAAATACAAATGATTTTTGTGTCTTTTGAGTAAATATTTCGTTTGTTTGGTTAAAAAATTTCAAAAACTCAAAAAGATTTTTATTGTGTGTATTTTGGTTTTACACATCTTTTGTGGCATATGTTTGTGTTTGAATCCCTTTTTTTCGCTTCCATGGGGCTAAAACTTTTGGTTAAGATTGTCAATCCTTAAAATGTTCTTTACCATGCTTACATGGAGTAGTTGGGTTTTGTGTTTCTATAATGGATTCTATTTTTATATGCCTCAATTCACACAAGCACTAGCTCACTTGAAATTTTAACTTCACATGTATATTTGAGCTTTGTGAGGTATTCTCCTACCAATCTAGTCATCTACGTATTATGTGACCTAGGAGGACTAGTGCATGTTAAAATTCTTTACACGTGAGATTTGTGTGAGCTATAAAAATGATGTATATAAATGTGCACTGGGAAGGGCTCCGAAAGGAAATATCATCCTTTGCAAGTAAGCCATCTTTTGCTTGGACCTAAAAGAATTACGTGGTCCAAAGGCCTAAAAGAATAATGTCATTAAAAGAAAATATTTGCCAAGACCTATTTGTTTAGATTGATATAGTCATTCAAAAATTAATATGCTTATTTTGAGGGAGTTTGGATGGTATATCAACGATTTGCACAATGTCCATTTATCCTAGTTGTGCCTTAAATGTCTTGACTTTATTGGTTTGTAGAATCATCAAATTTCTAGGTTTGTATGTATTGTGTATGTTTGTTCATTGAGTTCAATTTATATTGTCACATAAGGTTATATTCAAATGTGATGAAATTTTTCAATCAAATGAGAACTCCGTGGACATGTTTTAAGCGATTGGGTTTTAATTCATTTGTATCTTGTTCACACCCATTCACTTCCATTTCTATATGATACATTTATGCTATAAGAGTGTGAAAAACTCATGTTAATTTATTTTGTGCCATTTGTGAGTTTATACTTATATATGTGTGCTTGTATATATTTTATTTCTATTATGTACACATATCTATGATATTATGTTTTATTTTGAGACTTTGCCCTTTTATCTAGTTCACCTATGCATTAATTCATAATTGATACCTAACTTGTTGCAAAATTTTGTTTGATATCACATGGCTAATTTCTTATGTTTCAAATTGATATCATTTTTGTTAGCTTCATAGTTAGCATCCATTATTATTGCTTGGATTAGTTATTGTCTATTTGTTGCCCATAGGCTTTCATGTCTTTAACACTTTATGCTTTTTAGCTCTACTTGTTTTCCCATATATATATATCCCTTATGTAGTTTTTAGGGAGATTCATGTACTTAATTATCTTGGGGGAGAAATGAGTACTTTATTAATTCGATCACCTTTGTCTATTCCTGAACAAAAAAGGGGGAGAATGATAGGGGGAGAAATGGTATCTAATCCTATTATAATCGTATCTTAGTTTAGGAGATTTATCTTAGGGGGAGTCGCGACCTTCTTAGGTTGATCATAGTTGATAAAGGAATAATTAATTTAAGGGGAGTATTTATTTTACATGCATTTAATATTAATATTTTTTATATTCCCTATGATAAAGGAATAATTAATTTAGGGGGAGTATTTATTTTACATGCATTTTATATTAATATTCTTGATATTCCCTACGCATTTGATAGTTTGCTTAAGTGTGCAGGAATTTTTCTAAGTGGAAACTTTCATCGGCAAACCTATTGATCCTTGGGTCTGGAGTCAAGTTTCCTATTTTTGGGTGGGATATTTTTTATGTTTTTGAGTCTAGTAGAGCCTGACGGCCCTTTAGTATTTTATTTTGATTTTTGTCCCGGAATATCCAAACAGGGAGATTTGTAAGAAAAAAGTCTCCGATTGAGTCTTAATGTAGTGTTGGCTCAATTCGGGAAAAAATGTTTGAGTCATAGGATAGTGTTGTTATGTATCCTTCAAGCCTATGACATGTTGAAGTTGAAGAAGTTTTGGCCTACTTATCAAGAGAACATCATCGCCGATTTATATGTGCCTCGTTTCACGTCATCAACTTAGTTCCAATATCTCCTAAGGTATGAATGCATTACATATATATATATATATATGAGCTTGGAACATTTTATATTGGGTGTAATTTTATTTTAAAATGAAGTTTATTTTCAGAAGGTTAATTTTAGAACTTTTAATAAAGTTTTTGGCCGTAAAATTGAATTATGAACTTTCTGGGATTTCGTTCGATAGTGTCGCTCGAACGAGTTTTTCGTTCGAACAAAAATGTCGTTTGAACGAGTTTGCCAATGAATTTTCACAATTGGCCTCTGGAACTTCGTTAGAAAGGTCGTTCGAATGAGACTTCGTTCGAACGAGATTTTCGATGGGAAAACTTTTTGGCAGTTTTTCTCCACTATTCCACTCTTTTATTACCACTAACTTTTCCATAATTAATATGTGCGGGAACCTCTTTTGAAAAACTAACTTTTTCATCTCCTACAATCTCTAGAGAGAGTTTTTGAGAGTTTAATTCCTTCATGAAAAGGTTCAAGTTTTAAGTGTGTTTTTCAAGAAAATTCTTAAAACACTTTTGTTTACACCCATATTAGTTTATTCCAAGTACCTCATATACATATCTTGCTTGGAGAGTGTTTTGGCACCGGGTTCTACTCTATCGAATTGAAGAGTTCGTTTGGGTTTACTTCTACATCCCATAAAGAAGAAGTTCGTTGTTTTGCTGTGGCATACTCATACGGTGAAAGGCATTGTGCAAGGGCTGACGGTTGTCCTAAAAGCTTCATTGGTGGATTACAAGGTTCCGGTGGATTCCGGGATTGTCGACTAAGCAGAGGTTGGTACAAGAAGACGCGTCAGAGACTTGAAGGAGCTGAGTCGAGTTAAGTAAGTCATTTGTCTTGTACTTGTAAAAATACCATACTTAGTGGACTTAAGGCTAGGGTCGTCCGAGTTTTTTTCCCGTTGTGGGTTTTTCCTCGTACATCGCGGCGTAGTGGTTGTGAATTTATTTTATCTTGCAAATCACCTAGAACGCATGCTTAGGATTAAAAGATAAAATATGGTTTAATTCACTTCTCCCATTTAATTTGGTGCCAAAATAAGTTTGGGTAAACTTTCAGTTAATTTAATTCAAGTCAAAAATTTAATTTGTTAAATTTGGTTTGGCCTAGTTTGGTAATTTTGAAAATATTGTGTAGGAAAATTTTAGGACTTGTGTTAAATTAATTTTGGGCTAAAAGTAAACTTCTCATAGTTAACTTAAGGCCTTATTTTTGTTTGTGAGAAATTCTAAAAATTGGTTAGTGTGAATTTTGTGTGTGTGTGCGTGTGTTCATCATAATTCGCTTATTTAAGTTTAATTTTAATTTTGTTTTTAGAAATTAAAATTTGTCATTTGAGCGTGTTGAACCATTTTTATTCCGCATTAAAGGAAATTAAATTGTAAGAATTTTAAAATTGGCGGGTCCTACATTCCCAACATGTATGAATGTTTAGTTACTTTTACGAATGTTTAATATGATTTATGTAAGTTAACGTTCGATAATATATTATGCTCAGTCGAATATTTAGTTACTTTCACAAGACGCTCGGTTTGAGAATAGAGTCATTTGAGTTTGTGATTGGATCAAATTGGCCCCGCTCAATTTCCACTTGTTCCTATACATATATGTTTGTTGATCAGTTTCATTGATGCAATGTTCATAAAATGAAGTTAAATTAGTTTGATTTTATGAAGATTGTATTAAAGAAACTAGTCAACAAATGTACATGTAAAAGAATATGTTGGGGGCTCTAGGATCAATTTGGTCCAATCACACATTCAAAAGACTCTATTTAATGGCCTTGTTGGATCGCGGGAATCAGGTACTCTTTACTTTAACTGAAGTAGTTATATAATTGATATGCATTATCTTTTAAATATTTTAGATGTATGCGATAATTATTGGTTTTGTTTGGTTTGGTTGTTGGATAATTATTGGTTGTTGGCTTGTTATTGGATAGTGTGTTAGAAGGAGTACGGGATAATTATTGGTTTTGTTTGGTTTGGCTGTTGGATAATTATTAGTTGTTCGCTTGTTGTTGGATAGTATGTTAGAAGGAGTATGGGATAATTATTGATCGAAACCATCGATCGATCAACGGTTTGATAATTTTGACAGTTCGCACCTTTTTTCTTCCTTACGGCTTTAATGACTTTGGGGGGGAGACATTACTAAAGAAATTGTAATTTGAATTGATTATATAGAAACTAAAATTTAGATTATTAAGGGATGATAATGAGAAACTTAAAAAGTTAAAGAAAGGGTGAAACCTATTTAACGAGTTATGCGTATTAAAAATTTTAAGGGATTAAAGTACGAGCCATGTAAATGTGTCCGGGTGTTGTAGTTGAGTGACACTACTTTAATAAATTAATGTATAATTAATTAAATGAAGAGTCGAGGAATTAGACTTGGGTATTAAGGACTAATGCTACGGGAGTTAGACGCGGATCATTCGATTTAATTAGATTGTATATCTATGCCGTGATTGTGTAGTATATATATAATTGTGTGCTTTATAAATATTTGTGTGAATAATATTTATAGGAATACATACCCCTCTAGTGCTACCACAGGAGGTTGCGGGATGTGGGTGAATCCCTTGGCTAGTGAACACAGGGCGAGTAAAATCCTCAGGTCATAGTGTCTAGTATATTACGTTGTGCTTCTTTTCGGGGTGAGATGTATTGGGTATGATTCGGTCTTACACTCAGAGAACTATGATCGCCTCCACTACGCTTATTATTATATTTTCTGATTCGGTGTGAGTTAATCATCTCGTGGTATCCGGGTTGGATGAGCATACCTGGGATGATAGTATTTTAGAGAAAACATCCGGTGAGTCCTTGCTCGAGATGATGAGTATATATATACGGCATGTGTGTAAATATTATAGTATAATAGTACGTATATAAGAGTGTATATACATATATACGGGTGAAATGCAAGAGGTGAAATTGTATTAATTATGTTCGTATATAATAGCGTAGATATTCATATACGGTTGAAATACAAGAAGTGCAATTGTATTAAGTATATATGTATATAGTAGAGTAGATATTTATATACGGGTGAATTACAGGAAGTAAAATGGTATTATTTATATATAAATAATGAGACTGTTATATAGATGTATTTAAATGATTAATTTAAGTTAATACGATAAATAACTTATAAAGTAATGATACGACTTACTCGGGCTAGAGTAGGGTGTCAGGATGTTTTCAGAACAAGACTAGTTAGACGGGGTAGTATAACTAGGAGGGTTAGGAAGAAAGCATTAGGTGTGTACTTTATATGAGGGGTGAGTGGTATCTCAAGGTAGTGTGACACTAGCTTAAATATGAAGAGCATTCATTCATTTTAATTGTTGCATTTTAATCACTTACAAAATATTTTCAAAAGGACTTTCGGCTCTGACCTGTACTTGCAAAATATTTTCAAAACCTTTTTGGTGTCCAGCTATAGGGACGTCAAAATTGATGATCTGTTCCAGGATGCGTAGTGCAGCAAGTGTGGATGCTTGCAGGATTTGGACTTAGTCGCTTCGGTTACTTCATTCCTAGAGTAGGATAGAATTCAGTTATTTCATTTGGACATATTGCCCTCAGTTATTTCATTTATTTCAGTCAGACTTTACATTCAGATTATATTTTTGTTGGATTATTATTTTGGATTTGGATTTATAGCCGATGGTTTATTCGGCAAGTCTTTTATTTATTTACTTCAGTATTGATTTAGAATCAGTGATTGTGTGAATGATTTAATTTTTATTTTTCGCACGTTGTTATCGTTTAATAAAAAGATAAAAATTTGGCACCGACTTTTTGAATACTAGCTGGTTAGTAAGCTTTAAAAAGTTTTTGACAGTGATGCTAAGAATGAACCAAATGAGAAACCTCTTTTAAATTAATAAAGGACTGATCACCCGATATTTAATTAGGAGAGATGTCACACTTATCTTTGTTTTATCCATGTTGTATCCATTATTGTTTAATTATCTCTTTGTACTCGTTAGATTCATTGTATATCACATATCTTTATTGATAGATACGTTTCATCTTCTAGTTGCTGCTTTTGAGATTCATATTGTGTTACACATGTATATGCTCGTTTCATATTTCAATGATATAGTTATGGTAGTTCACTTGCTTTACTAGCTTTTGCTTTGTTAAGTTTCATTTTGACATTGTGACATTTCTTTGTTGACATGCTATACTCGTAATCTATGATAGTTTCTACTCTTTGAAATTTTCATGTCAAAATGGGGGAGAAAAATGTATTTCCGACAATTTTTATTTGCCTCTTCTTTATGAAAAAAGGGGGTGAAAAATCTATGACAAGGAGATTTATTGATTGATTTGGGGATATGATATGTAGGGGAGCATTATTATAATGTGTTACTTTTTAGATTAGATGATGTTGCTACATATGTCACATGTTCATATGTTTTATTTCATGCTCACATGTTTTATTTCATCTATTTAACATTGGCATTTTCAGAAAATTCCCATGCAAGGGGAGTTTCTCTTTGTGCATGATATTGCCTGTGTAATTCTCTTTGTTGTTTCGTGTGAATTCAGGCAACGCTTTATTGATTCTGACTCCGGCCCATTGTTCAGACTCGACTATTGATGTATCATTGATATATTTGATGGTTTTGTGCATTACTCTTAAATACTCTCATTATATGGCTAATAAGGTGTGAGTTTGGTAGGGGTAATAAAGTTCATTTTGGATTTTGGGGGGTTTTCCATAGAATAACTAAATAGAAAATTAAAAATGTAATTTTGTAATATATATTAGTTAGCTACATTTCGTGACAAAACATTTGAGCCATTGAGTCATTCAAGTAATATAGTCTTGATACGTTTGAGTGATACGTGTTCATTTGTATTAGATATACCTTTGAAGATTGAAGATCATGCAAGTCGCTCAACGCAAGACTTCTGTCGCTACATATACATGGATTGAAGACTACAACATTTTTGTAGATATTGTGAATTATCTATATCTAACACACAAGTGCATGATATTTTCAAAAAATGTGAGTTGCTTTTGAATTTTTGGTGGACAAGTGTTGAAATGACTCTGAGGTTTGTAAAATATTTTTTAGAGTTGGCCATTTTGACTTGATGAAGTTAAAGGCATTTTTAAAACTGTTTGCCTTTAACCGTTCTCATGGCCATGTAATGGGCCCGTGCACACAGCCCCATTCGCACGTCTACCATTTGACCTCGTGTACATGGCGTTGCCTTAAAATCCTTATGACTTGATTTTGTGCGCATGGTAAAAAGTCAATCGTGTGAACAACGGAGCAAATTTTTAAAAATTTTGTATAAGTAGTTCATTTTCCCTTCCATTTCATAAGATATGAATTTGACACAATTGAAAAACCACTCTAAGAAATTTTTCGAAGTTGAGGGGTCTTTTGGCTTCTCTTTTCCACAAAATTTACTTGTTCCTAAAAACCTATTTCAAACTCTAATATACACTATGGTGGTTCGTCCCCGGTTATTCAAAAGTCATGATATTATTATGGTTTATGGAGTTGGATAATATTTTACAAGGTTAGATTATATTATGATTGAAACTTTATTTATATTTTTAATTAGTTACTAGTTATCCTCTTATATGTTGAGTTGTTATTAGTTATTTATTCTTATCGCAAGCTTAGAATAGTATTAATTGTTTGGTAGCACTTATATTATACATAAGCTTAGCCACCTTATGTATCGAAAATAAGGGGGTGTCTCGCTTTCTCCTGGCTTATGAAGTCATATTAAGGTTTAAACATAATGACAAAAGTCTCATTTTATAAGGGAGTTTCTAATGGCACCACACTTATTGCTACAAAATACCACAAGATAAAACAATATGTTTTTTTGCTAAGGGCCACCACATTGTATATATTTTTTTTCACAATTATTTCAACACACACATTATCTCTCTCTACCCACTACACTCCAAAGCCTACCTTTTGTCTTCTTCACAAAACACAAGACAACTTTGTCTCCATTAATCAAACCTTGTTCAAGTTTGTCTTCTTCTACCAACCATTTTCAACATTATTAAAGTTTTCTTCCATTGGTCCCCACAAACTTATTAAATTTCTTATCCCCCAACACACCAACCATTTTCAACTACATTATTAAACTAGGGTTTTATTGCTAAATACACAAATACCAATGGATAATCTAATCAAAGACAATGAAAACACATCCAAAGCAAATCAAAACTCCACAAATGACATTTATGAGGTAAACTTTGGGTCCCATTATATAAATATTTGTATATTATAAGGAATTGACTAAATAAAAAAATAAAAAATCATGCGGACACTGTTTAGTGATTCGGAATTGGGGCCCCGAAATAAGGTCCAAATTTCGGGGTAATTATCCCGAACAAAACTTATATTTTTTTCCGAACTAGGTCCATTCAGTATAATCACCCCGATTCTACTTATATTATTCTTCATAAATATGTCGAAGTGTTGAGATTAATTCGTGATGGTTACCCCGAATAAATAGTATTGAATTGGGGTAGTTACCCCAAAATACTGTAATAATTTTGGCAGATTCATGCCAAATGGAATTCAAACATCCAAGTAATTTAATAGATAATCAAATATTGTTATTGTGAGTCGCACATACAAACATCATATCAACCCTTATATTGATTGAAATATTGTTATCCTTGTTCAACTCATAATATTTTTACTTATGCAGGATGCCTTCTTGGATTTCAACTCCGTATTATTTGACGAGGCGTTAGCAAATATGGAGATACCCAACAACGGGGATGATGCTTCTCTAGGAGTTCATGTCAGTATAACATTTTTTACGGATAAGGTATTTCCCACACGGCAAGAGTTAGTTGATTGGGCTCAAGAGCAAGCTCGGACTATTAAACAGTAATAGTCATCACCAAATCTGATGCATCTTCTGTAACGCATAAGGGATGTCTATACATTGGTTGTGAGAGGGGAGGGGAGTACTGTAATCCCCCGTACTTTTAAAGATATTTAAATTACAAAAGTGGGCGTAATTTGATAATTTGAGGAATTACTGTGAATAGTAATTTTGGAATTTATGAGTGTCATTAAATAAATTCAGAATATAAAGTGAATAGTAAACTATTAGTTTGTAAGTGTTAGATTAATATTTACATGGATTATATTTTCTTACGAGACTAAGAATATGAGTGGGATTATTTTAATTACGTGTCGCAGTTGGGTAAAGTGACAAAGGATAAATTTTAATTGAAAAATACGCGTATTGGAATGTCTTGGGTTTAATTAGTTAATTTTAGTTAAGTGACTCGGATGGAGATTTCGAGTGCGTGGATCAAAATGAAGTACCGGGGGTAATGTTTGGATTTTGAGGGATTTTTGGACTAGTAGGGACTCGCAATTGAGTACACGAGTCATTTTACAATTGTGTATACACCCAATTTCGGGATTTATAAGTGGAGAACCCTCATTTCTCCCACATTTCAGCACTAGGAGAGAGAAAGAGAAGAGAGAAAGAAGAAGAAAGAAAGGGATTTCCGGCCAAGTTCCGTTGTATTCGACTCGAAGTCGTCGAATTTCATCCACGAGGCAAGTGTTTAATTTGCTTTTATGATTTAGTGTGTTTATTTCTCATATTATAGTTGGTGTGTAAAAACTATAGAGATTTTTGGGTTGGGTTTTTGTGTATCAAAACGGGGGTTTCGAAAGTTTGAATGAGTAAAATTCGAATAATATCAAATTTGAGAAATTTAGGAATTAATTGAAATTAGTTGTTGGTTATGGGTTCTAGGATGATTATAACCCTTTTCATGTGTGTATTTATAGTTGTTTGAGGTTGGATGATGATGCGAGAGAAGATAAAAACCTTGGAGGTGTATTAATGGTGGTTTAGGATTTTTAGAGAAGAAGTTGAATAGTAACTCCATCCTTTCCGAATCGATTCAGTTAGGAAACTAATCAATTAAGCTCTTGGTCAACAGATGAAAGTTGTAGATCTTTTTTATACGGTCGTATGGGCACCGACCCGTATTTTTTTGATTTATTTTGGATTTATAATGATTTTCCTATGGAAGAAGTTTCGCGATTAAAATCGTTAGCTCGGGAATCAAATCGAAAATTTTATAGATAATTCAAATGCATGCCATTTTCTGTATGATTTGAATTAAATTCTCATTTAGGGATGAAAAGAAAGGTATGGAAGTTATCTTACTAATGATCTTTTAATGAGACTAATTGGACTTATGTAGAGTGAGTTATAGCTTTTTAAGTGCAAGGTGTTTAAGCTTCCAGAACAGCTGAGTTATGAAAATTTTATAGAAAATTCAAATGCATGCCATTTTCTGTATGATTTTAATTAGATGCTCATTTATGTATGAAACTAAAGGTATGGAAGTTATATTTCTAATGAGCTTTTATTGAGGTCAATTAGACTTCTGTGGGGTGAGTTATGGTTGTTTTAGTGCAATGTGTGAAATCTGCCACAAAATTTAAGTTGGGAGACTTTGTGATTTTTAAGAGTCTAATGGGATAAAGACCCTTGGGATTCGAATGAGAATTTTGGATGTTATTAGGATACGGGCTAGTGGTGATAAGATTAATATTCTTAATTTAAAAAATATATTATATTCATATTATAAGTAAGTGAATACTTATGGAATTAAATCAAATATGTATATTCGGGATTACAGGCTAATGCTACGACAGATAGGCATGGATAGCTAGATTTGATGATGATGATGATGATGATGATATATATATATATATATATATATATATATATATATATATATATATATATATATATATATATATCGAGAGAGAGAGAGAGAGAGAGAGGCAGTATATATATGATATAATTATGAATATATTTGTGTGTGAATGGTATATTTATATGAATCATACCCCCTCTAATGCTATCATGGGAAGTTGCGCGATGTGGATGAGGCCCCTGGCTTGAGGAGCAGGGAGCTTATAGTCCCCAGATCATAATGTTCATTCTATATTGTGTGATTTTATCAGGAGTGATACGTGGTGGGTATGTTTTGTTCTCATTTCCGGTGAGGAACTATGATCGCTTCCCATACATTGTGATTTGGTTTTTTACCAAGTCGGTGTGAGAGTCCGACTGCTACTACCCAGGATGGTGTGTGAGTAATTCCCTGGAAGATGATAGCATTGAGAGACTGCATCCATTGAGTTATAGCTCTGAGGGATGGTTATTATACTTATATAGTGTGTGATATATAAGTATGGATATACTTGATGTGTGTAGTATATTGTATATATATATATATATATATATGAGATGTGAAACATATATATACGGACATAATAAAGAATGGAATGTGAGATAAATTCTGAATCTTTAAGGAGTATAAAATTCGGAAGAAAAATAGGGATATACGTATATAAAGATGATAATATTATATACGAGGCTAATAACAATAAATCGTGAATAATGTAAATAACTAGTGGAAGTTATTCATGATGTAAGGATGAATCATAAGGGAGAGATTATGATGTATAAGCTCAGGCGATAGCTTAGAGTATTTTATAAAGAATGAATAAAGTGATATTCTCCTTCCGGTAGATTTATATCCGAATTTATATGAATATGGAACATAGGTTCTAGTGAGAACTATATATATATATATATATATATATATATATATATATATATATATATATATATGGGATGGATAAAAGGTGGTATGTACTGAGGGCCTAATGGATCCCGACGATCAACATTGTCATGTAGTAGTGTATCGGGGGCTTCCTTGTTTGGATTTCTCTTTGCGAGACACCCCACTCCCGAACGTAACGTAATGTTGGAAATGGGGAGAAGTTTAGTCCTTAGTACTCAAATTTATGAGGGTTTTTAGAAGATGGGTGAAATACATTAGTTAGGCAGGGTAGCTTAACTAGGTTGCTTAAAAGGTATGCGATAGTCGTGCCCTATTAGAAGAGGGGTGAGGTGTATCTCATGAGAGTGCGATACCAGTTTAAAATGAGAAATATCATATTTTAAAATATGGATTTTATGCACTTGCAAAATATTTTCAAACTCGAGCTCTAACCCGTTTCTCCATTTTCCCTCTTTTGCTATATATGTATATATATTAGGTGTCCAGACAGAGGGACGCCTGGATGATGATTCTTTCGAGTTAGACGTTCTCTGCGGCAGTTATGGATGCATGCACGTTCATTATTTATGCTTATATCCTTGATATCTTGATAGGAGGTATTGTAGAAACATTCGGGCCGATGGCCTAACTGTATTCATTTATTCGTTTACCGCCTTTTAGTATGGAATTCGATTTGGTTGTATTATATTAAATCGAGTGTTCGGTTATTTTATTTCATTTCAGCTGTTGCATAAACTGTTGTGATTATTTATTTGAATGGTTTGGATAAAAATATTAGTTAAACAAAATAATTAACCCCAGCCTAATAGGTTATTAGTAATTAAATTGGTTTTCGACAGTGATGCTGAGAATGAACCATATGAGACTCATGTTTTAATTTGGTATAGGAGTGATCGCCCGGTATTATATTAGGCGGGGTGTCACAGGTGGTATCCGAGCATCAAGTTCTAGTGTCCTTTAGGAATCTGTGTGGACGTACTACGCTTTCAGCGTTGCTTTTGATTTAACATAGAGCCTTATGATTAGGATTGTTGATTCCTCTTGTGAGATTTTGTTCTCCCGCTAATATGAAAGATTATAGTAATCTTTTGCGCTCTCATTCGAGATTCGTGTGCTGATCGACGAAGGGCGACCAGGGAAGGCCATTGTGAGGGCAGCAGGAGGCAGGGATCAGTTGATGTTGTAAAATATATTTAGGGGACGATGATCGTGGTTTATGTCACCTCTATTGTGTTTGAGCAGTTGATGCTTCTATGTGAAGGGAGCTAAAAGAATTTGAGAAATTAGTCTGAGTGTAAGACTCGAAGTAAAGGTGCTAGTGAAACACCACGGGGAGAGACCCATGTGGGGGACCCATTTAAAGGATGCAGATAATTGAATTCTGATCGAGTGATGGTGAATTCAGTCAGGGCTGGTAAGGCCAGTAGTGTGTTCCTTGGGGCCAGCAGAGCTAAAGGAACAACGGGGGTCCAGTGTGGCCACAAATATAGGGGATTTTATCGAGAGATATTTTTATGTGGAGAGTGAGACCACATGTATTGATTTTACCCAAAGAGAGTAAAGGGACATGAGTATGGTGCCTAGCAGGGCAATGATTAAGATAGTTTTGGGGTTCGGTTCGGACAAGCGTGTTATGTCCGAGAACCGTTTGAGCAGCCAGGGAGATTGGCAAGGTAGAAATATGAGTTGTATTCTCGGGCTAATGAGGTATATTTTGTGTCACCAAGCGAGTCATGATATTTTGATTAACTCTAGATTTACATGTGAGACGAGTTTAGTGGATATGTCGATACATTATTATTTGTACATATTATACCGTGGTGTAACAGAGTTATCATTGAACTAATCCGTAGGGGAGATGATATGGACTTAGTGAGGAATATATTAGAACTACTCATTTTAATGATGTGTTATAAGAGTATGATATTCTCCTAGATATAGATTGGTCAGTAATGGTTAGAACGGTAGTGGGTCATTAGTGCAAGGCTATCGTGCTCGCTATTCCAGGGAAGGATGTGCAAATTGGCGATTCCTTACCTGAAAGAGGGTTGATCTCACACTTATGATACATTTTGTTGGGGACTTTCGAGAGCATAGAGGTCTCATTACAGTTAATTCCAGTGTGTAGGGACTAAACTGATATGATTCAGGCTATATTGGGTTACATCCGAGCGGAGAGATTGAGCTCGTTATTTGTTTAGCACTCAGTACTTAGTGATAATAAGAGGGAATTATTATATCACTCCTTTAGAGACGCGGGAGTTAAGAGATCTGTTGGATGCTAGGGTAAGGGCTAACACTGTAGTTATTACTCATTTTACGTGTGGAGAGAACACGTCGAGCTTAGAGATATTATGCAAATACGGCGTGCGAAGCCTGTAGCGCCTTGAAAATTTTCCTGAAAATTTTCCTCTCGCCACAGGTTGAAGGGTGAGATGATGTCGAGGAAAATTATATTATGATTAGTGGGGTGATTAAGAATACCCACGTTTTTATGGGCACAGATGATACGCACGGATTATATAATGGTTGCGCAAATATGCACAAATATTATGGTGTATGGGCACCCTGGTTAGTTGGTTCAAAGATGTCCGAGATAGAAGAACGTGAAAATAAATGTGTAGAATATATGCCTGAGGGGAAACTATAAACAAGGTTAAAATGGTATGACGGATTGCATGTCACATGAGAATGATGATAATTCAAGCATATATGTGCAACGAGAGCTAGAGATGGGATTATCCCAGTGGCATATTTGAACTAGTGGACCTCCACAACCGACAAAGTTAAGTAGCAATGTATAGGAGGGGCTCCTTGTTTGGATTTCGCTTGCGAGACACTCCACGCATGAACCTTAACGACGTCGGGAGTGGAGAGATGTCATAAAATGTAAGGATGTTGGTTTTGATGATAAGTCACCTAGTGTAGAGTAAACACTATAGATTGAGAGTCGTTTGATGACTGTATAATTATATAGAGATATAAGTGCTATGGAGAAGCACTGAAATTGTTCTCTCACCGCAAGTATGTGGGTGAGGTAAGGTAAAGGAAAATACGTATGGTAAGTATGCAAATAGGCTGGGAGAATATCTATATAAATTTTTAATAGGATGTGTGTACGCCAATTATTTTATATTTTTGTTAAATGCACTAATGGGTGATAATCCGGGGGTTCAAGGTTATGTTGTTTTATACACTAATGGGTGATAACTCGGGGGTGTAAAATTTTATTAAGTGCACTAATGGGTGATGACCCGGGGGTGCAAGGATATTATAATTAAGAGCACTAATGAGTGATAACTCGGGGGTGAAGGAACTCTATTATTAAGTGTACTAATGGGTGATAACCCGGGGGTACAAGGATATTATTGTTAAGTGTACTAATTGGTGATAACCCGGGGGTACAAGAATATTATTGTTAAATGTACTAATGGGTGATAACCAGGGGGTCCAAGAATATTATTGTTAAGTGTACTAATGGGTGATAACCTGGGGGTACAAGAATATTACTGTTAAATGCACTAATGGGTGATAACCCGGGGGTACAAGAATATTATTGTCAAGTGTACTAATGGGTGATAACCCGTGGGTACAATAATATTATTGTTGAGTGCGCTAATGGGTGATAACCCGGGGATGCAAGAACATTATTGATTAAGTGCGCTAATGGGTGTTAACCCGGGGGTGAATGATTATTATGATTGGGTGCGCTAATGGGTGTTAACCTGGGGGTGAATGATTATTATGATTGGGTGCGCTAATGGGTCGTAGCCCGAGGGTGCAGGATTAGTATATATACGTATAGGAATGATGTGACTATATGTATATGTATATATATATATGAATTTGTGAATATTTCTACTGTGTGAAACTAGTAGATATGGTATTAATAATAAATGCTTTGTGACAAGTGGTCTTAACATAAGGGTGCAGGATTAGTGTAAATATATAGGGATGATGAGACTATATATATATATGAGCATACATGGGGAACTTTCTACTTTGTGATTTTAAAATTATCCTAAGTCTTAGTACCGGTATTGTCCTAATTTCGGGGACGAAATTCCTTTGTAAGGGGGGGGGAGTATGTAAAACCCCGTACTTTTAAAGATATTTAAATTACAAAAGTAAGCGTAATTTGGTAATTTGAAGAATTACTGTGAATAGTAATTTTGGAATTTATTAGTGTCATTAAATAAATTCAAAATATAAAGTGAATAGTAAAATATTAGATTGTAAGTGTCAGATTAATATTTACATGGATCATATTTTCTTACAAGACTAAGAATATGAGTGGGATTATTTTAATTACGTGTTGCTGTTGGGTAAAGCGATAACGGATAATATTTTAATTGGAAAACACGTGTATTGGAATGTGTTGGGTTTAATTAGTTAATTTTAGGTAAGTGACTCGGTCGGAGATTTCGAGTGCGTGGTTGGTTTCTAAATGGCCGAAATAGTCAAAATGAAGTACCCGGGGGTAATGTTTGGGTTTCGGGGACTTTTTGGACTAGTAAGGACTCGCAATTGAGTACACGAGTCATTTTACAATTGGGTATACACCCAATTTCGAGATTTATAAGGGGAGAACCCTCATTTCTCCCATATTTCATTCCTAGGAGAGAGAAATAGAAGAGATAAAGAAGAGAAGAAATAAGAAGAAAGAGAAGAAATAAGAAGAAAGAGAAGAAAGAAAGGGATTTTCGGCCAAGTTAGGCGGGATTCGACTCGGAGTCGTCGGATTTCATCCACGAGGCAAGTGTTTAACTTGATTTTATGATTTAGTGTATTTATTTCTCATATTATAGTTGGTGTGTAAAAACTATAAAGATTTTTAGGTTGGGTTTTCGTGAACCAAAATGGGGGTTTCGAAAGTTTGAATGAGTAAAACACGGATAATATCATATTTGAGAAATTTAGGAATTAATTGAAATTAGTTGTTGGTTATGGGTTTTAGGATGATTAGAACCCTTTTTATGTGTGTATTTATGGTTGTTTGAGGTTGGACGATGATGGGAGAGAAGATAAAAACCTTGGAGGTGTATTAATGGAGGTTTGGGATTTTTGGAGAAGAATGTGAATAGTAACTCCATCCTTTCCGAATCGATTCGGGTAGGAAGAGAATTGATTCAACTCTTGCTCAAAAGATAGAAGTTTTAAATATTTTCGATAAGGTCTCATGGCTGCTGATCGCTTATTTTTCTGATTTATTTTGGATTTATAATGATTTTTCTAAGGAAGCAGTTCCGAGACTGAAATCGTTAGCTCGAGAATCAAATCGAAAATTTTATAGACAATTCAAATGCATGCCATTTTCTGTATTATTTGAATTAAATCCTCATTTAGGGATGAAAAGAAAGGTATTGAAGTTATCTTAATAATGAGCTTTGAATGAGATCAATTGGACTTATGTAGAGTGAGTTATAACTTTTTTAGTGCAAGGTGTTTAAGCTGCCAGAATAACTGAGTTACAAAAATTTTATAGAAAATTCAAATGCATGCAATTTTCAGTATGATTTGAATTAGATGCTTATTTATGAATTAAAAGAAAGGTATGGAAGTTATATTTCTAATAAGCTATGATTGAGGTTAATTGGACTTCTGTGGGGTGAGTTATGGCTATTTTAGTGCAAGGTGTGACATCTACCATAAAATTTAAGTTGTGAGACTTTGTGATTTTTAAGAGTCTAATGGGATAAAGACCCTTGGGATTCGAATGAGAATTTCGAATGTAATTAGGATACGGGCTAGTGATGATAAGCTTAATATTCTGAATTTAAAAGAAATGTTATATTCATATTATAAGTAAGTGAATACTTATGGAATTGGAATAAGTAAGTGAATACTTAAGGAATTAAATCGAATATGTATATTCGGGATTACAGGCTAATGCTACGAGAGATAGGCATGGATAGCCAGATTTGATGATATATATATATATATATATATATATATATAGAGAGAGAGAGAGAGAGAGACAGTATATATATGATATAATTATGAATATATTTATGTGTGAATGGTATATTTATGTAAATTATACCCCCTCTAATGCTATCATGGGAAGTTGCGCGATGTCGGTGAGGCCCCTGGCTTGAGGAGCAGGGAGCGTATAGTCCCCAGGTCATAGTGTCCATTCTATATTGTGTGATTTTATCAGGAGTGAGACGTGGTGGGTATGTTTCGTTCTTATTTTCGGTGAGGAACTATGATCGCTTCCCATACGTTGTGATTTGGTTTTTTACCAATTCGGTGTGAGAGTCCGACTGCTAGTACACAGGATGGTGTGTGAGTAATTCCCTAGAAGATGATAGCATTGAGAGACTGTATCCATTGAGTTATAGCTCTGAGGTACTTGATGTGTGTGTATGTATATATATATATATATATATATATATATGAGATGTGAAACATATATATACGGACATAATAAAGAATGGAATGTGAGATAAATTCTGAATCTTTTAGGAGTATAAAATACGAAAGAAAAATAGGGATATACGTATATAAAGATGAGAATATTATACACGAGGCTAATAACAGTAAATCGTGAATAATGTAAACAACTAGTGAAAGTTATTCATGATGTAAGGATGAATCATAAGGGAGAGATTATGATGTATAAGCTCAGGCCATAGCTTAGAATATTTTATAAAGAATGAATAAAGTGATATTGTCCTTCTGTAGATTCATATCCGAATTTATATGAATATGGAACATAGGTTCTAGTGAGAACTATATATATATATATATATATATATATATATATATATATATATATATATATATATATATATATATATATATATACGGGATGGATAAAATGTGGTATGTACTGAGGGCCTAATGGATCCCGATGGTCAACATTGTCACGTAGTAGTGTATCGTGGGGGTTCCTTGTTTGAATTTTGCTTCGCGAGACACCCCACGCACGAACGTAACATAATGTTGGGAATGGGGAGAAGTTTAGTCCTTAGTACTCGGATTTATGAGGGTTTTTAGAAGATGGGTGAAATACATTAGTTAGGCAGGGTAGCTTAACTAGGTTGCTTAAAAGGTATACGATAGTCGTGCCCTATTAGAAGAGGGGTGAGGTGTATCTCATGAGAGTGCGATACCAGTTTAAATATGAGAAATATCATATTTTAAAATATGGATTTTATGCACTTGCAAAATATTTTTAAACTCGGGCTCTGGCCCATTTCTCGATTTTCCCTCTTTTGCTATATATGTATATATATTTGGTGTCCAGACACGGGGACGCCTGGATGATGATTCTTTCAAGTCAAATGTTCGCTGCAGTAGCTGTGGATGCATGCAGGTTCATTATATACGCTTATATCCTTGAGATCTTGATAGGAGGTATTGTAGAAACACTCGGGCTGATGGCCTAACTGTATTCATTTATTCGTTTACCGCCTTTTAGTGCGGCATTCGATTTGGTTGTATTATATTGTACCGAATGTTCGGTTATTTTATTTCATTTCAGCTGTTGCATAAACTGTTCTGACTATTTATTTGAATGGTTTGGATAAAAAGATTAGTTAAACAAAACATTTGACGCCAGCTTAATAGGTTATTAGTAATTAAATTGGTTTTCGACAGTGATGCTGAGAATGAACCATATGAGACTCCTATTTTAATTTGGTATAGGAGTGATTGCCCAGTATTATATTAGGCGAGGTGTTACAAGTACCGTGATCATCAAGGAAAGAATGTTGGGAACGAAGGTAGTAGCCAAGAGAAAAAAAGGTAGGAAGAGGGACACGGCCACTCGAAAGTGCAACTGTCCATTTTTGTCTAAGGGCATTCCGATTGACAATGGATAGTGGATGTTATCTATTGTTATTGGCGTTCACAATAACCAATTTTCGGAAATGTTAGTTGGACATGCATATGCCGGTCGACTTACTTAGGTGAAAAAAAAATTATCGAAGAGATGTCCTTGAGCGGTGTAAAGCTGGCAGCCATTCTAACGACGATTAAAAGTCGCAATGTTAGTAATATTTCGACCATGGAAATAATTTACAACGCCAAAGGGAAGTTGAGGATCTCAGAACGAGAGGGTAGAACGGCGATGCAACAGTTAATGAAGTTGCTTGGGGATAAACATTACGTGTATTGGTATAGAATGAATGAGTCTACGATGAAGGTGGAAGATAATTTTTGGGCGCATCCAAACTCAATCCAACTAGCCAAGTGTTTTACGTCAATTGTCATTATTGACTGCACATACAAGACCAATCGATAAAACATGCCTTTGTTCGAGATGGTTGGAATAATGTCGTGTGGTAGGACTTTCAATATTGCCTTTGTTTTTTTTAGCAACGGAGAAGGTGGAGAATTATCGGTAGGCGTTGGGACGTTTAAAATCCCTATTTGATCTGTTTGTATGTCCCACGATTTTCATCATAGATTAGGAGTATGTGTGCATGAACGCGTTGCGAGTTGTGTTCCCCGAGGAGAGAACTATGGTTTGCACCTTCCACATTCATCACAATGTGGAGCTCCATGCTAGGAAAGAGATCAACGATGAGGTTACAATGAAGAATTTCATGAGCGATTAGATGCATTTGGTTAAATTAACAAAGAGTGGTTGCTTTTTCACTGTGATTGGGTTGTATTCCTGAACACGCTTCAGTACATAGATTTTACATGGTACAATCTAAGGGAGAGATTTATTCATGTGTGGACAAATATGGTTAGGCATCGGGGAACCGAACTACTAACCATTGTGAAGGAGCACATGGTAAGTTGAAGAGCCACTTGGAGAGTTATCAACTTCCTTTTGACAAGGTTTTTGTCGGCATGCACAACTACATTCAGTTGCAAGTGACGAACATTATGAGGGAGTTTGAGTATTCTTTGCAAAAATTAAGTCACTCCCATAATATTCCTGTTTTGCGAGAGCTCATATGTCGAGTTTCTCATTATTCCATTGACCTAATTCTTGAGGAGATAAAGACTTGTGATACCGTTGGCATGGATGTTAAATTGTAACTACACTTGGCACGCAACATCTATGATCTACCATGCGCTCATGAATTGGTCATCTACCAGATGGAGGGTAGGGCAATACTATGGGGTATGTTGATGCACATTGGCGCAAATTAAAAATGGTGCCCGAATTAGCGAAGTACCATATGGTTGACTACGAGCCAGAAATGATACTTTTTAAACAAAGGTGGGAACGATCAACTATCAATGAGCAAAGGGCCATGTTGCAAAAACTCAAGGACATCGGGTGTTCCACAATCGCTAGGCTATTTGATCCATTCGTGCTAAAGCATTGCAAGGGTCGCTCGAGAGGTAGAAAATCAACTGCTAAAGAGCAAAAGCAAAAGAAGTCAACTAAAAGGGATCCCTCGAGCTTTGAACTTTCTTGGCAATCAATAGAAAAGGAACATCCCTCGGTCCAAAGGCCTAAGAAGAAAATTGATTTTACGGAGTTCACTCACCCAGCCCCATAGTTCTCGAACCACTCCCCCGAATATAAACAATATATCAATGAAATATCGATCTTTTATAAAGATTGCGTAGAAGATATCATCAAGGATGAAGTTGACAAAAATTGTGGGTTTAGATGCGTTGCCAAATGCCTAAGATTTGGGCCTAATGGATGGAGACATGTGAGATCGGAATTGATTGAAGAAGTCACGGCAAATACTGAATTTTATGCACATTGTTTTGGTGATTGATTTTTGAACATTGTTCTACATATGTTGAACGATTATTTAAGCCCATGTATGACCAAGTCTTGGATGATCATACCCGAGTGCGGCTATCTTTTGGCAAAAACTTACAAGTGCATGTGCGTCCTAATTACGAAGAGACAGTGTCTCACATTTCTACCAATGAGACATGAACGAACCGTGCATCCCATGTTCATAGAGATTGCTCATGTATGCAGTAATCACTTTGTAGCTTTGAAGTTGAAGTACGGTTGTCCAATTCCCCCGATAGCAAGTCACTGGCATAGTTGCTCATTGCCAGAAGTAAAATCGTGGATTGATAAATATGCGCAACAAGTAGCGTAGTTCCGAAAAATCTGCCCAACGATGTAGCAACCAACGATGAACATATCCAGATCGACTAGTTTGGTGTATGAAACGTTTTTATATGATGTGAGATGAACTTGTATTATATGATATTTAAATGAAGTTGTATGATATTCAAACGAACTTGTATGATTAATTGATTGTTGGCTTGTCTCCTTTCTGTAATTAATGAAGTTATATGATTGATTATTGTAATTAATAAATGAAGTTGTATGATTGATTATTGTAATTAATAAATGAAGTTATATCCAGGACTGGTTCAGTATATATATGCCGAATTAGTATCTTTATTTCTCTATACTGATGCCGAAATAACCTCACTCTCCAACAAATAAAGAACACTGTTCGGGATGTATATGCCGAACAAAGTTTCCCCAAGACTAGTTCGGTATAGATATGCTGAATTAGTATCCTTTTCTTGCTATAATGATGTCGAATGAACCTCACTCTCCAAAAATTAGGGATGTTTATACTGTAATAATCCACAAACAACAATTAGGGATGTTGATACAAAATAATCCATAACCAACAATTAGGGATGTTTATACAAAATAAGCCACAACCAACAAAATAATTGCACATTTTTCAATAAATATTATTATTAAACAATAAACTAAACGTTCATACAATATTGTTCCACTTTAATACAAATATTAAATGACATCCGACCTATTTCTTTCTTTTACTTCTATGCGACCCCTCAACTAATTTATCTTTTCCTTTACCTTTGGACTTGCTTTTCTTTGCCACCCGCTCCTCAATGACAATTGGCCTGCCTACCCCAATGGCCGCAGCTAGGATATCGCAGGCTTGCACAATGCGTGCAATTAATTTGGCCGGATCAGCAGCAATTCCATCATCAATATTGTTCTTCATTAAGTCCATAGCCTTGCGCACCACTACGTCTTCCTCCTCCTACTACTCCTCAACTGCGGGTTGAGGGTTATACAGAGGTGATCCGACGAGAGGAACACCCAAGATCGTCGATACGTCGTCGAGGGTGATTGTCATCTCCCCAAATGACACATGGCTCCAGATGCCACCTCTCGACAAATGCATATTTATAAGGGCATAATCTAAATAACGGTGGCTAGATAAGATAAGACCCCCCCCCCCCCCCAGCTTAGCCCTTTGAACCCTCTTTTGTATACTTGCAGAAAGATGTAACACTCCGCCCGCTCGGGAAGAGCGAACGAAGCGCCATTATCGATAAAACTAACTAAATTCACAATATAAACAAGGTATAGAGCATCTAAAAACCCACAACAACAAGAGAAACCACTAATTCTCAAATCTCTTCAAATAAATACCACAAGTCTCTCGAATTAAATACAACATACTATCTCGAAAAATAAAATGCCAATGCTCTATACATCAAAATAAATACAAATTTGCTCATCTTGTATTCTCGAATATTATTCCCAAAATATCCAAGCTAAAATCAATCTCCAATAATCCACAGCGCCCAAATCCGCGCTAACCTGCCACTAAAAGAAAATATGGGGAAGTACACAATACGACAAGAAAGATGCTCAACAAATATATGTTAGCGATGACTAAAGCGTAACAACACGAGTACGAATATTCAAATCAAATGCAAATCTCAATAGCATTTATCAATAAATTTCTCAACAACACATCAATGGGTCACCAGGCCTCACCCCATCCTCATATGATTTATCAAGTCATAGCCCCGGGAAGTAGGAATTTTGGTGGGTGCCCAACCTCCGTTCCATATTAAAATCTCATGACAAAGTGCTCAACAACTATATAATGATACCACATGAATCAAAATAATTCAACAATTATTTTTCCATATTTCAATGAATTTATCAATTCAAATATGAGTTCAATTAATAAGAAATCAACAGAATAAACTCTCGAGAGATTTAAAGAGCATATTGTGTAAAACCCCATACCTCAAAATCATCACATAAATTCACCCTCAAATTATGATCTCACCATCACGTTCCTCTCGCGAAAATAATCAAATCATGTTCTAGCCCCAACACGAGATAACCCCAAATAGTCCTATTTTAAAAACCCAGAAAAATCAGATCCAAAAATTATTCAAATCACCAATCGACTTCAGATTTGGATTCTAGACGAAAAATTGAGTCAGGTATGTGTTTTGGTTTTTTCTCAAATCTCATTCGAAAGCACTCAAAAAGAAGATCTAAACATTCCAAATTGGCTCTTCTCATTCCACTCGTTTTTGCCTCTTTGAATTTCATTTTTGGCATTTCTTTTTCATCTCCCTTTCCTTATAATCACCCATAATATTCCTTATATAGCCTCTCTCTCAAACCCTATCTTGGAGCCTAAGCTAACGAATATTACTATATTACCCTTTAATTCAAAATTATCAACTTTACATATTTAAACCATTACAAAATGTCCAAAAATAATTTAAATTTAAATGTTTGATTCGATTCCAAACCAAAATAAATTATTTTACCCTCGATTAATAAAATAATAATATTACTAAAATCTTGTATAATATTCAAAAATAACCCTCAAAATAACGGGATATTACAAAAGATCACTGAATTGTCACTCTTTGATCTTCGTCCAGTGATTGATGCACAATAACGTCACCCGCTCCACCTACAATATAAGCAAAATATTTATTAAGATTTATGAAAGCAATGGAAAATTTAAAACATTAATGATTTAACATTGAAGGGAAATGACATTACCACTGAACCAGTCCAAATACCGTAGGCCACATGATGCTTGAAATGTTTTAATAGGATAAGATCGACGGGGGCCCCGTATGCCGCAGTAGAGGTGCCTTCTTCAAGCACCTTTTTCTTCTGGCTAAATGCTACTGCGGTCTTGTGTAAAATGATAAATGGGTTATCAAACCGTTGGGGAGCAACATACTCTGGCTCGGCATCACCCTTTACCGCCTCTTGACCCTCTTCAGCCTCCTCCTCAACCTCGGCATCATCCTCATCCTCAAGCTCAATCCCACCCTCAACCTCAATCTCACCCTCAATAACAACGTACTCGTCATAAACCGCAACTTCCTCAACCGCTACCTCCTCCACCACTGGGTCATCCACCTCCATCACATCTGGGATAGACGCAGTGAACAAAGCATGGATATCTTCTCAATGCTTCCTCTCAGATGCAGTCAACGGCTTGTGGTTCTTGCGAGAGTAGGATACTAGGTTATTTATGGTAGACCTACATTAAATCAATTTACACACTGATGAGTATAATAGGGTAAACATAATTCATAAACATAAACCTAAACCAATTTCTGGGTTAAACATAAACCTATACCATGTACATAAACCTATAGCATGTATTGTGATAAACAAAATTCATAAACATAAGTCTTGAATTATTGTAAACATTGAGAGAGTCAGAGCTAAACACAATACAGAATTCAATGTTCATTTGGCATAAACATAGCGAATGTGCACATAGGATTTGGCATAAACATAACGAAAGTTATTGAATTCTATCGGCATAAACGTAGCGAATCGATGGTCTACATTCGGCATAAATATAGCAAAATACACGAATCCATTCGGGGTGAAAATGACGAATGAAGGGAATTAAGTAATATATTTCGTCTTCATTTGATCGACATAAACATAGCGAAATGAGTAATATATTTCGGGATAATGGTAACGAATGGATACCCTAATTCATAATGCATTGATTCGTTATAAACATGACGAATCAATATAAGTAAATCATTATGATTATACTGATTGAAACCCTAGTTTTTCACTAAATCTAAAACTCAAACAGGTCATCCAATGAAATTTTCCAACATTTCGTTTCGATTTTCCAACATTTAGTTTACATGAAATTTTCCAAAATAGTTCGTTTTGAATTCATTTCAAACAGGTTGATCCATTTCGAACCTTGTTTAAAGTTTGGAAGCTTACGATTTCGATCCAACAGGTGATTTCGATCCAACCTTGTTGTAACACCCCGTATTTTTGTACATTTAATATTTAATTAATTCGGGAATTTTAAATTACTTGTGTGTTGTAATTTTAATTGAATTAATTATGGCAATATATATATTTAAATATTAATCGGGGAGTGAATGGTTAATGTTTAGGGAAATTTATTTACTAAGTGAATAGTAATAATTTAATTGCGTCATATCGGGTATTAATGACGGGGTATGCACTTATCCCAGCCGGGAGTCGGTATAGACTAAATTGGGTGTGAGATAAGGATTTCTAAAAATTAATTCGGATGTCAATTCTAAGTGCGCGATTGTGTCCGGATGGATCGAGATAGTCAGAAAAGAGTACTCGGGGTAGTAATTGGGTCTCGAGGCATTTTTTAGCATAGCCGGGCCCACACGGGGTGATTTGGGCTATTTTAATTAGGCCCATTAGGTGAAAAGCGGGATGGAGGGTTTTAACCTAAGTGAGGGATTAGGAAATCAGCAGCCAACATAATTCTAAGCCTAGGGCTTGAGAGGGAAATCGGGGGAAAGCTTAGCAAAAGCCAATTTGGGGATTTTGGAGCCAAATTGAGGGACTACGCCAACGGATCAGACACTACGAACACTTACAAGCAAGTGGTTAACTGTTGCGATTTCTAAATTGATGATAATCAATTCATATCATAGTGATGTGTAAACCAAAATTCGTTTTGGGGATAAATGGGTACAAAATGGGGTTTTTGTTCATGAAACTATTGAATGAGATTCATAGTATAAATTGTTATGTTGAACATATCTGAGATAGATGTTTAATTGGAATATGAATTCGGAATATAAATTGGGGAAAATCTGGATTTGGAATTTGGTTTGTAGAACAAGATTGATGAATTTTAATGAAAAACCCATTTCGAAAATTGTGAGATAAGTTGAGAAATTTATATACTAGAGGGTGTATATGATGTATAGGATCAAAGTTCATATATTTATGTGATGGGATGACTTGATCAGGGGTTGAAATTAAGGTTTACAAACCTTGAATTTTCGTTAATGGTGTAATGCAGTGGGGAAAAAGAGCTGCCCAGGGATGATTGATCGATCGATCGACGGTCACAGGAACTTGACAGTTCGGTCAGTTTGTTTATGAAGAGGATTTTTATTTAATTTTTAATCCCTTACTTTTATTTGGTGATAAATTTATATGGGACACATGTTTTCCTTAACAATTATAGGGTGATATAATTGGGTTTAGGAGGGTATGGACGGTATGTCATGAGATAAACGACTTTGGAGAAATAATTCATAATTATGGATATTGGGCCGAGGAATAATATTAGGGTATTGTAGTTGGGTGGCACTACATTATTAAAGGAATTTAGGTGAGATATTTAATTATGGACCAAGTGGGCGAGTCCGGGTATGCTAATAATTATAGGTAAATATAATTGGAAAATTTATGAAAATAAATGTGTGACAAATTGTAGGCGAATATATGGGTGTAAAATTATGAGATGTAAGATGGACCAAGTGAGTGAGTCCGGTTATATTGGTGAAGTGATACCAAGGCATTAAATTAATTCTTGAGAGAGAAAATTAATTTGGAGTCGGAACATAGACTCGGAAAATATTAAGTTACGGGCCAAATAAGTGAGTTTGGGGGTAATGGTTGGGAGACACCAAGATTATTAAATTAATAATTGTGATAACTAATTTAATTAGAGTCAGATTGTAGACTCGGGTAGGATTAAATTAATAGGTGTGATAATTAATTTAATTAGAGTCGGTTTGTAGACTCGGGTAGGATTAAATTAATAAGGATGTTAATTAATTTAATTAGAGTCGGTTTGTAGACTCGGGTAGGATTAAATTAATGGGTGTGACAATTAATTTAATCAGAATCGGATTGTAGACTCGTGAAGGGTACTTATTAATTAATATGATAATTAATTATATTAGAGTCGGACCACAGACTCGGAATTGGGTTAATTAATTAATGTGTAAATTAATTATATTAGAGTCGGACCACAGACTCGGATTGGTATTAAATTAATATGTGTGTTAATTAATTTAATTAGAGTCGGGCGATAGACTCGGGGAGGTATTAAATTAAAATGTATGTTAATTAATTTAAGGAGAGTCGGACCCTAGACTCGGGGAAAGTATTGTATTAATTGAAGTGTGCATTAATTATATTAGAGTCGGACCATAGACTCGGGAAGAGGATAAACTATTAAGTGAGAAAATTAATTACGTTGAGTCGGGCCACAGACTCACGAAATTACAGGCAGTGTACTCTACGGGATTTTGAGTACACGGTAAAGCCGGATTTATTTTATATATATACGGTGTCGTGATAGTATATATATACGTGTATATATTGTGTGTGATATTAAATATCAGTGATTAGATATTAATTTAATTTATATACTCTAATGCTATCAAGGGAGGTTGCGCGATGTGGGTGAATCCCCTAGCTTGAGGAGTAGGGCGAGTATATCCCCAGGTCATAATGTCCGGTATATATGGGTGAGGGATTTATCTCACTTTCAGGGAAGGAATATGACCGCCTCCACTACGTTATTATTTTAGGCCAAGTTGGTAATTGATTCCAACTTGGGGAACTAGGTTTTGTGAGCACACCTAGTGAGATAGCATTTTAGAGGGAATCATCTGGCGAGGGTATACTCGAAGGGATGGATGTACGTATGTTATGTGTGTGGATATTGTGGTAAAGGTACGTATATAATGGTAGTAAATATTATATACGGGTAATAATACAGTGTGTGATGTATTTACTTTATATAACTAGTGACACGGTTATATGCTAATATTTAAGAGGAATTAATTAAGTTAATTGTGAGATAACTTATAATTCAAGAATAATTATACTCGGGTTAGAGTAGTATGGCAAGGGATGGCTATACCAGGACTAGTTGAACGGGGTAGTACAACTAGGTTGGGTTAGGGTAACCGGTAGGTGTGCACAATAGTGGAGGGGTGAGAATGTCCACAAGGGAGTGCGACACTAACTTAAATATGAAGCGCATTCATGCATTTTAAATTACTGCAGTTAATTCACTTGCTAAATATTTTCAAAATGTTTTGGGTTCTAACCCTTGCTATAAATCTATTTTCAAAACCTTTTAGGTGTCCAGCCACACGGACGCCAGGATTGATATTCTATATTCCAGGGACACGGATGTTGATGTAAAAAACTAGATTACTCTAATAATTTAATCACAGATAAATAAATGAGACAGAATATTTTAAAGTGGTTCAGCCTTATGTGAATGGCCTACGTCCACTGTTATGTTATTGCTAAGTGTTTGGGAATTCTCGATTACAAGTTCTCTCAAGAAATTCCCGTCCCTTTGAATGAGGATGATACAAGGTATTTATAGCCCATAGGTTGTACATGAAAGGGCTGGTACATTAAATGATATACATATGAAAGGGTAATACATTTAATGCAGCGTGTGCGTCAAGATGATAATCATTCAATGAATGGTTGAACTGTTGATTATCTGGAAATTAATGATACAACCGAGATGCAGTTCGGGCCGCCTTAGTTGCTCGTTGCTCTGGAGTTCCTCGGAGCGCTGGAATACCTCAGAGTGCTAAAGTTCCTTGGTGTATCCTCGTTGCTCGGAGAGAACATGAGTTGGTCGCGGAAATGAACTTCCTCGTTGCTATTGTGCCACGTAGATTGACACGTGTCTTCGTATTATTTGTCCATATCAGCATATTAATTTTGGTATCAACAGAAGCCCCCAATGTTTCATATTTCGAACTTTGAGGAGTATGGAACATTCTTTCTCGGTATATGGCAATATTAAATGACTTTCCTGGATTTTAGGAGCATTTTCTTTGTATTTGAATTTCCTTCAATATTCGCAGAATCCGCCTTTTTGAATTTTCCTTTGTTGTTTCCCAATTTTATTTCTGATTTCATTTTCCTCTTTTGATTGCAGTTGACAAGCTGTTTCAATTTAATCCTTAAAAAGGATGAAGCGATCAAGGCTTCTTGCTCCTCGTTCACTGTAGAGGGAGCACTGGAGAAAGCTATTAAATCTGTGAGTGAGTCCCGTCAGAAGTATGACGAGGATAAAACTGAATGGGAAAAGAAATTGGTTGCGTCTGATGCAGAGAAGGTACAACTGGGTAATAAGGTGAAGGATTTGGAGAGAGAGAATAAAGACTATGCCGAGAAACTTTCAGGCTTTGGGGAGCTTAAAAATAAAATGAAATCAGCTGAAGAAGAGCTGACCCTTCTACGAGAGGTAAATCGTCAGAAAGAGGAGGTGGAAAACAAATTGAAGGCCACCGAGAATCTTATGTCCGAGAAACTATCCTCGGAGAAGATGAAGAGAAAAGCAGCTGTGAAGACGTCCTTTAAAACTGGTTGGGACAAAGGATGGGAGAGGGGAGTGGCAGCCATGACGACCCAATTGAAATATGGAAGTTTGAAATATTTTCATGATGGTTAGGTTGCAGCACTGCAGGAGTTGAAGGTGAACGAGGACTCCGAGCTATTTCAACAACATCTCCCTGGTCCTCCTCCAGTTATTGAAGATGAGTCTTCAGACGAAACTGCATCTGAAGAATCTTCAATGACAGTGGGTGATCAAGTCCTTGTTCCACCACCCAACCAAATAGCCACCGAGGAGATTTCGTCGTTGCCTGCTCCTCTAGAACAAGCCCCAGCTTCTAATAATCAGACCATTGTTCCTACCGAGCAACCGAGCTCCTCGTCCCAGCCTCCCGAGAAAGTCTTGGGAGACAAGGAAAAGGTGTGAAGTTGTTCGGTACTCTTTTTATGTTTCTCTTTGACTTATCCTCTGTACTCAAAACGATGTAATCTTGTTTGATGATGTAATAAAATCACATCTTTCTGCATTTTGTCTTCTTTTTGATGATTGCTTTTTCTTTCTTTGTTAGTTTGTGGCTAGAATGGAACTGATATATGCTCATGATATAAAGCTGATGCAGAAATGCCGTGAATATTATAAAGCTGGTCATATAAATTTGAGTGTATCAGAAATTGCTGACATCTTGGGTCATGATGCTTCAGAACAGGCAGTTGATGCTTATCGATACCTGAAGGATTTATTGGACCGAGCTGTGGCCAATAATGTGGTATACTATGAGTTAATCGAGGAACTTCATTATTCCTTAGAAGATCTATAACATCAACATAATGAATCAACTGTTTTGCTGCACAAGGAGTATGAAAATAGATATCAACAGCTTTCTTCTGAAACAGGCCTAAAAAGATCCTTGCTGGATACGATATTAGGGAGAGAACCCTGAAAGGTGAAGTTGAGGCCTGTAGGCAGATTGCTGAGTTGCTGGAACAAGAGAATAATAGTTTGCGGAAAAAGTTGGCACAGTATGAGTCTGCAGCTTCATCTTCCACTGCTTTAATACCGGTTACCGATGAGGGTTTCTCGTTCTTAGAGGTTGAGAATGCCAAATTAAGGCAAGAGTTGGATACTCTGAGAAGATCTGGTATTTCCACTACTGCTCGGGGACGAGGAAGAGGGTCTCGTGGGCGAGGAAGAGCTGATCAAAATGTTGTCGAGGAGCAAAATTCTCCACCCGCTCGGAGTCGATCAAGAGTTCTCAGCCGTAATGTTGAAGAATCTCGTACTCTGTCAACATTGGAAACTCAAGCATACCAATTGAACGCCAAAGATCGGGCTTTATCTGAAATGTCCAAGAGAAATCTATCTTTGGAAGATCAACTTACTGCAACGAAGTCTGCTTTGAATAATAAAGATGTTTTTGCCAGGAACCTTCACGAACAATTGGATAGATTAACCTTCTAATTCCATAAACAGCCCAGGGAATTTTGGATGGCAGGATACAATGAAGCCCTTGTTCATTTAGATGCTCGTATTGAACATGCCAATAATGAAGGTTATAAGCAGGGGTGGTTGAACGCCCTGGTTGTACTAAAATTGGAGCAAGGGCATTTTTTATGGGATTATCATGCTCCAGGGTTACTAGACTTGCCTGTGCCACCTTTCAAATTGGACATGGAATGGATCCCAGCTCGTTCCATTCCTCGGAGTTTAATTTCAAAATATCTTGGTGACTATAGTCTTCATTCTCAGATTGAATTATCTCGTCCCGAGCATCTCTTGGATACACCTTCTGTGATGAACGTCAGAATGCTCAGAGATGTTAATTTCATTAATTCTCCTCTTTGCTTAGAAGATCCTCCTGCTGGCGAAGAGCCTGTTTCAAAAGCTAAAGGAAAGAAACCAATAGAATATGATTTTCAATGTAACAGTTAGCACATATATGTAGCTTGTAATATATTTTGACCTTAATGAAAGAATTTCATTTTTTGTTTGCAAATCTTTATTGCTATTGTTCTGCGTTAAACACTAAGTATGTATCTGTTAAAAAGATAACAATTTTGTGCTATTCATTTAACCAACTTAGTAATAAATATGAGAAATGTTGCTCAATAAAGTAATGAGTATAAAGATGTTTAAAATTTGGCCAACCAACCAAGGTTGTTAAATTGTGCTCGTCGACCAATTATAGTTAGTGAGAGCTTATCCCCGACTAACCATACTTGGTAAATTTTTATCTTTTTTATAAAATGTGTCCGACCAACTAAGGTCGATAAATTCTGCTTGTCGACCAACTATAGTTAGTGGGTTTTTATCCCCGACCAACCTTACTTGGTACAGTTTGGAATATTTTGTTCTTCGAAGAACTTTTGTAATAATCTTTCCTCCCGACCAACATAAATTGGAATGTGAGAGCATATTTTCAAATCAAATAATATTGTTCTTCCCTCAACCGTAGTTGATTATTGAACTATCAGGTTCTTTCGAACTATCTTGTCCACTAGTTATCTTACCAACCTTAGTTGATCACGCTAGTGTACGCCTCCTAACCAAAGGAGTATATTTTTTGGTTCTTTCGAACTATCTGTCCACTAGTTATCTTACCAACCTTAGTTGGTCACGCTAGTGTACACCTCCTAACCAAAGGAGTATATTTTTTGGTTCTTTCGAACTATCTGTCCACTAGTTATCTTACCAACCTTAGTTGGTCACGCTAGTGTACGCCTCCTAACCAAAGGAGTATATTTTTTGGTTCTTTCGAACTATCTGTCCACTAGTTATCTTCCCAACCTTAGTTGGTCACACTAGTGTCCGCCTCCTAACCAAAGGAGTATATTTTTTGGTCTCGCCCTTTTACCAATCGGAGTTGGTCGTGGGTTTGAACTATCGTCTTCTTTCTTCTTTTTGCTGTCGAGCAGCGTAGTGTACAACACTAGTATTCCCCGAAAAACTTTCAAACAAAGGAGAAGAAAATGGTGAAAACATCATTGTTTTATTCATATTGATGGAACCGTTGTACATTTTACATCATTGATAATACTTGCGAAGGTGTTCAGCATTCCAAGCATTCTTGAATTCTTCTCCTTCTAGAGTTGCTATTCGGTAAGTTCCTGGTCGAACAACTTTTGTAACTCGGTAAGGCCCATGCCAGTTTGCCTCCAATTTATTCTGCTTCTGAATTACCTTCTTTAGCACATAATCTCCTTCCTTTAAATCGCATTTCCTCACCCTTTTGTTATAGAAAAGAGTTGTTCGTTGTTGATAAGCAACATTCCTAATGGCTGCCTCTTCTCGAACCTCCTCGAGCATATCCAAATCAAGTCTTCTCATCAAGTCACTGATAGGAGAATTGAAATTCAGTACTCTATGCATTGGAAGACCCAACTCGGCAGGTATTACAGCGTCACTTCCAAATGCCAGCATATATGGTGATTCTCCAGTCGCTGCTCGGGGAGTTTTTCGGTAAGCCCACAATACTGATTGTAGCTCATTAATCCAATTAGCTTTAGCTTCACTTAGCCTTTTCTTCAAACCATTTAGCAGTGTTTTATTCGTCACTTCAGTCTGTCCATTGCTTTGAGGATGGCCTGGTGCTAAATGAACCTTCAAAATGTTCGACTGATGACAATAGGCAGCAAATTCCTCGTTATCAAATTGGGTTCCATGGTCTGTGATGAAGGCATGAGGGAGACCATATCGACAGATGATATTCTTCCAAACGAACTGGTATACCTTCTCGTATGTCATATCAATAAGTGGCTCAGCTTCTACCCACTTAGTAAAATAGTCCACTGCAACGACGAGGTACTTGAATCTTCCTCGGGTGATCGGCAGTGGTCCAACCAAATCAATTCCCCACATGGAAAATGGCCAAGGGGAAGTTATTGGTGTCAACAATGCTTGTGGAGTTCGTCGGATAGAGGAAAAACGTTGGCACTTGTCACATTTCTTAGCATAGGCTATACAATCAGCCCTCATCGTCGGCCAATAGTATCCTTGAGTCATTACCCTTTGTAAAAGTGTTCGACCTGCTACATGAGCTCCACAAGACCCTTCATGGATTTATTCAATCAATTCTTTCACCTCGGAGGGATGTACACATCTCTGCAAACCTGCCATAATTCCTCGTCTATATAAAATACCATTAGTTAATACATACCGAGCAGCTTTATACTTTAATTTTTTGGCAGCGAGCTTATCCTCTGGCAATTCTCCCTCTTCAATATATACCCTGATGGGATCCATCCAAGATGGTCCTAAATCAAGGGTAATAACATTCATCGTCAGGTTTTCATCTATGCTCCGACTTTCCAGTACTTCAATTGGTATCGTTCTTCGCAGCTCGGTACGAGTAGCTGATGCTAGTCGGGCCAGTGCGTCTGCTTGTACATTCTCCATCCTCGGTATTCTCACCAATTAAATGGCATCAAATTCTGTCAGTAACTCCATCACCTTTGCATGATACTTCGCCATTAAGCCTCCTTTAACTGCATATGTTCCTATCATCTGATTTACAATTAATTGAGAATCACTGAATATAATTACTTGTCGTGCTTCCATAACTTTTGCTAAGTTTAAACCTGCTATCATGGCCTCATACTCAGCCTCATTATTGGAGGCTTTGAATTGGAATCGCAAAGCATATTCCATGTCAATCTCATCTGGGGTGTTCAAAACAATTCCTGCCCCGCAACCTGCTGTGCAAGATGAGCCATCTACATATAATCTCCATATGGGTAACCCGTCTTCAAATTCCTTATCTGACAGGGTTCCTCGGTGAAATATTTGTTTCTTCTTTTCATCCTCCCCTGACACTTTTCGCTCCTCGTCGACCATCTCTTCTTGCTCTTTTACCAACCGGAGCTGGTCTGAGCTCGAAGTTGATGATCTTTCTTCATCCATAAGCCCTTTTACCAACCGGAGTTGGTCTGGATTTATGTCTGTTGATCCTGTAACATCCACAGGTTGGTCAGCGAGCACCTTTTGCTCCTCGGGGGTATCAGGGTATGTAAACTCTGCTATAAAATCTGCTACAGCTTGCCCTTTTAATGACGATCTGGGTTCATACACAATATCATATTCACCGAGTTCTATTGCCCAGTACATAAGTTTTCCTGATTTTTATGGCTTGTGAAGGGCTTGTCTCAATGGCATGTCGGTATACACGACGATTGTATGGGCCTGGAAATATGGCCTCATTCTTCTACTTGCTTCAATTAATGCCAATGCCAATTTTTCTAGCTTTGGGTACCTGATTTCTGCACCTCGAAAAGCCTTACTTGTGTAATAGATGGGTTTCTGAACTCCATTCTCCAATCTAATCAATGCTGAGCTAACTGCATTCTCTGATACCGCCAGATACAAGTACAACTTCTCTCCTATTATTGGCCTGGACAACAATGGAGGTGCTCCCAAATAATTCTTCAAGTCTTGAAAGGCCTTTTCACATTCATCAGTCCATTCAAAAGTTTTTCGAAGTGTTTTGAAGAATGGGAGGCATTTATCAGTTGCTCGGGACACAAATATATTGAGCGCCGCAACTCGTCCTGTAAGACTCTGCACTTCTTTCTTCGTCGTTGGGGATCGCAGCCCTAAAAGAGCTTTGATCTTTTCTGGATTTGCCTCAATACCTCGTTGGTTGACGATGTATCCGAGGAACATTCCTTCTCGTACTCCAAAGGTGCACTTCATCAGGTTGAGCTTCATTTGGTATTTATCTAGTTGATCAAAGGTTTGACCTAAGTCAACTAGATGATCAGCAGCTTTCTTGCTCTTTGTTAACATATCGTCAACATAGACTTCCATGTTGCAACTGATTTGTTCGGCAAAAACTTTGTTCATCAGCCGCTGATATGTTGCACCTGCATTTTTCAAACCAAAAGGCATGACATTATAACAACAAGTTCCCCTTGGGGTAATAAAATAAGTACTTTCCCTGTCTTCAGGTTTCATTTTGATCTGGTTGTAGCCAGAATATGCATCCATGAAGCTGAGCAGCTCATGTCCCGAAGTAGCATCCACTAGCTGGTCTATTCTGGGCAATGGAAAATGATCTTTCGGGCATGCTTTGTTGAGATCAGTGAAATCAGCACACATTCTCCATTTATTATTCTTCTTCTTGACCATCACCACATTTGCTAACCAGTCTGGATATTTCACATCTTCAATGAATTGGGCTTTCTGGAGCTTCTCGACCTCCTCTTGTATGGCCTGATTCTTCTCGGGACTAAACACTCTTCTTCTCTGCTTCACAGGCTTGATCTCCTTATTCACATTGAGTTCTGTAAGCACACAAATTTCCAATTGAGTCCATATATAGTTTTGGCTCAATTCCGGACAAAAACATTTTTTCATAGGATAGTATTTATTTGTAATATTCTCAAGCCTATGAATTATGTATTGAAGACGTAGCGGCAAAGAATTTAAAGCTTCATCAAACTGCCGGTTTGCGTGCCTCGTTTCTACGTCATCAACTAAAGTTCCATGCTCCCAAGGTATGAATGTAATTATATGTATATAGGAGCTTGGCACAATTTGTATTGGGTGTTAGGTGAAATAAAAAAACTGCATTTTATTTTCAGAAAGAATCAATTAAGAACTTTAAAATAAGTATATATAAGTTTCTGGGCCAAAATCTAATTTTTCAATCTTTCTGTTTGTTCGTTTGAAATGTCGTTCGAACGAGTTTTTTCGTTCGAACCAGATTTCGTTCGAACGAGTTTTGTCGATTCGAACCAGGTTCGTTCGAACGAGTTTTGCCAACGACCCTAACTGGACAGTCGTTCGATATGTCGTTCGAACGAAGGTTCGTTCTAACGAGGTATCTAACGAACCTCTAACGAGCCCAGGCTGGTCACTCGTTAGAAGTCTCGTTCGAACGAGAATCACGTTCGTTCGAACGAACTTCCAGCGGGAACAGTTATTTGGGAGTTTTTTGCAGTTTTTCCCCACTCCTCCACTTAGTTTTCAACCAACATTTTTCATGCATTATTATGTGCGGGAAACACATTTTCCAAGACAACTTTTCCATTCCATATCCATCTCTTAGAGAGAGTTTGAGAGAAAAATTATTTTAGGAAAATGTTCAAGTTTTGAGTGTCAATTTTTAATGGAAAATTCATACACACTCTAGTTTACACCCAATAATTGTTTATTCCAAGTTTCTATATTTATATCAATTGCTTGGAGTTTTTGGCCCCGGTTTTCTCTACCGAATTCAAGAGACGTTTCGGGTTTGCTTCTACACCCCATCACAAAGAAGACTTGTGTTGAGATTCTACCCAAAAGGAGAAAGGCTCCATGCTTGGGTGACGGTGACCATATAAAGTCCCATCGATGAATTCCGAGACCACAGTGGAGCTCCGTTGGTTATCCGCTAATTGGAGGTTGATACAAGAAGGAGCATCACGGCTTGAGAGGGTTCGATTTTAGGAAGTAAGTCTTTTGTCTTGTATTTTGTAATACCATTTTTAGTGGATTTGAGGCTAGGGCCGTCCCGAGGTTTTTTCCCATTAGTGGGTTTTTCCTCGTACATCGCGGTGTAGTGTGACAATGTTTATTTTATCTTGCACAAAATTTAGAACGCATGCTTAGGATAATTTCAAGATAAAATTGGGTTTAATTCTCACACTCATTTAATTTGGGACTCAAATTAAATATTGGGTAAAATTGGTTTATTCAAGTCACTTGCATTAATTTGGTTTCGCCTAACTTTGGATATAATTGTTAATCATGACTTAGGCAAATTTCTAGGACTTGAATTATGCTTTAATTCGTTTTTGAAGATATTAAAACTCGGCCTTGTTGTTTTGTTGAACCATCATCTTATTATACGCTTCCGCATCGCATTTATGTAAAAGGAAATTACTATTTTAATTGTGAGATCATTATAATTCGGGGTCTTTCAAATTGGTATGAGAGCCAAAAACGATAAATTATTTCGTTAAGATTCTTTAATTTTTGGCTAAAATGGATTTTTCCCCATTTTCAAAATTTCCTATTTTTGATGGTTCTAACTACGCGTATTGGAAAGCGCGAATGAAATCGGCACTTAAATCTATCGATGAACGTGTTTGGATGTCTTTTGTTAACGGTTGGACCCCACCAACACATTTAATTGAAAATGAACATGTTCCCAAACCCGTTGATAGATGGACTGAAAATGAGTTTAAGCTAGCAAACTTTAATTCCCGAGGTTTAAATGCATTATTTAGCGCTGTCGCACCGGATGAATTCCGACGTATTATGACGTGTGAAACCGCTAAAGAAGCTTGGGATATTTTACAATTAACTCATGAAGGAACTAGTGTCGTTAAAGCTTCAAAACTCCAAAACCTCACCACTCAATTTGAAACTATCAAAATGGATGAAAAAGAAACTTTTGATAAATTTTATGCTAGACTTTCTGATATTGTTAATTCATCCTTTAACTTGGGAGAGAAAATACCTGACGACCGTGTTGTAAAGAAAATTTTAAGGTCCCTACCCGATAGATTTATTCCTAAAGTGACCATTTTAAATTCTTTACCCACTTTAGCCTCTACGAAATTAGAAGAACTTGTAGGTGATTTACAAACCTATGAAATGGATATGTTTCCCTCTAAAACTGAAAAGAAAATTGAAAAGGGTGTTGCTTTAAAAGTCCTTAAAGAGGTCAAATAAGTAGTAGATAGCGATAGTGATAGTGACTCGGAAGACATGGCTTTGTTTGCTCGTAAATTTAGAAAATTTCTTAAATTTAACAAAGATAAAGTTAAAAATGATTTTAAGAAATTTGAATCTTCTAAACATGATAAAAATGAGAAGATTTCTAAAGCCGATAAGATCCCTAAACCTAGTAATGAAAATGTTGATAGGGACGAGTCTAACAAATGTTTTGGTTGTGAATGTTATGGCCATAGGGCTTTTGAGTGCCCCACTAAACTAAGGAAAGAGGGTAAACGGCCCATTTCATATAATGCGACCCTTAGTGATAGTGATAAGGAAGAGAAGCCCGAATCCCCCACTAAGAAAAATTTTGTGGCTTTTATGGCTAGACATGTGAGTGATGATGAGAACTCATCGAATAATGAAATTATAGCACATGTCACTTCCAAGGTCATTGTACATGATTCTCTTATTTTTTATGATAGTGAGAGTGAAAAAGAAAGAGAGAGTGAAAATGAAGAAGAGGTTGATGAGAGTGAACTTCAAAATGCTTTTCATGAATTATATAAAAAATCTATTAAATTGAAAAGAGCAAATTTGAAGTTAGAAGTGAGTTTAAGAGAGAGTGTCAAGGTCATTGATGAAAGTGCCTTAATAGAAGACCTTAGGACACATGAGAGGACTCTTCAAGAGAAGCTTAACTATGTAGAAGGCGAGAGAGATAGCCTTAGGGGTTTAATGGAATCCTTGAAAAAGGAGCTTCTTGCTTTTGAAGAGCGAAATGTTTTACTAGAATCTAAAATTTTAGAATTGGAAAATAAATTAAAAGATTCTAGTATTGTCAAATTTGATTTGGAGTGCCGTTCGGAAAAATTAGATAAAATGTTAGGAACGGTCCAAATTAAAAATGACACTTGTGGTTTAGGCTTCAATTCTTGTAATGATTTTAACCCTAAAGTCAAAACCAATGTTTTAGGAGAATCTTCTAGGAATGCATTTAATGATCACTCCTTAGATAAATCTTTTAGACATATTCTTACGTGTAGACATTGTGGTCGACAAGGTCATCTTAGGAAATTTTGTTTAGATCTTAAACGAATTCCTAGAAAATCCCATAGTAAAGTAACCACGATAGCTAATGTTTCTACACCCCAAGATAGTAATTCTTCATTAATTTGGGTGAGGAAATCCGACTTGGTTGCCTTACAAAATAGGGATTTTGATTCTCATTTACTTTCACATCCTTCCTCCCTTGCTAAATCTAAAGGATAAATGTGTTAGTGTTTGCATACTTTAGCGTTTGTACTTCATGCTATATTCATATGCTAAATGTATGCTTGTTTAGTCATTTTCTAGTCATTGCCTTATTTCATATCACATGCTAGAAACTATGACTTGTTTATCTTTTTGTATTATATTTTGTGTTTGAATTTACTGCATAATATAAAAAGATTTTTTTTTGTTTATCATTTGTGTTTTATTTATTTCATTTAAGCTTAATGAAAAATACAAATGATTTTTGTTTGTCCTTTTGAGTAAATATTTATTTTTGTTTAACAAATGTTAAAAACTCAAAAAGATTTTATTTTGTGTGTATTTTTGTTTGACACACTTTATGTGGCATATATTTGTGTTTGAATCCTATCGTTTACGCTCCCATGTGGCTAGAACTTTTGGTTTAGATTTTCAATCCTTAAAATGTTCTTTACCATGTTTTATATGGAGTAGTTGGATTTTGTATTGTTTAAATGGATTCTATTTCTATATGCCTCTATTCACACATGCACAAGCTCTTTTGAAATCTTAATGTCGCATGTTATATTTGAGCTTTTTGAGGTGTTCTCCTATCAATCTAGTCATCTACATATCTATGACCTAGGAGGACTAGTGCATGTCAAAATTCGTTGCATGTGCGATTTGTGTGAAAAATGAAAACATGATAAATTAATATATGCACGGGGAAGGGCTCCGAAAGGATGAATCAAATCCTTTGCGATAGTAAGCCACCGTTGATTGGATCTAAAAGAAATACGTGATCCAAAGGCCTAAAAACAGAATATTTGGCATAAACAGAAAGCAATTGCCATGGCCTATGTTTGTATGATATATTCATTCAAAAACAAAAGAATATATATGCTCATTGAGGGAGAATTGGATGGTATATCAACGGTTTGCACAATGTCCGTTTATCCTAGTTGTCTTTAATGTCATGACTCTATTTGGTTTGTAGAATCATCATCATGCTAGGCTTGTATGCATTGTGTATGTTTGTTCATTGAGTTCAATCTTTATATTGTCACATGAGGTTATATTTAACTGTGATGAAGTTTTCAATCAAATGAGAACTCCGTGAACGTTTCTTAAGTGTTTGGGTCTAAATTTAATTGTTGCTAGTTCACGCCCCTACACTTCCGTTTCCATATGACACATTTTTGCCATACGAGTGTGCAAACTTATTGTATTTTGTGTCATGTGTGTGTTCATATCTATATATATATGCAAGTGCTTCATTGATATATTTCTAGTATATATATATATATATGATATTTGTTTGTCTTTGCCTTGCTTTTATTGCCCATATCTCGTATCACCTTAAGCTTTCACATGCTGTTTGTTAGTTCTTTATCCTTTGCCTATTCCCGAACAAAAAGGGGGAGAATGATGATAGGGGGAGAAATGGTATCTAATCCTATTATTATCGTATCTTCGTTTGGGGGAGATTTATCTTAGGGGGAGACGTCTTTCTAAGTATGTCATATGTTTAAAGGGAGAATTAATTTAAGGGGAGTAATTAATTAATTGCATTTAATATTTTGATATTCCCTATGCATTTGATGAGTTTGCTTAAGTGTGCAGGAATTATTCTAAAGCGGCATCTTTCTATGGCAAAGCGTTTGATCCTTGGGTTGAGTCAAGATTGGGCGGGTTATATTTTGAGTCTAGTAGAGCTTGACGGCCCTTTAGGATTTTTGTTTGGTTTTTGTCCCGGAATAGCCAAAGGGGGAGATTTGTAAGGACACAAATTTCCAATTGAGTCCATATATAGTTTTGGCTCAATTCCGGACAAAAACATTTTTTCATAGGATAGTATTTATTTGTAATATTCTCAAGCCTATGAATTATGTATTGAAGACGTAGCGGCAAAGAATTTAAAGCTTCATCAAAGTGCCGGTTTGCGTGCCTCGTTTCTACGTCATCGACTAAAGTTCCATGCTCCCAAGGTATGAATGTAATTATATGTATATAGGAGCTTGGAACAATTTGTATTGGGTGTTAGGTGAAATAAAAAACTGCATTTTATTTTCAGAAAGAATCAATTAAGAACTTTAAAATAAGTATATATAAGTTTCTGGACCAAAATCGAATTTTTCAATCTTTCTGTTTGTTCGTTTGAAATGTCGTTCGAACGAGTTTTTTCGTTCGAACCAGATTTCGTTCGAACGAGTTTTGTCGATTCGAACCAGGTTCGTTCGAACGAGTTTTGCCAACGACCCTAACTGGACAGTCGTTCGATATGTCGTTCGAACGAAGGTTCGTTCTAACGAGGTATCTAACGAACCTCTAACGAGCCCAGGCTGGTCACTCATTAGAAGTCTCATTCGAATGAGAATCACGTTCGTTCGAACGAACTTCCAGCGGGAACAGTTATTTGGCAGTTTTTTGCAGTTTTTCCCCACTCCTCCACTTGGTTTTCAACCAACATTTTTCATGCATTATTATGTGCGGGAAACACATTTTCCAAGACAACTTTTCCATTCCATATCCATCTATTAGAGAGAGTTTGAGAGCAAAATTATTTTAGGAAAATGTTCAAGTTTTGAGTGTCAATTTTTAATGGAAAATTCATACACACTCTAGTTTACACCCAATAATTGTTTATTCCAAGTTTCTATATTTATATCAATTGCTTGGAGTTTTTGGCACCGGTTTTCTCTACCGAATTCAAGAGACGTTTCGGGTTTGCTTCTACACCCCATCACAAAGAAGACTTGTGTTGAGATTCTACCCAAAAGGAGAAAGGCTCCATGCTTGGGTGACGGTGACCATATAAATTCCCATCGGTGAATTCCGAGACCACGGTGGAGCTCCGTTGGTTATCCGCTAATTGGAGGTTGATACAAGAAGGAGCATCACGGCTTGAGAGGGTTCGATTTTAAGAAGTAAGTCTTTTGTCTTGTATTTTGTAATACCGTTTTTAGTGGATTTGAGGCTAGGGCCGTCCCGAGGTTTTTTCCCGTTAGTGGGTTTTTCCTCGTACATCGCGGTGTAGTGTGACAATGTTTATTTTATCTTGCACAAAATTTAGAACGCATGCTTAGGATAATTTCAAGATAAAATTGGGTTTAATTCTCACACTCATTTAATTTGGGACTTAAATTAAATATTGGGTAAAATTGGTTTATTCAAGTCACTTGCATTAATTTGGTTTCGCCTAACTTTGGATATAATTGTTAATCATGACTTAGGCAAATTTCTAGGACTTGAATTATGCTTTAATTCGTTTTTGAAGATATTAAAACTCGGCCTTGTTGTTTTGTTGAACCATCATCTTATTATACGCTTCCGCATCGCATTTATGTAAAAGGAAATTACTATTTTAATTGTGAGATCATTATAATTCGGGGTCTTTCAAATTGGTATGAGAGCCAAAAACGATAAATTATTTCGTTAAGATTCTTTAATTTTTGGCTAAAATGGATTTTTCCCCATTTTCAAAATTTCCTATTTTTGATGGTTCTAACTACGCGTATTGGAAAGCGCGAATGAAATCGGCACTTAAATCTATCGATGAACGTGTTTGGATGTCTTTTGTTAACGGTTGGACCCCACCAACACATTTAATTGAAAATGAACATGTTCCCAAACCCGTTGATAGATGGACTGAAAATGAGTTTAAGCTAGCAAACTTTAATTCCCGAGGTTTAAATGCATTATTTAGCGCTGTCGCACCGGATGAATTCAGACGTATTATGACGTGTGAAACCGCTAAAGAAGCTTGGGATATTTTACAATTAACTCATGAAGGAACTAGTGTCGTTAAAGCTTCAAAACTCCAAAACCTCACCACTCAATTTGAAACTATCAAAATGGATGAAAAAGAAACTTTTGATAAATTTTATGCTAGACTTTATGATATTGTTAATTCATCCTTTAACTTGGGAGAGAAAATACCTGACGACCGTGTTGTAAAGAAAATTTTAAGGTCCCTACCCGATAGATTTATTCCTAAAGTGACCATTTTAAATTCTTTACCCACTTTAGCCTCTACGAAATTAGAAGAACTTGTAGGTGATTTACAAACCTATGAAATGGATATGTTTCCCTCTAAAACTGAAAAGAAAATTGAAAAGGGTGTTGCTTTAAAAGCCCGTAAAGAGGTCAAATAAGTAGTAGATAGCGATAGTGATAGTGACTCGGAAGACATGGCTTTGTTTGCTCGTAAATTTAGAAAATTTCTTAAATTTAACAAAGATAAAGTTAAAAATGATTTTAAGAAATTTGAATCTTCTAAACATGATAAAAATGAGAAGATTTCTAAAGCCGATAAGATCCCTAAACCTAGTAATGAAAATGTTGATAGGGACGAGTCTAATAAATGTTTTGGTTGTGAATGTTATGGCCATAGGGCTTTTGAGTGCCCCACTAAACTAAGGAAAGAGGGTAAACGAACCATTTCATATAATGCGACCCTTAGTGATAGTGATAAGGAAGAGAAGCCCGAATCCCCCACTAAGAAAAATTTTGTGGCTTTTATGGCTAGACATGTGAGTGATGATGAGAACTCATCGAATAATGAAATTATAGCACATGTCACTTCCAAGGTCATTGTACATGATTCTCTTATTTTTTATGATAGTGAGAGTGAAAAAGAAAGAGAGAGTGAAAATGAAGAAGAGGTTGATGAGAGTGAACTTCAAAATGCTTTTCATGAATTATATAAAAAATCTATTAAATTGAAAAGAGCAAATTTGAAGTTAGAAGCGAGTTTAAGAGAGAGTGTCAAGGTCATTGATGAAAGTGCCTTAATAGAAGACCTTAGGACACATGAGAGGACTCTTCAAGAGAAGCTTAACTATGTAGAAGGCGAGAGAGATAGCCTTAGGGGTTTAATGGAATCCTTGAAAAAGGAGCTTCTTGCTTTTGAAGAGCGAAATGTTTTACTAGAATCTAAAATTTTAGAATTGGAAAATAAATTAAAAGATTCTAGTATTGTCAAATTTGATTTGGAGTGCCGTTCGGAAAAACTAGATAAAATGTTAGGAACGGTCCAAATTAAAAATGACACTTGTGGTTTAGGCTTCAATTCTTGTAATGATTTTAACCCTAAAGTCAAAACCAATGTTTTAGGAGAATCTTCTAGGAATGCATTTAATGATCACTCCTTAGATAAATCTTTTAGACATATTCTTACGTGTACACAATGTGGTCGACAAGGTCATCTTAGGAAATTTTGTTTAGATCTTAAACGAATTCCTAGAAAATCCCATAGTAAAGTAACCACGATAGCTAATGTTTCTACACCCCAAGATAGTAATTCTTCATTAATTTGGGTTAGGAAATCCGACTTGGTTGCCTTACAAAATAGGGATTTTGATTCTCATTTACTTTCACATCCCTCCTCCCTTGCTAAATCTAAAGGATAAATGTGTTAGTGTTTGCATACTTTAGCGTTTGTACTTCATGCTATATTCATATGCTAAATGTATGCTTGTTTAGTCATTTTCTAGTCATTGCCTTATTTCATATCACATGCTAGAAACTATGACTTGTTTATCTTTTTGTATTATATTTTGTGTTTGAATTTACTGCATAATATAAAAAGATTTTTTTTTGTTTATCATTTGTGTTTTATTTATTTCATTTAAGCTTAATGAAAAATACAAATGATTTTTGTTTGTCCTTTTGAGTAAATATTTATTTTTGTTTAACAAATGTTAAAAACTCAAAAAGATTTTATTTTGTGTGTATTTTTGTTTGACACACTTTATGTGGCATATATTTGTGTTTGAATCCTATCGTTTACGCTCCCATGTGGCTAGAACTTTTGGTTTAGATTTTCAATCCTTAAAATGTTCTTTACCATGTTTTATATGGAGTAGTTGGATTTTGTATTGTTTAAATGGATTCTATTTCTATATGCCTCTATTCACACATGCACAAGCTCTTTTGAAATCTTAATGTCACATGTTATATTTGAGCTTTTTGAGGTGTTCTCCTGTCAATCTAGTCATCTACATATCTATGACCTAGGAGGACTAGTGCATGTCAAAATTCGTTGCATGTGCGATTTGTGTGAAAAATGAAAACATGATAAATTAATATATGCACGGGGAAGGGCTCCGAAAGGATGAATCAAATCCTTTGCGATAGTAAGCCACCGTTGATTGGATCTAAATGAAATACGTGATCCAAAGGCCTAAAAACAGAATATTTGGCATAAACAGAAAGCAATTACCACGGCCTATGTTTGTATGATATATTCATTCAAAAACAAAAGAATATATATGCTCATTGAGGGAGAATTGGATGGTATATCAACGGTTTGCACAATGTCCGTTTATCCTAGTTGTCTTTAATGTCATGACTCTATTTGGTTTGTAGAATCATCATCATGCTAGGCTTCTATGCCTTGTGTATGTTTGTTTATTGAGTTCAATCTTTATATTGTCACATGAGGTTATATTTAACTGTGATGAAGTTTGCAATCAAATGAGAACTCCGTGAACGTTTCTTAAGTGTTTGGGTCTAAATTTAATTGTTGCTAGTTCACGCCCCTACACTTCCGTTTCCATATGACACATTTTTGCCATACGAGTGTGCAAACTTATTGTATTTTGTGTCATGTGTGTGTTCATATCTATATATATATGCAAGTGCTTCATTGATATATTTCTAGTATATATATATATATGATATTTGTTTGTCTTTGCCTTGCTTTTATTGCCCATATCTCGTATCACCTTAAGCTTTCACATGCTGTTTGTTGTTCTTTATCCTTTGCCTATTCCCGAACAAAAAGGGGGAGAATGATGATAGGGGGAGAAATGGTATCTAATCCTATTATTATCGTATCTTCATTTGGGGGAGATTTATCTTAGGGGGAGACGTCTTTCTAAGTAGGTCATATGTTTAAAGGGAGAATTAATTTAAGGGGAGTAATTAATTAATTGCATTTAATATTTTGATATTCCCTATGCATTTGATGAGTTTGCTTAAGTGTGCAGGAATTATTCTAAAGCGGCATCTTTCTATGGCAAAGCGTTTGATCCTTGGGTTGAGTCAAGATTGGGCGGGTTATGTTTTGAGTCTAGTAGAGCTTGACGGCCCTTTAGGATTTTTGTTTGGTTTTTGTCCCGGAATAGCCAAAGGGGGAGATTTGTAAGGACACAAATTTCCAATTGAGTCCATATATAGTTTTGGCTCAATTCCGAACAAAAACATTTTTTCATAGGATAGTATTTATTTGTAATGTTCTCAAGCCTATGAATTATGTATTGAAGACGTAGCGGCAAAGAATTTAAAGCTTCATCAAAGTGCCGGTTTGCGTGCCTCGTTTCTACGTCATCAACTAACGTTCCATGCTCCCAAGGTATGAATGTAATTATATGTATATAGGAGCTTGGAACAATTTGTATTGGGTGTTAGGTGAAATAAAAAACTGCATTTTATTTTCAGAAAGAATCAATTAAGAACTTTAAAATAAGTATATATAAGTTTCTGGGCCAAAATCGAATTTTTCAATCTTTCTGTTTGTTCGTTTGAAATGTCGTTCGAACGAGTTTTTTCGTTCGAACGAGTTTTGTCGATTCGAACCAGGTTCGTTCGAACGAGTTTTGCCAACGACCCTAACTGGACAGTCGTTCGATATGTCGTTCGATATGTCGTTCGAACGAAGGTTCGTTCTAACGAGGTATCTAACGAACCTCTAACGAGCCCAGGCTGGTCACTCGTTAGAAGTCTCGTTCGAACGAACTTCCAGCGGGAACAGTTATTTGGCAGTTTTTTGCAGTTTTTCCCCACTCCTCCACTTGGTTTTCAACCAACATTTTTCATGCATTATTATGTGCGGGAAACACATTTTCCAAGACAACTTTTCCATTCCATATCCATCTCTTAGAGAGAGTTTGAGAGCAAAATTATTTTAGGAAAATGTTCAAGTTTTGAGTGTCAATTTTTAATGGAAAATTCATACACACTCTAGTTTACACCCAATAATTGTTTATTCCAAGTTTCTATATTTATATCAATTTCTTGGAGTTTTTGGCACCGGTTTTCTCTACCGAATTCAAGAGACGTTTCGGGTTTGCTTCTACACCCCATCACAAAGAAGACTTGTGTTGAGATTCTACCCAAAAGGAGAAAGGCTCCATGCTTGGGTGACGGTGACCATATAAATTCCCATCGGTGAATTCCGAGACCACGGTGGAGCTCCGTTGGTTATCCGCTAATTGGAGGTTGATACAAGAAGGAGCATCACGGCTTGAGAGGGTTCGAGTTTAGGAAGTAAGTCTTTTGTCTTGTATTTTGTAATACCGTTTTTAGTGGATTTGAGGCTAGGGCCGTCCCGAGGTTTTTTCCCGTTAGTGGGTTTTTCCTCGTACATCGCGGTGTAGTGTGACAATGTTTATTTTATCTTGCACAAAATTTAGAACGCATGCTTAGGATAATTTCAAGATAAAATTGGGTTTAATTCTCACACTCATTTAATTTGGGACTTAAATTAAATATTGGGTAAAATTGGTTTATTCAAGTCACTTGCATTAATTTGGTTTCGCCTAACTTTGGATATAATTGTTAATCATGACTTAGGAAAATTTCTAGGACTTGAATTATGCTTTAATTCGTTTTTGAAGATATTAAAACTCGGCCTTGTTGTTTTGTTGAACCATCATCTTATTATACGCTTCCGCATCGCATTTATGTAAAAGGAAATTACTATTTTAATTGTGAGATCATTATAATTCGGGGTCTTTCAAGTTCATGACATAAGAAGTTTGGATCTATTCCTGGCATGTCTTCGTGACTCCATGCAAAAGTATTCTTCCTGTTTCTCAAGAAAGTTATCAACTCTTATTTTATTGAAGCATCCAACGATGAACCTATCTGGGTTACTCGTTCAGGGTGCTCCTCATCCAGAATAACATTTTCTGTAGATTCTACCACCTGTCCTTTTACAAGTTGGGATTCATCCCTGGGATCAAGAGTTTCAATTTCTGTACCTTTCTCCACCTGGTAGGTAGTAGTCTTTTTCCTTGATTCCTCAAGCTCCTCTTGCTCGGCAGATGAATAATAGCATTCCCGAGCTATTTTTTGATCACCTTTCACAACTCCTACTCCGAAGTTTGTTGGGAATTTTAAGCATTGATGCACTGTAGATGGAACTGCTTCGAACTTCTTCAAACCAACTCTTCCCATGATGATGTTGTAGGCTGACTGCACATTCTTATCCATCACAAAGAAGCGTATTCTTTCTGTTCGACAAGCAGGCCAAGTTCCAATGAATATGTCCAACTTGATCGTCCCAAGTGGAAAAACTTTCTCGCCAGCAAACCCCAGAAGGGGTCTGTGATAAGGTTCCAATTGAGATAATTTCAAATTCAAGCTATCAAAGCATGAATAGTACATGATGTCTGCCGAACTACCATTGTCCACCAACACCCTTGAAATCACCACATCTTTCATCCTCATTTTGATCCCCAAAGGATCGTCGTGAGGGTAAAGAACACCTGCCAAATCGTTTTTTGAAAAACCAATAACTAGCTTCTCTTTATTTACCTTCCTCGGACGATCATCCTCGGCAAGATTTATTCGTTGAATATATGAGCAGGCTTGAACCTCTCCGAGATAAGCCTTTCTTTCTACAATAAGGTCTCCTCCTCCAGCATCTCCTCCTGTAATAACATTACAATCAAATGACCCAAAACGTATGGAAACTACCTCTCGTTCAGGCTGCCTTGGCTTCTTTGGAAGATCGGGGTCTTCATCTGGATCATCTTCATTATCTCTTTTCTTTTTCTCCTCCGTCCGACGAGGAGATCTGGAACCATCTCTAGTTCTATCATCATTCTTCCTTTCACCTCTGCGATCTACATACTTTGACAACTTTCCTCTTCGGATGAGCGTTTCAATCTCGTTCTGAAGGGCTATGCAATTTTTGGTCGTATGGCCATGATCTTTATGGAACTCGCAATATTTGGCCCTATTCCTCAGGTCAGGATTGGTCCTCAGTTTATCTGGCCACTTGATTTCTTCGTTATTCTTGATTTCTTCCAAAACATGATTAATACCCATTTTCAATGGAGTATAATTATCGTATTTCTTCAGGACTTCCCATGACGTCCTATTATTCTTGGAGTGCTTGTCACCACCATTACCCTTTTGCTCTTTCTTCTTAGATTTGTCAACCTCCACCTTGGTTTCTTTATCCATATTCTTCTTCGCAGCCATAGCCTCCTCGGCATTCATGATTTTGGCCGCTTTTGCCATCAACTCCGACATAGTTTTAGGTGGATCTTTGGCCAAAGTGTAGTATAACTTGTTAGGCAACAATCCACTCATCAAAGCAGTGATCGTTGTCTTTTCTTCGTAATCTATGACTTCCAACTTCTCGTTATTGAAACGAGTTATGTAATCTCTAGTACTCTCACCTGATTTTTGTCTAACACTTAACAAGTGCGCTACTCGCTTTACCGGCTTTGCTCCAAAATATAAATTGCCAATGAACAACTCGGCTAACTGAATAAAAGTCGAAATCTTACCCCGAGGAAGATTGTTGTACCATATCTGTGCAGATCCGGTAAGAGTTCCCGAGAATGCTCTATACCTCATCTCGTCGGGGACGGCATATATGTCGGCAGCAGCTTGGTATTGTTCTATATGAAGAACAGGATCTGTCTTTCCATCATACTTAGGGGTCACTACAGGTGCTTTGAATTTCGATGGTGTAGGAAAATTCACAATGTCCTGCACAAAAGGTGTCCCTTGAATAAAAGTTCTATGTAAGGGATTCCTTTCTTTAGCCATTTCTCCAAGTCTATCCTCCAACCGCTGAATGGAACCTTTCCATGCTTCATTTCCTTCCTCGGGCCGCTTAGTCCGAGCAATTGATTGTTCTGACGTAGCTTCCTGAGATCTATCTCGACGAGTAGCTGGTCGTGATTGTGTTGATCCTTCTCTCAAACCTGATGGTGGTCGAAAGCTTCTCGATGGGGCTCTAGGTGGACTCATATTTCTCCTTGGTCCTAACCGACTGAAAGGAGACACCCTGCTTAATCTTTCCAGGGCGCTGGTTCTCTCCGGAGAGAGAGTGATATGTTGATCTGTATCCGTAGCCCGTATCGATGAAGTTCGCCCAGGTTGATAAGAAAAATCATTAGATTCTTCATTACGATATGACCCAGTACGCCTGGATCGCAATTGCCCACGATCACTCCTTTGCCTTGAATGGGTAGGTGCACCGCCGTGAAGAGTTTGAATGAGTTGCCTCATTGTTTCTTGCATGGCGGTTTGTCCTTCAGCCAGATTCGTCATAATTCCAGCCAGATCTGGAGGTGCAGATGGATTTGGAGGATTTCCAACATTTCCAGCATTTCGATTACTGGATTCTGGATTATCTTCCATTGATGATAAATGATTTTTGGTGAAAAACGATAGCAACAGTCGTTTCCCACAGACGGCGCCAATCTGTTGATGTAAAAAACTAGATTACTCTAATAATTTAATCACAGATAAATAAATGAGACAGAATATTTTAAAGTGGTTCAGCCTTATGTGAATGGCCTACATCCACTGTTATGTTATTGCTGAGTGTTTGGGAATTCTCGATTATAAGTTCTCTCAAGAAATTTCCGTCCCTTTGAATGAGGATGATACAAGGTATTTATAGCCCATAGGCTGTACATGAAAGGGCTGGTACATTAAATGATATACATATGAAAGGGTAATACATTTAATGCAGCGTGTGCGTCAAGATGATAATCATTCAATGAATATTTGAACTGTTGATTATCTGAAAATTAATGATACGACCGAGATGCAGTTCGGACCGCCTTAGTTGCTCGTTGCTCTGGAGTTCCTCGGAGCGCTGGAATATCTCGGAGTGCTAAAGTTCCTCGGTGTATCCTCGTTGCTCGGAGAGAACATGAGTTGGTCGGGGAAATGAACTTCCTCGTTGCTATTGTGCCACGTAGATTGACACGTGTTTTCGTATTATTCGTCCATATCAGCATATTAATTTTGGTATCAACAACGGAGCTGCAGCATATGTGGATGCTAGCAGGAGTTTGGATTAGATGCATCGTTCATTCATTCCTAGAGTAGGAATCATTTCTCAGTTCAGTTCTATTTAGGGCTTGTCGCCTAGACTTCTCAGTACAGTTTTCAGATGTAATCCTTCGGGTGTTTGATGTTTGTATTGGATTATTTTACTTTGGTGGCCGATAGTTTATTCGGCAAGTTATTTAAATTAATTATTCAGTTGATTTATTGAGTTGTGTGAATGGTTTATATTTAATTCCGCATGTACTATTTTGTTAAATTAAAAAGTTAAAACTTGGCACCAGTTTTTGGAATACTAGGTGGTTAGTATGTTTTAAAAAGTTTTCGACAGTGATGCTAAGGATGATCCAACTGGTATTCCTGTTTTAATTTGGTATAGGACTGATCACCCGGTATTTTATTAAACGGGGTGTCACACTTGCTTCGGTAAAGAAAATCGTTTTCAAAAGAAAGATAAAAAAACGAAAGGCTGTAATATTATATATATTAGTTTGATGTATCATCCAAAGGTTTAACTCGTTTGATTGATTTAAAGATGAAATTTTTTCTTGTTTAGCTTAATCTTTACTTGAAGATGAATGGTTTGAAGGTTTGAATGTGTAGAGAGATGAAGGGAAAGTGTGTAAATAATTTTTTAAACTGTAAATATGTGGTGGCCCTTTGGTGGTATTTTGAAGTAACTATTCAAATTAAGTGATTTTTTAGAGTGAAAAAATATTGGGGCTTTAACGGTCTAGTCCTTGGACTAGCAATTTTGGACAAAAAAACCAGGCCCAACAAATTTTAAACGATTAGGTCCAACATATAAATACCCCGAAATTAAAACAAACACGCACTATTCAGAAAACGAAGCGCCAAAAACATTGTATTCTCTCTTGTATCAAATGTACCGTCTCTTCGATCAAAACCCCAAGACGATTCTATTTCTCAATCAAATTTTGATCAACAACAACATATACATACTCCTGATCGAAGATCTAGAAACTCTGTTCGATCAAAACCCTAACTCTCTTCAATCAAAACCCTAACTCTCTTCAATCAAAACCCTAGCTCTCTTCTTTCAAACATTCTAATTCAAATTCTTCCAAACAGCACTAACAAGTATGTATACATTCTCTTATCACCTTTTTGTCCTTGTGTATTTTGTGTTCTCATATGTATAAATTTGTAGACATATGGACTGATGAAATCACATTCTTCTTATTCATGCGTATTATTCATCATATATTTAGAATGTATTCATCATATGGACTGATGAAATCAAACATTGTATTCATCATATGGATTGGAATATGTACATGTACAAGCCCTGTGTTGCGTGTACTTTTATGTTTTATACGTGTACTCTATAGAATATCTACATGTACAAGCCCTGTGTTGCGTGTACTATGTGTATTTTGTGTGTACTTTTATAAAGTACACGCAAAATACAGAAAGTACACGCACATTGAAATTGTATTTCTCAATTCATTATGCGTGTACTTTTATGTTTTATACGTGTACTCTATAGAATATCTACATGTACAAGCCCTGTGTTGCGTGTACTATGTGTATTTTGCGTGTACTTTTATAAAGTACACGCAAAATACACATAGTACACGCACATTGAAATTGTATTTCTCAATTCATTATGCGTGTACTTTTATGTTTTATATACGTGTACTCTATAGAATATTAATTTCAAATCCATATTTCATCAATCCTATGTTATTTTGGTCCGCGCCAGCGGCATTTGATTTATTTTCAATGTGTTTTTAAGAAGTATTATTATTTTGTTATTAGTTAAGAGTGTTTTTTGTACAATAGCCAGCTGCATTTGAATCCAATGTCCATGTACACGAACATTGAAATTCAATTTGTTCAATCCAATGTCCATGTACTAATGTGTATTATGAGTGTACTATTTTGTATTGTTGTGTTATTGTTTAGGAATCGTACGATCAAGCATGTTCAACTACAAAACTGCTGCTTGCACGTTCGAAGATCTTAACAATACAAAACCTTTCACATTGACAGTGAATAGTACTAATGAGGACGAAATTCGTTTTCTTCTTCGCATTAACGATAGAGCTAAAAGGTTACTTGGTTTCTACTACTACTATGAAGACATTTACTGCACTTTTGATGTGGAACAGCTTCAAGTAACTGAATCGAAAGCGAAGGATTTAGCTAAACGAATTGAGCAGTATTGCTTAAGGGGTTTTGATAATGTTGGAGCTTTTAGCATTCAACTATTGTATCACTTCTTTACTGAATATGTTAGGAGTAGAGAATCTTGGTTTTTCACTTGTCGAACAACCAAGGTTAGGTATTACCATGAAACTGACGATATATATTATCGCCTTTAGCATGTATTTTGATGAGACTTGTATAAATTGTTTGTGAGAATACTGCATGTACTTTTGTTAAATACGTTTGTATTTTATTGTTTTAGTCTATTTTTTATTCTAATTCGCATGTATTTTATTTTTTGTACATATAATTATAGGTTAGTAATTTAAATTTTGTTTATAGATCAATATAATGGGGATGAAGATGAAGGCAAGAAGAGGAAAGAAACAAAAAAAGAGCAGTTCTGATGATAGTTCTTCATCCAGTTCCAGTTCCAGTTCTAAGGTGTCATTGAAAGCTAAACGTCCTCCAAAGAAGAATGACCAATATCGGTCAAATATTGTTAGCTTTCTCCATGATTTGCATCAGATTAAAGATAAAATAAACAATAGCCATATTGAACTTCTTAAGAAGACTCCATTTTGGGAGCTTTTCAATGCCTACTACAGTGAGAAAGTAGTAGAAGTGGACCACAAGAAGACGGATAAAAATATTTTATCAATTATCGAGCTGTACAATACGGAAACCAAAAGTTTCCGTATGAAGAGTAGTATTCCAATAATGCCAATAGATATAAGTGAAATATTTGGCATACCCCTGGTTGAGGGTTTAATATCAATAGAACTGAAAAAGCGACCGAATACTGCTCAAAAATCTGGATTACAAGCACGATACTTCTCAAAAAGAATAGGAAAGTCAGAAATTTTGAATGGTCTGAAGAAATCAGTTGAATTGGAGACAGATGAAGGAATTGCTGATTTTGTTAAAATTGTGTGTCTCCACTTCTTGAACACGTTATTTTTCTCCAACTCAAACTTCACCCTTGTAGAATTTTGGTTGAAATACATTGAAAATATTGAGGAAATGAATAAATATGATTGGGCATCTGCTGTGCATGAGTTTCTGATACATTCACTTGACAAATCAGCAAGTTCAAAACCTAGCACAGTTACTGGCTGTGTCATTTTCCTACTGGTGAGCAAAAAAACATTTTGATATTTCAAAATTTACACAGCAATACTCACGTGTAGTTTCAAAATACACGTGAATTTTTCACGTTTATTTTGAAAATACACGTGAATTTTTCACGTGTATTTTGAAAATACACGTGAAAATAAACGTGTACTTTTCAAATACACCTGAAAATAAACGTGTATTAGAAATACACGTGAAAAATTCACGTGTATTTTAAACTGTATTAGAAATAAACGTGTATTTTAACGTGTATTATCAAAATACACGTGAATTTTTCACGTGTATTTTGATAATACACGTTTATTTTCACGTGTATTTTGAAAGTACACTTGATATTCCTGATATTTCAAAATTTACATACCAATACTTACCTGTACTTTGAAAATATTACGTGTATTTTCAAAATACATGTGATATTTTCTCTTCTTCTTTCAAAATACAATTGATATTTAATGTGTATTTTGAAAATACAAGTCTTATATCACGTTTATTTTGAAAATACACGCTAAATATCAATTGTATTTTGAAAATACACGTCTTATATCATGTGAAAGGACACTTGTATTTTACAAAGTACACGTGTACTATGTTTTGTAAATATAACCAGTGTACTCTCAAAATACTCTTGTTATATCTTCTGTCAAGTACACGTATTAAATTCATTTGTTTTTTCTGTATGATCTCAGTATTGGGCATGTGAGAAATTTGAAATCATTTCTCCTGTTGAAGAATATAAAGAAAATACTCCAAAATTCCTGAAGTGGAAGTTGTCGTCTTTGAAACAATGGTTTGTGAAGAATGACATCGCAACGGCAACTTTGAAGCAGGCTACAAGTAAACCAGCTTCTAAGGACTGTCCTGTACAAAAGGAATCTCAGTTTGAAGGGCCAAGTTACTCTTTGAACATATCTACAGAAAGTCCTATACATGCTGCTTCATCATCAAACAATGTTGCTGAAGATATTGATGACAATGAGTTTTCACATGGTTGGAATATTCCCCTTAAAAACATTGTGAGTCCAAAGAAAAAGAAGGGAAAAGATCAACCAAAGGTTAATTTGGAGGAACAAATTGTTGTTTTGAAAAGGGAGTTGTTGGAAAAAAATAACCAACTATCTAAAGCAGCTGTAGACATTAATGTTGCACTTGATAAGGTGACCTCTTTGGAGGTGGAGAGTGCCATTTTGAATGTACAGTTGCAGGTAAATCATGATTCACTTATTGAAGCCCATGAGGAAGTGAAGAACTTAAAGGTGGAGAATTCCAACCTTTTGAAGGAAAAAGAGTTATTAAATAAGTTGGAGGTAGAAAATGCCCAACTAGTTGAGTTAAATAATTCTTTAAAAGAAAAGCTTGATCAAGTCACTTTGAGTGACTCAGATAGAATTAAAGAATTGGATGAATCAACACGAATTTTGGAACAAAATAATGGATATTTGTCTCTGACTAATGAAGATCAAAAAAGAAAGTATGATGATACATTGCAACACTGGAAAGATGCTGACTTAGAAAAGATGACTTTGAGGCAGAATCTTGAGGAGTCAGAGTCGAAAAGAACTCAACAGGTACATTTGAATGCAGAGTACACGCAGTTTTCCTCTAATGTACACGCAGTTTTCCTAAAGTACACGCAGTTTTCTCAAAGTACACGCAGTTTTCTCAAAGTACACGCAGTATTCTCAAAGTACACGCAGTTTTATTTCATAATATTTTAATGCAGTTTTATTTGATATTAGATATAATGAAGACTACATGCATTAACTTATTAAAAATAATGCATTGTTTAAAATGTAACATTTTTTTGTATTACAGGAAAACAATAATAAAATCCTTAATGACGAAATTTCGGAGTTGAAGAAAATGCTTGAAGAATCAGAATTGAAAAAAGCTGACCAGGTATCTATAAAATACAATAGATATTTATTACACGCTACACTTTCTTAATTTTATTATAAATTTTAGCTATATTATAAATTTTATAAAGTACACGTATTTTATAATACACGCGTGTACTTTATAAAATACACGCACTTTTATATAATACACGCGTGTATTATATAAAATACACGTAAGTGAAAATCAATCATTTTTTAAAAAAATGCTAACAATCCAACATTCCTTGTTAAATATATCAGGAAAACATTAATAAACAACTCCTTGACGAAATTTCGAGTTTAAAGATTGAATTAGCCTCAAAGAAAGTTGAGGGCAGCCCCAAAATATCCAAAAGCAAAGGACCTCTTACTAGAGGTCAGACGAAAAGAAAAGCTGACGGCGAAACAGAAAAGCTACCAATAAAGAAACTAAAAGAGTCAAAGCTTAGAAAAGGCCCTACAACAATAGCTGAAAAAATGAAGGAAACTCGCGTCAAGCTTGAAGCAATCGAAGCATATAAATATCTCGATGAAGCTTCGAAGAAAAAGATTGAAGAGTTTATTAAAATTGCTGAGCCAGGGTAAAGTTTATTGTTTTATGATTTATCACTTCGCTAATTTATATTTTTTTTGGTGCAAAAGAATAAGGTTAATATTATTATACTATTGTTTTATTGATTATATAAAATGCAGGGAGTTTATTTTCCAAGGGATGGTTTCGTATGTCCCATGGGAAGATTTACTTGAAGTCCTCAAAAATCAAGAAATTTCAAGCCAAGTATGTAGTCCAAATATTAGACATCCATTAAATTTCAACATTATTATTTCCTCACCATTTTATATTGTGTGAAACAAATAATACTTGCCTTTTGCGAAGTATTGAGATTAAAATTGTCAGAGGAAGGGCTCTCCTACTCACACACTTTTTCTGATTATTGTTGGGTAAGTACAAATAAAATGAAAGTTTTGATAAACAATATTTCAGTTTTTCTTATTAACACTTGTCTATAATTTTTATTCAGATAGAAGCTTGTAAAACAGACGGAGTCAATAAGAAGGGGGAATTATACAAGGATTTATTTGAATACTTAGGAAGTTGTAATAATTTATTCATTGTACTTAGACATAGTATAGGACATTTCACATTATTTGTGATATACACTAAAGAAAATAAAGTGGTCCACATGGATCCCCTCCGACCGAATGACATGGAAAAGAACACAACATTCTTTGATGATGCAAAAAAATTGGTTAGTGCCTAAACTTAATTAGTAATGTTGCTCGTGCTTATATTATACACTTGTACACGTGCATTATATAATGCGTGTACTTTGTATTAGTTGTACATAATTAAATAGATTATCAAAGTACACGCATATTTTAAAATACACGTGTAATGAACCAAAACAAGTTACGTGTACTTTAATATTATGCGTGTACTTTTAATTCATTAGGCAAAGTACACGCATCATATATAATAAAATACACGTGATATTTTAAAATAAAATATGCGTGTACTTTAATAGTATGCGTGTATTTTTAACACATTGGGCAAAGTACACCCATCATATTTTAAAATACACGTGATATGAAAAAATAAAATATGCGTGTACTTTTATATTATGGGTGTACTTTTCACTCTTTCATCTTCATATACTCTTTTATTTGTATACACTAAATATTTGTCTTCTTAACAGTTTTCTGTCTTCCAAAAATCACTGTCCGAATTGAAGACTGAAGCAGAAACAATGAAAAACAATGATTACAAAATTCAGAGGAAATTTGAGGAAGGCACCCCAAATGAGTTTACAATGGATGATGATCCATTGACAGAGCAAGAAAGGAGGACTGTAGATTTCTTGTTGCAAAGTGATCTCAAATTTGAACTAATAAGAGATCACGAATGCCCTAAACAATATAATGGGTAAGAAAAACTTCATTTCTAAAAATTACTAATTTGTATCCTTTCAAAAAATTTCATCACATCATTCTAATTTTTATATTTGTTTTATTGTAATTTCAGGGTTGACTGTGGGGTGTTCTGCATGTACTATATTGAGCAAATAAGCAGAAACAAAGAAATGCAACAATTCTTTCAAGACCCTGACATGCTTAAAGAAAGAGCATATGTACTCAGGGAAATTCTTCTGTCAAAATATTTCTTCCCCCGAAATAGGAAAAAACATCTATAAATTGTGATTCAAATTCAAAACATATATTTGTAATTTTGTTTTGTGTTATATTGGTTATTGTTTACAATATTTATTACACCAAAATGGTTTTTTCCAACTCAAACTTCACCCTTGGAGAATTTTGGTTGAAATACATTGAAAATATTGAGGAAATGAATAAATATGATTGGGCATCTGCTGTGCATGAGTTTCTGATACATTCACTTGACAAATCAGCAACTTCAAAACCTAGCACAGTTACAGGATGTGTCATTTTGATATTTCAAAATTTACATAGCAATACTCACGTGTACTTTCAAAATACACGTTTATTTTCACGTGTTATTTTGAAAATACACGTGAAAATAAACGTGTATTTTCAAAATACACTTTAAAATAAACGTGTATTATAAAAATACACGTGAAAAATATCACGTGTATTTTGAAAGTACACGTTTATTTTAACGTGTATTTTCAAAATACACATGTATTTTGAAAGTACACTTGATATTCCTGATATTTCAAAATTTACCTACCAATACTTACCTGTACTTTGAAAATAATACGTGTATTTTCAAAATACATGTGATATTTTGATATGTAAATACATGTGTATTTACATACCAAAATGGTTTTTTCCCGCTGGCGCGGACCACAATCCACGTAAGGTTTATACAAACAATGCATCTGATTGTTATGAAACAATGTAAAATTAGTTTTCAGGAAAAATACAAGTCAAAGTACACGCATTTTCACTAAAGTACACGCAGTGGTTAATATAATGATTATTTATTATATTAATTGAAAATTACTTTGAAGAATTCATCAAGGACACAATAACCAAAATCAATTTATTAAGCTCAACTACTCGCTTCCCAACTACTTCTGGTCAAGAAATAAATAACTTTCACTTTTTCCTATAAAAGAGTAATATTTGTTCCTTTCTTAACCATTACAGCTAGGGTAAAGATTACATAATGTCTATTCCAGCAGAAAACTTGCGAGAAACTCTTGAGAGAGATGAAAGAAACAAAAAAAAAAAATAAGGCAAATTGAGGAAAATATTTCCTCATATGAAACTGCCTTTGAGCAGTTTCAAACATATGTGAGGGAAGGCTATTCTGGACTTCCACCCAATCCCTTAGATTTATTTGATGTGGATGAGGACCCTCCTCAAACACATGAAGAACTCATTTATTTCTATACAAAGGAAGTTCCCCTGAAAATCGCAAAGCTGAAGGAGAAAAAGGCTCTCCATGAAGGCCTTGTAGCTGTCATAGAAGAAGAAATTCGACACTGGTCGAATTTCATTGACTCTCTCCCTGACACCCTGGATGCCTTTGACAAACATCCCTTCTAGAAGCCCTGTTTAGTTTTTTCAGTTTTCTTTATTTGAAAAATTGTACTTTATTTTTTTGTTTTTAATCAAAATTTTATTTCTTTCATGAATGTGTTCTGAGTTATTTCATAATCCAATATAGTAAAGTACACGTGAACCCTTATAAACATGATCACGTGTTTTGTTAAAAATTTTAACATTTATAACATTTCATCAAAAAAAATTATATAAATGCGTGTACTCTATATATTACACGTGTACAATACAAAGTACACGTGTAATATATAAAGTACACGCCTATTGAAATAAATATAAATGCGTGTACTCTATATATTACACGTGTACTTTATAAAGTACATTCATAGTCTATAAAGTACAAGCAGATTGAAATCTCTATATACTCTAAAATGCAAAACAGGGCATTTATTATGCTTTGCAATTAGCCTTTGATTTCCAACGAACTCAGTTACGATTTTCAAGTATTTGACTTCCTCAAAAGTGACAACTCTTCATTTCCAACGTACTTCTCTCTCCCTATTTTCATCCCTCTTTGTAATGAAAAATAAAGTGGAATGGTTCCACGTCTCACTACCCTATGGCCATTGATATAATCACAATAAACATTAAGAAGAATTTTATTACAATTAAAATTGATTTTGGTCCAATTTACAACAATACAATTAACATGAAAAATAATATGGTTTTTAACATTGATATTTAAAAAAATATCATTTCGAAAAACCATTACAACAATATAATGCACTATGTAGTACATATGTTTCTAATGCTCGATGATTAAATAACTACAAGTTGTATTTTTAATTAAAACCTCGCTCTTCAATGCAAATGTAAATAAGAAGGATATTTTTGTTACAAATTTTTTAGATATATTTTTTCTTATGTTTCTTACATTGCGCCTCTCTCGAGCATCGCGCGGGCTTACAACTAGTACTTGTATAATAATGACGCTGGCGCGGACCATAATACCCATAGGAGTTTAAGAATATGAGTGACCCAAATATCTTTTATAAAGTACAAGCAGATTGTAATGTCAAAAACATGCATGTACAATTATATTTAAATGCGTGTACTTTAATTATCAATGCGTGTACTTCATAAAGTACACGCACATTTCATCAAGTACACGCACATTATATTTATATTATGCGTGTATCTCATGCATGTACAATAAGTAAAGTACACGCATGCTTTTATAAAGTACACGCATATTGAACTGACCATCCACAACTGCTAAATGCGTGTACTTTAGTCTAAAACATGCATGTACAATTATATTTAAATGCGTGTACTTTAATTATCAATGCGTGTACTTCATAAAGTACACGCACATTTCATCAAGTACACGCACATTTCATCAAGTACACGCACATTATATTTATATTATGCGTGTATCTCATGCATGTACAATAAGTAAAGTACACGCATGCTTTTATAAAGTACACGCATGCTTTTATAAAGTACACGCATATTGAACTGACCATCCACAACTGCTAAATGCGTGTACTTTAGTCTAAAACATGCATGTACAATTATATTTAAATGCGTGTACTTTAATTATCAATGCGTGTACTTCATAAAGTACACGCACATTTCATCAAGTACATGCACATTATATTTATATTATGCGTGTATCTCATGCATGTACAATAAGTAAAGTACACGCATGCTTTTATAAAGTACACGCATATTGAACTGACCATCCACAACTGCTAAATGGGACCAATTATGAATAAAAAAGTCAAATGGGATTAGGACAAAGAAAACATTCACAAATGGGACTATTGCTAAAATACCTATAATTTCTTTGGACATCAAAATGCGCGTGTACTTTACATAACATGCGTATACAAAGGCAAAGTACACGTGAACACAAGGAATAATGATCATGTATGTTTTATGAAAAATTGAGTACAGCAACACACAAAAAAAACTGATATATGAGACTTAAAAATAAATTACATTCATTTATGTGAAACAAATGGTTTATTAATTAATTTATTCAATCAAATGGTTAAAATGAATGAATTCAACAATTTTAAAAATAGTCAAATGGGTTCCTTACAAGTAGACCTGTAATGACCCGTTTTACTACACCTCGAGCAAGTAACTTCCCTTACTGTGATCTCACCAGAAGACTTTATTCTCTTATTTCTTGGCCTGCCTGTCGGTCTCTTAGTCATTGGTGGAAGGATAGATGGATTTTCAGGAATAGGAATATTTAAGGAAATCAAATCAGGAAGAGGAACTATAGGTATCGAGTATGATTTTCTGTAGAAAGATACCTTATAGTACTCCTCAATATAATCATAAATACTGGTCCCTTTCCTCCGCACAACACAAACAGCATGAGAACATGGAAAACATCTAATCTGCCAACTCTTACAAGAACAAGTCCTTTCTCCTAAGTCAACTTTTGCTCGCACTTCTGAATGAACTTCAAATACATTTTGACTTGAGCGACTAATAGTCCAATGTCGGCTTTTATTCCAATTTTCATTCAGTAACTTTTGAAAAAAAGGACATAGCTCATTTGCCCAAGTGTCAGACTCAACAAGTTTGTTTGCATTGAAATTCATAATCTTCACTCTCAATTTATCAAGCATATTCATTACTGGTAAATGCCTTTCCTCCAATATCCATGAATTGAATGACTCCGCAACACTAGATGCCATGTCACCATACCGTTTACCAGGGAAATATGCACAGGACCAATTCTCGGGAGGCAAACTATCAATGAAATCGGCAATAGCAGCTCCTCCTTCCTTCTTCAATGCTTCAATATTCTTGTGAAATACATCAACTGAGACAGCATATGCACAAGACAAAAAATCTTTAACAATTTTCTTTCGAAATCCAGCACAAGTCCCACGAATTTTCTTTTTTATATTCCCTTGTAAATGATGTATACAGTAGGAATGTGCAGACAACGGGAAGGCCCTCGAAACAGCTTCAAGTAATCCATTGTTTCGATCTGATATAAATGTTATGTTTCGATATTGCTCAACTACTGCACTATGCAAATTGACTAGAAACCACATCCAGTTATCTTCGGTTTCGGAATCAACAACAGCATATGCAACAGGAAAAAGTCCTGAAATTTAAAAAATATATTAAAATTAAAATAAATAACATATCCATGTACAATACTTTGTATATTGATGCTGCTGGCGCAGACCCTAAAACACATGGGAAATATATTGTGTTTAATCTAAATTGTTTGTAAATAACAAGACAAAGCATAAAAATGTACCGTACACATGATAAAATGCACGTTTACTCATCAATCTTTTGCTTGGCTTTATTATTAACAAGACTAACATCAACATACACGCATAAAAATGTAAAGTACAGGTGAACTAAACAAAAACATTCAAAGGTACTTTACATTTTTAACATTTACTTTGCTTTATTATTTCTAAATAACAACACCTATCATCAAAGTACACGCATAAAAATGAAAAGTACACGTGAAATAAAGAAAAACATTCACGTGTACTTGACATGTAAAATGCGTGTACTTTAGTTTGTATTCAACATAACATCATCATCAAAGTACAGGCATAAAAATGAAAAGTACACGTGAAATTAAGAAAAACATTCACGTGTAGTTGACATGTAAAATGCGTGTACTTTACTTATTACTACACATAAAGTCATCATTATCAAAGTACACGCATAAAAATGAAAAGTACACGTGACATTAACAAAAACATTCACGTGTACTTTACATGCACTATGCGTGTACTTTACTTAGTATTACACAAAATAAGACATATCATTACAGTACACGTAGAAAAATGAAAAGTACACGTGAACTAAAACAAAGACCTTCAAAGGTATTTTATATTTTTATGGTTGTATTTTGATGTTATGGAATGGAACAAACAAAATTTCAATGCAATACACAAAATAAAATATTTAAAATTCATTTACCATTGTTCCCATTCCTTGCAGTAGCTGATAGTATTGTTCCACGGTAACGGCTCTTCAAAAAGGCACCATCAAGAAATAAAACAGGTTTGCAGTATTGAAATCCATAAATACTTCCTCTAAACATTACAAATATTCTCTTGAATTTTTTACTCTCATGTTCCACGTCAAGGATGCAATGCGACCCAGGATTATACTGCAATAGAAGGTCACGATAATTATTCATTAATGCATAAGAAACCTTTTCATCACCATGTATATCAACAGCAGCCATCTCTTTCGCACGCCATGCATGTTGATAAGCTATATCAAGACCATAATTCTTCTTCATATCTCTAACTACATCAATTGGTCTCAATAGCGGGTTATCTCTAAGATCATCAGCTACCAATGTTGAAACCAACTTGGAGGCTATCATTTTGGCTGACGGACTACGAAAGACACCTCTACATGTATGCTCATTATTCATTGAACGTATGTAAAAATATCCATTTATTGTAGATAATGAAGCATGAATTCTCCATATGCAATTCTCAGTAGTCTTTTTAGAGCATTCAGCCGTCACTCGAGTTTTATCATTCTTCAAATACACATACTTGAACCCAACCTCAACGGCATACTTTCGCAATTTATCCCGAAATTCCACTACACCTCCTTCAAAACACTGATGCTCATGACTTATATAAGTCTTCCAATCATTCGAAAGATAGACTTTCGACTTACTTGACTCCACACCTCCAAGATAAAAGTCATTTTCAATGCAACTATTAAAATCATTTTTAGTGCCTGATGATAAAGACTCTAACCTCTGTGTATTTGTATCACCACTGTCAACCCTCTCAGACCTTGTATTACTGCAGTCAACCCCTTCAAAAATTCGATTAGAGCAGTCAACCCGTTCATCTCTTGTATTACATGGAAATGGTAATGAATCAATGACATATATCCAAATGAAATTAGCTTTCACGATCAATTGGGACCGCAACATACAACAAACATCGTTGTCACAAACCAACATGAACCGACATTCATCACCAAATGAATACCTCAATGAAAAACTCCCACTTCTCAAATTAGTAAACCTAATACACAACTCATTGCATATGAAATCTAATGAGCTATCTTCAAATATTTCAATACAAGCCATATTATCCAAATAACAACACCTTGCTATTACACTACTTACCATAATGTCCTGCAGTAAAACAGAGACGAAAAACATTTACTTCAAGGTCAACAATTCTAAAAATGTGTGCAATAATTTAATGCATGAAATATAAAAATATTTATTTATAATTAATATAAACTTACAGGCACTTTTTAAAAACCTATACAGGAAGCAATAAAACAAAACATATTATCAAATATCAATCACGTGTACTTTATAAACATTGCGTGTACTTTGAGAAAACTGATATCGAACTGGTTGTTTCCGCTGGCGCGGACCTATATCAATAAGTGATTCAATACCAAATGAAAATCAAGGACTCTTAAAATTAGAATGAAACATCAATAATATTCATTCAGCACATTCAACTAAGAATTACAAATGTTGATGTAAAAAACTAGATCACTCTAATTCTTCAATCACAGATAAATAAATAAGACAAAGATTTTTAAAGTGGTTCGGCTAGGAATAAAGCCTACGTCCACTGTTATGTTATTGCCGAGTGTTTGTGGAATTCTTGATTACAAGTTCTCTCAAGAAATTCCGGTCCCCTTGAATGGGATTGATACAAGGTATTTATAGCCTCAAGGCTGTACATGAAAGGTCCAATACATTAAATGATATACATATGAATAGGTAATACATTTAATGCAGCGTGTGCGTCAAGAATCTAATGAATAGTTGAACAGTTGTCCGTCTGAAGATGAGGTGTAGAGCATTCTCGGGAACTCTTACCGGATCTGCACAGATATGGTACAATAATCTTCCTCGGGGTAAGATTTCAACTTTTGTTCAGTTAGCCGAGCTGTTTATTGGTAATTTTTGTTTTGGAGCAAAACCAGTAAAGCGAGTAGCGCACTTACTAAGTGTTAGACAAAAATCAGGAGAAAGTACTAGAGATTACATAACTCGTTTCAATAACGAGAAGTTGGAAGTCATAGATTATGAAGAAAAGACAGCAATCACTGCTTTGATGAGTGGTTTGCTGCCTAACAAGCTATACTATACTCTGGCCAAAGATCCGCCTAAAAATATGTCGGAATTGATGGCAAAGGCGGCCAAAATCATGAATGCCGAGGAGGCTATGACTGCGAAGAAAAATATGGATAAAGAAGTTAAAGTGGAGGTCGACAACTCTAAGAAGAAAGATCAGAAAGGTAATGGTGGTGACAAATATTCCAGGAATAACAGGATAAAGTTGGAAGCCCTAAAGAAGTATGATAATTATACTCCATTGAAAATGGGTATTAATCATGTTTTAGAAGAAATCAGGAATAACGAGGAAATCAAATGGCCAGAGAAACTGAAGACAGATCCAGACATGAGGAATAAGACCAAATATTGCGAGTTTCACAAAGATCATGGCCATATGACCAAAAATTGTATAGCCCTTCAGAACGAGATTGAAACACTCATTCGAAGAGGAAAATTATCAAAGTATGTAGATCGCAAAAGTGAAAGGAGGAATGATGATAGAACTAGAGAGAGATCTAGATCTCCTCGTCGTGCAGAGGAGAAAAAGAGGAGGGCCCATGAAGAGGATCCAGATGATGACCCCGATCTTCCCAAGAAGCCAAGGAAACCTGAACGAGAGGTATTTTCCATACGTTTTGGATCATTTCATTGTAACGTTATTACAGGGGGAGATGCAGGAGGAGGAGACCTTACCGCAGAAAGAAAAGCTTATCTCGGAGAGGCTCAAGCTTGCTCATATATTCAGCGAATAAACCTGGCCGAGGATGATCGTCCGAGGAAGGTAAACAAAGAGAAGCTAGTAATTGGTTTTTCAAAAAACGACCTGGCAGGTGTTCTTTACCCTCATGATGATCCTTTGGTGATCAAAATGAGAATGAAGGACGTGATCATTTCAAGGGTGTTAGTAGACAATGGTAGTTCGGCAGATATCATGTATTATTCATGCTTTGATAGCTTGAATTTGAAATTATCCCAATTAGAACCTTATCACAGACCCCTTCTGGGTTTTGCTGGCGAGAAAGTTTTTCCACTTGGGACGATCAAGTTGGATATACTCATTGGAACTTGGCCTGCTTGTCGAACAGAAAGAATACGCTTCTTTGTGATGGATAAGAATGTGCAGTCAGCCTACAACATCATCATGGGAAGAGTTGGATTGAAGAAGTTCGAAGCCGTTCCTTCTACAGTACATCAATGTTTGAAATTCCCAACAAATTTTGGAGTTGGAGTGGTGAAAGGTGATCAAAAAGTAGCTCGGGAATGCCATTATTCGTCGGCCGAACAAGAAGAACTAGAAGGATCGATGAAAAAGACTACTACTTACCAGGTGGAGGAAGGTACAGAAATTGAAACTCTTGATCCCAGGGATGAATCTCAACTTGTAAAAGGACAGGTGATGGAATCTACAGAAAATGTTATTTTGGACGACGAACATCCTGAACGAATAACCCAGATAGGTTCATCGTTGGATATGTCAATAAAAGAGGAGTTGATAACTTTCTTGAAGAATAGGAAAAATACTTTTGCTTGGAGTCATGAAGACATGCCAGGAATAGATCCAAACTTCTTATGTCATGAACTCAATGTGAATAAGGAGATTAAACCTGTAAAGCAGAGAAGAAGGGTGTTTAGTCCCGAGAAGAATCAAGCCATACAAGAGGAAGTCGAGAAACTCCAGAAAGCTCAATTCATTGAAGATGTAAAATATCCAGATTGGTTGGCAAATGTGGTAATGGTAAAGAAGAAAAACAACAAATGGAGAATGTGTGTTGATTTTACTGATCTCAACAAGGCATGTCCAAAAGATCATTTTCCATTGCCCAGAATTGATCAACTAGTGGATGCTACCTCGGGACACGAGCTACTCAGCTTCATGGATGCTTATTCTGGCTACAACCAGATCAAAATGAAACCTGAAGACAGGGAAAGTACTTCTTTTATTACCCCTAGGGGAACTTATTGTTATAATGTTATGCCTTTTGGTTTAAAAAATGCAGGTGCAACATATCAGCGGTTGATGAACAAGGTTTTTACCGAACAAATCAGCCGCAACATGGAGGTCTATGTCGATGACATGCTCACTAAAAGCAAGAAAGCTGCTGATCATTTGATTGACTTGAGTCAAACTTTTGATCAATTGGATAAATACCAAATGAAGCTTAACCCGACGAAGTGCACCTTTGGAGTACGAGAAGGAATGTTCCTCGGATACATCGTCAATCAGCGAGGTATTGAGGAAAATCCAGATAAGATCAAAGCTCTTCTAGGGCTGCGATCTCCGACGACGAAGAAAGAAGTGCAGAGTCTTACCGGACGAGTTGCAGCGCTCAACAGATTTGTATCTCGAGCAACTGATAAATGCATACCATTCTTCAAAACACTTCGAAAAACCTTTGAATGGAATGAGGAATGTGAAAAAGCTTTTCAAGACTTGAAGAAATATTTGGGAGCACCCCCACTGTTGTCAAGACCAATAACAGGAGAAAAGTTATATTTGTATTTGGCAGTATCAGAGAACGCAGTCAGTTCAGCGTTGATCAGATTGGAGAATGGAGTCCAGAAGCCAATTTATTACACAAGTAAGGCTTTCCGAGGTGCAGAAATCAGGTACCCAAGGCTAGAAAAATTGGCATTGGCACTAATTGAAGCAAGCAGAAGAATGAGGCCATATTTCCAAGCCCATACCATCATTGTTTATACTGATATGCCATTGAGACAAGCCCTCCATAAGCCAGAAAAATCAGGGAGACTGATGTACTGGGCAGTAGAACTTGGTGAATATGATATTGTGTATGAGCCCAGATCATCATTGAAGGGGCAGGCTGTAGCAGATTTTATAGCAGAGTTCACATACCCTGATACCCCCGAGGAGCAAAAGATGCCTGCTGATTTACCTGTGGACGATACAGGATCAACAGAAACATTTGCTGACCTACCTGTGGACGATACAGGATCAGCAGAAATAGGTCCAAACCAACCAAGGTTGGTATAAGGACTTGTGGATGTAGAGAAATCATTATATTCAAACTCAGACCAACCACGGTTGGTAAAAGAGTACGAGCAGATGACTGACGAGGAGCGAAAGATACCGGGGGATGATGGAAGAAAACAGCAGATATTTTATCGAGGAACTCTGACAGATAAGAAATTTGAAGACGAAATACCTACATGGAGATTATATGTAGATGGATCATCCTGCACAGCTGGTTGTGGAGCAGGAATTGTTTTGATCACTCCAGACGAGATTGACATGGAATATGCTTTGCGATTCCAATTCAAAGCCTCTAACAATGAAGCGGAGTATGAAGCCATGATAGCAGGTCTTAATCTAGCAAAGACTATGGAAGCACAACAAGTGATGGTATTCAGTGATTCTCAATTAATTGTGTATCAGATGATGGGAATGTATGCGGTTAAAGGAGATTTAATGATCAAATATCATGCAAAGGTGATGAAATTGTTGACAGAATTTGAGGCCATTCAATTGGTGAGAATACCGAGGATGGAGAATGTACAAGCAGACGCACTGGCCCGACTAGCATCAGCTACTCGTACCGAGATGCGAAGAACCATACCGATTGAAGTATTAGAAGGTCGGAGCATAGATGAAGATCTGACAACGAATGTGATTACCCTTGATTTAGGACCATCTTGGATGGATCCAATCAGGAAATATGTTGAAGAGGGCGAATTGCCGGAGGACAAACTCGCTGCCAAGAAACTGAAGTATAAAGCTGCTCGGTATGTATTAACTAATGGTATTTTGTATAGACGAGGAATTATGGCAGGTTTGCAGAGATGTGTACATCCCACCGAGGTGAAAGAATTGATTGAAGAAATCCATGAAGGATCTTGTGGAGCTCATGTAGCAGGTCGAACGCTTTTACAAAGAGTGATGACACAGGGATATTACTGGCCGACAATGAGGGCTGATTGTATAGCCTATGCCAAGAAATGTGACAAGTGCCAACGTTTTTCCTCCATCCGACGAACTCCACAAGCATTGCTAACACCAATAACTTCCCATTGGCCATTTGCCATGTGGGGAATTGATTTGGTTGGACCACTGCCGACCACCCGAGGAAGATTCAAGTATCTCGTAGTTGCAGTGGACTATTTTACTAAGTGGGTGGAAGCTGAGCCTCTTATCAATATGACGTACGAGAAGGTATACCAGTTTGTATGGAAGAATATCATTTGTCGATATGGTCTCCCTCATGCTTTCATCACAGATCATGGAACACAATTTGATAATGAAGAATTTGCTGCCTATTGTCATCAGTCGAACGTTTTGAAGTTTCATTCAGCACCAGGACATCCCCAAAGTAATGGACAGACTGAAGTGACGAACAGAACATTACTAAATGGGTTGAAAAAGAGGCTAAGTGAAGCTAAAGCAAATTGGATTAATGAGCTCCAATCAGTATTATGGGCCTACCGAACAACTCCCCGAGCAGCAACTGGAGAATCACCATATATGCTAGCATTTGGAAGTGAGGCTGTGATACCGGCCGAGTTGGGTCTCCCAACGCATAGAGTGCTGAATTTCAACTCTCCGATCAGTGACTTGATGAGAAGAATGGATTTGGACATGCTCGAAGAAGTAAGAGAAGAGGCAGCCATTAGGAATGCTGCTTATCAACAACGAACGGCTCTGTTCTACAACAAAAGGGTGAAGAAATGCGATTTGAAAGAGGGTGATTATGTGCTGAAGAAAGTCATTCAGAAACAGAATAAACTGGAAGCAAACTGGCATGGACCTTACCGAGTTACAGAGGTTGTTCGACCTGGAACCTACAGAATAGCAACTCTAGAAGGAGAAGAATTTCAGAATGCATGGAATGCTGAACACCTGCGAAAGTATTATCAGTAATGAAAAATGTAAAGTATTTCCTTCATTATGAATAAAACGAGGATGGTTCACCATTTTCTTTCTGTTGAAAGTTTTTCGGGGAATATTAGTGTCTCACACTACACTGCTTGACAAGAAGAAGACTGCTCTACGGAGTCATGGGAGTCATGCTCTACGGAGCCATGCTCTACGGAGTCAAGCTCTACGGAGCGCTCTACGGAGCAAAAGTGCTATAAGTAGCCAACCTCCTTTGGTTAGGAGGATAAGCTCTCCGGAGCGCTCTACGGAGCAAAAGTGCTATAAGTAGCCAACCTCCTTTGGTTAGGAGGATAAGCTCTACGGAGCGCTCTACGGAGCAAAAGTGCTATAAGTAGCCAACCTCCTTTGGTTAGGAGGACATGCTCCAAGGAGCCAAAAAGTTCGAAAGAACCCTACTACTCCTTTGATTAGGAGGTGTAGACCAGCATGATCAACTACGGTTGGTAAGACTTTATATACTCTCGCATTACAGCTTATGTTTGTCAGGAGGTAACATTATTACAAAAAGTTCCCCTAGAACAAAATATTCCAAACTGTACCAAGTATGGTTGGTCGGGGATAAAAACCCACTAACTGTAGTTGGTCGACGAGGATAAAAGTATTGACCTTAGTTGGTCGGACACATGTTTATATTTGAAAATTGAACCAAGTATGGTTGGTCGGGGATAGAAACCCATCAACTGTGGTTGGTCGACAAACATTATTTATCCACCTTGGTTGGTTGGAAACAATTTTGAACAATTTATGCTTATTATAAATTCTAATTTGGTTGATGAACCATATAATTTGCAAACAGAAAAATAGCTATTGGCAAAACAGAAAATGAAACTCTTTCATTAAAATAAAAATGTATTACATGTTACATGTATGTGCTAACTATTACATTAAAGATTCCTACTCTATTGGTTTCTTTCCTTTGTCCTTTGAGACAGGTTCCTCGCCAGCAGGAGGATCCTCTAGACAAAGAGGAGAATTAATAAAGTTCATGTCCTTCAGCATTCTGACATTCATTATTGTAGGAGTGTCCAACAGGTGCTCAGGACGAGATACTTCAACTTGAGAATGAAGGTTATAATCACCAAGATATTTAGAGATCAAACTCCGAGGAATGGAACGAGCAGGAATCCATGCCATATCCAATTTATAGGGAGGAACAGGCAAGTCTAGCAATCCAGGAGCATGATAATCCCATAAATAATGACCTTGTTCCAATTTTAATACACCCAGGGCGTTCATCCATCCCTGTTTATAACCTTCGTTGTTAGCATTTTCAAGGCGATCATCCAAATGGTAAAGAGCTTCATTATAGCCTGCATTCCAGAACTCCCGAGGCTGTTTATGGAATTGGAAAGTTAATCTATCTACTTGCTCGAGAAAGTTCTTGATAAGAGCATCTTTATTATTCAGATCAGACTTCATCGCAGCCAATTGATCTTCTAAAGATAAATTTTTCTTAGACAAATCAGACAGAGCACGATCCTTAACATTCAGTTGGAATGCTTGAGTTTCCAGAGTAGATTGGGTGCGAGATTCTTCAACACTACGGCTAAGAACTCTTGATCGGCTCCGAGAAGCAACTGGAGAACTTTGCTCCTCGACGATTCTTCCTCGTCCCCGAGAACTCCTTCCTCGTCCCCGAACAGTCACAGGAATAATAGACTTTTTCAAGTCATCCAACTCTTGCCTTAGTTTGGCGTTTTCAACCTCTAGAAACGAAAAACCTTCATCAGTAACTGGTACTAATGCAGTGGAAGAGGAGGCAACGGATTCATATTGAGCCAATCTTTTCTGCAGACTATTATTTTCTTGTTCCAGGATCTCGGCAATTTGTCGGCAGGCTTCAACTTCACCTTTTAGGGTCCTTTCCCTAATGTCATATGCAGCAATGATCTTTTTATGACCTGTATCAGAGGAAAGTTGTTGATATCTATTTTCATATTCCTCGTGTAATGAAGCCATCGATTCATTGTGCTGGCCTTGGAGATCCTCTAAGGAACAATGCAGCTCTTCAATCAAGTCATAATAAGCGACATTGTTAGCTACAGCTCGGTCGAGTAAATTTTTCAAGTACCGATAAGCCTCAGTCGCCTGTTCTGAAGCATCATGACCAAGAATGTCAGCAATTTCAGAAGAACTAAGGTCTGTATGACCAGCCCTATAGTATTGGTGACATTGCTGCATCAGCTCGGTATCATGAGAAGAGATTAGTTCCATTCTAGCAACAAACTAAAGACAAGAAAAAGACAACAATCAACAAAGAATCATCAATAACGGCGATGAGTAAAGAAGTATTTTATTAGATCATAAAAGGATTACAGTGTTCGATTACAAATGATAAAAGATAAGAATGATACCGAACAACTTCACACCTTTTCCTTGTCTCCCAAGACTTTCTCGGGAGGCTGGGACGAGGAGCTCGGTTGCTCGGTGATAACAACAGCTTGATCAGCAGAAATCTTCTCGGCAGGAGGAAGCATAGAAGAAATATCCTCAATGACAGAGGGTTGAGAAGCAGAAATTGGGACATCCACAGCCATGGAAGATTCATCTGATGCAGGTTCATCTTCTTCTTCTTCTACAATTGGTGGAGGAGGACCAGGGAGATGCCGTTGGAATAGCTCAGAATTGTCTTGGATTTTTAGCTCTTGTAGAGCAGCTACCCAACCGTCATGGAAGTATTTCAACTCCCCATATTTGACTTGAGATGTCATAGCTGCAATCCCTTTATCCCATCCTTTTTCCCAACCAGCACTGAAATGTTTCCTAACTGCAACTTTTCTTTTCAACTTCTCCGAGGAGAGTTTGACATCCAATTGTTCTTTCTGGATTTTGATGTCTCGCAGGATAGACAGTTCTTCTTCTGCCTTCTTCAGTTGGTCATCGCACTTTTGCTGATTGACCTCTAAGCTTTTCACCTTCTCCTCCAAATTCTTGGAGGTTTCAGCCATCTTCATCTTATCAGCCTCAGCTGCAGCCAATTTTTTCTCCCAGGCAGTTTTCTCCTCGACGTACTGCTGGCGAGATTCTTTCACAGATTGGGCTAAACCCAAGAGGGCATCGTCAACATCGGACGAGGAACTAGAAGCTTTAATAGCTTGATCTTTCTTCACGATGGTATTGAAACAATTCACCAGCTGAAAGATAAGAAAAACAATAGAGTCAACACAAATACAAGATTTCAGGAAAAAGAAAAGAAAGACCAAAGGTATGAGAAATTTACTGAAGAAAGATGGCGAGCAGCTAGGGATGTCAGTGTATCCCTAGGAATCTTTTCATCAACCCCGAGAACCTCGGGTATAACTGAGCTCGTTGAAGAGCTCGGAAGAATGATTTTTGAAATACTACTACCACCAGCGGGTAGAGAAGATGCAGTTCCAGCAAGATTAACCGAGGATGATTTCCTCAATCTCTTCAAAGGAGGGTCAGCAGCATCAACCAAGGAAGAGGTCTTGGTCGGAGAAATTGTAATTACATCAGCACTAGCATTTTTCTTGATCGGGGCCACTGGGGGCTTCTCGGCAACTTTGGAGGAACTAACATCTACTTTTTTAGTCCCCTCTGGGACATCAATTTTACCTTTCTTTGCTTCAACAGCAGAAGAAATTTCACCAAATAGAGCAGGAGGAGCTCTTTTCTTGCCCATTCTCTGAGATAGGGGAATATGAGAATCTGAAGATGAACTTTCTGGTGTTGAGGCTGGTTCAACAGGGCGAGCAGTATAAGAGGTTGTGTAGCTCTTATACTGCAGCAAATATGATGCAGATCTAATATGTTCGTCTGCAATCGTCTTATGCAAATTCCAGATAAGTTTTAAATGCTTGATATTCACTTCCGACTCTTTTGGAGTTTTTCTTTTACTATCAACTGCAAATAAATACATAAATCTCAGTCATACATTTTGTCAAACATGATGAAAACGCAATTTCATAAGTAAAATAAAAATGAAAAATAAACCTATCCCATTGCCGTATGGGGGGCATCTGGGACCGTTGTATACTTCATTCCCAGATAAAGGCGCGTGTTGCCAATTTTTTATGACCAACCCATGCTCAAAATAATCTCTATTTGAATCAGGGAGGTTAACTACAAGGGCTCTATTTAAAAACCTAGTTTTTAAATAATAAATATTATCTAAAGTGGCCCATTTATAGCAGTACATGATTTCTGGGATCCCTATACGAGTCCCATGAGTTAGATTTAACTTGTGCACCCCGTTAATTATTCTCCATGAATTGGGGGCTATTTTTGCAGGAACAAGATCAAAATATTGACAAAACTCAAGACATAATGGGTTTGGGGGAAAAGAAAAACCACATTCAGCAATGAAAAGACTGGGGAACCAATGTCCCTCAGCCAATCGAAAGTAATCTAAAGGCTCAGAAAGAACCTCTAGAGTTACCCAAGAAGGAATGGAAAAGTCAGAACGAAATTTCTCAGCAGATTCAACAATATAAACCATATTGAATAAAAGAGATGCAGAATAAAGGAAGAAGATCTTACAGAAAGAAAGGAGATATGTTGACAACGAACAGAAACAATGATGAACACACAAGAGAGAGGAAGAGAATAGAAAACTTGAATGCAGAAAAATGGAAAGTGTAGACGACGGTATGGTTACCAAAGGAGTTTAAATACTTTGCATTGGGAAACGGCGAAAGAAATGATTACTAAAAAGAAACTACTGAACTTCCGGCGGCTAAAAAGACAAAAGTTGCACGAAGATCGAAGCGCTTATAAAAAGGCGGAAACTGCGAAATGAGAAGGAAATTTGAATACAATGCTCCTAAAACCCAGGAAGGTCATTTAATATTACCATATACCGAGAAAGAATGTCCCATACTCCTCAAAGTTCGAAATATGAAACATTGGGGGCTTCTGTTGATACCAAAATTAATATGCTGATGTGGACGAATAGTATGAAGACACGTGTCGATCTACGTGGCACAATAACAGCGAGGAAGATCATTTACTGAACAACCATGGTTGGTACCGAGCAACGAGAATACACCGAGGAACTATATCATCCCGAGATACTCTAAGCACTCCGAGGAACTCTTGATCAACGAGCAACTAAGGCGGTCCGAACTGCACCTCGGTCGTGTCATCAATTATCAGACGGACAACTGTTCAACTATTCATTAGATTCTTGACGCACACGCTGCATTAAATGTATTACCCATTCATATGTATATCATTTAATGTATTGGACCTTTCATGTACAGCCTTGAGGCTATAAATACCTTGTATCAATCCCATTCAAGGGGACCGGAATTTCTTGAGAGAACTTGTAATCAAGAATTCCACAAACACTCGGCAATAACATAACAGTGGACGTAGGCTTTATTCCTAGCCGAACCACTTTAAAAATCTATAAATACCTTGTATCAATCCCATTCAAGGGGACCGGAATTTCTTGAGAGAACTTGTAATCAAGAATTCCACAAACACTCGGCAATAACATAACAGTGGACGTAGGCTTTATTCCTAGCCGAACCACTTTAAAAATCTTTGTCTTATTTATTTATCTGTGATTGAAGAATTAGAGTGATCTAGTTTTTTACATCAACTTATTCATTAGATTCTTGACGCACACGCTGCATTAAATGTATTACCCATTCATATGTATATCATTTAATGTATTGGACCTTTCATGTACAGCCTTGAGGCTATAAATACCTTGTATCAATCCCATTCAAGGGGACCGGAATTTCTTGAGAGAACTTGTAATCAAGAATTCCACAAACACTCGGCAATAACATAACAGTGGACGTAGGCTTTATTCCTAGCCGAACCACTTTAAAAATCTTTGTCTTATTTATTTATCTGTGATTGAAGAATTAGAGTGATCTAGTTTTTTACATCAACAGATTGGCGCCGTCTGTGGGAAACGACTGTTGTTATCGTTTTTCATAAAAATCATTTATCACCAATGGCAGATAATCCGGAATCCAGTAATCGAAATGCTGGAAATACTGGAAATCTTCCAAATCCATCTGCATCTCCAGATCTGGCCGGAATTATGATGAATCTGGCTCAGGGACAAACCGCCATGCAAGAATCTATGAGGCAACTCCTTCAAACTCTTCAAGGCGGTGTACCTACTCATTCAGGGCAAAGGACTGATCATGGGCAATCACGATCCAGACGTATTGGGTCATATCGCAATGGGGAATCCAATGATTTTTCTTATCAACCTGGGCGAACTTCATCAATACAGGCTACGGATACAGATCAACATATCTCTCTTTCTCCAGAGAGAACTAGCGCTTTAGAAAGATTAAGCAGGGTGTCTCCTTTCAGTCGGTTAGGACCAAGGAGGAACATGAGTCCACCTAGGGCTCCATCAGGAAGTTTTCGACCACCACCAGGTTTGAGAGAAGGATCTGCACAATCACGACCAATTACTCGTCGAGATAAATCTCAGGAAGCTACGTCAGAGCAATCAGTTGCTCGGACTAAGCGGCCCGAGGAAGGGAATGAAGCATGGAAAGGTTCCATTCAACGATTGGAGGATAGACTGGGAGAAATGGCTAAGGCGAGGAACCCCTTACAGAGAACTTTTGTTCAAGGGACACCTTTTGTGCAGGCCATTGTGGATTTCCCCACACCGTCGAAATTCAAAGCACCTGTAGTGACCCCCAAGTACGATGGAAAGACAGATCCCGTACTTCATATAGAACAGTACCAAGCTGCTGCAGATATCTATGCTGTCCCCGACGAGATGAGGTGTAGAGCATTCTCGGGAACTCTTACCGGATCTGCACAGATATGGTACAATAATCTTCCTCGAGGTAAGATTTCAACTTTTGTTCAGTTAGCCGAGCTGTTTATTGGTAATTTTTGTTTTGGAGCAAAACCAGTAAAGCGAGTAGCGCACTTACTAAGTGTTAGACAAAAATCAGGAGAAAGTACTAGAGATTACATAACTCGTTTCAATAACGAGAAGTTGGAAGTCATAGATTATGAAGAAAAGACAGCAATCACTGCTTTGATGAGTGGTTTGCTGCCTAACAAGCTATACTATACTCTGGCCAAAGATCCGCCTAAAAATATGTCGGAATTGATGGCAAAGGCGGCCAAAATCATGAATGCCGAGGAGGCTATGACTGCGAAGAAAAATATGGATAAAGAAGTTAAAGTGGAGGTCGACAACTCTAAGAAGAAAGATCAGAAAGGTAATGGTGGTGACAAATATTCCAGGAATAACAGGATAAAGTTGGAAGCCCTAAAGAAGTATGATAATTATACTCCATTGAAAATGGGTATTAATCATGTTTTAGAAGAAATCAGGAATAACGAGGAAATCAAATGGCCAGAGAAACTGAAGACAGATCCAGACATGAGGAATAAGACCAAATATTGCGAGTTTCACAAAGATCATGGCCATATGACCAAAAATTGTATAGCCCTTCAGAACGAGATTGAAACACTCATTCGAAGAGGAAAATTATCAAAGTATGTAGATCGCAAAAGTGAAAGGAGGAATGATGATAGAACTAGAGAGAGATCTAGATCTCCTCGTCGTGCAGAGGAGAAAAAGAGGAGGGCCCATGAAGAGGATCCAGATGATGACCCCGATCTTCCCAAGAAGCCAAGGAAACCTGAACGAGAGGTATTTTCCATACGTTTTGGATCATTTCATTGTAACGTTATTACAGGGGGAGATGCAGGAGGAGGAGACCTTACCGCAGAAAGAAAAGCTTATCTCGGAGAGGCTCAAGCTTGCTCATATATTCAGCGAATAAACCTGGCCGAGGATGATCGTCCGAGGAAGGTAAACAAAGAGAAGCTAGTAATTGGTTTTTCAAAAAACGACCTGGCAGGTGTTCTTTACCCTCATGATGATCCTTTGGTGATCAAAATGAGAATGAAGGACGTGATCATTTCAAGGGTGTTAGTAGACAATGGTAGTTCGGCAGATATCATGTATTATTCATGCTTTGATAGCTTGAATTTGAAATTATCCCAATTAGAACCTTATCACAGACCCCTTCTGGGTTTTGCTGGCGAGAAAGTTTTTCCACTTGGGACGATCAAGTTGGATATACTCATTGGAACTTGGCCTGCTTGTCGAACAGAAAGAATACGCTTCTTTGTGATGGATAAGAATGTGCAGTCAGCCTACAACATCATCATGGGAAGAGTTGGATTGAAGAAGTTCGAGGCCGTTCCTTCTACAGTACATCAATGTTTGAAATTCCCAACAAATTTTGGAGTTGGAGTGGTGAAAGGTGATCAAAAAGTAGCTCGGGAATGCTATTATTCGTCGGCCGAGCAAGAAGAACTAGAAGGATCGATGAAAAAGACTATTACTTACCAGGTGGAGGAAGGTACAGAAATTGAAACTCTTGATCCCAGGGATGAATCTCAACTTGTAAAAGGACAGGTGATGGAATCTACAGAAAATGTTATTTTGGACGACGAACATCCTGAACGAATAACCCAGATAGGTTCATCGTTGGATATGTCAATAAAAGAGGAGTTGATAACTTTCTTGAAGAATAGGAAAAATACTTTTGCTTGGAGTCATGAAGACATGCCAGGAATAGATCCAAACTTCTTATGTCATGAACTCAATGTGAATAAGGAGATTAAACCTGTAAAGCAGAGAAGAAGGGTGTTTAGTCCCGAGAAGAATCAAGCCATACAAGAGGAAGTCGAGAAACTCCAGAAAGCTCAATTCATTGAAGATGTAAAATATCCAGATTGGTTGGCAAATGTGGTAATGGTAAAGAAGAAAAACAACAAATGGAGAATGTGTGTTGATTTTACTGATCTCAACAAGGCATGTCCAAAAGATCATTTTCCATTGCCCAGAATTGATCAACTAGTGGATGCTACCTCGGGACACGAGCTACTCAGCTTCATGGATGCTTATTCTGGTTACAACCAGATCAAAATGAAACCTGAAGACAGGGAAAGTACTTCTTTTATTACCCCTAGGGGAACTTATTGTTATAATGTTATGCCTTTTGGTTTAAAAAATGCAGGTGCAACATATCAGCGGTTGATGAACAAGGTTTTTACCGAACAAATCAGCCGCAACATGGAGGTCTATGTCGATGACATGCTCACTAAAAGCAAGAAAGCTGCTGATCATTTGATTGACTTGAGTCAAACTTTTGATCAATTGGATAAATACCAAATGAAGCTTAACCCGACGAAGTGCACCTTTGGAGTACGAGAAGGAATGTTCCTCGGATACATCGTCAATCAGCGAGGTATTGAGGCAAATCCAGATAAGATCAAAGCTCTTCTAGGGCTGCGATCTCCGACGACGAAGAAAGAAGTGCAGAGTCTTACCGGACGAGTTGCAGCGCTCAACAGATTTGTATCTCGAGCAACTGATAAATGCATACCATTCTTCAAAACACTTCGAAAAACCTTTGAATGGAATGAGGAATGTGAAAAAGCTTTTCAAGACTTGAAGAAATATTTGGGAGCACCCCCACTGTTGTCAAGACCAATAACAGGAGAAAAGTTGTATTTGTATTTGGCAGTATCAGAGAACGCAGTCAGTTCAGCGTTGATCAGATTGGAGAATGGAGTCCAGAAGCCAATTTATTACACAAGTAAGGCTTTCCGAGGTGCAGAAATCAGGTACCCAAAGCTAGAAAAATTGGCATTGGCACTAATTGAAGCAAGTAGAAGAATGAGGCCATATTTCCAAGCCCATACCATCATCGTTTATACTGATATGCCATTGAGACAAGCCCTCCATAAGCCAGAAAAATCAGGGAGACTGATGTACTGGGCAGTAGAACTTGGTGAATATGATATTGTGTATGAGCCCAGATCATCATTCAAGGGGCAAGCTGTAGCAGATTTTATAGCAGAGTTCACATACCCTGATACCCCCGAGGAGCAAAAGATGCCTGCTGATTTACCTGTGGACGATACAGGATCAACAGAAACATTTGCTGACCTACCTGTGGACGAAACAGGATCAGCAGAAATAGGTCCAAACCAACCAAGGTTGGTAAAAGGACTTGTGGATGTAGAGAAATCATTATATTCAAACTCAGACCAACCACGGTTGGTAAAAGAGTACGAGCAGATGACTGACGAGGAGCGAAAGATACCGGGGGATGATGGAAGAAAACAGCAGATATTTTATCGAGGAACTCTGACAGATAAGAAATTTGAAGACGAAATACCTACATGGAGATTATATGTAGATGGATCATCCTGCACAGCTGGTTGTGGAGCAGGAATTGTTTTGATCACTCCAGACGAGATTGACATGGAATATGCTTTGCGATTCCAATTCAAAGCCTCTAACAATGAAGCGGAGTATGAGGCCATGATAGCAGGTCTTAATCTAGCAAAGACTATGGAAGCACAACAAGTGATGGTATTCAGTGATTCTCAATTAATTGTGTATCAGATGATGGGAATGTATGCGGTTAAAGGAGATTTAATGATCAAATATCATGCAAAGGTGATGAAATTGTTGACAGAATTTGAGGCCATTCAATTGGTGAGAATACCGAGGATGGAGAATGTACAAGCAGACGCACTGGCCCGACTAGCATCAGCTACTCGTACCGAGATGCGAAGAACCATACCGATTGAAGTATTAGAAGGTCGGAGCATAGATGAAGATCTGACAACGAATGTGATTACCCTTGATTTAGGACCATCTTGGATGGATCCAATCAGGAAATATGTTGAAGAGGGCGAATTGCCGGAGGACAAACTCGCTGCCAAGAAACTGAAGTATAAAGCTGCTCGGTATGTATTAACTAATGGTATTTTGTATAGACGAGGAATTATGGCAGGTTTGCAGAGATGTGTACATCCCACCGAGGTGAAAGAATTGATTGAAGAAATCCATGAAGGATCTTGTGGAGCTCATGTAGCAGGTCGAACGCTTTTACAAAGAGTGATGACACAGGGATATTACTGGCCGACAATGAGGGCTGATTGTATAGCCTATGCCAAGAAATGTGACAAGTGCCAACGTTTTTCCTCCATCCGACGAACTCCACAAGCATTGCTAACACCAATAACTTCCCATTGGCCATTTGCCATGTGGGGAATTGATTTGGTTGGACCACTGCCGACCACCCGAGGAAGATTCAAGTATCTCGTAGTTGCAGTGGACTATTTTACTAAGTGGGTGGAAGCTGAGCCTCTTATCAATATGACGTACGAGAAGGTATACCAGTTTGTATGGAAGAATATCATTTGTCGATATGGTCTCCCTCATGCTTTCATCACAGATCATGGAACACAATTTGATAATGAAGAATTTGCTGCCTATTGTCATCAGTCGAACGTTTTGAAGTTTCATTCAGCACCAGGACATCCCCAAAGTAATGGACAGACTGAAGTGACGAACAGAACATTACTAAATGGGTTGAAAAAGAGGCTAAGTGAAGCTAAAGCAAATTGGATTAATGAGCTCCAATCAGTATTATGGGCCTACCGAACAACTCCCCGAGCAGCAACTGGAGAATCACCATATATGCTAGCATTTGGAAGTGAGGCTGTGATACCGGCCGAGTTGGGTCTCCCAACGCATAGAGTGCTGAATTTCAACTCTCCGATCAGTGACTTGATGAGAAGAATGGATTTGGACATGCTCGAAGAAGTAAGAGAAGAGGCAGCCATTAGGAATGCTGCTTATCAACAACGAACGGCTCTGTTCTACAACAAAAGGGTGAAGAAATGCGATTTGAAAGAGGGTGATTATGTGCTGAAGAAAGTCATTCAGAAACAGAATAAACTGGAAGCAAACTGGCATGGACCTTACCGAGTTACAGAGGTTGTTCGACCTGGAACCTACAGAATAGCAACTCTAGAAGGAGAAGAATTTCAGAATGCATGGAATGCTGAACACCTGCGAAAGTATTATCAGTAATGAAAAATGTAAAGTATTTCCTTCATTATGAATAAAACGAGGATGGTTCACCATTTTCTTTCTGTTGAAAGTTTTTCGGGGAATATTAGTGTCTCACACTACACTGCTTGACAAGAAGAAGACTGCTCTACGGAGTCATGCTCTACGGAGCCATGCTCTACGGAGTCAAGCTCTACGGAGCGCTCTACGGAGCAAAAGTGCTATAAGTAGCCAACCTCCTTTGGTTAGGAGGATAAGCTCTCCGGAGCGCTCTACGGAGCAAAAGTGCTATAAGTAGCCAACCTCCTTTGGTTAGGAGGATAAGCTCTCCGGAGCGCTCTACGGAGCAAAAGTGCTATAAGTAGCCAACCTCCTTTGGTTAGGAGGATAAGCTCTACGGAGCGCTCTACGGAGCAAAAGTGCTATAAGTAGCCAACCTCCTTTGGTTAGGAGGACATGCTCCAAGGAGCCAAAAAGTTCGAAAGAACCCTACTACTCCTTTGATTAGGAGGTGTAGACCAGCATGATCAACTACGGTTGGTAAGACTTTATATACTCTCGCATTACAGCTTATGTTTGTCGGGAGGTAACATTATTACAAAAAGTTCTTTAAAGAACAAAATATTCCAAACTGTACCAAGTATGGTTGGTCGGGGATAAAAACCCACTAACTGTAGTTGGTCGACGAGGATAAAAGTATTGACCTTAGTTGGTCGGACACATGTTTATATTTGAAAATTGAACAATTTATGCTTATTATAAATTCTAATTTGGTTGATGAACCATATAATTTGCAAACAGAAAAATAGCTATTGGCAAAACAGAAAATGAAACTCTTTCATTAAAATAAAAATGTATTACATGTTACATGTATGTGCTAACTATTACATTAAAGATTCCTACTCTATTGGTTTCTTTCCTTTGTCCTTTGAGACAGGTTCCTCGCCAGCAGGAGGATCCTCTAGACAAAGAGGAGAATTAATAAAGTTCATGTCCTTCAGCATTCTGACATTCATTATTGTAGGAGTGTCCAACAGGTGCTCAGGACGAGATACTTCAACTTGAGAATGAAGGTTATAATCACCAAGATATTTAGAGATCAAACTCCGAGGAATGGAACGAGCAGGAATCCATGCCATATCCAATTTATAGGGAGGAACAGGCAAGTCTAGCAATCCAGGAGCATGATAATCCCATAAATAATGACCTTGTTCCAATTTTAATACACCCAGGGCGTTCATCCATCCCTGTTTATAACCTTCGTTGTTAGCATTTTCAAGGCGATCATCCAAATTGTAAAGAGCTTCATTATAGCCTGCATTCCAGAACTCCCGAGGCTGTTTATGGAATTGGAAAGTTAATCTATCTACTTGCTCGAGAAAGTTCTTGATAAGAGCATCTTTATTATTCAGATCAGACTTCATCGCAGCCAATTGATCTTCTAAAGATAAATTTTTCTTAGACAAATCAGACAGAGCACGATCCTTAACATTCAGTTGGAATGCTTGAGTTTCCAGAGTAGATTGGGTGCGAGATTCTTCAACACTACGGCTAAGAACTCTTGATCGGCTCCGAGAAGCAACTGGAGAACTTTGCTCCTCGACGATTCTTCCTCGTCCCCGAGAACTCCTTCCTCGTCCCCGAACAGTCACAGGAATAATAGACTTTTTCAAGTCATCCAACTCTTGCCTTAGTTTGGCGTTTTCAACCTCTAGAAACGAAAAACCTTCATCAGTAACTGGTACTAATGCAGTGGAAGAGGAGGCAACGGATTCATATTGAGCCAATCTTTTCTGCAGACTATTATTTTCTTGTTCCAGGATCTCGGCAATTTGTCGGCAGGCTTCAACTTCACCTTTTAGGGTCCTTTCCCTAATGTCATATGCAGCAATGATCTTTTTATGACCTGTATCAGAGGAAAGTTGTTGATATCTATTTTCATATTCCTCGTGTAATGAAGCCATCGATTCATTGTGCTGGCCTTGGAGATCCTCTAAGGAACAATGCAGCTCTTCAATCAAGTCATAATAAGCGACATTGTTAGCTACAGCTCGGTCGAGTAAATTTTTCAAGTACCGATAAGCCTCAGTCGCCTGTTCTGAAGCATCATGACCAAGAATGTCAGCAATTTCAGAAGAACTAAGGTCTGTATGACCAGCCCTATAGTATTGGTGACATTGCTGCATCAGCTCGGTATCATGAGAAGAGATTAGTTCCATTCTAGCAACAAACTAAAGACAAGAAAAAGACAACAATCAACAAAGAATCATCAATAACGGCGATGAGTAAAGAAGTATTTTATTAGATCATAAAAGGATTACAGTGTTCGATTACAAATGATAAAAGATAAGAATGATACCGAACAACTTCACACCTTTTCCTTGTCTCCCAAGACTTTCTCGGGAGGCTGGGACGAGGAGCTCGGTTGCTCGGTGATAACAACAGCTTGATCAGCAGAAATCTTCTCGGCAGGAGGAAGCATAGAAGAAATATCCTCAATGACAGAGGGTTGAGAAGCAGAAATTGGGACATCCACAGCCATGGAAGATTCATCTGATGCAGGTTCATCTTCTTCTTCTTCTACAATTGGTGGAGGAGGACCAGGGAGATGCCGTTGGAATAGCTCAGAATTGTCTTGGATTTTTAGCTCTTGTAGAGCAGCTACCCAACCGTCATGGAAGTATTTCAACTCCCCATATTTGACTTGAGATGTCATAGCTGCAATCCCTTTATCCCATCCTTTTTCCCAACCAGCACTGAAATGTTTCCTAACTGCAACTTTTCTTTTCAACTTCTCCGAGGAGAGTTTGACATCCAATTGTTCTTTCTGGATTTTGATGTCTCGCAGGATAGACAGTTCTTCTTCTGCCTTCTTCAGTTGGTCATCGCACTTTTGCTGATTGACCTCTAAGCTTTTCACCTTCTCCTCCAAATTCTTGGAGGTTTCAGCCATCTTCATCTTATCAGCCTCAGCTGCAGCCAATTTTTTCTCCCAGGCAGTTTTCTCCTCGACGTACTGCTGGCGAGATTCTTTCACAGATTGGGCTAAACCCAAGAGGGCATCGTCAACATCGGACGAGGAACTAGAAGCTTTAATAGCTTGATCTTTCTTCACGATGGTATTGAAACAATTCACCAGCTGAAAGATAAGAAAAACAATAGAGTCAACACAAATACAAGATTTCAGGAAAAAGAAAAGAAAGACCAAAGGTATGAGAAATTTACTGAAGAAAGATGGCGAGCAGCTAGGGATGTCAGTGTATCCCTAGGAATCTTTTCATCAACCCCGAGAACCTCGGGTATAACTGAGCTCGTTGAAGAGCTCGGAAGAATGATTTTTAAAATACTACTACCACCAGCGGGTAGAGAAGATGCAGTTCCAGCAAGATTAACCGAGGATGATTTCCTCAATCTCTTCAAAGGAGGGTCAGCAGCATCAACCAAGGAAGAGGTCTTGGTCGGAGAAATTGTAATTACATCAGCACTAGCATTTTTCTTGATCGGGGCCACTGGGGGCTTCTCGGCAACTTTGGAGGAACTAACATCTACTTTTTTAGTCCCCTCTGGGACATCAATTTTACCTTTCTTTGCTTCAACAGCAGAAGAAATTTCACCAAATAGAGCAGGAGGAGCTCTTTTCTTGCCCATTCTCTGAGATAGGGGAATATGAGAATCTGAAGATGAACTTTCTGGTATTGAGGCTGGTTCAACAGGGCGAGCAGTATAAGAGGTTGTGTAGCTCTTATACTGCAGCAAATATGATGCAGATCTAATATGTTCGTCTGCAATCGTCTTATGCAAATTCCAGATAAGTTTTAAATGCTTGATATTCACTTCCGACTCTTTTGGAGTTTTTCTTTTACTATCAACTGCAAATAAATACATAAATCTCAGTCATACATTTTGTCAAACATGATGAAAATGCAATTTCATAAGTAAAATAAAAATGAAAAATAAACCTATCCCATTGCCGTATGGGGGGCATCTGGGACCGTTGTATACTTCATTCCCAGATAAAGGCGCGTGTTGCCAATTTTTTATGACCAACCCATGCTCAAAATAATCTCTATTTGAATCAGGGAGGTTAACTACAAGGGCTCTATTTAAAAACCTAGTTTTTAAATAATAAATATTATCTAAAGTGGCCCATTTATAGCAGTACATGATTTCTGGGATCCCTATACGAGTCCCATGAGTTAGATTTAACTTGTGCACCCCGTTAATTATTCTCCATGAATTGGGGGCTATTTTTGCAGGAACAAGATCAAAATATTGACAAAACTCAAGACATAATGGGTTTGGGGGAAAAGAAAAACCACATTCAGCAATGAAAAGACTGGGGAACCAATGTCCCTCAGCCAATCGAAAGTAATCTAAAGGCTCAGAAAGAACCTCTAGAGTTACCCAAGAAGGAATGGAAAAGTCAGAACGAAATTTCTCAGCAGATTCAACAATATAAACCATATTGAATAAAAGAGATGCAGAATAAAGGAAGAAGATCTTACAGAAAGAAAGGAGATATGTTGACAACGAACAGAAATAATGATGAACACACAAGAGAGAGGAAGAGAATAGAAAACTTGAATGCAGAAAAATGGAAAGTGTAGACGACGGTATGGTTACCAAAGGAGTTTAAATACTTTGCATTGGGAAACGGCGAAAGAAATGATTACTAAAAATAAACTACTGAACTTCCGGCGGCTAAAAAGACAAAAGTTGCACGAAGATCGAAGCGCTTATAAAAAGGCGGAAACTGCGAAATGAGAAGGAAATTTGAATACAATGCTCCTAAAACCCAGGAAGGTCATTTAATATTACCATATACCGAGAAAGAATGTCCCATACTCCTCAAAGTTCGAAATATGAAACATTGGGGGCTTCTGTTGATACCAAAATTAATATGCTGATGTGGACGAATAGTATGAAGACACGTGTCGATCTACGTGGCACAATAACAGCGAGGAAGATCATTTACTGAACAACCATGGTTGGTACCGAGCAACGAGAATACACCGAGGAACTATATCATCCCGAGATACTCTAAGCACTCCGAGGAACTCTTGATCAACGAGAAACTAAGGCGGTCCGAACTGCACCTCGGCCGTGTCATCAATTATCAGACGGACAACTGTTCAACTATTCATTAGATTCTTGACGCACACGCTGCATTAAATGTATTACCCATTCATATGTATATCATTTAATGTATTGGACCTTTCATGTACAGCCTTGAGGCTATAAATACCTTGTATCAATCCCATTCAAGGGGACCGGAATTTCTTGAGAGAACTTGTAATCAAGAATTCCACAAACACTCGGCAATAACATAACAGTGGACGTAGGCTTTATTCCTAGCCGAACCACTTTAAAAATCTTTGTCTTATTTATTTATCTGTGATTGAAGAATTAGAGTGATCTAGTTTTTTACATCAACAACAAATATTGATAAATATAACTTATTTATGAAGAATCCAAACATAAATGCATAAAAAACACAAATTAAAAACATATACATATATAACATATAAAAAGCTATTCAATCACATGAATGAATATTACAATGAGTCTCTTGAATTAAAACAAACGACATATACTTATTGTAATCGATCGAAAATAGAAAAATCAACTGCTGATAAAGATAAACTTACAAATGATAGAGCCAAGTGATACAGGTAGAATCGAATAAGAACACTGTAATCGATTATAGGACAGACGATCAAAGCATAAGATTGATGTTATTTTCGATTTCGGAGAATAGTCGTTAGTTGCAGAGAAAACTCCAATAGCCGATTAGGTTTATGATTTTTTTAAATTGGGGGTATTTATATGTTGGACCTAATCGTTTAAAATTTAGTTCACCGATTTTTTTGTCTAAAATTGTTAGTCCAAGGACTAGACCGTAAAAACCTAAAAAATATTTATGGTATTTTGAGGTAAGTTTTATAGTGCCCTTAAAAACTCCCTTTTTCAAATACCTCTGTTTTTATTCTTAAAATACTCTTTCTTTTCTACTCACCTTATATCCATTAAATTGGCCATATCTCCCCCACCCCTCTCTCTTTACACATACACTTGTGCGAATGATGTCAAAGGACTCAATGGCACAACTGCCATCACGCCATTACTACAACATTAAAATTACTCGATGTTGCTTCTGGTAGTCAACAAACTTGGCGATGTGATAGGGAATATGGATATCTGAGTCGATTGGGCCTTATTCAAAAGGGAGATTTGTAATACAAAAAAAAATTATTACAAATCATTTACTAGGCCCGGCAATATGGGCTCTTGAGGATGAAACCGCCCATAATCCACCCAAAATAATGTGTTTGGATCCCATTAATTATATTTGTGGGTCAAAATGGTTTGAACGATCCAATAAGATGGTTTGTTAGCGGGTCATTAGCGGGTCAAAATGGTTTTGGACCCTCACAAAAATAAAACTCAAATTACTAAAGAGTTAAAAGATTTTTTGTATTCAAGTATTTACTTGTATATTTTTTTTTCAAAATTATTATATTATATTTATTTGTATATGGTATAATAATTGTTTTTAAAAAAAAAAAAAAAGCGGGTCAACCCGGCCTGATCCGGGTTTGACCCGACACGACCCGAATTTAACCCGCCCAAACCCGCCCAAACCCGCCCAAATTATTATGTTCGACTCGCTTTTGACCCGCCCAAATTTATCCATATCCATTTTTGACCCGTCCATAACCGCCATAACCGCCCATTTGCCACTACTATCATTTACTAACAAATTTGTTAGTAAATGACATTTACTAACAAATTAGGACAAATGAAGTCGTCGATGTTGTGTAAGTTGCGGCGGTGAATTATGGATTGCAACAGTGGTTCTTTTAGCGAAGGTGAGTTAAGATAGTGATTTGTTTGGTGCTTGGGGGTTGATGGCTGGTTTTTATCATGGTGAATTATGTCGGTAATGCTTGGGTTTTGGTAGCTAATTGCTAGCAATAGAAGCAATTAATATAGAGGGATGCTAATGGTACCGGGTGTTTTGCACCGGTTTTAGCAACCGGCTGATGTGGCTAACACCCACTCACCCACACAAGCATAACTCCCTTATTTTACACCTGTTATTTATTTAATGAAAAAAACATTTTTTTTAGTAAAAAAAACATTTTAAAACTAGTTTTAACACAAAAAAAAAATTTTAGCAAAAAAAAAATGTTTTGCCGAAAAATAAAAAAATGGTCATTTCCAACGGTATGAAAAAAATATAACTCAATGTCGCGTCACATTTTTATTTGAATCGTGAACGTGTTTGTTAAAAAATAAAAGATTTATAATCGCATTGTGTAATTTTTTAATTGGTTTGTGTTAAGTAAAAAAAAATGATTTCGTGTCTTGTCTTGTCGTATAATAGTACATAAAATTTTAATATATATATTTTTATATAGCTTGTATTTATGTTTTTAATAAGACTGATTTTTTTTTAATTTGAAAGTTATATTTTCTAAAAAAAAATATTTATATGGTGGAGCTGCCAACTCTTTTTATATGGTTATTTTTTTGGCTTATTAAATTTGATGGGGCTGCCAACTCAACTGGCCACGTCAGTCGGTGCATATATCCGGTTGATATATGCGGTACCAAAAGCATTTCTCTTTTTTGGTCAGCGATCGTATTTTTATGTCTCATATCCAAGTTGCTCTAGTTTTATTCAAAAAACAGTTTTATCGAAAAAAACATAAACAACAATTTAATGAAAAAAATATTTTTTTAGTAAAAAAACAGTTTAAAACTAGTTTTAACACAAAAATAGATTGTCAGCGATCGGTTATCGTCACTGGCGCGGATCCGCATCATATAACAAATCAATTTTAAACTTTTTTAAATTTTGATAAAAGTTGTTTTTTATTTTTCGGCAAAACCTTTTTTTGTTGCCAAAATCTATTTTTTGTGTTAAAACTAGTTTGAAAATGTTTTTTCATTAAAAAATGTATTGTTTTTATCACAAAAAGTGCAGTGCAATTGGCCACACAAAAAGAGCAATGCTATTACTTTTACTATTTTTTACTATTTCACAAAAAAATAATTTTTTTACTATTTTTAAAATAGTAAAAATGGTCTGCACCAACGTTATGAAAAAAAATATGACTCAACGTTGAGAAAAGCTACGTCGACACAGAGGTCGACACACGATCACAATATTGTTATTAATATGGATCCGCAATAACGGAACTAACAAATTGCGATAAAAAACAGCACTATAAAATATTGTTTTTAACAACTTAGGATTTTTTTGTAAATTTTTTTGAGTGCTCCTTTTTATAGCAATTGGTTAATGTCTCTGGCGCGGACCCGCATTCATTAAGAGATCGAATGACCACCCCTACATATGATAACAACAATTGAGTGTATGAGGCATGATGAATGTTATAGGGACCGGTTCAATCAACCGGATTCATCCACCGGCTGAGGTGGCCCATTATTTGGCATTCCTCATTTGTGATTTGGCACTCATTTGGCATTCCTCATTTATTCTTTATCCATATTTATTCCTCATTTGTGATTAAAAAAAATTATTTCTATAAAAAAAACTAATTATCCAGTTTTTTAAACTATAAAAATATGTTTTTAGATGGCTCCGCGCCAGCGACACTAAAAAAAATATTTTTATAAAAAAATCCTAAGTTGTGAAAAAAATATTTTTTTAGTGTCGCTTTTTATCGCAATTGGTTAGTGCCGCTGGCGCGGACCCACATTCATCAAGAAATGTGGGTCCGCGGCAGCGACACTAACCAATTGCGATAAAAAGCGGCACTAAAAAAATATTTCTATAAAAAAACCCTAAGTTGTTCAAAAAAATATTTTTTTAGCGCCGCTTTTTATCGCAATTGAATAGTGCCCCCGGCGCGGACCGACATTAATTAAGCGATGTGGGTCCGCGCTAGCGACACAAACCAATTGCGATAAAAAGCGGCACTAAAAAAATGGCACTAAAAAATTTTTTTATAAAAAAAATCCTAAGTTGTTAAAGAAAATATTTTTTTAGTGTCGCTTTTTATCGCAATTGGTTAGTGCCGCTGGCGCGAACCCACATTCATTAAGCGATGTGGGTCCCCCTCAACGACACTAACCAATTGCGATAAAAAGTGACACTCAAAAATATTTTCTTCATCAAATTAGGATTTTTTTTTATAAATTTATTTTTGTAGTGCCGTTTTTTATCGCAATTGGTTACTGCCGCTTTTTATCGCAATCGGTTAGTGCCGCTGGTGCGGACCTACATTCATTAATCAATGTGGGTCCGCGCCAGCGACACTAACCAATTGCAATAAAAAGCGGCACTAAGTTGTTAAAGACAATATTTTTTTAGTGCCGCTTTTTATCGCAATTGATTAGTGCAGCTGGCGCAGATCAACATTCATTAAGGAATGTGAATCTGCGTCAGCGACACTAACCAATTGCGATAAAAAACGGTACTAGAAAAATATTTCTATAAAAAAAATCCTATGTTATTAAAAAAATATTTTTTATTTATTTATGTTAGATACAAAAATTAAAAGGGACATATACCAAATAGTCCCTCAAACATTTTTTAATACTCATTTAGTCCAAGCCCTTTTATTTTGCCTCAAAAAGTCTTTTGCCACATATTTTGGAAAGGGAATGCCGCTGGCGCGGACCTCTAAAAATAAGAGAATATTGAGTGCTTGAAGGACTAAATGGGTTAAACTAAAAATATGTGTTCTTTTTAAAAAATATATATTTATAGTAGGGACTATTAAATAATTGACCCAAATTAAAATCATGTTGTGTTAGATATAAAAATTGTTTTTTAACAATTTGAAGAAAAATAATTGATAAAACAGTTGAAACAAGGATTAACCCACAAAAGAAAATCTCTCCTACCCACCCACCCATCCACAAGCCATGTCAGCGCTTGCCACCTCAGCCGGTGTAATAATCCGGTTGCTTCCAACCGGTACCAAAAGCTTTTCTCATTAATATAAGAATAGTTCTTAATATTATAAAAACAAAATAAAATAATTAAAAAAATCCTGAAATTTCTTCCCGTGGGCCTTTTATAAGTAGCTCCAATTTGTTACTATTTGCTTTCCTGATAGTTGTATCTAAAAGAACAGTTGGTGATCCTGAGAAATTCTATATGAACTGCCAATTAAGACCTCATGGTCTTCTTGGCATATCAACCCTTTTACCTCACCTTGATTGTTCTTTCCTCGACATGGACCATTTGAGGATTTGAACTTAGGATCTAACATGCCTTAAGCATTTGAAGTAGTTCAATTTAATTAAACTTCATCTTAACTGAAAAAATATTAATAGCTAAACACAAAAAATATAGAGCATGCAACAAACAAAAACTCATAATTTATTTCATATTTTAATTTTCAGCCTAACATATTTTTTAAAATAACCTAATAATGACATTAGCATTCAAGGTGTGACATAATATGGTTTTAGGCCCTAATAATGACATTAACACATAAGTAGTGACATAAATAATGGTTTCAAGACAGTCGCCTTTTGTCCTTAATACAAAATATTATCAAAGTTTAAACTCGTATTATGGTTTAGGACAGCCACCTTTTCTTTTAGAAAAATTGTTCTTTAACACAAAATTGTATCTAAGTTTAAAATCCTATTATGGTTTTTTAGGTCAATCACATTTTCTTTTATAAAAATGGTCCTTACTTTTTTGTCCTTAAAAACAAAAGTTATTCTTTTTAAAATAGCATTTTTTTTCTCAGTTGTTTTTTCTTTACAAATTTAGTTTCTATTTTTTTCCTTTAAATGAGGTGTTTTATTAAAAATATATATATAATAATGATACAGTCTTTTCAAACATTAGAACATGTATGTCACCGAACTTTCGTCCATTAGAGTCCAACCACCGATGCTACATCGTTAAAGTGCAAAATTAAATGGGACATATATCAAATAGCCCCTCGAACTTTTTTTAATACACGTTTAGTCCAAGCCTTTTATTTTGCACCAAAAAGTCCTTTACCATGCCAAAAAGGCTTTACCATGCCGCTCACACGGACCTTTAAAGATAAGAGAATAAGGGACTTTTTGGTACAAAATAAAAGACTTGGACTAAATGTGTATTAAAAAATGTTTGAGGGACTTTTTGATATTTGATCCAAATTAAATTTGCAATGTCATTTTTTTCCAATCGTTTTAAATGTCTTGTAATCTTTAATTTTCCAAAGTGATCCAATGGTATTACATCTAAAACATCCAAAATTAAGTAGAAAATATAAAAAAATGACGATGCAAAATTAATTTTGCATTCTGACAGAGTAGTAGTCGAGTCGAGCTTAAGGTTGCTCAAGCTTGGATATAAACAAATGTAAATGTATGTTCAAGCTTGGTTCATTTATCTTAGAAGTTGAGTTTGAACGAGCTTCTAAGCAAACAAATGCGAGCCGAGCTCGAGTAACTTGGATGTTTTACACTAGTTTATTATGGATATTAGTGATCGAGCCGAATTCGAGCCGAGCTCAATAATACGACGAGTTTAAAATTTTGTTCAAGCTTGGCTCATGTATTTTGTGACCCTGTTTCGAAAGAGCCTTTTCTTGAACGAACGCGAACCGAGCTCAAGTAGCTTGGTTCATTTTACAGCCCCATTAGTGGAGGGAATTTTGATGACAGGAGGTTTTGTGACATCCTTAGTCCAGTGTTTGAAAAGAAAGCAGATTTATTTATTTTTAAATAAAACACCTCATTCTAAGCAAATAAAAAATAGCGAATACTAAAACAATTGTATTTTAAGATGGTAAATGAGCATTTTGGTCTTCAATAATTAGGGACTAAATCTATAAAAAAAAAATAATTTATGTCCTATACATGTAATGAAAATATTAACAAGTCATTTTTCTAGATTGTCCTAAACTTTAATGAATGAAAAATAATATAAGGACTATTTTTATATTTAAAAAAAGTTGAATATCCTTTCGTGGAATATAAAATGAAGAGAATATTAAAACAGTTGTAGTAAAAGGGCATTTTCGTATTGAATATTTTTACGGACTAAATTTATAACAAAATTATTGTGTATCCTATACATAAAATGAAAATGTTAACATGTCATTTTTCTACATTGTCCAAATAAAAAATAAATTATGATTCTTAATTTGTTGCATACCTTATATTTTTGTTTCTAGTTATTAATATTTTAAATTTAATTAAGATGGAGTTTAATTTTTGTTAAATTGATTGAGTTCAAATATGTAAGGAATGTTAGCACCTACCAAATTGTATAAATACCAGTGTTCTAAAGGACGTGCCTAGAGGCGAAACTTTTTAGATACGTCAAGTTTTGGCCTTAAGCGTGGATTAAGGCATGGTCAACGATGGTCAACGTTTTTTGGGGTAAGGCGTGAAAAAACGCGAGTTTTTTCGGGGTAAGGCGTGAAAAAATGGGAGTTTTTTTCTTTTTTTTTATTACTTTAAAAAAATAGTATTTTAATTTACAAATATTTAGACATATTTTTAAGCTATGTACCATTTTAGTATTTTTAATAGCCTTGTCATAGTTGAAAAATATTAAAATATATTAAAAATGTCTAAACACCTTTTCACGCCTAAGGCATGTCTAGGCTTCTAACGCTTAAGGCTTGCATCCACGCCTTGGTCACCCCCCGCGTTTTTTAGGACCTTGATAAGTACCCCCAAAATTTAACATTTTTCACCATCAATTTCATACTCAAACTCAATATTCTTGTTTTCAAATTTATAAACACTTTCATCATCTCAAAACTCCCATTGGAAACCTACTCTGAACACCAAAAACAGCAATTCGAAGAAACACAATTCCAAGGAGACCAAGAAATACCCAAAAATCAAACACAAAACGGGAGTCACCAAAAGAAAAAAAAATTGGATGAAAATGCGTTGATTTGTTTGAGTTCAAATCCTAAAATGGTCCAGGAAAATGGCAACAGTAATCAAGTTGAGGTGAAAGGATTGGCATGCCACAGAGGCCATGCGGTTTTCGTGCGGTCTCAAATGGCGGTTCATATAGAATTTCTCACGCAATTAGAAGTAAGAGCTAAGAGTTGTTTGATACCACCAGATGGAAAAAAATTAAATTCAAAGTTTTCCCTTCTTCCCCAAAGAAAATTTCCCAAGGCACGCGCTCAAAACTTTCTTCACTAACATGTACCATAGTACAAGGTGGAGAAAAGTTCTGTGACAAATAATTATTATCAAACGAACCAAAAAGATGGAAAAAAATTGAGAAATGTTCCTTATTTGTCAAGGTAAATAATGATACCAAACATGCGTTAGTAAGAAAAATGGAGTACAACAACCCCAACAAAAACACAAAATTGCTACATTTTCTATTATAGAAGAGTATCACTAAACTCTTGTAAATGCTTCTTTTATTTTATTTTAGGAGCATTTGTCCATAGGTTCTAAGTTTCTTACATTTAAAAAGATAAGTCATGTCCAAAAACATTTGAAGTGATATGTTCTAGATAATTTATTTTTTTATGTCGAACGTATAAAACACGATTAATGTATAAAAGACCCAGTAGTATATTTGAACATGCATATAATCATTTATCAATATAATTATCGCCCCAAAATAATTATATGCAACAAATCAACAACTTTAATGGATTGAATTAAATTTATTATATGTCCAAAAATCATTGTTTTAAATAGATTAACCTTTCTTATAACAATATTTATATATACGCACTGAAAATACAGCTTCAACGATTATTTATAAAACAACATTATACAGAATTTCAATCGACAAATAATTCTACAGCACCAGCAAGACCTATCACAACAAGATAAAATAGTGCAAGACCTATCGCAAAACAGTTATAATTACATTAAAAGAATAATAAAAGGAGTGAACCTTTTGCTTGAGACGAAACTAATTTAGGACTTGCCAACAACGGCTACAATGGGGAAGAGGCCACATGTAATGGAGGTTGTTCTTTGTGAATTTGTCTTTTATTAAATTTTCAAAAAGCAATGATCATCATTGATTACCATCAGTGTTTTAAAAAATGCGCTTAAGGGCGGGGGCTTTTTATATACGTCGAGTTTTGGCCTTAGAAGGGTATTAACGCATGGTCAACGATGGTCAAAGTTTTTTAATGTAAGGGGTGAAAAAATGCTTGTGTATTTACAAAACGACGTCGTATTGTGTTATACCTTTTAAAAAAAAGACAGCCTTAAGTTAACACAAAATGACTCTTTCAGACCTAAAACACAAAACGTCGCTTTGTGCTCTCTCCCGGTTCTCTTTCTTAGCTGTAACTGCCCTAGGTGTTAATACCCAACCCAAAATTGTTCTCTCTATCCTCTCGTTCATCCCTAACAGCTTGGAGGAGGTATATAGTTCTTATACAAATTCAATAATGTCTCTCAAGTTCATCTCTAGAGAATGAGTTTGTTTATTTTAAACCTTGTATATATTTTTTTCTGAAAGTTTAGGATTGAAAAATTATATATTTTTTAATAATTTTCTTATTGTTAATAATTTTAGGGTTGTTAATAATTTTAGGGCAGTTAATAATTTTCTTGTTGCTCCCTTATTTTTTTTAGGTTGTTAATAATTTTAGAGTTGTCAAAACAAAGGGGATAATAATTTTCTTGCTGCTCCCTTATTTTTTAGAGCTATTAATAATTTTAGGGCTGCCAAAACAGAGTATATGTCTATTGTCAAAATAGAGTATATGTTTACTGTGTCAAAACAGAGTATATGTTTAGGGCTACCAAAATAATTTTAGGGTTATTATTTCTCATGTTAATAATTTTCTGTTAATAATTTTTTATTTTCTGTTGATTAATAATTTTTATTTTTCAATATAGGTTAATGGATCCGAATGACTCTTCATCGATGGCATCCAATGATGCATCATCAAAGAGATATCTTAGTAAGGTCAAATGGGAAACCGCGGTTCGTGTGAATCCAAAAGACAATAATGTTATTAAGTGTATATTGTGTGAAAAATTACTAAAACATGGATCTATAGACACAAAATTCATGTATCCGGGATCAAAGGGTTGGGTGTTGCACCGTGTACTAAGGTTAATCAAGAACAAAAGGCCAAATGTATTGAGGCGCTTGAAAGGGCTAAACACAAGAAAGTCCAAAAATTGGTGAGTGATAAAAGTAGGAGTGAGGTAAGTTTAACGAATAAGGAGGAGGGTAAAAAAGAAATTAAAAGTCTCGAAGGTGGGAGTCGGAAAAGGGTTGTTCGTGGTCCCATGGATCAATTTACGAGGGGAATTAGATTGGATGACTCATATTTATCCGCTTTCATGGAAAAGAAGCAACAAAATATGAACGATGTCGTTGATAAGAAAAGGACGCTAGCGGTTTATCAATATTTGACAAGATGAATATATGAAGCGGGAGTACCTTTCAATGCAATTGACAATGATAGCTTCAAGAATTTTGTTGATGCGGTTGGGTTATATGGTCCGGGTTACCAACCCCCTTCCCAATACCAACTGAGGGAGCCTCTTTTGAAGGGGGGGTGGAGTCCATAAAAGTAGAACTTACAAAGCAAGAGGAGTGGAAAGCGAATGGGTGCTCTATCATGACCGAAGCTTAGAGTGATAGGAAAAGGAGAAGTATAATGAATCTGTGTGTGAATTGTAAGTTAGGGACCACCTTTCTTTTTTAAAAGGAAGCGTCGGATGATGCTCACACCGATACATACATATTTGAGTATGTAAATGGATGTATTAGAGATGTTGGACCCAAAATGGGATTCAAGTGGTAGCCGACAATGTAACTAACAATATAGCGACAGCGAATTTGTTGGCTTTAGAAAGTACAAACATCTTTTGGACGCCATGTGCTTCCCACACTTTTAACCTCATGCTTGAGGGGAATTCTAAGCTTCCCACCTTTAAAATTGTGATCAAAAAGGCAAAGTCGTTCACTATTTTCATGTATGCACAATACAAGACTTTATCATTTATGAGAAAATTTACGAAAAAGGAGATAGCTAGGCCGGGAGTCACAAGGTTTGCAACCTCTTTCTTAACTTTACAAAGATTGCTTGATAAGAGACAGGAGTTGAGGAATATGATGACTAGCAATGAGTGGGATGAGACTAAATGGTCTAAGAGCAAAAAGGGGGGAAAAAGGCTTTTGTTATTATTGTTCCCAATGAGTTTTGGAATTTGCTTGAATTATGCTTGAGGGTGTTCACTCCATTAGTGAAGGTGCTTAGACTTGTTGATGGTGAAGTTAAGCCTATAATGGGTTTTGTGTTTGGGGAGCTATTAAAGGCTATGGAGGAAGTCATATATGTGTTAAAGAAGGAGCGTGATTATAAGATGATCTTGGACAATATTTATACCAAAGGCAAGGGTCGCCTTGATAGTCCACTTCGCACAATGAGTTATTTGTTGAATCCATATTATTATTACAAAAAATCGAGTATCAAAAATGATCCAATTATCACAGAGAATGTGATTACTTTTGTTGAGAAGTTCTTTCCCGATGATAATGCACTCCAAAATCATGTGCTATATATTGAGTTGCTTAAGTACTTCTAAAAAGGGGGTTCATTCGACAAAAAGCAAGCGATTAGTGGATATGAGAACAATGATGATAATTATAACCCTCGTATGTTACTATTCCTCTTTTTTATTTATGTACATTTATATCAATCAAACTCTTTACATTGTTCTCACCCACTTGTTCTTTTTATTTCACATTAACTAGTTGGTTGGTGGGACTTTTATGGAAGTGGAACTCCAAATTTGAAGAGAATAGCAAAAAGAATACTTGGCTTGGCTTTCAGTTCATCAGGTTGTGAACGAAATTAGAGTGTCTTTGAAGGGGTAAGTATTACATAAATATCTTGTTATTAGTTGCTTATTATTATTAGTTTTGTAATTTCAAGTATATTAATATCATGTTGTTTTTTCTTAATGTAAATACACACCAAGAAGAAGAATAGATTAGATCCTACGAGAATGAATAATTTAGAATTTGTGCAATCCAATGCAAGGTTGAAGAACAAAAAGGATAAGAAAAAGAAGAATAATGAATTACTAGCAAGTGATGCTACTAATGCACAATCATGGATTGTTAATGGTTGTGATGATGATGAGTGTGGATGGGGTCGAGGCGAGTTCCGGACTTACATAGGACGCGATGGGAGAAGCGACGAGTACAAGTGAGATTTTACAAAATAGAAGAAGAGGTAGAAAAGCCCATGATGAAAGTGAAATAAGGGAGCCCGATGAAGATGATTTTGTATCCAATGGCACAGAAGATGGAATGGATAAAGAAGATTTTAAATCAAAGTCTGACAAGGAATTAGATGATTAAACAGGTTTGTTTTATCTTTAAATGATTGTAATATTTATGATTTTGTTTGAGACATGTTTTTTGGTTGAAATTGGGATTGTACCAACTTAAGGATCATTTTATTACTTTAATTTGAATTTTAATCATATTGTTATTTATGGTTAGGTTACTATATGATTGATTGTAGTGTAAGTTTATTAAGGTGATGTGAACTTATTGAGCATGCACATGGAAAAGGGCTCACAATGCAAATATTCGTATTCAATTTTTAAGATATGTATCATTTTCTATTTTATATGTTTTTATTTTGATTTCATTCATATTGATTAATATTATTTATTTTATTGACCACTTTGAATTTTGATTGCATGTAATTGAGTGGTAATATGATGATAGACTTATGGAGCATGCATATGGAAAAGGAACCCCAATTATAAATATTCGGACATATTTTTAAGATATGTACCATTGTAGTAATTTTAATAGCCTTGTTATATTATAAAAAAAATTAAATATATTAAAAAATGCCTAAACGTCTTTCTACGCCTAAAGTCCTCCTAGAGTTCCAAGGCTTGAGGCTTGACCTCCACGCCTCAGCCACGCCCCGTGTTTTTTAGAACCTTGATTCCCATCCATAATGTTAACATAAATACTATTTAGGGCACAATTGATAAGGTCTCAAAAAATATTGCTTCTTGCAATGCTAGAAGGTAATTTGGGACTTTATGGTAATTAAAAGACTTATTAAAGCAGTTCACTGGATTGAAGAATTAAGACAAATTTTGGCACCAAATCGTAAGACAGATATAGAAATTGGGGTCAAAGTCCAAATCGTCGTGACTATGTGTAGTTGATATTTTCTCTATGGTGGCCTTTTTTAGCTCACTATGAAGATGTTCAAGTTTTGAGACCTTCCACATATCTGACATGAGGGCTAAGGTAGCCCTTTTACAAGCTTTATCAAAGAGTAAGCAGCACATACATCAAAGTAACCATCTTTTGGACCACATGCAAAAATGTATGATTCTTTCTTGGACCACACATCATCTAACCATGGGAAATAAAGATAATATTTATTTGAATCTGACATTTAACCGTTACAATGCTTCCTAGATGATGACTTCAAGGAGGCTTCATAAAAAGGGAACAAGGGACCACAGCAGAAATAGCTAGTGTGCAATGATTGATGATAAATGAAGGGTTTGGATTATCGCAAACAATAAATTATAGACTAAAGTGAAAGGGGAAAAACACAGAAGAAAAAAATAACTTTCAGGTTTTGCAAGGAACTCCCCTGAAGTATTATTAATGCAAGAAACCCCATTGAATAATTATGCATTTTGTTACAAAGAACCCTAATGTGCCACTAAAAATGTTCTAGAAGGGTGTATTTGCAACAAAATGCATAGCTGTGAAAGTTATTGGGACATTCAGGATTATTGTTCGCTCTTTAGGCTAAATCATAAAGGCAACCATATATCGAAGAAGCCAAATTACATGGAATAGGGGTGTCCACCACATATATAAACGTGCGTTGAAGGATCCATTTGGATTTGTCTGTCTTCATTTGTTGCCATTAGCAGTGCGAAGAGAAACATAAATCAACAGATGCACATTGACTTGAGTTGACCATTCTCTTTCTCCATTTCTTCCATGATCCAAAACTATGAGAATCTTAGCCCATCCAAAATTATATAACAGATGTATAGATATGATCTTTATGATAACAAATGGATTGAAACAACGGAAAAACAAAAGCCAAATTAATCCTAGTGCTTGTTTGATTCAAAAATAAATATATAAATCCTAGAACCCCAAGTTGGTACATTCACATACAAAGTCTCATGATTCATGTTATGAGTTTGAATTATAGGTTTCCATTCTTTAGGTGGAAAGTGAAAACAAACCTTTGAACTATGCAGTTTTTGCAAGAAACTCCCGAACTAATTTCTAATGCTAAAAAACAAAAACAAAAAGCTGTCCTTTTTTCCTCAAAGACACCGTTTTGGGAATTTGGAGCAACACATGGTGTTTATTTAATACTAAATGCATTATTTGGCAGGGTTTCTTACAAAAACTCCAGAGTTAATGGGGGTGTTTTTGCCCATTCTCTTTTTAAAACTACAACTTTATTTGTGTGTACCTTTATGACATTTGAGAAGAAAATAAAAACTAGAATCAAATTAGCACCTAATAGATACCTTTAGTCTCGGCGGGGAAGGTGATGGATAGGAAGCTTCTTATCCTCAAATCAAGGACAGCCCTGGCCATCTCATTTATGCTTACGATCTCATCACTTTCTATATTCATGGGCTCTCATAAGTCTGACTTTGTCAATCTGAATACATAAAGAGATCGTATCAAGATAATGCAGATGCCAATGCCCAAAAAAAAATCAACCTAGCCCATTTTCCAAAGTTCAAGTTTGTTTCTTGTCTGTAACCCTTATTAGGATTAATAAGTAGCCTTATTTGAACATTGACCCCAATTGTGTATGCATATTGTAACATTGGCCCTAATTTTATTATGAATTGCTTTAACTGATTTTCAAAACACTGCCCTTAGTTTTAGACATACTAGAAAGGAAAATAACGGAGTAAGTTACCAACGTTGTTTCCTAATAGCATGTAATGCTTAAGGCCTAACACTACAAAACTTGAATTTGAAAAATGAACCTCCAAGATGATTTTTCAGGCAAAATTATGCGTATCTCCTTGTTAATAATACAGAAGAAATATTCATGCTTCATTCGGTATCAATCAATGATGCAATTTTAGAAATTTCAATTCTCCATCTATAAATGGAGTCTTGATTTTCTAAAGGAAAAGAGTTGTGTGGTTGAGACAAATTTAACAGTTTTGGGTAACCACCGTCAGTGAGCATTTGAATGAGGTCGGGTTTGTAGTCTATTTCCCCAAATATCAAACTTATCAATGGAAGTAAGGGCTTTCCTACAAAATGCAACAGGTGCTTTCTCCCTCCCAACTGCAGTAAATATAAAACATAAAAAGTAATATTTAAAAAGATAGGCCTGAGACCAAAAAATTTAGTCGTATGAACTATTGTCTCTTGAGGCCCCATTTCAGTTTGGGGAAATTATTTTTCACCTGGGTTGGTAATATATATTTTCATCTACTCGGAATTCAAAATTGTCTATATTAAATTGTAAATAATAGTACATATTAAATTACGTGAATTTCCATAAAATAGTGAACAAATTTTAGAAGAACATACTTTTCATCACCTAGGTGAATAATATTTGAACCCGAACCATGCAAGGTCTATACGTTCCTTTCCATGTTCCGAAGGGTCCATATATGCTTTGGATACGTACGATCCGGCATTCGATTCCAAAATCCTTTGTGTAGTAGTGCTTGCATAATTCCTGGGTTGCCAGCTTTTCTAATAATTAAAGTAATAAAGAATATCATTGATGATATTGAAGAATCGTAACTTTAAGCGTTAATCAGTTACAAAGGATAAAGGTCTGCAGGCCAAGCATCAGACTCCTCCAAACTCACATTACTTTCCAACTGTTTAAATTCGGAGTAAATGAAATCACCAGAGGCATGAAAGAACATGTAGACCATAATAAAAAGGCCAATATTCATTTCTGTTATTCTGGATACACGAAAAACCTCGTTTTAGAAAATAGAAGCAACCCAATGGACAAAAACATCCTAAAAGGATGATTCACTGAGGAACCACTGCAAGGCAAGTTGTTCACTTCCTGTTCCACAATGTTTCAACTTAAGGCCTCATTTGGTTTGGGATGAAATATTTCACAATGCTGAAAAGTATTTTCACTGATTCAAAGTTTTAAAAAAATTATTCGTATAGAATTGTCAACAAGTGCACATGCTATAATTATGTACTTTCGGCAAAAATGATTAAAAAAAACTTAATTCCAAATATACTTTTCACCATATTACTTTCCAAATAGACGAATTATATATCACCCCAAACCAAATGAACCATAAATGAACAATGAGCTGCTTTACATGGCCTAGAACCACAAGTGCTAGTCCTTTCTATAACCGTAATTTCATGGAAGGGTTGACAAGAGGAAATGGAAAGAATCTACTAAATTAATTAGTCTCAAATTGACGTGCGCATGGGGTCTTTTATATTTTTCATCATGTTTATTTTTATTTTTAGTATTTTATTATAAGTAGATAGATAGTAGTTATTATCTAGATTATTACTAGTATTATTAATTAGATATTTATTAGGTATTAATTACCTATTTTAATTAGGTTACCTTTTATCTTTTAGTTTCCTTTTTAATTAAGAGACTTGCTCCCCAAGTCGTAGGATTAGTATAAATAAGGCCTTTGGGCCTCTCTTGTAATCAGATTATTGAGATTTATTACTTTATTATTGATTTGAATGAGATTTGAGAGAAAGAATTATTTTACTATTATTCGTTTGTGTGTGTGTTCGTGTGTGTAAATTCCACTGCGGTTCACATCAAAGTGGTATTAAAGCTGAGAACACTTTTGGTCGCGTGTATGTTTTTCATTTAAATCTGTCGTATGGAGTTTGTGTCGGAGGATGAGATTTTTGAGGTGTTTCGGTTGGAGTTTGCTACCATAGATGACAATATTCAGTGGTGTAATGACACAAATGATGATTGGTTTGACGAGTGGCAGGGGTATGCCCGTGGCCTCATTTCGTTCCGCCGCCACAAGGACCTCCGACGACGAGTCGCAAGAGGTCTTTCTGCTGTCGAAGACCTAAAGGCCAAAAGAGAGGTTGAGGTAGGCGAGTTTCAGCCGTGCTTGTCAAGGTTCCAACTGACCACTGCCGCCATGGGGCACGTTGAGCCCTCCGAAAACTATTTTGAGAATGACTCAGTATTGGAGTCGTGTGAAGATGACGGCGAGGGCGAGGGCGAGGGCGAGGGCGAGACTGATGAGGGATTTGACTTCGTGACCCAGTTCACAGAATTGAACGAAAAGACATGCTTTGAAGCTAGAGCGATGGCAAGAAGCCATTCGACGAGTGCAACGGTTCAAGGAGTTAGGATTTTGTCAACCCACGAGGCGAGTAAAACTTGAAAAAACACCCAAGGGTGAGTCCTTCCCAACCCGACCATCCGTAACTTTTGACTAACCCCAACCCGTTTCTAACAAGATATGATCTGGATCTGGGTCCCAAACAGCAGCCACGACCCCTCAACCTTCGAAACCCATCATCTAATAGCAGCGAACCCCCTGGCCAACTTTCCGGCACGACGTTGAGGTCGTCGGACCAGGTCAACCCTCGTCTGAATACTACACACCCAGTTGAAACCTCGCCGGTGCAAAACGACCAACCCTTGGCTCCACAAGGGTGACAGTTGAAAGGCCCATCCACTAGGCTGCGACTGGCCTACCAGATAGCCGACCAACGTTGTCGACCTCCGGTAATGATTTTCGACAACAAAAGGGGGTCGGTCAACCTCCAGGTGGTTGGGTTGGGTAGAGGGCCAGCTGAGTTGGAGAAAGAGAGAGCTAGGGTTTGCTTTAATGAGTTGCGATTTTTAAATGCAAGAGTGATCCATAAAGCCATTGAGGGGTTTGAGCTTTGTTTGACTTTGACCCATTTTTAAGAGACAAACCACTTTACTTGGAGGTTAATGGTCCAAAATTTGATTTTATTGGGGTTGAAAATTTTGGGTAGCCCCCAATTTTTAAAATGTTGAAAAATATTTTATTTGAGCCCCAAATATTTTTGAAAAATTCTTTCTCACCCCCAATAAAAGATTAAAAAAAAGGATGCAAAACATTCAAAGTATTTATGGATGTGGTATGGGCTTTTTACAAATCTCTCCTACAGTTCGTGGTAAAGCTTTTCAAAGAAAGGGAAGGCACTACTTGCCTGGCATCTTCAAAGTTCAAGGCTATGGCGCTCGGGTCGAGCTTTTTGAAGAAGGGGAGAATGACGTGCACGTGGGGTCTTTTATATTTTTCATCATGTTTATTTCTGTTTTTAGCATTTTATTATAAGTAGATAAATATTAGTTATTATCTAGATTATTATTAATATTATTAATTAGATATTTATTAGGTATTAGCTACTTATTTTAATTAGGTTACTGTTTATCTTTTAGTTTCCTTTTTAATTAGGAAACTTGCTCCCCAAGTCGTAGGATTAGTATAAATAAGGCCTTTAGCCCTCTCTTGTAATCAAATTATTGAGATTTATTACTTTATTATTGATTTGAATGAGATTTGTTTGAGAGATGATTTGAGAGAGAATTATTTGACTATTATTCATTTTTGTGTGTGTAAATTCCGTTGCATTTCACACCACAAATTTTGTTTTCTAGTAACTTTAATTGTTATTGCTAGTTCCTAATATTATTCGACTTCTGCCTTATGCCTGAGAAGATAGAAAGGTTTATTTCTCTTAGAAGCCGGATTTCAAAATAAGGTGTTTGAAGACACTAGAGTGGCATGCAGTTTGAGTTTCACGACATAAATTGTTATTGTGCTATTCAAACTGTTAACATGATATGTGAGACTAGATATGAGATTTACCATTCTAGGATTTCAGTAACATTCAAAATACCAAACTAAACACGCAGAAAGTGAAGAAACCTTAGATATAACATACGTCACAGATCAAAATTTCAACGAAAGAAAAAATATCAAATGCAACAAGACAAGCATCTTAACTCCATATATCCCTGCAGCCCTGAACAAGGATGAACACATGATCAACTTCCTTAGTGACTTTCAGGCGTTAAACATGACCCCAAAAATGAAACTCGCGACAGAATATCTCCTCCATCACATGCTCGTCTTTCTTCCAATCAGAAGCGATGGTGCAATACTGTGCTCAAAAGGCACCACGTGTTCATGCTCAACACCAATCAAGACAGGGCACACGAGCAACATTTAGTGTTTGGCAGTGCACGGATACATGGTGCCTTTTGAGTATTGTACTTTTTCTCCCCTGCAAGGCTCCCTCTCGAGGTTTTCAAAGGTGTAAGCCCCATAATTGGTTGGGCCTTGGTGTGAAAAAATAAATTTAAAAATAATTGGTTGGATCTTGGTGTTAATCATCATTCAAAATGTAAAAATACATTTAAATTAAAAAAACAAACTAGACAAGCTCAAGAGAACAGAAAAAGGAATCACAAGAGCAACTACTGTGAGCAAAACCATCAAGGTAAGACATCATAAATTGGCATTGATTAAACCCGACAAAGAGTCTTTGTTGGTCCTCAAAGAGCAACAAACAAAACCCCAAACCATAGAAATAAATTGTACAAATGTTATGTTTCAGCTCCATAGTGGTGTTCTTCAAAAAAAAAACAGTACAACTGAACCAGTGGTCAAGAACATACATGAAATTTAGAGAATTGATACATACCACCAAAACTACAAAGCAGGATAAAACTCTATGCATCAATAGTAAGTTGCGAAATGATGAACGTTCATTTGATATGATACATGTGTCTATTTGATTATATACATGAAATATGAGAGATTTGGTTTGTTTGAGCTATCACTGGTTAGTTTCATATTCCTTGGCAATTTGAGAGGAGATATAATGAAGTTAGATTTAATATGATATAAGGTAGAACAGAGAGAGAAAAGATAGAATAAGGACAGTAACCAACCCTTGCTAGTTGTCAACCCTCTAGTATAAAGAAATACTTGGACCTCCAGTATAGAAATGTAATTTCCAGCCTGTTTATCTAGTCAAGATGGTCTGAGCTGCTGTGAAATGGAGTTTGTCTTGTATACATAATTTATGGTTGTGGCACAAGTGTGGTGAGTCTAGCTTATTATTCGTGTTCATTAGATTGTTCTTAGTTTGCATAAGCATGTACATCAACAAGGTATTTCCTGTGTTTTATGTAATTGTATAGTGCGTTTGCTCATAGTAGCTGGATTTTTCGCAACGCACATACTACATATAGTCTTATATAAACTCCAGTTCTGGTGCGTACCAGAGGGAACAAACCCCAGACCGGACTTCATATGTGGTTTTTACCTAGAACAAATGCATTTGTCATGATACTGGTTCCATTTTTTTGGGTTCCCACTACATATAACATGGGACTTTATTTTTTAATTGTCAAAATGTCTCAATTTAAATAATGGTATAAAATATAAATTAGTTGAAGAAATAAGATACGGCTAAGATGAAGCATCTCTATTCAAGATCAAGCTTAGGGGAGAGAACACACTGATGCATGGACCACCTATGCTAACAAGAACGTGTGTGCAGCACATGCTTGACAGGCCCCACGTATATATGTGGTGTGTTGCACATGAACCCATAAAAACGTCATCATGTGTTGATTCTCGACTGTTTCAAACCTAGTTTTCAGCTATAACTACTAAGAGGGTTAAGGGATCAGATGTGAAAAAAATACCCCCATCGGGTAAAAGACCCAAGATAGCCTCATGAGGGTCACCCATCATGTCACTCTCTACTTCTAAAAAAGAACTCGATCACGAGCTCAAAGGGGAAGTTCATCCTAGTTGAAAAGACCCGGCTCATTCTACTCCTTAAAACTCAGGTATTAAGGATAGGTGAACATAAGCCTTCTAACCAGCACAGAATGGGCATAACCAAGTGATGTAGGACACATTCCAACACACCCTCCTGCACCACAACACGGTAGCCGGATTACTCAGCACACCGGACAGAGGTCCAACCTAGCTCTTAGCTCTGATACAAAGTTGAAAAGACCCATCCCATTCTAGTCCTTAAAACTCAGCACATAATGCCATAGCCAGGCAATGCGGGACACATTCCAACAATCTCCATCAGGCAAATATTGATAGTGTGGGCTACCAACGCCTCACGTACCTCCTAGGGGGATTGGCCTCCTACTCATCATCAAGCTCCGCTGCTAGCACAGATCTCCACTTCTTCGGGCACTCGGATGCTTTATGGACTTCATAATATTTCAGTTGCTCAGTACTGCCCTTCTAAGGTCCCGTTATGATCAACTACATGAATGTTGGAGCGTAACAGAAATCCTCCTTCAGATGAAGAGCATACTTGAGGCTTTCGCCATCGTCGAGGTCTCCTGAAGCAGAAGATCCTGGCGAATATGGGGCTGGAGTCCCCGAAGGTAACGTGGGATCAAACGCTCTTCATCCTCTTCTAAACTAGCTTGGGAGTGGGGGTGAAAAAATGCCACACGACAAGACCCACATGCTATTTTTAGCAGGTCAGTGTGGAGCCTTAACAAATTCAATTGCTTAATGGGTGGACCCACAAAACACGATAACTTACAGATTTGGATTGAAGGTAGCTCTACATATCTCTCCAATCTATTTTGGTACACAGCATATACTAATGAACACTAAACAGTATGAGCTCTGAATGGATAACAGACTTTTATAGTCAAACATTGATTTATTTGGGACATCACCGTAAAGGTCTTACAATGTCTAAATATCCCCCAAATTGTACTCTTATTAAAGAAACCAACGCAAATTCCCTCACATATGCATCCACTGTTTAAGATTTAATCATGGGATCCATAATTACAAACGCTAATAAATTATTAATCTTACTAAGCTTCTTAAGGGTGTGAAAGTTTGAACACCCTGCCAATCGATAATCACCATCAACGACAACAGGCTATGGCAAATGGAAGCATCACAATCGATAATTAAGACCATTCAACAAAGGCCAAGGTATGTCACTAACTCATAGCTAGACCATCGAAGCTCTGCAAAGAGACCCTCATGGGAATCAGAGGGTGCGTTCAATTGTCGTCCATTTCCTTTGGATCCTCAAGGGTTCTGGCTTGGAGGTTGGAGAGTAACGTTGTTGGGCTCTCACATGCCAACCACCCCAAATTTAGAGAAATAGCACCATTAATCCCAATAACCTTAATTCCTCAAACAACCACAACTTTCCATTTTTTGAACCTGGCAACAATTAATGCAAGGCAATAAACTTTGCAAAAAGCACCTGATAAACCAATTGACATGCACTTTTAATACACTATCAGCCCACATTAATTATCACCCACACCTCACCAATGCAAGTTGACTCATGTCATTAACCTTACAACCAGTGTTCTAAAAGGCACACCTAGGCGTGAGGCATGGGAGAAACGCTCCGCCTATGCCTTATGCGTAGTTAAAGGCGATCAACGAGCGTGTAAAGTATGGTCAACAGCGCCAAGGCGCATTAAGGCGTGTTAAATTCATGTTTTTTTTAAATGCTTAAGCAAAACGATGTCGTTTTTTTAAATAACTTTTTTTACAAACTAGACCAACAATATATAGTCCAAAACAGTCAAAAGACAAAAGTAAACCCAAACCTAACTGCGTCTTTCTCCCTCTTGTCCGAAAAAAAAAACTTACATTGTCGACCGACTTTCGACCAAGCCCCTATCTGTCTCTGACTGACTTCCGACCAAAACCTCCTAGCCTCATACTCATTTTCAACTCCGACTCACTTATTTCTGACTCCAACGTTCAGGTTTTTTGGCACATCTCTCTTTTTCTCATTTTTTTAGCTATTCACTTCAGTTTTTTTTTGTTTCCAAATTTTTCAGCCCAAGTCTGACTCCGAACTGAAAAATATATATACATTCATATAAATTCTTTCAATATTTTTTTCCTAATAAGTTTTGACAATATAAATACATTCAGTGCTTTTTTTTCTATTTGTTTCATTTAAAAGCTGAAAAATACATTTCTTATATTGAACCATTTTGTATTGATTATTGAACGATTACTGATATTGATAATTGAATGATGACTACCAAACATATGAATATATTTTCAAATTTCAAGGTATGTATTATTTTATTGTTTTACTAGCCTTAGGATAATTAAAAAATAATAAAAAAAATGAAAAACGCCTTTTTACGCCTACGCTCCTAACCTCTACACCTCGACCACGCCCCGCACCTTTTAGAACCTTGCTCACAACCAACGGACAAGATCATCTATTTATTCCAAGGTTGTTAACTCCCTCTCATTCCCACCTACCTCATAGCAGCAAGAGCAACATTCCTGATAATCTATTAAAAATATGCCATTTTCTTCCACTGCATATTCAAAACCAATCATTTCGATAGCTCATCTCACCACACCAAGAGCCTACTCACTAGTGATAAGGTTTTACTTACAAATCCCATCATGAATTGCTCACTGGCTCCTAAAATTTACTCTCAAAAGGAGTGCTTACTCTCTCACCCTCCATTCTCACCCTCCATTCTAACACTCTCAGACCTCCTCATTTATTACTGAGATTTCGTATGTTTATGTTAGTCTATTAACTGCTCTTCTTCATCCTTGTAGCTCTGGTCAAGATCTCCCCAAGACGGGTTATGCATCGGTTTTTGAGGGACATACTCCATAACCCAAACATACCATTAACTACGCTCATACATAATCATTGTTGAGGTAAGAAAAGCTTGTAAATTAGATATTGAGACCTTATTACTTTTATTCATGTTTTTACTTCTTTTTACTCGCCACATTTAAGAATAATCCTTCATCTCCCCCTTTTAAATTGGGAGATTTAGATATCTAGAGGATAAATTAAGATTCTCAACAACACTTACCTCCCTTCAACTATCGTCCTTATGTTGGCCTGGTGATTTCAATCGTAGCTCCTCAATGGTCTGTGAAACATTCTCTTCACGTTAAATTATCTCTTCCTTTTGAAGCTCTACTCTTGACAACTAAATTTTCCAATTCCTTGTTGCTAATGCCATTGTCTGGCGTTTCAGTAGCGCCTAGATTGCCCTATAAACCTTCTTATCCTTTTCCCTTTACTCCACATCTTAAACAGCATTTTCTCGAGTTTCTATCGCTTTTAATCTACCTTCTTCACCCATTTTTGGTAATTTCACTGATTTGCTCCACTTCTGTATTGAATGTCCTTCGTCAATTCATTAGTGTTTAACTTGTCTTTCTTTTTTGTGTGACCCTTCGTCCCTCGTTTTCACTATCCCCTACTTGCTTCCTTATTTCTTCCCTCTTTAAAATGGATATTTCCTCAATTTACACTATTTATCATTTCCTAGCCCTTCTTCTCACAGTTACCACAAAACTTGGGCATGTTCTCATATTCCACAGCCAGTTAAAACCTTTTCCCGACTACCATTGGCAATCCAGACTCTTATGTGTTAACTCATTTTGTAAATCCACTTCAATACACACTAGTTCTAATTTCAACGGTGATCTAAATGCTCTCTCAATGGAGAATATACTCACTTTATTATATAAATGAACAGGCACCACTGGAAGGGATATCCACATGGGAGCTATAGACAATTATATGACCATTTGTATATGACCAATTGTCTACTCTCATGGAAAATCTACTGATATACCAAACATCTCGAAGCCATATCCTTTGAAATCCTCTTCATGAAATAGTCTACTAAGAATAGTGTTTTGCGTCATTACTTCCATGTTAAATGCAGTCGTTAAACCAAATGAATAAATACCTTCCGAATCTCCACAACAAGTCTTTCATGAGAACTTTCTCTGAGGATAAACTTGAAAGGCCCGAAAATCGTCCTCCGAAAAATATATGGTTGGTTCTCCTACTTTTCTACACAGTTCTACCTTCTTTTAGAACCTTGTCGGATATAATCGAGATAAAATAATAATAATGACAAGCACATAAAAATGTAAACAAGAGAGACAACACCAAGATATATGTGGTTCACCAACTTGGCTACATCCACGAAGAGGCCCGATTCCACTATATTTGATAAAATTACAAGTACAATAGAGAATATACAAGGATAAATTACATATCCTCTACTCCCCTACCCAAATCCTGGATAGCCATTGTACATCAACTCTCCAACCAAGTGAATCCAAGTTTTAAGCCAAGAACCCTCTTAATATCTTGCCCTTAAGTGTTTCCCACGTACTCAATCCGATATATCCCGCTCTCATTTAAACTGGTGAGAAATCCTCCACACATTACATCTTAAGCACACCTACCATACGTGAAACACTCACACCCATACCCTTCTTCCGCCTTTGAGCAATACCCATGGGTGAGAGGAAAAATCTCTCACCTTTGAAAGAAGACTCTCTCTCTCTCTCTCTCTCTCTCTCTCTATATATATATATATATATATATATATATATATATATATATATATATATATATATATATATATATATATATATATCAGTGTTGATGTTGGTGTTGGTGTTTTTTTACCATGGCTAAAACTCCCCTTAAATAAGAAGAAAAAATGAACAGTACCCCGCATACGAACAGTGCCCCACGCAAAATTTCAGCCGAACTTCATAGCTCGGTGGAGTTTGTTGTGTGGCGGATAGGTGTGACGGGGAAGGGGACCCTTGCGGGTGGGGCACGAACCACAGGGAGGGGCTACCAAGGCTTTGCCCTTGTCGGCGAAGAGGGATGGTGTTTCAATTTGGTTCAAGCAGCAACAAGGGTCGGAGGCATTTGCTAGCTGAACGGGTCCCAAAATTATGTTGCCGGTTGGGACCAGCAGAGTTTGCTAGAGTGCGTGGTAGGGGAGAGACCTAGGGTTTGGCCCTGTCCACCCTCGACCCACCCTGTTGGAGATGGCTAGAGTCGGCAGAACTCGGGGGTGGCCTGGTGTGCTATCGATCACCGCTGATCGTTGTGGAGTTGAGGTGGGGGGCTAGTTGTTCATAGCCAAGACCCTTATCTCGTTCATCATACGTTCGAGAGTATCTTCAAGGGAGGAAACTCTAATATTCATTTCAACTGTTTGGGAGGGGGGTTTTAGGGGGCCATTACAAGGTGTGTACGGTTTTGTTAGGGTTTTACAACAACAAAACACAACAGGAGGATTAAACCTAACTTTGATACCAATTAACGTAAACACCGCTAATGATACTCCAAAAGAAATAGACAAATAAGCTCAACTTAAAAAGAAAAATATATTGAATGCCTTTACATCTAAGGGAAGAGGGATATTTATACAAGGGATGGGAAGGATCTAAAATTTAGTTTTCACTATCTAATAGGGAAATGGGCTTAAGCCATGTGATGTCATAAGAGATATCACACGTGCCTTAAAAGCACTCCTTTAACAACTTTCCTAAAATGCCCCTTTCTAGATATAATAACCTTTATGGACTGTTTGGGAACTTTTTAGAGGAATGAAAGGAAAGGAAAATTTTATTAGTAGAGAAAAGAAAATAAAGAAAAATTTATAAGAAAGAAAAAAAAGGAAGAGAGGAGGAAGGATTTAGGAAGGAAGATAAAATAATTTTCTTTTCTAGTGTTTGGGAGTTGAAAGGAAAATAATTTTTTTAAAGGAAAATAAGATACATTCTTTAGAAAACTTTCATTTCTCTCCATTTCTTTCCGATTTGAAAGGAAAGTTTTGGAAAGAAAGGAAGGGAAATTTTTTTTTAAAAAAATCTTTCTTTTCTCTCCTTTTAAACTCCCAAACGATGAAAAAATAGCGAAACAACACTTTTTCTCCTACGTAAACTCTCAAACGACGAAAAGAAAATATAATTTCCTTTTTTTTCTCTCCAAAATAAAACTCCCAAGCAGATTGTTAACCCTATAATAAAAAGAAGGAAATTACAATAAAGCTAAAGACAAAAATAAAATTAAATAAATGCTAAAGGACTAACGTGTGCTACACTTGATTTCCCATGTAACTAGTAGAATGAAGGTGAATGGTAAATCATTTGAAGATTAACAAACGGGGAGAATCTTGGTTTGATGGAGTGGCAGTGTTTTCTCGCCAACGTGGAGATTCGTGATTTCTTGGCTCAGAAATTTAGTTCCGATGTTAAGGCTAGCACCCATTGGATTGCCCACAAGGTGTGCGTCGGCATCTTGTTGCATCATTCGCAACCCACCAACTCCTTTAGATAACTTATGCATTTTTTGGACTAAAACATAAGGGTCTCGTGACTCACGATTGGTTGAATCTCATTTGGCTCCAATGAATAGGTCCCGAAAAAAATAGCAAACCAACGTCTTAAGGGTGTGAAAACTGACCGAGCGAGGTAATTGGGGCATTTTGGATATTTGCACATTTTATTAACCTTGGGTGTAAACATAACAAGGATTCTCCATTATGGTTTTTATTAACATTGACAGGGTAACCTTTGGGTAAATTATACTTTAATATTTTAATTTTCTATAAATTACATTTTGAATTTGATTTTTTTTAAATTACCTTTTGGCACTTGAAATTTTTATAAATTATATTTTTATCCATTGACTTTTGATAAATACATTTGGACCCTGAAGTTTTTGTAGTTACATTATAACCCTAAACTTTGTGTAAATTATATTTCACACTCAAATTTATAAACTAAATTTTTGAAAATATTCTACCAAATCAATGCATTTTTTAGTTTATTGAATTTTCTATGGAAAATAAAAATTAGAAGTGAAGATGAATATTGAAAGTAGAAAACCAAAAAAAATCCACAACTAAACAAGCCTTAAGATTCCACTCATATATAATCATATAAATATGGAAAAGATGGTTCCACCATCGAATATGTCTCTCCACTAATTTGTAGATGAACATTACCACTCGCGGGGTGGGATATTTTTTAAGGAGATGCGACCCCGTGATTTGATTAAATCGTAGATGGGGAGGAATGTCCCATCCCCGGTGACTCATAAGTGTTTGTCCATACCCAACACCCAAAAATATAAGACACTGATATTTAAACAAATGGGGAAAAGGCTTATAAAAAACTTTAGTTACTTCAACCGCGCTAGTTCTTTGCTCATAGAAATCGAGCTAATGATACCACATTTGGTTCCTTGATCTTTTCAAGGATTTTTAGTATTTGACTCTCCTTCATATAGAGCATGGGGTCCCAAGGCCTACCAGAGACCTCCGTCAGGCTGTTCCCAGTCATTGGTAACCATAGTTGTCCTAATGAAGGGTCCACAAATGAGGGGAAGACCATAACACCACTCTAAGGGATAGACAACATCCAGTCATGCATTCGAACCTTGAAGAACAAGCTCAGAGACCTTGGGATTAACAACACCCGACCTTAGACGAGTCCACCAGACCTTTGCTTAACCAAAGTTGACCTTTACTTGGTTCCCAACATCTTCTTTAAGGATTAATTTCCTCTAATGTTAAAGGGACAGGTACAGACTATCCCACAATGACCGTAGTCATCTCAAGACACCTCAGACGTTCACAAAAGCTCTTACAACTTCTCAGGAGGGTGGGTAGTGTGACACCCCACCTACTAAAATACCGGGTGGCCAACCCGTGATCAAAATAAAACATTGGTCTCATATGGCTCATTCTTAGCATTACTGTCAAAAACTTTTTAAAGTTACTAACCACCTAGTAAATTAATTAGACTGGTGCCAAATTTTATCTTTCATTAATTAACAACATGCGGAGGTAAATAATAATTAAACCATCAATCACAAACTGATAAATAAATCCAACACAGATAAATAATATAAATAAAAGTAACCGAATCAACTATCGGTGCAACAATAAAATATGACAGTAAACTGAAACAGTAATTTGGATACACAAGATCAAATAAATAACTGAATAGTAAAACTGAGGGCGACATACCCCAAATGAGTATTGAAGTAAAGATCCTACACTAAGAATAAAGGAACGAAGCATCTATAGCAAGGTCCTGCAACTTCCACATAAGCTGCAGCTGCGCATCCCTGAATAGAGTCCTCAAAATGGGCGTCCTTGTGGTTGGACACCTAAAAGGTTTTGAAAAAGATTTTTACACGGGTCAGAGCCCAAGTAAAAATATTTTGAAAATATTTAGCAAGCAGTTAAATTGCAGTAATTAAATATGCATGCACACTCTTCATATTTAAGCTAGCGTCGCACTCTCTTGAGGTATAACTCACCCCTCAGCTAATGTGCACACCTAACACTTGCCTACTAACCTCTCATAGTTAAGCTACCCCACCTAACTAGCCATATCAAGTCTCTTTCTACATACTAACTCATTGTGCCCACCCGTATTGCCCATACAATACGTTACTGGATTCTTTATATCAATTAGCCAATTATGAATTTCTGAGTATATGATTAATCCTCCACTAAATATGGTTATTTGAGATGTCACTATTGTGACACCCCGCCTAATTAATCGCGGGTGATCAGTCCTAAATCAAGTTAGAAAAGGTTTCTCAGTTGGTCCATTCTTAGCATCACTGTCGTCTTTTTAATTACTAACCACCTAAGTGAGAAAAGTAGACTGGTGTCAATTTTTATATTTCAATTAATTAAATAAAAATCATGCGGAACATAAAATAATGCACAATCATAGTTAACTAAAAAGAGCCATCCACAAATAAAATACTTAACCGAATAAACCATCGGTCCAAATATCCAATACAAGTAAAGATAAGAAGAAAATCTCGACAAGTCTAATACTAATAAATAAACTGTGAGCGACAAGCTCAGATAACTACTAAAGAGTCTCTACACGAATGAAAGAAGGAGGCGTCTATCAAAAAACCCCACAACATCCACATGTGCTGCAGCAAAGGATACCTGAAATAGAGTCAAGCCTGGCGTCCCTGTGGCTGGACACCTAAAAAGGTTTTAAAAAAAAATTATAGCAAGGGTTAGTACCCAAAAACATTTGAAAACATTTAACAAATGATTAACTTGCAGTAATAAATAAATATGCATGCGCTTTATATTTTAGTTAGTGTCGCACTCTCTTGAGGACTTCCTCACCTCTCCTCTAATGTGCACTACTAACGCTTCCATTTAATTTACTAGGTCCTACGCTCCTGACCCAATGCTTATTTTAACCCTTGAATTTTACCTACTTTAACCGAGTATGCCTTAATTCATGATTTTTAAGTCATTATAAACGTCAAACTTAATTAAATCATTACTCCTTTTAATTTCATATAATATTCACACCTGTTATGCACATAATACATTTTTCACTCTGTATTAATTATCCCATATATAATTATTTACCTAATTATATATTTAATCATATTACAGTATTCACAAACATACTGAAATAACATTTAATACAAACTTTCGACCGAGTAAAATTACTCACAAAATATAAATTTTCCCAAGTGCTATCCCACTAGGTGTATTCACGTAACCTAGTTATCCAAGTTAGATTCGCTCACTAACTTAGTTTAACATACGAATTGGAGGCGGTCACATTCCTTCCCTGAAAGTGAGATGCCCCTCACCCATATAATGGACGCTATGACCTGGAATTATACTCGCCCTACTCCTCAAGCTAGGGGATTCATCCACTACGCGCAACCTCCCCCTATAGCACTAGAGTATACACTAATAATATTCAATCACTGATATTAATGCCCACACTATATATATATACTATCACACTCCGTATATATATATGTATAAAAATATAAAATGTCCCGGCTACACCATGTACTACATCCGTGACACAAGCCTATTTAAAATTAAGAGTTTATGGTCCAACCCTAATTATTAATTAATTCGCACATTAATTAATTAAATCACCTTTGGTGTCGCCCCCACCATAAAATTGGACTTACTCTCGTAGTCCGAAATAACCTCACCCGAGTCTAAATTCCCGACTCCCGAAATTTTTTAATCATGACGTGACACCCAAAAATCCCTCAAATCCTAATTAACTTTACTCATGATTAATTAGGTTTAAACTCATGTATTAATTTCTCAATAATTAATTACATAAAGATTATTATATAAATTCCCTTTTTTTTTATATACATAACTGGGCAAAGCTGCCAAAATCTGCCGACCTTCGATCGATCGACCCCAGACCTTCGATCGATCGATCGAGCAGGTCTTCGTCTTCTTCGCGAAGACAGAATCATCCATGGACGAAATTTCTCAAACCCTAGTTTTCTCTACCAGCAACCTTGAGCCCTCTTAACATTAATACATGTTAGAAACCTTATTAGGGACCTCCAGAATGTCCACCAACATCGTTAAAACGTCCATTAACTACACTTTCTAAATTTGGGGAAATATCCATCTTTAATTCCTTACCCATTTACATCCCAAATCCCTTCACCAAATTCGTTTCTAATTATCTAGATATCATCCTACCAGATATGTATCAATTTATAATATCAGATTTCTACAAGAATCCTCATTCAAATTCGTAAATCAAATTATTATTTTTCAAAACCTCATGTTTATGCCATGAACACCCAAAACGAATTTTGATCAAACACATCACATGAATATGAATTTCAAAATAGATTCAATACTATTGCAAGTTATCCACTTGCCTTAGGTTTCGTAGTGTCTGATTCGGAGATGAATTTCCAAGGTTGAAGACGATCCTTGTTGGCTCTCTAGTGATCCCAAAGCTGCCCTTAACTGCTATTAGGGTTCCTTAATACACTTAGCCTTTTCTAAAACTCTATCAGCCGTTTTATTATTCCTCCCAATTCCTTAATTTACCTAATCCCGTTATTTGCCTAATGGGCCAAGCCTAAGTGACCCAAATGCCCCCGTGTGGGCTCGGCTATGTCTAAAAACGCCCCGTGACCCGTTTACTACTCCCGGGTACACTTTTCCGACTATCTCGGCCCATCCGGACTCAACCGTACACTCAGAATTGGCATCTGAATTAATTTATAAAAATATTTATCCCCTCACCCCTTTAGTCTATACCGACTCCCGGTTGAGATAAGTGCATACCCTGTCATTAATACTCGAAATGACTTAAATAAATAATTACTATTCACTTAGTAAATAACTTCCCGTAAATATTAACCATTTACTTCTCGATTAATATTTAAATACAATTTCCCTAATTAATTCAATTAAATTACGACTCACAAGTAATTTTCAATTCCCGAATTAATTAAATATTTAATGCATGAAAAATGCGGGGTGTTACAACTATCTTTCTCATCTACTAATTACACATCGTAGAAGAAGTAATATTCGTTTCATATATACTAATATGGTACTCCTAGGTTGAGTTGATGCACATGTATACTATGCTATCATGCCCCGATACATCATCTACCAAGCACGCATAGTAGAATAAAACACAAGTATATATATTTATTATTCTCTCTCTCTCTCTATATATATATATATATATATATATATACGATACAACACCCCTAAACTGAGATGTGTGGTGCATGCATACTCTGCTATCAAGTCCCGGTACATCACGCACTATATAAAGGACTATTGGTTCAGTATCTCACTCGAACCATTATCACAAATTACACATATTGGAGGCGAACATAGTCCCCAGCTAAATGGGTCACGCATATGCCCACGCTCCCATTCAATCGTCGAAACTATCATACTCACATATAACACGTGTCCAACGTCCTATATTCTGGGTACAAGTCTGAAATCCCCCCAATGGACTCATCAGGAGAAGACTGTCCACGATGCGAAACCTCCTGTGATAGCAAGTAGCGTAGGTATGTCATACACATAACAAATCATACAAATCAGTATAGGCATACACATAACCTATACCATATATCCCATACATATCATATATATCTCCCAATTATCCAATGTATTATTTAATTCCAATTACACTTCTTATTGTATATTCCCGATTATCCCTCACTACTCGAAGTATGTCAATTATCCTTTAAAATATTTCAGTAGGTAATTCACTCATATTCCCACTGATCTAAGTCATAGGTTCGCTTATTCCCCGAATTCGTTACATTTTAACTTACACGGATTAATCTAATCAATTTTACATTAATTAATTTATTAAAGTAGTGTCACCCAACTACAATACTCCAACTCACTCATTCGGTTTGTAACTTTATCTTAGTATTTATTCCACGAAGTTTCACTATTTAGGTTAACACTGCTTGTCAAATTTAATATTCGATATTTTATCATATGTCCCTATAATAAATTAGACTGGCTATACCGTGCCTCACGCCCGTAGCACTCAGCCAAAAACAATATTCAAATTACAATCCCAACTTTTATTTAATTTCTCCTCCATAATTTTATCCCGTAATGTCACCCAATAAAACGTCCGGACTGTCCCCAAATCTTAATTATTTATACAGATCCTCTATCTAAATAAAATATATTTTAAAACTCCCTATCAACGTTCTAAACCCCTATAACTAAAACGAGGCCTTTTCTATACCCATGTTTCCTTAACATACTTCTGAATATTAACTGATTCCCAAACAGATTTAAAGTTAAAGACAAGTAAATAAAAAATCTTCAACACCTCAACCCACAAAGAAAGCAAATGACTGGGGCTGATGTACGTCCCGTCACTTGAACGAGACTGCTAGTCGCTCAAACGACTTCTAGCGTCGTTTGGACGACGATTGTGGTTGTTTGAGTGACCCCTAACCCTTTCCCTCCCTTCGTCTTCCTCACATCTGTCCGACATTAACGTAACCAAATAACTTATGCTTCTCCACCCACCTTGAATCAGTTAAAACCAACCTATTATATGCATCTAAAACTAGATTTACTACTCATAACACCCTTTAAACATCAACAGTTTATCCAAATCTTAAATTTCCACATTTGGGTTCCTAAGAGTTTCGACTAAATTGTTGTCTACAATTTAGTTCTATTATCCCCATTTAACCCATACCCTTTTTCCGAGTTCCTCACATAATTTAAATTTCTGCAACACTAAATCATAATACCCCTCAGTTGAACTTAAAATTTACATAATTACTTAAATTCATAAAACCCTTTTTGTAATAATCCACCCAAAACCAATTTGGATTTATGCCCACTATGATATGAATCGCAGTACCACAAATTAAATGAAAGCAAGTTTAACTACTTGCCTGGATAATTTCGTAGTGTATGATTCCTTTGTTGTAGACAATATTTTTTATGAAGAACGTATCAATCTTTTCTTAGTTTGGCTCCCAAAGGCTCTCCCACTGGATCCCTCTCTTCTCCTCTGCAGCTAGGGTTTTTTAAATGAGTTATGGCTACCACATCCTCTCACATTTAGGTTTTATTGTGTCAATTCCGTTTTTAGTCTTGTGGGCTTTATTAAAATGGCCCAAACACTCCCATGTGGGCCCGGTTATGCCTAAAAATGCTCGAGACCCATTTACTACCCCGGGGACTCTTTTTCAACTATCTCAACCTATTCGGAACAAACCGTGCACTCAGAATCGTCATTCGAGTTACTTAACTAAAATCTCAAATTTCAACCTCAACTATGACACATGTATTCTTAAAAGAAATAACCCGAATTAATTTAAATCTTAATTCTCTAAATAAATTGAATCTTCCAAATTAAATAATTTCTCCAAATCGTCAATTTATTTTAAACTCTAATTCACCAAATTAAATAAATTTTGTATCCTTAAAAAAATGGGGTGTTACATACTTCCCCCCTTACAAATGAATTTCGTCCTCGAAATTCAGATGAGTCCAGTACTCCAAGCATCGATTACTTCCCTACTCGCATGCCCTTAAGATCGCGAACCATATCTCTACCCCTTATAATCATGAATTATATTAGAATTAAATTAATTACCCAGGGCGCCCATACACCCTGTACCCATGCTCATCAGGATGAAAGTCACCAGGCTCTACTAGCCTTAAATTGTAATATACTTTAAACACACAGTTATAACCACATATGTATATATATATATATAATATAACCAAGGTACCAAACCCATGTCCTAGCGACCACACATCTCCCCACTTCCAACGTTGTGTTAAGTTTCATCCACAGGACGTCTCGCAAAGAGAAATCCAAACAAGGACCCCCCTTTACATTACTACCTAACATTATCAGTTATTGAGATTTGCTAGGTCCTCAGTCCATATCACGTACCCCCAAATTCCCGTCTCCTAACGTAAAAGTATACTCGTCCACTCTCATGTTACAAAAGACATCGTACAAAACTGCGCCCCTTATTATCACTAGTTTCTTAGCGCGAACTAATCACGAGCTATATCTTCCCGCTCGATAATAAACATATCCACCCTGAATCCCATCAGTAATGGTCCCTACTCACCGGGATCAAATATAACAATACCAACATTTTCTCATAAGTCTATTATGCAACACGTAAATATAGACTCGACCCTCTTTCAGGTGATAACTAGCACAAGTCAATCATACCTCGGAACAACGATCACAAAGTCTTACCATACTAAATATTATGGCCCAAACATCCCGACATAAATAACATTAACGTATCGTATGTAACACACTTATCTCAAGCTCATCTCCGCACTCTCTCGTGGCTACATCATACAGGTATTCTCGATTACCCCATAATTTGCAATTTGATTCTTTTCAATATTTCCCCACCCATTTACTTGTGGTGCAAAAATTTTCTCAATGTTTCCTTCGCAAAACTACCCGGCTCCATTGGCCATGTATTGTAATAGCTCTCAGCTTAAAGTGATTCATTTACACGCTCTATAATTTAACATTTAAAACCGATGCACTAACATCCAACAATGTCCCACTACTCCCAACGTTTATTAAGATCCATGTGTCTAACATCCCACACAAGTCTCAAAAGAAGTCTCTGTGGCTTGCACTGACGAAGTTCGTCCAGGTTGATAAGAAAAATCTTCAGATTCTTCATTGCGATATGAATTGGTACGCCTGGTACGTGAGGATGGTGCACGGGTGTTTCTTTGAATACTTCGTGGTCCTGAATGGGCTGACGCACCGCCATGGAGAGTTTGGATGAGTTATCGCATTGTTTCTTGCATGACGGTCTATCCCTGAGCCAGATTTGTCATTATTCCAGCCAGATCTGGAATATTTGGGGGGGCAGATGGATTTGGAGGGGTTCCAGCGTTTCGATTGCTGGATTCCGGAATGTCAGCCATTCGTAATGGATTGTTTTTGGTGAAAAACGATATTACCAGTCGTTCCCACAGACGGCGCCAATCTGTTGATGTAAAAAATTAGATCACTCTAATTATTCAATCACAGATAAATAAATGAGACAAAGAATTTTAAAGTGGTTCAGCCTTATAAGAATGGCCTACGTCCACTGTTGTTTTATTGCTGAGTGTTTGAGAATTCTCGATTACAAGTTCTATCAAGAAGTTTCGGTCCGGGTTCCTTTTACAATGAGGATTGTACAATGTATTTATAGCCTTGAGGCTGTAATGTGAAAGGGTAATACATTAAATGAGGTACATATGAAAGGGTAATACATTTAATGCCCCTTAAGTGTGTGCTTCTGAATGATAAGCATTTAATGAATCAGTTGAACTATTGGTTATCCAGCTATTAATGCTTTGTTCGAGGTGCAGCTCGGACCTCCAGAGTTGCTCAGACCGCCTGAGTTGCTCGAACCGCCTAAGATTCTCGGTATTTAAGAGTTCCTCGGTGAGGTCTTATTCCTCGGAGCGTGTGAGTTCCTCGGGGAAGCAATGTTCCTCGTTGTAGTCTTGTTCCTCGGAGCGTGTGAGTTCATCAAAAGTGTTTGTTGTTGCCATGTAGATTGCCACGTGTCTTCATTCAATTGGGCCATGTCAGCAGACTAAATTTGGTATCAACAGAAGCCCCTAATGTTTCATAGTTCGAAATTTGAGGAGTAGGGAACATTCTTTCTTGGAATATGGTAGCTTTAAATGGTCCTCCTGATTTTTAGGAGTGTTTCCTTCGTATTTATTTCTCCTTCCAAATTCATAGAATCAGCCTTTTTTGAATTTTCATAACCGCCTCGATCTCTTCGTACTTTTTGTCCTTTTAGCCGCCGGTAGCGTAATCGTTTCTTCTCGCTTCGATTGTCGCGCCCTTTTTGTTCCTCTAGCCGTCGGTAGCGTAATTGTTTCTTTTTGTAATCATTACTTTACCATTTCCCAAGGCAAGGTATTTAAACTTCACATACACTCCCATCGTCTTCTACCTTTTCAAATTTGTTTCTTCGAGTTTTCTGTCTTCTTTTTCTCTCCTGTTTATTCATCTTCTTCCATCGTTCATTGTCAACAGATCCACTTTTTTCTGTAAGATCTTCTTCCTTCTTCTTCATTTCCTTTATTCACCATGGTTTACCCTGTTGAATCTCTTGATAAATTTCGCTCTGATTTTTCCATTCCCTCCTGGGTTGTTTTGGAAGAGCTTTCTGAGCCTTCTGATTATTTCCATTTGGCTGAGGGACATTGGTTCCCCAGCCTCTTTATTGCTGAGTGTGGATTTTTTTTCCACCCAATCCTTTGTGTTTGGAATTCTGTCATTACTTTGACGTTGTTCCTGCAAGAATAGCCCCCAACACATGGAGAATAGTTAATGGGGTTCATAAATTAAATCAATTCCATGGAACTCGCATAGGAATTCCAGAAATCATGTACTGCTATAGACGGGCAGTTAATGATAACATTTTTTATTTAAAAACTAGATTTTTAAATAGAGCCTTAGTAGTCAATCTCCCTGATGCCAATAGGGATTATTTTGAACACGGGGTTGTCATAAAAAATTGGCAACACCCTCCATTAACTAGAGATGAGGTTTACCAGGGTCCCAGATGCCCTCCTTATGGCAATGGGATAGGTTATTTTCATTTCGTTTTATTTATTTTGAAATTATGCTTCCTTTATGTTTGATAAAATGTGTCACTGATGGCAATGTTTATTTATTTGCAGTTGATAGCAAAAGAAAGTGCCCAAAAGAAGCAGATGTTAATATACGGAATTTGAAACTTATCTGGAGTCTGCATCAGAGTGTCGCCGACGAGCACATTAGATCAGCCTCATATTTGTTGCAGTACAAGAGTTACACAACCTCTTTTACGGCTCGTCCAGTAATAAGTGATGCAGAGCCAGTACCAGCTTCCACCAGCTCCTCGCCTGAATCTCACGTCCCTTTAAGTGAAAGGATGAAGAGAAGAAGACCTCCCACTTTGTTCGAGAAACCTGCCTCTGGTTTTGGTGAGGCAAAAAGAAGTAAAGTTGATGTCCCAGGGGAGGGGACAAAGAAGAATGATGCATCTTCCACGGCTGCTGTTGTGAAGGTTGTCGAGAAGCCCGCAGTGGCTCCGAGCAGGTCTGCTGCTCCTGGAGAGGTGATTGTAATATCACCAACCAAGGGTTCTTCCTTGGTTGAAACTGTTCCTGTTCCCCCGAGGAGGCTGAAGAAAAGCTCCTCGATCAATTTGGCTGACACCATCGCTCAGCCCCCAACTACTGGGACTGGGGTTCCCACTTTTGTTCCTCCGAGCTTTGTCATGAGCTCGGTAAACTCCTGGATCATTCCCGAGGTCCAAGGTACTGAAGAAAACCTTACTCGGGACATGGTCACCTCGTTAGCTGCTCGTCACCTCGCTTCTGTAAGTCTTCTTACTTTGAACTTTTCATATTTCTTTTGTCATTTCTGAATCTGACTTGCTTTCTTTTTACTTTCACAGTTGACGAGCTGCTTTAATATAATTCTGAAGAAGGATGAAGCAATTAAAGCTTCATGCTCCTCGTCCAGTGTGGAGGGAGCTCTGGAGGAAGCTATGAAGTCTCTAGAGGATTCTCGCCAGACATATCGAAGCTTGATTTCAAAGTATCTCGGGGACTACAATCTCCATTCGAAAGCCGATATATCTCGTCCCGAGCACCTCTTAGATCGACCATCCATGATGAATGTCAGGATGTTGAAGGATCTCAATTTTATAAATTCTCCTTTGGCTTTAAATGATCCGCCTGCTGGCGAGGAACCTGTGTCAAAAGCAGAGGGGAAAAGACCAGTAGAATAGGAATTTTGATGTAGTAGTTAGTATACATTTCAATGTCAATGTAACTTTCATTTTATTATCAATGTATTTTATTTTGAATTCAATGAAAGACTTTCATTTTTGTTTAAAAATCTTAATTACTATTGTCCTGTATATCTGTGCATGTATATAACAAACTGTTAAAAAGATAACAAGATTATGTTGTTTGTCGACCAACTTATTGTCGAGTAGTGTGAATTTGTGGTAGTCATTTGGCAAACATAATGTTTTGTTTCTTGACCAACTTATAATAATTACGAGTATAAAAAATGTTGCTCGATCACTTAATAATAAAGTTACAAGTATCAAAAATGTTGCTCGATCACTTAATAATAAAGTTACGAGTATAAAAAATGTTTAAAATGTTTCTGACCAACCAAGGTCGTTAAATTATACTTGTTGACCAACTACAGTTAGTGGTCTTTTATCCCCGACCAGCCATAGTTAATAGATCTTTTCATTTTCATAAAATATGTCCAACTAACCAAGGTCAGTAAATTTTCCTCGTCGACCAACTACAGTTAGTGGGTTTTTATCCCCGACCAGCCATACTTGGTAGATTTTTTTATTTTCATAAAATGTGTCCGACTAACCAAGGTCGGTAAATTTTCCTCGTCGACCAACTACAACTAGTGAGTTTTTATCCCCGACCAGCTATAGTTAGTATTTTTGGAATAGTTGTAACTCCCGACCAACCTTAGTTGGCATTTTCGAGATCTAACCGACATAAGTTGGCATTTTTAGGAATACTTTTATTTCCCGAGAAACACAATTTTATTTCTAGTAGGAATATAAGTTTTTCTTCCCGGAGGAATACAAAATTTTTTCTTCCCGGAGGAATACAAGTAGCTTTACTTCCCGGAGGAATATAGGTAGCTTTACTTCCCGGAGGAATATAGGTAGCTTTACTTCCCGGTGGAATATAGGTTTCTCGACCAACCTTAGTTGGCATTTTCGAAAAAAAATTTGAGTAGCCTGAGCTTTTTCGAGTTTTTCCCCGAGTACCGAGTAGTGTGTAACACTAGTATTCCCCGAAAAACTTTCAATAAAAAGAAAGAATTCGGCAGAATCTCTTCATTTTATTCATCACTGATAATATTGGCGCAGGTGCTCTGCATTCCAGGCATTCTTAAACTCCTCACCTTCTAAAGTTGCTATTCGATAAGTTCCTGGTCGAACAACTTCTGTAACTCGGTAAGGTCCATGCCAGTTTGCTTCCATCTTATTGTAATACCCCGTATTTTCTGCGTTATTTATTTTTGGGGATTAATGGAATTAAATGTTTATTAATTGGAAATTAATCCGGATAATAATATTAACGAGATGTGAGTTAGTATTTTAATATAATGTGCATACTTGGCATTATATGAATATTGGTAATATTGATATTGTCGTGAGACATAAATACGGCAATTTGGGAATTTTGCTTGACGCGTGTGACCGCCACGTCATGGTATTGTGTTACATAATTAAAAAGTGAATTTTAGTTCCATTAACCGTATGGTCGTTTTGAGTGCGCCAACGCGTCCGGAAGGGTCGAGATAGCCGGTAGTTTAGTTTGGGTCCCGGGATATTTGTGGGCCATACCGGCATCATAAAGGGCATTTTGGTAAATTGCATTTTTGGGGAATTAAAAAGTGACGAAAATGGGAATTAAAAATCTGACTATTTCTCAACCCACTTAAACCACTAACCCCACTATATGTCATTATGGGCTACGGGAGAAGTTGATATAACATTTCAACTTCCACAAACCATTACTCACCTCCATATTCCATCATCTTCAACCTTGGGAAAAGCTTGAGAGAGAGAGAGAAAGGAACCTTGAGAAGAGCTTGAGAGAGAGAGAGAGAAGGGAAGAATTCTGCAGAAAAGAAAGAGGAGGAATAACTTAGTTACAAAGATTCTACACCAAATTCTGAGATAATTAAGGCAAGTGATTTAAACCCTTTTAATTCAAGATATGTATCCATGTGTAGGAATTTTCGAAATTTACTTTTGGAGATAAATTAGACCCATGAATTGAAAGTTAAAGGACATGAATTATGTAGGAATTGCATGTAGTATATTCTGGACGAATTTATATGTTAAAAACAGAACCTTGATGATCAAAAGGTAGAATTAGAAGAAACTTAATGATGTTCTTGAATGGAAGAAATCTGGGAATTAGTTTGATGTAGTTTTAATCCAAAGTAAGCCTTTAAATGATGAATTATGGAATTTAGAATGTTATTACTGATGTAGGATGTTAGTATAACGTTATAGTAACCTTATCTTGAAGTTTCATGCTTAAAAATGGTGATTTGGGACGAAACTGTAACTGCAAAACGAAGCAGCCCGTAACAGACATGTGTAATCGATCGATCGACATTCATCAGTCGATCGATCGACCACAATCGGTCGATCGAAGGTCAAGGTCGATCGATCGACCTTCCCAGAATGAATAAAGTTTTCCTTAATTGAATTTTAATGATGATAACCCTTAGATAATATTATTGGAGACATTGTGATTACCCTAAATTTTAAGGAAGACCAGTAGGCATGATTTTGAGATTTGACAGTAATTGGAATTTAATTTGAGGAATTATTCTAAATTAATGAAATTCGTTATGTGAGGTAATATTTGGGTTAATAGTACAAATTTGAATAATTTGATGAAATAAGGTTTGGGGCAGAAGTAAGGACCTTAGGTATAGCGATGTTATATGAGGGAATTATGGGAACTTAATAGTCTATTCGAGACAGGTTTTAAGTTTAAGATATTACGACGTGAGACGTGTCGACTATTTAATTTATATATTGTCGGGACACTTGAAATATATGAATTGGGAATAATGGTATAATGATGTAGAGAATACCCTTATTAATATTGATATATCTAAGATGTGTGAATGCTTAGTATATAACTTTGTATATGTATGACATACCTACCATACTTGCTATCACGGGAGGTTACGTTCGCTTAGGACCTTCTTATCCTTGTGTTGCCCGGATTTAGATTGGTGCCTAGAGGACATAGTTCAAGAGAATGACTTATTTGTGAGTTAATAAGCCAGCTGACTATGGAGCGTAGGTATGTACGTGACCATGGATATGATTGAATTATGTTCGCCTCCATTTATGTGTGTGGTGTTGATTCCAACAATTCCTGAGAGATTCGGAATTTGTAATCCTTATGTACGTGATGTACCGGGATGGATAGCAGAGTATGCGTGCACCGCAGCTTAGCCTTTGGGTGCTTATATTGTATATTTATGATGTGAAAAATATACGGTTAATCGAGAAGGAATTTACTATAATAAATTGTGAGTATAATTATGGTAATGTTTTGAAAGATAAAAAGAGATCTTTTATCAAAGAAATGGTTTGGTTAATAATTGGGAACTTGGGAATTAAAGTAGAACTCTCTATTTAATTGTTAATGACGGAACTTATAACGAGAACCGAGTAGCAGTGTTAGAAACTCTTTAGATAGTTATGCGATAACATACGAATGGGTACAGGAACGTTAGGAGTGCACAGTAAGATGAGAGGCGAGTATATCATGTGAGAGCACGTCCTAACATGTACTTTGCTTATACTGTTTTAAATGTTTTTAAAGCACTTGCAGGTTTTTAAAATATACACATTCGGGCTCTGACCCGTTTGCTTTCAAATCTATTTTTTTTTTGTAAAACCATTTTAGGTGCCCAGCCACAAGGACACCATGCATAGGATTCTTACTCAGATGACGAGCTGTAGCTGCTTGTGGAAGCTACAGGGACTTGCTCTTAGACGCTTATATCATTTGGATTCCTTGTTCATTTTTCCTCAGTTGTAGGGCATGTTGCCCAGATTCTATTAGATACATTCCCATTTCAGTTTTCAGATTTTGGCATGTATTCATTTCAGTATTCAGTATTTCATTACTTACTTCAGTTGTGAGATTGTATTATGAGGAGTTTTTCCTCCAGTTTTATTTATATCATGTTACGGTTACTCTATTACTTCTTTATGGTGAATGGTGTTATTATTTCTTCATTACACTTATTGCATGATAATCAGACTTTAAATTAAAATTTGGCACTTACTTTTTAAATACTAGGTGGTTAGTAATAATAAAATGTTTTCGACAGTGATGTTATTAACTGAGCCAACTTGGCGTTCTGATTTAATTTAATAAAGGAGTAGCTACCCGGTATTTAAATAGTCGGGGTGTCACAGGTGGTATCAGAGCATCAGGTTCTAGTGTCCTTTAGGATCTGAACGGCTTATTATGTTTCCGCTGAGCTTTCTTTGATATAGAGCCCTATACTTTAGGACTGTTGTATTCTTTTGTTTATGCTACGTTCTTCAGCTATTTTAAAGTTTATAACTGCGAACTTATAGACTTTATTCTTATTTCAGAATGCCTCCACGACGTGCACCACGAGTTCCCAGGAATGCGGCGCCAGAACCACAGCCCGCACCGGTTCAGGGCATGATGAACGCCGCTGAGGTTGCAGCAATTGTAGCCCAAGCGGTAAATGCCGCCATTGCCGTTGTTCAGCAGGCACCGCCTCTGGAGCCGGTTGCCGCGCCAGTTCAGGCAACTTCATTCCCGTCTGCTTGGGAACGTGTACGTGACGCTTTTTAGAAAGCGCATCCGCCAGAGTTTGCAGGCAGCTCAGATGTAATAGTCTCGAGCCAATGGAGGAAGGATATGCAGCGGCACTTACGGATGTATGAGTGCACGGATGTTCAGAAATAGGTGCTAGCTACTTTTAAGCTAGTTGGATCTGCATTGCAGTGGTGGGAGTCTATTACCACCGTAGAGGAGAGGGATACTCTCACCATACATGAGTTCTGGGTGCGGTTTGACCGCAAGTACTTTCCGTCAGCGGTTCATACGGAAATGAGGAGGAGATTGATGAGTCTGAGGCAGGAGGGCAAGACAGTGGCCGAGTATGAGGCCGAGTTCACTAATCTATTAAATATCGTTCCTGATGAGATACCGTCAGAGAAGAAGAAGATTGAGAAATTTACCGACGGGTTGACATAGAGGATCCGTCAGCATCTATTAGGGAACCTTTCGTTGGCCACGTATTCTGATGTGGTTAGCGCTGCATTGTTACATTGCCAGGACCACTATTTTCACATGGCCGAGGGCAAGAGGTCGGGAGAGTCTAGCCATCAGGGCAGGACTGGAGGACATGGTGCCGGTGGGGCACAATCTTTTCAGGGACAGACAGTTAGAGCAGGGTTCTCAGCAGGGAGATCAAAAGAGGTTCCGTTCAGGAGGTTTCAGGAACGGTCAGGGAGGATTCCGAAATGGCCAGCAGGGTCATAACGGTCATCAGGGCCAGCAGGGTCAAAATGGCCAACATCAGCAGTTTCAGCAGGGCCAGCAGGGCCAGGGGAGGAATGGTAACGGCCACCAGGGCCGGGGACAGCAAGGGCAGAGGGGAGGGAACTTCCCAGGGAAATGTTTCATTTGTGGTAAGATTGGCCACAATCGTCAGGAGTGTCCTGATAAGGGCCGGGCCCCACAGCAGCTGCAGCAGGGTGCTCGACAGGAGCCACAGAGGCCACTCTTTCCACCAGCCCTTCCAGCTCCAGCTCAGATTATTCCAGCAGTTCCTGTGCAGCAGGGGTAGCTACAGTATGGACGTGTCTACAACGTCCACCAGGCTGCAGTTCCACAGGCACCGCCCGCGATTGAGGGTACGTTTCCTATCCATGGCACTATGGGTCGGGTATTATTTGATACGGGTGCTACACATTGTTTTATAGCTACACACTTCGCAAAGGCGTTAGGATTGTTAGCCACAGCGGAGAGCACAGTTACGTGTGTCGACTCACCTTTGGGGAATGGGTCACTTATATTCTTTATATGTCGGGGAGTGGGGGTAGAGATTGGTGGTTTGGTATTACCTGCACACATGTTGGTACTAAATATGCATGTTCACGATGTTATCATCGGTATGGACTGGCTCGCTGATCATAGAGCCATGATTTATTGCTTTGGTGGGAGCATTGTTTTTGCCATTCCGGGGCAAGAGATGTTTGTTGTGGCGATGCCTCGCCCAGAGGGAGGTTCGACCGCGCATTTATATTACATTGAGGAGGATACCTCTAAGGAGGTTATGATTCCTTTAGAGTCGATCCCCGTTGTCAGGGAGTATTCTGATGTGTTTCAGGAGATACCTGGCCTACCCCCCAGTCGAGAGATAGATTTTGTTATAGACTTGTTACCAGATACGAGACCTATAGCACGTACACCGTACCGTATGGCTCCAGCTGAGATGAGGGAATTACAGGATTAGATTGAGCAGTTGTTGGGTCAGGGGTTTATTCGGAGGAGTACTTCACCTTGGGGTGCCCCTGTGTTGTTCGTGAAGAAGAGAGATGGTTCACTGAGATTGTGTGTGGACTACCGGGAGTTAAACAAGGTCACGATACGGAACAAGTATCCGTTGCCTCGAATCGATGACCTATTTGACCAGTTGAGAGGAGCTTCTTACTTCTCAAAGATTGATTTACGATCTGGTTACCATCAGTTGCGTATCAGGGAGGAGGATGTCTCGAAGACTGCGTTCTTATCGAGATATGGTTCCTACGAGTTTCGGGTTATGCCATTTGGTTTGACCAACGCTCCAGCAGCATTTATGGACTTGATGAATAGGGTGTTCAGGGATTACCTAGACCAGTTTGTCATTGTCTTCATCGATGATATTTTGGTTTACTCCAAGACAGAGGAGGAGCATGCCGAGCACTTGAGACTAGTTTTGCAGACACTGCGCCAGAATGAGTTGTATGCAAAATATGAGAAGTGCGGGTTTTGGCTGAAGGAGGTTCAGTTTCTAGGTCATATTATTTCCGACCGGGGAATATCGGTTGATCCGGGGAAGGTATCCGCAGTGAGGGAGTGGGGACAGCCCACGACACCGACAGAGATCCGTAGTTTCTTGGGCCTAGCAGGATACTACAGGAGGTTTATTCGGGGTTTCTCCACGATAGCGGGTCCCATGACACATCTTACTCGAAAAGGTGTGCCGTTCATTTGGAGTGATGCCTGTCAGTTGGCATTTGATGAGTTGAAAGACAAGCTAACCTCAGCACCTGTGTTAGCATTGCCGAGACCGGGGGTTGAGTATCTTGTTTACACCGATGCGTCCTTGCAAGGACTTGGAGGTGTACTGCAGCAGGAGAGTCAGGCCATAGCTTATGCTTCCCGTAAGCTTAAGCCTCACGAGAAGAATTACCCTACCCATGACTTGGAGTTAGCGGCAGTGGTATTTGCCCTTCGCATTTGGAGACATTACCTGTTGGGGGAGAAGTTTCGATTATTCACGGATCACAAGTCCCTACAGTACCTATTCACGCAGAAGGAGCTGAATATGCGGCAACGGAGGTGGCTTGAATTCGTGAAAGATTATCAGTTCGATATCCAATACCACCCGGGTAAGGCTAACGTGGTGGCAGACGCGTTGAGCCGTAGACCGATAGATGAGGTGGCAGATGTATGGAAGGCCAAGTGGAAAGAATTGGGACACCAGGATGCAGTGGCCCGATCATTCATGTCTGTGATGACTGTTACACCGCAGATTGTCACGAGGGTGGTGAAGGCACAGGCAAATGATTCGTTCTGTCAGGAGCAGATAGTTCGATTATTAGCAGAGGGAGCCGAATCCTATACCGTTAGCTCAGACGGGGGATTACGCTTCAATGGGAGATTAGTAATTCCGGAGGGGGAGGAATTGCGGCATGAGGTGATGGCAGAGTTGCACGGCTCACGGTTCGCGGTACATCCCGGAGGGGACAAAATGTACCAAGACATGAGACGTCAGTATTGGTGGAGCGGGATGAAGAGGGATATTGCCGAGTTTGTCTCAAAATGCGCCACTTGTCAGCTCGTAAAAGTGGATCATCAGAGACCAGCAGGACTGCTACAGCCATTAGAAGTCCCGATGTGGATGTGGGAGAGCATCTCTATGGACTTTATCACGGGGTTGCCTACGTCGCAGAGAGGGCACGACTCCATTTGGGTGATTGTGGACAGGTTGTCGAAGGTCGCTCATTTTCTACCCGTCAGGACAGATTACACTGCGGGACAGTATGCCCAGCTCTTTATTTCAGAGATAGTGAGACTTCACCGGGTGCCCTTAAATATCGTGTCTGACCGAGACAAGGTATTTGTTTCACGGTTTTGGGAGAGTTTTCAGCAGGCCATGGGCACGGAGTTGCGGTTGAGTACGGCGTACCACCCACAGACCGACGGACAGACCGAACGCACAAATCAGATGTTGGAGGACATGCTACGTATGTGCACCATTGACTTTGAGGGTGGATGGGAGCAGTATCTTCCACTGGTGGAGTTTGCTTACAACAACTCCTATCAGTTCACCATTGGCATGGCTCCATTTGAGGCATTGTACGGTAGACCTTGTCGTTCCCCAGCATGTTGGTTGGAGGTGGGGGACAACAAACTACTTGGGCCGGAAGTGATTCAGGATAATTCGGCAAGGATAGAATTGATTCGCAGTCGCATCCGAGTGGCTCAGGACAGACAGAAGAGTTATGCTGATGCGAAGAGATTCTTCAGAGAGTTCCAAGTGGGGGACCAGGTTTTGCTCAGGGTATCTCCTATGAAGGGGATTATGCGTTTCGGGAAGAAAGGGAAGTTGGCACCGAGATATGTGGGACCATTTCCTATTATTGAGCGGATCGGACCAGTTGCGTATAGACTTGGGTTACCGGAGCATTTACATCGGATTCACGATGTGTTTCATATTTCCTCGCTTAGGAAATACCTTAGAGATGATTTGGCACATTCTCTCATTGCTGTAGAGGACATTGATCTCCAGCCGGATAGCTCCTACGAGGAGGGGCCGATAGCTATTTTGGACCGAAGTGAGCGGAAACTGCGGTCAAAGATAGTTCCGTTAGTGCGTGTTCAGTGGCGACATCATAATGTCGAGGAGTCCACATGGGAGCGCGAGGATGAGATGCGCGAACGTTATCCAGAGTTATTCTTACCAGGTACTTTCTAGTTCCGAATTTCGGGACGAAATTCAGTTATTAGGGGGGAAGTATGTAATACCCCGTATTTTCTGCGTTATTTATTTTTGGGGATTAATGGAATTAAATGTTTATTAATTGGAAATTAATCCGGATAATAATATTAACGAGATGTGAGTTAGTATTTTAATATAATGTGCATACTTGGTATTATATGAATATTGGTAATATTGATATTGTCGTGAGACATAAATACGGCAATTTGGGAATTTTGCTTGACGCGTGTGACCGCCACGTCATGGTATTGTGTTACATAATTAAAAAGTGAATTTTGGTTCCATTAACAGTATGGTCGTTTTGAGTGCGCCAACGCGTCCGGAAGGGTCGAGATAGTCAGAAAACACTAGCCGGTAGTTTAGTTTGGGTCCCGGGATATTTGTGGGCCATACCGGCATCATAAAGGGCATTTTGGTAAATTGCATTTTTGGGGAATTAAAAAGTGACGAAAATGGGAATTAAAAATCTGACTATTTCTCAACCCACTTAAACCACTAACCCCACTATATGTCATTATGGGCTACGGGAGAAGTTGATATAACATTTCAACTTCCACAAACCATTACTCACCTCCATATTCCATCATCTTCAACCTTGGGAAAAGCTTGAGAGAGAGAGAGAAAGGAACCTTGAGAAGAGCTTGAGAGAGAGAGAGAGAAGGGAAGAATTCTGCAGAAAAGAAAGAGGAGGAATAACTTAGTTACAAAGATTCTACACCAAATTCTGAGATAATTAAGGCAAGTGATTTAAACCCTTTTAATTCAAGATATGTATCCATGTGTAGGAATTTTCGAAATTTACTTTTGGAGATAAATTAGACCCATGAATTGAAAGTTAAAGGACATGAATTATGTAGGAATTGCATGTAGTATATTCTGGACGAATTTATATGTTGAAAACAGAACCTTGATGATCAAAAGGTAGAATTAGAAGAAACTTAATGATGTTCTTGAATGGAAGAAATCTGGGAATTAGTTTGATGTAGTTTTAATCCAAAGTAAGCCTTTAAATGATGAATTATGGAATTTAGAATGTTATTACTGATGTAGGATGTTAGTATAACGTTATAGTAACCTTATCTTGAAGTTTCATGCTTAAAAATGGTGATTTGGGACGAAACTGTAACTGCAAAACGAAGCAGCCCGTAACAGACCTGTGTAATCGATCGATCGACATTCATCAGTCGATCGATCGACCACAATCGGTCGATCGAAGGTCAAGGTCGATCGATCGACCTTCCCAGAATGAATAAAGTTTTCCTTAATTGAATTTTAATGATGATAACCCTTAGATAATATTATTGGAGACATTGTGATTACCCTAAATTTTAAGGAAGACCAGTAGGCATGATTTTGAGATTTGACAGTAATTGGAATTTAATTTGAGGAATTATTCTAAATTAATGAAATTCGTTATGTGAGGTAATATTTGGGTTAATAGTACAAATTTGAATAATTTGATGAAATAAGGTTTGGGGCAGAAGTAAGGACCTTAGGTATAGCGATGTTATATGAGGGAATTATGGGAACTTAATAGTCTATTCGAGACAGGTTTTAAGTTTAAGATATTACGACGTGAGACGTGTCGACTATTTAATTTATATATTGTCGGGACACTTGAAATATATGAATTGGGAATAATGGTATAATGATGTAGAGAATACCCTTATTAATATTGATATATCTAAGATGTGTGAATGCTTAGTATATAACTTTGTATATGTATGACATACCTACCATACTTGCTATCACGGGAGGTTACGTTCGCTTAGGACCTTCTTATCCTTGTGTTGCCCGGATTTAGATTGGTGCCTAGAGGACATAGTTCAAGAGAATGACTTATTTGTGAGTTAATAAGCCAGCTGACTATGGAGCGTAGGTATATACATGACCATGGATATGATTGAATTATGTTCGCCTCCATTTATGTGTGTGGTGTTGATTCCAACAATTCCTGAGAGATTCGGAATTTGTAATCCTTATGTACATGATGTACCGGGATGGATAGCAGAGTATGCGTGCACCGCAGCTTAGCCTTTGGGTGCTTATATTGTATATTTATGATGTGAAAAATATACGGTTAATCGAGAAGGAATTTACTATAATAAATTGTGAGTATAATTATGGTAATGTTTTGAAAGATAAAAAGAGATCTTTTATCAAAGAAATGGTTTGGTTAATAATTGGGAACTTGGGAATTAAAGTAGAACTCTCTATTTAATTGTTAATGACGGAACTTATAACGAGAACCGAGTAGTAGTGTTAGAAACTCTTTAGATAGTTATGCGATAACATACGAATGGGTACAGGAACGTTAGGAGTGCACAGTAAGATGAGAGGCGAGTATATCATGTGAGAGCACGTCCTAACATGTACTTTGCTTATACTGTTTTAAATGTTTTTAAAGCACTTGCACGTTTTTAAAATATACACATTCGGGATCTGACCCGTTTGCTTTCAAATCTATTTTTTTTTTGTAAAACCATTTTAGGTGCCCAGCCACAAGGACACCATGCATAGGATTCTTACTCAGATGACGAGCTGTAGCTGCTTGTGGAAGCTACAGGGACTTGCTCTTAGACGCTTATATCATTCGGATTCCTTGTTCATTTTTCCTCAGTTGTAGGGCATGTTGCCCAGATTCTATTAGATACATTCCCATTTCAGTTTTCAGATTTTGGCATGTATTCATTTCAGTATTCAGTATTTCATTACTTACTTCAGTTGTGAGATTGTATTATGAGGAGTTTTTCCTCCAGTTTTATTTATATCATGTTACGGTTACTCTATTACTTCTTTATGGTGAATGGTGTTATTATTTCTTCATTACACTTATTGCATGATAATCAGACTTTAAATTAAAATTTGGCACTTACTTTTTAAATACTAGGTGGTTAGTAATAATAAAATGTTTTCGACAGTGATGCTATTAACTGAGCCAACTTGGCGTTCTGATTTAATTTAATAAAGAAGTAGCTACCCGGTATTTAAATAGTCGGGGTGTCACACTTATAATGCTTCTGAATGACTTTCTTTAGCACATAATCCCCTTCTTTTAAGTCGCATTTCTTCACCCTCTTGTTATAGAACAGAGCTGTGCGTTTTTGATAAGCAGCATTCCTAATAGCTGCCTCTTCTCTTACTTCCTCGAGCATATCCAAATCCAATCTTCTCATTAAGTCGCTGACTGGGGAACTGAAATTCAGCACTCTGTGTGTCGAAAGACCCAATTCGGCAGGTATTACTGCCTCACTTCCAAATGCTAGCATATATGGGGATTCTCCCGTTGCTGCTCGGGGAGTTGTTCGGTAAGCCCACAAGACTGACTGTAGCTCGTTAATCCAATTAGCTTTAGCTTCACTTAGCCTCTTCTTCAAACCATTTAGCAGTGTTCTGTTCGTGACCTCTGTCTGCCCATTGCTTTGAGGATGATCTGGTGCTGAATGGGTCTTCAGGATGTTTGATTGTTGACAATAGTCAGCAAACTCCTCGTTGTCGAATTGTGTTCCATGGTCTGTGATGAAGGCATGAGGGAGACCATATCTACAGATGATATTCTTCCAAACAAATTGGTATACCTTCTCGTACGTCATATCGATAAGGGGTTCAGCCTCTACCCACTTAGTAAAATAATCTACTGCGACGACGAGGTACTTGAATCTTCCTCGGGTGGTCGGCAATGGTCCAACCAAATCAATTCCCCACATGGCAAATGGCCAAGGGGAAGTTATGGGTGTCAACAATGCTTGTGGAGTTCGTCGGATGGAGGAAAAACGTTGGCACTTATTACATTTCTTAGCATAGGCTATACAATCAGCCCTCATCGTCGGCCAGTAGTATCCTTGAGTCATCACCCTCTGCAAAAGTGTTCGTCCTGCTACATGGGCTCCACAGGACCCTTCATGGATCTATTCAATCAATTCTTTTACCTCGGAAAGATGTACACATCTCTGCAAACCTACCATAATTCCTCGTCTATACAAAACACCATTAGTTAGTACATACCGAGCAGCTTTAAACTTCAATTTCTTTGCCGCGAGATTGTCCTCTGGCAATTCTCCCTCTTCAATATATGCCCTGATGGGATCCATCCAAGATGTTCCTAAATCAAGGGTAATAACATTCATCGTCAGGTCTTCATCTATGCTCCGACTTTCCAGTACTTCAATTGGTATCGTTCTTCGCAGCTCGGTACGAGTAGCTGATGCTAGTCGGGCCAGTCCGTCTGCTTGTGCATTTTCTATTCTGGGTATTCTGATCAACTGAATGGCATCAAATTCTGCCAGCAATTCCATCACCTTTGAATGATACTTGACCATTAATTCTCCTTTAATCGCATATGTTCCCATCATCTGATTCACAATTAATTGAGAATCACTGAATACCATCACTTGTTGTGCTTCCATTATCTTTGCTAAATTAAGACCTGCTATCATGGCCTCATACTCAGCCTCATTATTGGAGGTTTTGAATTGAAATCGCAAGGTATATTCTATGTCAATCTCGTCTGGGGTTTTCAAAACAATCCCTGCTCCACAACCTGCTGTGCAAGATGATCCATCCACACACAATCTCCATGTAGGTAACTCGTCTTCAAATTTCTTATCTGACAGAGTTCCTCGGTGAAATATCTGCTATTTTCCTTCATCCTCCCCTAGTAATTTTCTCTCCTCGTCGACCATCTCTTCTCACTCTTTTACCAACCGGAGCTGGTCTGAGTTCGAAATTGATGATCCTTCTACATCCACAAGTTCTTTTACCAACCGGAATTGGTCTGAGCTTGTGTTTGTTGATCCTGTAACATCCACAGGTTGATCAGCGAGTAATTTTTGTTCCTCGGGGGTATCAGGATATGTAAATTCTGCTATAAAATCTGCTACAGCTTGCCCTTTCAATGATGATCTGGGTTCATACACAATATCATATTCACCGAGCTCTATTGCCCAGTACATCAGTCTCCCTGACTTTTCTGGCTTATGAAGGGCTTGTCTTAATGGCATGTCGGTATACATGATGATGGTATGGACCTGGAAATATGGCCTCATTCTTCTACTTGCTTCAATTAATGCCAATGCCAATTTTTCTAACTTTGGGTACCCGATCTCTGCACCTCGGAAAGCCTTACTTGTGTAATAAATTAGCTTCTGGACTCCATTCTCCAATCTGATCAATGCCGAGATGACTGCATGCTCTGATACTGCCAAGTATAAGTACAACTTTTCTCCTGTTATTGGCCTCGACAATAGCGGAGGTGTTCCCAGATATTTCTTCAAGTCTTGAAAGGCTTTTTCACATTCATCATTCCACTCGAAAGTTTTTTGAAGAAAGGTAAGCATCTATCTGTTGCTCGAGATACAAATCTGTTGAGCGCTGCAACTCGTCCTGTAAGACTCTGCACCTCTTTCTTCGTCGTTGGCGATCGCAACCCTAAAAGAGCTCTGATCTTTGCTGGATTTGCTTCAATGCCTCGTTGGTTGACGATGTACCCGAGGAATATTCCTTCTCGTACTCCAAAGGTGCACTTCGTCGGGTTGAGCTTCATCTGGTATTTATCCAGTTGATCAAAAGTCTGACTTAAATCAACTAGATGATCAGCAGCTTTCTTGCTTTTTGTCAGCATATCATCGACATAGACTTCCATATTGCAACTGATTTGTTCGGCAAAGACCTTGTTCATCAGCCGCTGGTATGTCGCACCTGCATTTTTTAAACCAAAAGGCATAACATTATAACAATAAGTACCCCTTGGGGTAATAAAAGAAGTACTCTCCCTGTCTTCAGGTTTCATCTTGATCTGGTTGTAGCCTGAATAAGCGTCCATGAAGCTGAGCAGCTCGTGCCCAGAGGTAGCATCTACTAGTTGGTCAATTCTGGGCAATGGAAAATGATCCTTTGGGCAGGCCTTGTTGAGATCAGTGAAGTCAACACACATTCTCCATTTATTATTTTTCTTCTTTACCATCACCACATTTGCCAACCAGTCCGGATACTTCACATCTTCAATGAATTGAGCCTTCTGGAACTTGTCGACCTCCTCTTGAATAGCTTGATTCTTCTCGGGGCTAAATACCCTTCTTCTCTGCTTTACAGGCTTGATCTCCTTATTCACATTGAGCTCATAACATAGGAAGTTTGGATCTATTCCTGGCATGTCTTCATGACTCCATGCAAAAGTTTTCTTCCTATTTCTCAAGAAAGTTATCAACTCCTGTTTTATTGAAGCATCCAACGATGAACCTATCTGGGTTACTCGTTCAGGGTGCTCGTCGTCCAGAATAACATTTTCTGTAGATTCCACCACCTGTCCTTTTACAAGTTGGGATTCATCTCTGGGATCGAGAGTTTCAATCTCTGTATCTTCTTCCACCTGGTAGGTAGTAGTCTTTTTCCTTGATTCCTCAAGCTCCTCTTGCTCGGCAGATGAATAATAGCATTCCCGAGCTACTTTTTGATCACCTTTCACAACTCCTACTCCAAAGTTTGTTGGGAATTTTAAGCACTGATGTAATGTAGATGGAACTGCTTCGAACTTCTTCAAACCAACTCTTCCCATGATAATGTTGTAGGCTGACTGCACATTCTTAACCATCACAAAGAAGCGTATTCTTTCTGTTCGACAAGCAGGCCAATTTCCAATGAATATATCCAACTTGATCGTCCCAAGTGGAAAAACTTTCTCGCCAGCAAAACCCAGGAGGGGTCTGTGATAAGGTTCCAATTGAGATAATTTCAGATTCAAGCTATCAAAGCATGAATAGTACATGATGTCTGCCGAGCTTCCATTATCTACCAACACCCTTGAAATCACTACTTCCTTCATCCTCATTTTGATCACCAGAGGATCATCGTGAGGATAAAGAACACCTGCCAAGTCATTTTTTGAAAAGCCAGTGGCCAGCTTCTCTTTGTTTACCTTCCTCGGACGATCGTCCTCGGCCAGATTTATTCGCTGAATATATGAACAAGCTTGAGCCTCTCCGAGGTAAGATTTTCTTTCTGCAGTAAGGTCTCCTCCTCCTGCATCTCCTCCTGTAATAACATTACAATCAAATGATCCAAAACGTATGGAAAATACCTCTCGTTCTGGCTGCCTTGGCTGTTTGGGAAGATCGGGGTCTTCATCTGGATTATCTTCATGGTCCCGTTTCTTTTTCTCCTCTGTTCGGCGAGGAGATCTAGACCTCTCTCTAGTTCGGTCATTATTTCTTTTTTCGCCTCCCCGATCAACATACTTTGCTAGCTTTCCTCTTCGGATGAGTGTTTCAATCTCGTTCTGAAGAGCTATGCAATTTTTAGCATATGGCCATGATCTTTGTGGAATTCACAATATTTATCCCTACTCCTCGAATCAGGGTCTGATCTCAGTTTCTTTGGCCATTTTACCTCCTCGTTGTTCTTGATTTCTTCCAAGACATGATTAATACCCATTTTCAAAGGAGTATAATTATCGTACTTCTTCATGACTTCCCATTTATTCTTGGAATGTTTATCTCCACCATTGCTTTTATGCTCTTTCTTCTTAGATTTGTCGACTTCCACCTTGGTGTCTTTATCCATATTCTTCTTTGCAGCCATAGCCTCCTCGGCATTCATGATTTTGGACGCTTTTGCCATCAACTCTGACATAGTTGTAGGTGGATCTTTGGCCAAAGTGTAATAAAACTTGTTAGGCAATAACCCACTCATCAAGGCAGTGATTGTTGTCCTTTCTTCGTAATCTATGACTTCCAGCTTCTCATTATTGAAACGAGTTATGTAATCTCTAGTACTCTCACCAGATTTTTGTCTAACACTTAACAAGTGTGCTACTCGTTTTACTGGCTTTGCTCCAAAACAGAAATTGCCAATAAACAACTCGGCCAACTGAAAGAAAGTTGAAATCTTTCCCCGAGGAAGATTGTTGTACCATATCTAGGTAGCTTCAGTGAGAGTTCCTGAGAACGCTCTGCATCTTATCTCGTCGGGGACGACATAGATGTCGGCAGCAGCTTGATATTGCTCTATATGAAGAACAGGATCTGTCTTTCCATCATATTTGGGGGTCACTACAGGTGCTTTAAACTTTGACGGGGTAGGAAAACCTACGATAGCCTGGACAAAAGGTGTCCTTTGAACAAAAGTTCGTTGTAAGGGATTCTTCGCCTTAGCCATTTCTCCCAATCTATCCTCCAAGCGCTGAATTGAACCCTTCCACGCATCGTTTCCTTCCTCGGGCTTATTAGTCCGAGCAATTGATTGTTCTGATGTTGCCTCTTGAGATTTTTCTTGACGAGCAACTGGTCGTGATTGTGCTGATCCATCTCTTAGATCTTATGGTCGTCGAAAACTTCTCGACACGGTCTTAGATGGACTCCTATTTCTCCTAGGGCCTAATCGACTGAAAGGAGACACCCTACTCAGTCTTTCTATGGCACTGGGTCTTTCTGGAGAGAGAGTGATACATTGATCAGTATCTGTAGCCCTTATTGACGAAGTTCGCCCAGGTTGATAAGAGAAATCATCAGACTCCTCATTACGATATGACTCAGTACGTCTGGATTGTGAAGAAAGTAAATAAGTTTGCCTCTGACCACTTTGTTGTCCTGAACGTGTAGGTGCACCGCCATGAAGGGTTTGTATGAGTTGCCTCATTGTGTCTTGCATGGCGGTTTGTCCTTGAGCCAGATTCCTCATAATCTCGGCCAGATCTGGAGGTGCAGAGGGATTTGGAGGATTTCCAGTATTTCCAGCGTTTCGATTGCTAGATTCTGGATTATCCGCCATTGGTGATGAATCATTTTTGGTGAAAAACGATAATAACAATCGTTCCCACAGACGGCGCCAATCTGTTGATGTAAAAAACTAGATCACTCTAATAATTTAATCGCAGATAAATAAAATGAGACAAAGATTTTTAAAGTGGTTCAGCCTTATATGAATGGCCTACGTCCACTGTTATGTTATTGCTGAGTGTTTGGGAATTCTCGATGTTAAGTTCAACCAAGAAATTCCGGTCCCTTTGAATGAGGGTGATACAAGGTATTTATAGCCCTTAGGCTGTACATGAAAGGGTTGATACATTAAATGATATACATATGAAAGGGTAATACATTTAATGCAACGTGTGCGTCAAGATGATAAACATTCAATGAATAGTTAAACTGTTGATTATCTGGCAATTAATGATACGTCCGAGATACAGCTCGGACCGCCTTAGTTGCTCGTTGCTCAAGAGTTCCTCGGAGCGCTGGAGTACTTCGGAGTGCTAAAGTTTCTCGGTGTATCCTCGTTGCTAGGAGAGAACATGAGTTGGTCGGGGAAATGATCTTCCTCATTACTATTGTGCCACGTGGATTGACACGTGTCTTCGTATTATTCGTCCATATCAGCATATTAATTTTGGTATCTACACTCCCAACATTTGATTTATGATCAATTGAGAATCACTGAAAACAATAACCTGTTGCGCCTCCATAATTTTTGTCAAACTAAGTCCTGCAATCATGGCCTCATACTCAGCTTCATTGTTGGAGGCTTTGAATTGGAAACGCAGGACGTATTCCATGTCGACCTCGTCTGGAGTGCTCAAAACTATCCCCGCACCACATCCTGTAGTGCAAGATGAACCATCTACATATATCCTCCATATAGTTAACTCGTCTTTAAATTTCTGATCAGTCAGAGTTCCTCGGTGAAATATTTGCTGCTTCCTTTCATCCTCCCGGGATTTTTCTTTATCTTCGTCGATCATCTCTTCTTGCCCTTTTACCAATCGGAATTGGTCTGAGCTCGAATTTGATGATCTTGTAACATCCACTTGCCCTTTTACCAACCGGAGTTGGTCTGAGCTTGTGTTTGTTGATCCTGTAACATCCACAGGTTGATCAGCGAGCAACTTTTGCTCCTTGGGGGTATCAGGATAAGTGAACTCCGCTATAAAATCTGCTACAGCCTGCCCTTTTAACGATGATCTGGGTTCATAAACTATATCATATTCACCGAGCTCTATTGCCCAGTACATCAATCTCCTTGATTTTTCTGGTTTATGAAGGGCTTGCCTCAATGGCATGTCGGTATATACTACTATGGTATGAGCCTGGAAGTATGGACTCATTCTTCTACTTGCCTTAATAAGCGCCAGTGCTAACTTTTCCAGCCTTGGATATCTGATCTCTGCTCCTCGGAAGGCCTTACTTGTGTAGTAAATTGGTTTTTGCACTCCATTCTCCACTCTGTTCAACTCCGAGCTAACTGCATTCTCGGACACTGCAAGGTACAAATATAATTTTTTCTCCCATCATTGGCCTGGATAACAGTGGAGGTGCTCCCAAGTATTTCTTCAAGTCTTGAAAAGCCTTCTCACATTCATCATTCCACTCAAAAGTCTTTCTGAGTGTCTTGAAGAATGGGAGACATCTATCAGTTGCTCGTGACATAAATCTGTTGAGTGCTGCTACTCGTCCTGTGAGACTCTGTACTTCCTTCTTCGTCATTAGAGATCGCAGCCCTAATAGAGCTTCGATCTTTTCAGGATTTGCTTCAATGCCTCGTTGATTGACAATGTACCCGAGGAACATGCCTTCTCGTACTCCAAATATGCACTTCGTCGGGTTCAGCTTCATTTGATATTTATCCAGTTGATCAAAAGTCTGACTTAAGTCAACTAGATGATCGGCAGCTTTCTTGCTTTTCGTCAGCATGTCGTCAACATAGACTTCCATATTGCAACTAATTTGTTCAGCAAAGACCTTGTTCATCAGCCGCTGATATGTCGCACCTGCATTTTTCAAACCAAAAGGCATAACATTATAACAATAAGTTCCCCTAGGGGTAATGAAAGAAGTACTCTCCCTATCTTCAGGTTTCATTTTGATCTGGTTGTAGCCATAATAAGCATCCATGAAGCTCAGCAACTCATGTCCCGAGGTAGCATCCACCAGTTGATCAATTCGGGGCAATGGAAAGTGATCCTTTGGGCATGCTTTGTTGAGGTCTGTGAAGTCTACACACATCCTCCACTTGTTATATTTCTTCTTTACCATCACCACATTGGCTAACCAATCTGGATATTTAACATTTTCAATGAAGCAAGCTTTCTGGAGCTTCTCGACTTCCTCTTGTATAGCTTGATTCTTCTCTGGACTAAATACTCTTCTTCTCTGCTTCACTGGCTTGATCTCCTTATTCACATTGAGCTCGTGGCATAAGAAATTTGGGTCTATCCCAGGCATATCTTCATGACTCCATGCAAAAGTTTATCTTCTGCTTCTAAGGAAAGTTATCAATTCCTGTTTTAATGAGGCTTCCAACGACGAACCTACTTGAGTAGTTCGCTCAGGGTGTTCGTCGTCCAGAATGATGTTTTCAGTAGCTTCCACCACTTGACCCTTCACGAGTTGAGACTCATCTCTAGGATCCAATGTTTCAATTTTTGCACCTTCATCCACCTGATAGGTAGTAGTCTTTTTCCTTGATTCCTCCAGTTCTTCTTGCTCGGCGGATGAATAATAGCATTCCCGAGCTACTTTCTGATCACCTTTCACAACTCCTACTCCAAAATTTGTTGGAAATTTTAAGCACTGATGCACTGTAGATGGTACAGCCTCGAACTTCTTCAATCCTACTCTTCCCATGATGATATTGTATGATGATTGAACATTCTTATCCATCACAAAGAAGCGTATTCTTTCTGTCCGACAAGCAGACCACGTACCAATGAATATATCCAACTTGATCGTCCCAAGTGGAAAGACTTTCTCGCCAGCAAAACCGATGAGGGGTCTGTGGTAAGGCTACAGTTGAGATAGCTTTAGATTTAAACTATCAAAGCACGAGTAGAACATGATGTCTGCCGAGGTACCATTATCGACCAGTACTTTTGAAATCATAACCTCCTTCATCCTCATTTTGATCACCAATGGGTCATCATGAGGATATAGAACACCTGCCATGTCATTCTTCGAGAACTCAATTACTAATTTCTCTTTGTTCACCTTTCTCGGGCGATCCTCCTCAGCTAAATTTATTCATTGAATGTATAAGCAAGCTTGAGCCTCACAGAGATAAGCTTTTCTCTCTGCAGTAAGGTCTCCTCCTCCTGCATCTCCACATGTTATAACATTACAGTCAAATGACCCAAAGCGTATTGAAAATACCTCTCGTTCTGGCTGCCTTGGTCTCTTGGGAAAATCGGGGTCGTCTTCTGGATCAACTTCATGGTTTCTTTTCTTGTTCTCCTCTCCTCGACGAGGAGATCTAGACCTCTCTCTTGATAGGTCGTTGTTTCTTCTTTCGTTTCCACGATCAACATACTTTGACAGCTTTCCTCGTCGGATGAGTGTTTCAATCTCATTTTGAAGAGCTATGCAATTCTTGGTCATATGGCCATGATCTTTATGAAACTCACAATACTTTGCCTTATTCCTCTTGTCAGGGTCTGCCTTCATTTTCTCTGGCCAGTTCAGTTCCTCGTTGTTCTTGATTTCTTCTAGAATATGGTTGATATCTTTCTTCAAAGGAGTATAATTATCATATTTCTTCATTACATCCCATACCGACCTACTTTTTGAATGTTTGTCATTACGATTGTTCTTGTGCTCTTTCTTCTTAGCTTTATCACCTTCCAACTTGGTTTCTTTAGCATCCATATTCTTCTTCGCAGCCATAGCCTCCTCGGCATTCATAATCTTGGACGCTTTTCCCATCAGGTCTGACATGGTTCTAGGTAGATATTTGGCCAAAGTGTAGTACAACTTGTTCTGTAGTAGTCCACTCATCAAGGCAGTAATAGCTGTCTTCTCCTCATAATCAATGACTTCCAGTTTCTCGTTATTAAAATGAGTTATTTAATCTCTGGTACTCTCACCAGCCTTTTGTCTAACACTTAACAAATGTGCTACTCGTTTAACTGGCTTTGCCCCAAAGAAGAAATTCCCAATGAATAACTCGGCTAGTTGAAGAAAAGTTGAGATCTTACCCCGAGGAAGATTATTATACCATATTTGGGCAGATCCGATAAGAGTTTCCGAGAATGCTCTGCATCTCATCTCATCTGGAACAACATAGATGTCGGCTGTAGCTTGGTATTGTTCTATATGGAGAACAGGATCAGTCTTTTCATCATACTTGGGAGTCACAACAGGTGCTTTTAACTTTGATGGTGTTGGAAAATCTACAATGGCATGGACAAAAGGTGTTCCTCGAACAAAGGTTCGTTGTATAGGATTCTTAGCCTTAGCAATTTCCCCTTATCTATCCTCCAGCCTTTGAATAAATCCTTTCCATGCATCAATCCCTTCCTCGGGCCTGTTGGTTCGAGCAATTGATCGCGTGGATGTGGCTTCCTGAGATCTATCTTGACGAGCAACTGGTCACTCATGAGATCTATCTTGACGAGCAGCTGGTCGCGACTGGGCAGATCATTCCCTTAAATCTGATGGTTGTCGAAAACTCCTCGATACGACTTTAGGAGGACTTCTATTCCTTCCAAGTCCTAATCGATCAAAAGGTGATACCCTGCTTAACCTCTCTAGCGCACTAGTCCTTTCTGGAGAGAGAGTGACACGTTGTTCAGTATCTGTGGCTCGCACTGACGAAGTTCGTCCAGGTTGATAAGAAAAATCTTCAGATTCTTCATTGCGATATGAATTGGTACGCCTGGTAAGTGAGGATGGTGCACGGGTGTTTCTTTGAGTACTTCGTGGTCCTGAATGGGCTGAGGCACCGCCATGGAGAGTTTGGAGGAGTTGTCGCATTGTTTCTTGCATGACGGTCTGGCCCTGAGCCAGATTTGTCATTATTCCAGCCAGATCCGGAATATTTTGCGGAGCAGATAGATTTGGAGGGGTTCCAGCGTTTCGATTGTTGGATTCCGGAATGTCAGCCATTCGTAATGGATTGTTTTTGGTGAAAAACGATATTACCAGTCGTTCCCACAGACGGCGCCAATCTGTTGATGTAAAAAATTAGATTACTCTAACTATTCAATCACAGATAAATAAATGAGACAAAGAATTTTAAAGTGGTTCAGCCTTATAAGAATGGCCTACGTCCACTGTTGTTTTATTGCTGAGTGTTTAGGAATTCTCGATTATAAGTTCTATCAAGAAGTTTCGGTCCGGGATCCTTTTACAATGAGTATTGTACAATGTATTTATAGCCTTGAGGCTGTAATGTGAAAGGGTAATACATTAAATGAGGTACATATGAAAGGGTAATACATTTAATGCCCCTTAAGCGTGTGCGTCTGAATGATAAGCATTTAATGAATCAGTTGAACTGTTGGTTATCCAGCTATTAATGCTTTGTTCGAGGTGAAGCTCGGACCGCCAGAGTTGCTCGGACCGCCTAAGCTTCTCAGTACTTAAGAGTTCCTCGGTGAGGTCTTGTTCCTCGGAGCGTGTGAGTTCCTCGGAAGTGTTTGTTGTTGCCATGTAGATTGCCACGTGTCTTCATTCAATTGGGTCATGTCAGCAGACTAAATTTGGTATCAACAGTATTTATTCCTCGAAGTTTCACTATTTAGGTTAACACTGCTTGTCAAATTTAATATTCGATATTTTATCATATGTCCCTATAATAAATTTGACCGGCTATACCGTGCCTCACGCCTGTAGCACTCAGCCAAAAATAATATTCAAATTACAATCCTAACTTTTATTTAATTTCTCCTCCATAATTTTATCCCGTAATGTCACCCAATAAAACGTACAGACTGTCCCCAAATCTTAATTATTTAGACCTATCCTCTATCTAAATTAAATATATTTTAAAACTCCCTATTAATGTTCTAAACCCCTATAACTAAAACGAGGTCTTTTCTATACCCATGTTTCCTTAATATACTTCTGAATATTAACTGATTCCCAAACAGATTTAAAGTTAAAGACAAGTAAATAAAAAATCTTCAACACCTCAACCCACAAAGAAAGAAAATGACTGGGATTGATGTACGTCTCGTCACTTGAACGAGACTGCTAGTCGCTCAAACGACTTCTAGCGTCGTTCGGACGACGATTGTGGTCGTTTGAGTGACCCCTAACCCTTTCCCTCCCTTCGTCTTCCTCACATCTGTCCGACATTAACGTAACCAAATAACTTATGCTTCTCCACCCACCTTGAATCAGTTAAAACCAACCTATTATATGCATCTAAAACTAGATTTACTACTCAGAACACCCTTTAAACATCAACAGTTTATCCAAATCTTAAATTTCCACATTTGGATTCCTAAGAGTTTCGACTAAATTGTTGTCTACAATTTGGTTCTATTATCCCCATTTAACCCATACCCTTTTTCCGAGTTCCTCACATAATTTAAATTTCTGCAACACTAAATCATAATACCCCTCAGTTGAACTTAAAATTTACATAATTACTTAAATTCATAAAACCCTTTTTGTAATAATCCACCCAAAACCAATTTGGATTTATGCCCACTATGATATGAATCGCAGTACCACAAATTAAATGAAAGCAAGTTTAACTACTTGCTTGGATAATTTCGTAGTGTCTGATTCCTTTGTTGTAGACAATATTTTTTATGAAGAACGTATCAATCTTTTCTTAGTTGGTCTCCCAAAGGCTTTCCCACTGGATCCCTCTCTTCTCCTCTGCAGCTAGGGTTTTCTTAAATGAGTTATGGCTGCCACATCCTCTCACATTTAGGTTTTATTGTGTCAATTCCGTTTTTAGTCTTGTGGGCTTTATTAAAATGGCCCAAACACTCCCATGTGGGCCCGGTTATGCCTAAAAATGCCTCGAGACCCATTTACTACCCCGGGTACTCTTTTTCAACTATCTCAACCTATTCGGAACCAACAGTGCACTCAGAATCGTCATTCGAGTTACTTAACTAAAATCTCAAATTTCAAGCTCAAATATGACACATGTATTCTTAAAATAAATAACCCGAATTAATTTAAATCTTAATTCTCTAAATAAATTGAATCTTCCAAATTAAATAAATTCTCCAAATTAAATAATTTCTCCAAATCGTCAATTTATTTTAAACTCTAATTCACCAAATTAAATAATTTTTTTATCCTTAAAAAAATGGGGTGTTACATACTTCCCCCTTACAAATGAATTTCGTCCTCGAAATTCAGATGAGTCTAGAACTCCAAGCATCGATTACTTCCCTACTCGCATGCCCTTAAGATCGTGAACCATATCTCTACCCCTTATAATCGCGAATTATATTAGAATTGAATTAATTACCCAGGGTGCGCATACACCCTGTACCCATGCTCATCAGGATGAAAGTCACCAAGCTTTACTAGCCTTAAATTGTAATATACTTTAAACACACAGTTATAACCACATATGTATATATATATAATATAACCGAGGTACCAAACCCATGTCCTAGCGACCACACATCTCCCCACTTCCAACGTTGTGTTAAGTTTCATCCACGGGACGTCTCGCAAAGATAAATCCAAACAAGGACCCCCCGTTACATTACTACCTAACATTGTCAGTTATTGAGATTTGCTAGGTCCTCAGTCCATATCACGTACCCCCAAATTCCCGTCTCCTAAGGTAAAAGTATACTCGTCCACTCTCATGTTACAAAAGACATCGTACAAAACTGCGCCCCTTATTATCACTAGTTTCTTAGCGCGAACTAATCACGAGCTATATCTTCCCGCTCGATAATAAACATATCCACCCTGAATCCCATCAGTAATGGTCCCTACTCACCGGGATCAAATATAACTATACCAACATTTTCTCATAAGTCTATTATGCAACACGTAAATATAGACTCGACCCTCTTTCAGGTGATAACTAGCACAAGTCAATCATACCTCGGAACAACGATCACAAAGTCTTACCATACTAAATATTATGGCCCAAACATCCCGACATAAATATCACTAACGTATCGTATGTAACACACTTATCTCAAGCTCATCTATGCACTCTCTCGTGGCTACATCATACAGGTATTCTCGATTACCCCATAATTTGCAATTTGATTCTTTTCAATATTTCCCCACCCATTTACTTGTGGTGTAAAAGTTTTCTCAATGTTTCCTTCGCAAAACTACCCGGCTCCATTGGCCATGTATTGTAATAGCTCTCAGCTTAAAGTGGTTCATTTACACGCTCTATAATTTAACATTTAAAACTGATGCACTAACATCCAACGATGTCCCACTACTCCCAATGTTTATTAAGATCCATGTGTCTAACATCCCACACAAGTCTCAAAAGAACTTCCCCAATTAATGCACTATTCCCTAGCATTGTCAATCATCAAAATACGTGGGTCCGAAGCACGTAACTAGATATCACAAATTATGTCTCCCAATACATACCTCAAATCGTCTGTGCCCATGTCTCTCAAGGCGTCACATGATACGATGCTCTCACAATCACTAAGTTCTCAGCATGTGAGCAACAATGAGTTAAAACTCTTTGCTCAATGTTGAACCCGATATACCCTGAATCACATCAACTAAAAGTCACTACGCACGGGGATACCATATATATAGACAACCGTACTCTTTGAAGTTTACTCCTTAAAATATCGCCGCGAGCTCGACCCTCTTTCAAGTGAGACATAGCAAAAATGTACATTCCCCCCGAAAAAGGGCAACTAGAGAACCTTTGTTTACTAGTTGTTCACCATCTAGTAACAGTTAACCCATTGTTAGCTATACATAGAGAAGGATAGGACTACTTCCATCGCCCCTTACTTGTATCTTCTGTTGAGTCCTAAACTAGGCTAAAAAGCTTTGAAGATTCCATTAGTTACTCTCGAGTGGTTATTCGTCTAGTGAAAAATAGCTTAGAAACGTTAGACCCACTTAGACAAAGTCCAAAAGGTATTTATATTATAATATTCTTATTTGTAACCAAATATATCTAGAAACACTATTCATAGTGGATGTAGGATTCCCAACAGAGGTCATGAACCACTTTATATCCTTCTCTCTCATTTGACATACCTCCTGAATACTTATTATAAGTGATCGCGGGGTAAACCGAGTGGTCGTGTAAGGACATTATCATTGTTTGGTTTACCACCACAATGCAAAAAACCTAAACTTTAACTATACTTGTTTTAAGTGTAGCAGGGAGTTCGGGTATCGAATCCACAGAGGACATTGCTAGAATTCTATTAATTTATTACTTCACAAATAAAAGTGTAAAATATGATCTTTGGTTTTAAAAGGTTTTATACTACCACTAAGATCTAGACAAGTTTTTAAACTAAATTAAAGAATAAGAATGAAACTATAGATTGAGAATTATATCCACCACCATGGAATATTTAGCATAAATGGTTACATGGAAAGAAAATCATTTTCAAGATTAATATCCATTTGGACAATTAATAAAATCTAGAGTTGTCACCACCCTAAATTCTCATAAAAGCTTAATTTGAGTTTGGCGTCAACAATACTCCCAGAATCACACACGAAAGGTTACAAACATGGCGCATACATGATATAATCCATTGAGTTTCCTAGATGCAAAAACAAGAACAAATAACCCATCAAAACTAGCCTAAACCGTAACTATAGGAAAGAAACTAAACAATCCATGGCGAGTTCAATAACCACAACCTAATTTAATTAGCTAGAAAGCATGGTAAATGACAATGGAATGGAAGAAAGCAATAAAGAAATCAATAAATAAATGAAATCAACTGATTAAAAAAGCATTAAAACTAATTAAGAAAGATTGCATAAATGAAAGAGATGATGAATAGTAACATACAAAACAAACCATAGGAGAGAGAATGGAAAGAAGCTCCCAACATCAAAACATCTATCTAAACTAAAACTTAATGTAACCACAAAGAAAAATCCAACTCATTATATATATTAAGTTGATTAGACAAAAGAAAAGCAATCAAAATGGAACAAATATCTTAAATATATTGGAGTTGATCAATCGAGTTAAGGAGCCGATCGATCGACCAATCAAAATTCAACCCACTATCTTCGAATTCTTCACAAAATGACAAGGATCGATCGATCGATCGACCGATGAAAAATCAATCTCCCTGCGTATATGTCTTCAATAAATCAAAGGAGGCCGATCGATCAACTAGGGGCCATCGATTGATGCTTTATTTCCAGGCCTCATTTTGCTTGCTTCAAAAGAGGAAATGTTGCCCTTCGGGAATCGACCATAACTTCATCATTCGGACTTGGAACGACGCGCGTTTAGAGGCCATGCAAAGATAAATCAATAAAATATGCTCCCATGGAATTCCGCCAATCGGGACATGAAGTCTAAAATTACAAAAATGCCCTTGAAGTTGCATCTTGTGACGTAACTTTTTCGAAACGCAACCAATTGCCCCGCGAAGCATTCACATACCTAGAAAAACTCAAATAAACCTTGCAAAGCATATATATATATATATATATATATATATATATATATATATATATATATAGGGAGAGGTTCACAAGTGGACCAAAAGAATGGACTTTTTAATGGACCTTAACAAAAAACACATAATAACACATTAATTTTAATTCCTATAGTGTAATTGGTCCGCGCCAGCGGCACCAAATACGCGTGTCGATCGATCCCCCACCCCCCACATGCCCCCCACCCCACCCCCATGGCAGCCCTGCTGTCATAAGGGCTGCCACAAGGGCTACTATGGTGATGGTGGTGGTTGGGGGGCGGTGGGGTGGGGGGTTAGTGGGGTGAAGGTGTGGTCTCGGGTGCCGCTGGCGCGAACCAATTACACTATAGGAATTAAAATTAATGTGTTATTATGTGTTTTTTGTTAAGGTCCATTAAAAAGCCCATTCTTTTGGTCCACTTGTGAACCTCTCCATATATATATATATATATATATATATATATATATATATATATATTGAAAACAAAGGTTATATAGTAAATGAACATGAATATAGGAATTAACGGACACAATTGTACTAGAATGTGCAAGAATAAGGGGGTATTGAATGCAATATTTAAGATTAATCACTAAGGTCTAGTTAGGAGCACTTATTGGAGCTGAGGTATCTCAAAGACATTTTAATAAGCACCATGACAAAAATATTTAAAACATGTCCTTTATGAACTCTAATACCCCCTCCACACACGCGCACACAAATGTGCACTTTAGGGGTGGGATTTCCAATTGAAGCACCATATTAATACAACTTAGACAATTACTACATAATCTTTTACTATATATATATATATATATATATATATATATATATATATATATATAGGATTTATTAAGATGGATCTTAACTTTTAACTCCACTAACTATTGGCAGTATGACTATTTTAACCCTTTCAGGTTCTTTCAATAATTGAAAACCTCTTCTTGTATTTATGTTTCAATTAGAGGAATAAGTTAATTGATGGAGTTATGTGTGTCCTCAAATATGCATTTATTTTGGTTCATCCAAATATGCCAAAAAATTCAAATGGAAATTAATTGTTACTTAAAACCTAAACAATTTGCTTTTTGATAAACTAACCACCACTCATTTAATCTTGAATGCAACAAATTATATCTAATTAGAACTCCAAAAATAAGGTTAAATGTTCACAAACCTTTCAAGAATATCTTGTAGTAGAGAAGGCATAATGAATTGATGTTTGATTATATGGACAACACTCGTATTTAAAATCCAATATAATCCCCATCTTGTTCAAGTTTTCATTAATGAACCAAATTCATATCGACATTTTCCACGTAAACACTGACAGTTTGATTGTAATATGCTTGTTCCAATATCTATTCAAAAAAGAGGATATACATTTGTTATCTCTAACTTGATTCCAAATTTTAACAAAGTTAAATTTTCCATCATTAGAACCCTTACAGATTGGGGTGGATCTACATGGGGCAGAAGGGGGGCGATCACCCCTCTTTGAGTTTTTGGATTTTCCCAAACATTATTGTTGTTTACTTATTTCTAATAGAATATGTCTCTGATAAAATTCGGGTTGCTAGTTCTTATTCAAAAAACAATTACCATTATTAAATTCCATGACATCTACACATAAGAAATTGTTAAATGTTTGTATTCGTGACAAATATTTTAATGATATTTTCACACCTACATTTGTCACATTTACTATTCACGAACATTCATGCATTCCATTAATTTTTAAGGCACCATTTGGTTGCCCCAAAATTGTAAATTGGCTAATTATTAAATTGGTCCATTTACGAATTGACCCATTAATTGTGTTTGGTTTCATTAATGAAATGATTCATTAATTCTCCCGTTTTAGCTCATATGTAAATCTGAAATTGGATCATTTTATCAAAAATGTGAAATGCATCCATTTCAAACATGAGTCACATAAAGTGCATGCTCCTCTCTTTCTTTCCGTCCCTTCCCCCCTTTTCCCCCTCCCCCTCTCTCTTAATTTGTTTTTATTTTTTTTTTCTTATAAAACTTTAACATCAATTTCAGATTACAAAACAATGCATAAAAATGGATTTAAACTCATTTCAAATATACTCATTTACAATTCACAATGAACAAATTAACATAATCAAACAATTTGCACAACAAAATAGGGCCTAACAGATATGTGACAAAAACTCGTAGTGGGACAATAATTTCATGTATATTCACTGCTCTAAAAATTTGTCTCAACTTACGGTAGTCACAAGTCTTGTCACTAATATAGTGTATAAAAAATGAATACAACATCTATACTTCTAAAACTTTTATCACGTTTTTTACCATTAAAAATGAGTATTCCCCCCCCCCCCCCCCCCCAAACAAAATTCCTAGATCCGCCACTGCTTCCAGACCACAAAATATCTCTTAACGGTGTTAATCTTTATATCTCTAATGATTTTTCTTATACAATAACAGTCACAAATTATTTTAATATGTTATGGTTTTGGTCATTACCCTTATAGATGATTTTGACCATATCGTTTTAAACACATGGCCTTCTTGATCAATACTCCCCATGAAGAGATAACAACCATGCTAAAAATTGATTTCGTATACTCTAATATGGCATTTGAAATTTGTTTTCTATAATATCTAGCTAAAAAAATATTTTCTAGGTATGCAAAGAATTACAATGAAATTTTGATAACCTAAATGTTGTGTTTAACCTAAAGGGAAAGACACAGCTTTGAAAATTCAACCTACAAGGTAATAACTATTTATGCCTACATCCATACACACAAATATGTTTTAACCCCGCGCGCATGGCCAGCACATTTTCAGCATGTTATGCTTTCGACATATAACTGTGTGCACATATGGGTTTTGTATCGGTTCACATGGCAATCACATTGCTTACTGCCCAAAAACGTGCACATAAAGTTATTTTTAACTGTGCGCACAATGTTGCCGAATTTTGGAAAATTCTATAAATAAAGTCTTTTCCCTCCCATTTGAATAATCACACATTTCTCTTTACTTCTCATATACTAATATAGTATTTTTGAGGTTGAGAGCATTTTAATTACTTCTATTTAAGCAAATTCACTCATTCCATTCACAATTGAGAAAAAACCCATATTCATACTTGATCTAACTTTTGTGAGGAATTGAGAGTGTTTTGTGATCAAAATCACATAGCCTAAATTCATTCTAACCGAATCAAATTAAAATGGAAGATCAATACTCATATTTGATATAGGTATTTGAGTTATTGGGGAGTTCGAGCATGACGTCATCCTAAGTAAGATAATGGACTTCTTCATGCACTCAATGGAGTTTCAGGTAGATCGATCATCATCAATGGAGTATAATTCAATATTTATCACATAACTTCTTATTAGGGAATAAGTGAGGTATCTTCCTGCATTTTATAAAATATTTTCAACTTGAATAAGAGACTAGGATGCATCGAGGTTTTTTACCCCAGGGTGGGGGATTTTCCTCATAAATTCATCTTAAGAATTATTTGTGTGTTTTTATATTGATTCTCACCTTGCTAACACACACAACACTTAGATCTAGCTTGGATCAATGAAGATCCATTGAAAATTAACTAGGATTTGCATCTAGTTTTTTTTTATATATAATTAACGTGCATCACCTTATTGAAATGTTAATTGTAGATCTAAATGTTTCACCATCTCACTTAGTTGTATTCATAACTGGGAATACTAAAATTGCGAAGTAAATTCAAAATTGGACATTTTCCTTAAGAGAAACCTATTCACCCCTATGTTTATATGAGTGTACACACTTACACAACACCGTCGTCAAGAGGGACGACTATTCAATTTGCCCAACCAATATAACATGCGAGTATCCCAAATTGTTTCCAGAATTCGATCGATTGAGTAATTTAAATGGGATATACAAATGTAATTGGGTCGATATCTGCTATTGTGGCGGTATTAAGGTGCTCATCATTGAATCACTTGGCGAATAATCTTAGGTACTCGTCCTTTGTCTTTAACACATTGTAACGGTAGTACATGTATTGTTATTCACCCGACTAGTGATGATGAAGGATGAACAAGTGCGTAAGCTCATTAAAGAAAGTCACATAGGCCTTGATCATGGTAGTGAACCATGCATTTGATCTTGTATGTTCTTCCCATAAAGTCCATATAGGCCTTATAATTATCAATTTGGTCAGGGGGCCAGTAGTCATGTCAAAGGCTTCTATCTGTGGGAGATTTAAAATCCACGGCATAAGCAAAATTCAAATTGTCACGGACGAATGGGGATGCTCGGATGACGTACTCTTCATCGGCCGGAATGATCAGAGGGTTCATTTTTTAGAACACGGATGCTAGAACATTAGATAAAAGAGTCACCGTTGGTGGAAGTGGCAGACTAAGCTTCTCGTCTTTCTGATCGGTGACGTAAACTAGATCCTGAGGAACATGTTCCTCCCTGTCCACTACTTGTTGTTCAAAAAATTCGTTAATGTCCTAATTCACTTAGTGTTGGTTCATTGATTACTGAATCGTTGTTTCCCACGGGAGGCACCCAAGATGTTGGAGTGAAAATTAACATTTTGGTTAGTCTTAGGGTATATATGTATGTAAACATCTCTTATAATCCTAAAGGGGGTTAATGGGATATGTACCTAATTATACTCAATATTGATTTAATTATGAGATTTAGCACCGTAGAATTGGAAAAAAAATTATAAAAGACCATTTTAACCCATTAAGCTGAAATTAAACAAATGTGTAGGAGATTTTAAATCTTAAAAATAGATTGAAATTACTTGAATTGCAAGTCTCACACATAAGGCCAAATCTACATTAATTAATGAAAATTAACTAGGTTACTTTAAAGGTTCAATTAGCCTACCAAAGTATATCACACAATACCAACTCTACAAGGAAACATTCTACTGAAGGAAAAAAAAAAAGCTCGTGCGCATGCATTTCTCCCATTCAATTTGAAAATCAATTTCACAAAATGTACGAAATTATCTCCCAATCAATCCTTAATAGGTAGGTACCTATGAACATTTCAAATTTCCCCCGTTGAATGAGAATTACGCCCGAAACTCCACCAAACATGAGATGAAGTACATTCTCCTTTGAAGCATCAACACTTTGAGCTAATTCATCCAATGAATCGCTCAAATTGATTAGAATTAGTTTTAGTTCTAAATATGGAAATGAGTGCAATATAAATTTATGTTGAATGTAAGTTTTGTGGTTTGAAAATCAATTCACCGAATAAAGACCTAACAGGAAATAGATCAAGTATGAATCTAGTCAATCCTCTCGATTTTAGAAGGGCTTGAGTAATTGGCAGAGACTCACATAAAAACTTCTAAAAACGATTTATGATGATAACTCAAATATTTAAATTGTGAAATTTTGGTGACAAAAAGGTATTTATAAACAAATCCAAAAAATAGGGCCATCATGCACTCAGTATCAAATTCCATATGTGCGCACAATATCAAATCCCATATGTGCGCGTGGTACAATATGTTTGGCTGTAAATGAGCGACGTGGATCTGTACCTAACATTATTCTTTTTCTTTTATATTTCTCGGGATGCGCAAAGTTCATTTAACCCGTAAATATTCTACCAAACTTTGTTGGCAAGTATTTTATTTTGTGTTTCTCTTATGTGTTTTACAGGTAAAGTATGCAAGCGGTGCGAAAGAGAAATCGAAACAATGAAGGAAAGACTAGGAAGGCAAGTTCAAGGTCATTTTCGTAATTCTATAGCCTGATCCCGGAGGTGGGGCCTACTGGAAAGTTAAAGAGCTCGAAACAACGATAACACTAGAAAAGACGGCTCCCAAATCCGAGCTACGGTGAAAGAGTTATGACCCCTTGAAGTTGAAGAAAAATCCACAAAAGAAAGGAAGAAAATATGAAAATTTTCTAAGTGCTGGAAATGAAAAGAAGAAGGCTCAAACCAGCAAGTTTTGCCGAACCACATGGTGAACCGGTTCGGGGGGAGAATCGATCGGCGGTCGGCCTATTTCACGTAGAAAATGATACTATGACGACCAGTCGACTCGATCTACTTGAGAAAGGAATTCGAGAAGTACTTGAGATATGTGCAAAAGGACCAACTGGCTCCATCCCAAACCCCATTGAGAGGGTGTGTGCTATTTGTGAGGCGAGCCATTCAACAGAGGAATGCCCGACAATACCCGCCTACAAAGTTATGCTTCAAGAGCAAGTGAGTGGTGTAGGAGGATTTAAGGGTAATTTCGGTGCACCGCACGGGAATTCTTACAACCCTTCATGGAAAAACCATCCTGGTTTTAGCAATGGGCAACAAAATGCTGCGATGAATCCCAATTTACATGTTTCCCCTCCCCCGACATCACACTTTCAACAAGCACCACACATGCAAGGACATGTGCAAGCACCACCACCTCGAGGGCCATATATCACTCCACCGCGGAGAAATCTCGAGGATACGATAAACCTATTTATCACTATCGAAAATACAACCACTGCTAGACATGAGCGCATGATCAACGATATAAATGCGACTATTTTAAAGATGCAATCATCGTTGAGTATCCAAGAGAAGGGCAAGTTTCCTACCCAAGGCCAATGACCTCCCCAAGGTCAAACTAGTGTTAGCTCCACCTCTACAGAACATCAGGAGCAATGTCAAGTTGTGACCACTCTTCGTAGTGGAAGAGTCGTTGATTTATCACCTCCTCCACACAACGCAACCAAAGATAAGGAGATTTCGCCCGACACGAAAGAGGCCGAAGATGTCCCCTTGAAAGAGAGTGATAAAGAAGACACTAGTGAGCCTGAGGTAGTAGTGAAACCACCCTCTGCGGCACCGTTTCCTCAAAGGCTAGTTCCTTCCCACGAAGGAAATCCCCGTGATGAACTACTAGACGTGCTAAAGCAAGTAAAGTTAAATTTACCTTTCCTCAATGGCATTAAGCAAATTCCAGCTTATGCAAAAGTCATCAAGGACTTGTTAACAGTGAAGAGGAGGATGAAGGTAAATAAAAATGTATTTCTAGCACAGAATGTGAACTCCATTCTACTTAATGATCTCCCACCAAAATTCAAAGATCCCGGTGCACCCACCATTTCCTGCATCGTTGGAGAAAATAAAATTGAAAAAGCCTTACTTGACTTGGGAGAAAGTGTCAATATCCTCCCTTACGCCATCTATAGGCAACTTGATCTGGGCAACCTCAAGCCCACAAAGATCACTCTCCAATTGGCGGATCGAACCGCGAAGATCCCAAGAGGTATAGTTGAGGACGTAATCGTCCAAGTTGACACTTTCTACTTTCCGGTAGACTTTGTCATTTGGGATATGGAGACCTCCTTCGCCTTGAACACTCACATTCCCATCATGCTCGGGCGCCCATTCTTAGCTACAGCTAACGCAATAATCAATACTCGAAATGGACAGATGCAACTCACCTTTGGGAATTTGACCTTGGAGACTAACATCTTCCATATAGCCCAACATATAGGAGAAGAAGATAATCTTCACGCGGTGAGCTTAATCGACGAGATCGTAGAGGAGTACTTTGAGGAAAAATATGGTGGAGATGCCCTTAGGACCTGCTTAGTGTCGAGTCACAAGAGTGAGGGGGCGTATACTACATTTGAGAAGGAAGTTGAGGAGTTGAGAGAATTACTTGATGAGAGAGCGTCGGATGAGGATGCGAGAGATGTAAGGTGGGTTTCTCGATTCGAGGAGTTACCGCCAAGGGAGGCACTCATGGTTCCCTCCAGCGACAAATTTTCAACCCTCGAATTGAAGAAACTCCCCTCCCATGTTAAATATGCATATCTAGGAAAGGACGAGATATTTCATGTTGTTGTCTCCTCTAGCCTAGACGAAGAGCAGGAGGGTAAGCTATTAAAGATTCTGAGGAAGAACCAAAGTGTTTTTAGTTGGTGAATTGCTAATTTGAAGGGGATAAGTCCTTTGATTTGCACCCACAAGATCTACCTCGAGGAGGATGTAAAACCCTCGAGAGAAATGCAAAGAAGGCTAAACCCTAATATAAAAGAAGTGGTGAGAACCGAAATCATTAAGTTATTGGATGTCGGGATTATCTACCCAATCTCGGATAGCAAGTGGGTGAGCTCTATTCAAGTTGTCCCGAATAAGTCGGGTATGACAGCAATTGAAAATGCTAAGGGAGAGCTAGTTCCCCAATGTACCACCACTGGGTGGCGCATTTGCATTGATTACCGGAAACTCAATGTAGGAACTAGGAAAAGACCACTTCCCCTTGCCATTTATTGATCATATGCTTGAGAGAGTAGCGGGCCACCCTTACTACTGCTTCCTTGATGGTTACTCCGGATATAACCAAATTGAGGTAGATATACTTGACCAGGAAAGAATGACCTTCACTTGCCCCTTTGGTACATTTGCCTACAAACGTATGCCATTCGTCTCGTGTAATGCATCCGCGACCTTTCAAAGGTGCATGTTGAGTCTATTTAGCGACATGATTGAGAAAGGACTTGAAGTGTTCATGGACGACTTTAGCGTTTTTGGCACCTCTTTAGATCTTTGTCTGGTGAATCTGGAAAAAGTACTTACCCGATGTGTGGAGAAGAACTTAGTGCTAAATTGGGAGAAATGCCATTTTATGGTCACTGAGGGAATAGTTCTTGGCCACATAGTTTCATCCAAAGGGATTGAAGTTGATAGTGCTAAGATAGATTTCATAGCCGATCTACCCACACCAAAATTGCTCAAAGACGTGCGCTCCTTCTTGGGCCACGCAGGGTTATATTGAAGGTTCATTAAGGACTTTAGCGCCATCGCTAGGCCCTTAAGCAACCTCCTTATGAAGGATACCCCATCCAAGTGGAATGAAGCATGCCAAAGTGCTTTTGAAAAGTTGGAAAGCATGCTTGTTTCCTCTCCCATCATCCAAACGGCGGATTGGTCCTTACCATTCGAGCTCATGTGTGATGCAAGTGATTTTACAATAAGGGCTGTTTTGGGCCAAAGGAAGGATAAAAAGGCTCGTGTCATCTACTACGCTAGTCGGACTCTTACCGAACCACAACTCAATTACTCCACTACGTAGAAGGAATTGCTAGCCGTAGTATTTGCTCTAGACAAATTTCGATCCTATCTCATTGGATCACCCATCATTTGTTTCACCGACCACGGGGCTTTAAAATACCTCCTTGCGAAGAAAGACGCAAAACCACGCCTCATTAGGTGGATCTTACTCCTACAAGAATTTAATCTCTCCAGTAGAGATAGAAAATGAGTAGAAAACGTCGTCGCCGATCATCTATCTCGGCTTTCGTCTGACGTATCTAGCGATCCAATACCCATAGACGAATATTTTTCGGATGAGTAACTCTTTGCTACCACTTCTTTGCCCTGGTTTGCGGATATAGTGAATTATCGTGTCACGTGAGCCGTCCCTCCTGAGTGGACACCGCAAGATAAAAAGAGGTTCATTACTTGGTCGCGCATGTTTTTCTATGACGATCCCTTTCTTTTTAAATATTGCACTGACCAAATCATCCGACGGTGCGTACCGGATGACGAGATACCGAAATTCATCCAATTCTGTCATTCGGAAGCTTGTGGAGGTCACTTTTCGACGAAAAAGACAGCCGCTAAGATTCTTCAAAGCGGCTTCTATTAGCCCACAATATTCCGGGATGTGAGCAATTCTTACAAATCTTGCGATAGGTGTCAAAGGATGGGAGTGATTACTGTAAGGACATTTTTTTCATGTCCAACATGTTACATTTATGTATGTCGTACGCCGCTACATTTGGCACGTCATCTCACGATCTCACATGACGGCCTCTATCCGAATTCCAAGAATCAAGCATTCAACATCTCCATTAATGTGTCCCTCATCTGCCTCAACGACTTCACGTTCCACGATTTTAGGGACTTAATGCAAGTGGTATGCAAGGGAAGTCAAAACAGTGAAAAAAAGGCACGATAGGAGTGTTCAAGGGCATTTTCGTAATTTCACATCCATAGTTTGGAGGTCTGGTCAACTGGAAAGTTGAAGAGCTCGCCGCAACGAAGATACTGGAAAAAACGGTACCTCAATCCGAGCTACGGTGAAGGAGTTATGACCTTTTGAAGATGGAGAAAATTCCTTAAAAAATGCTGTTTTTTTTTTGTACGCTGGATAGAATTTTAGAGTTTTAAGAACGTGGGACTCTTCATCTTTTTTCCTATAAATACCAACTTCGGGGGAGTTGTTTTGCAAGACTTTAGAAGACGTTTTTTAGAGTCCAAATACCTCTAGTCTTCATATTTTTTGAGTCCCAAGACTCATGTTTTGATTCACACAATTGCCAAACCTTTGTGAATCTTTTTGGTAACCCAAGAACACAACCTTGTGTTTGTTCAAACCTTTGTGGAGAGATCTTTGCAACCGAGGGCTGCGTGTCATTGCTGAGGGAGTCTCTACAAAGTTTCATGGCTGCATGTCATTGAGGAGTGTTGCGGTTCTTCCTTTGTTGATTGGACTGAGGTTCATGTGGGTTCGCTGCGTGTGGATTCATTGCTGCCCTCCTGGAAAGGGATATTTCCATCCGCCGACTACAGAATCCGATACCTGAGGGTAATTCTTAGTCACTGTATTTTCATTGTAATCCGAAATTGTATGTTACAATATTATAATGAAAATAAAAGGTTTTGCCCCTTTGGGGGATTTTTCCTGAAATTGTTTGTTTTTATCATGCATGCTATATTTTATTTGATAAATCATCTAGATGCATGTCTTAGGGTTTAACTAAAATTTGGGATTAATTAAAATTGGTTTTTATTTGAGAAGTCGCAATATTTCCGCTGTAGCTACTCTTTCAAATTGGTATCAGAGCGGGTTACGCTAATTTATCGCGTGATCCTGATTTTTAAAGGATTTACTTTCTGATACAATTTGTCTACTCACGTTTTCAAATTGGTATCAGAGCCTGTTGCACTAAGTTATTGTGTTTTGATCCTGATTTTGCACAAAAAATGGCTTTTGATGGTTTTTATGATCTTCGATGTCAAATTTTTGAAAAAGTTAATTGGAAAATTCATAGGAACTCTTGTTTTAAATCTTCTGTTGAAAATGAATCTGAGAAGTGTTCTTGTTGTGAGGGGGTTGGTCACACGTTAGATGAGTGTACCACAAATTTAAAGAAGAAATTGAATAAACCGATTTCTCATGTTTCTACCCTTAGTGATAGTGATTCGGAAGAAGAAGTCTTTTATGCTTCTAGGCGAGAGTTTCTCATCCGTGTGATTAGTGATGAGAGTGAGGGTGAAAAGAGTGAGGAGGAAGAAGAAGAATTGAGTGAGTTGCAAGTTGCCTACAATAATTTGTATTTTGAATGTTTAAAGACAAAAAAGGCAAACTTGAAGCTCAATTGAAAGATTGTGCCTTAAAAAATAATGATTTTTTAGTTGAAGAACTTAGGGCACGAGAGAAAATTTTGAGAGAGAAGCTGGGATATGTCGAGGGTGAGAGAGATGATCTTCGAGGCGTGATGGAAGCTATGAAAAAGGAGATTCTTGAGTTTGAGGAGTCTAGGCGCTTACTTGAATCTAGGATAGATGAACTTGAGAAAAGTTTGAGAGATTCGAGTAAGGTGAAATTTGATTTGGAGTCTAGGCCTGAAAAACTTGATAAAATTTTAGGCACTATCGAGATTAAAAAGGATAGGGGTGGGATTGGTTTTGAAAAACATGGTGCACCCATTCCCACACGTGTTAGAGAGCCCCCTAGGATTGTTAAGAAAGAGACACCTAAGGTTGTTAGGAAAGAGCCTCCTAGGAACATCGTGAGAGAACCTCCTAGGATCATTAGGAGAGACCCACCTAGGCAAATTCGGAGAGAGCAACCGAGAAATTTGAGGAGAGGGCCACCTTTAGGTAACACACACCGCTCGATTTACTCTTGTACACATTGCGGTAGGCAAGGTCATCTTAGGCAATTTTGTTACAAGCTTTTAAATGAACCTAGGAAGGTTAATAGAAGAATAAATTCGATTCCCCACACCCCCACACCTCGTTACACATCTATTTGGGTTAGAATATCGGATTTAGAGGCTTATGGTTTATTTGTCCACGATTCCCGTTTGCTTGCACGTGATTCACCCCATGTGAAATCTTTTGGTTGATTGTGTTTGCATGTTTGTCATACACTAGTTATGGTTTCATGATATATTTTTTTTTGCTAGTGTGATGACTTGTAATTTTTGTATAATTTTTTATTTTTAAAATTTTTAGAAAAATCCAAAAAGATTTTTGTATTTTGTTTGCACCGTTTATGGATGGAGACTTAGGATAACCGAGTCACAACATCATTCCATTTTTTTTCATGTGACTATTTGATAGTGTTTTGAGACAATAGGTCAATTCATCCTTGTGCTTTATAATGTTTGGAGTCATTAAGATGTAATTAAGTGTTACTTCCTACATGTTTGACTCGTGTTTCCTTTATTGCACACATGCACGAATTTATTTGATTATTGTGCTTGTCTTATCACATGTTGGTTGGGTGTTTTCACTTCAATCCTGTCCTTAAAACAGACCAAGTGCGATAAAATTTTGATAAGGAAATTGTGCATATAAGAACCGTTTTGTGAGATTGTGTGCTTTGTTTAAGAACGGGGAGGGGCTGCGAAAGGTAATTATCTCTTCTTTGCGCAAAAGCCACCGTTCCAAAGGACCTAAAAAATGGAGGAATTTTATTATCCGGGGTCCAAAGAGGTTAAAAGAGCCCGAAAAAATTGAAAGGCAATAAAAAGAAATTCATGCCAATTATGGGTCATATAGGTTTTTGCACCAATTCTCCAAAGTTCGAGAATTTAGTTTAACACCTCTAAAAGAAAATATTTGTGAGGGAGTTTGGTTGGAGTATTTAAAACGGGTTTGCACGTCCTTGAAATTATTGAAAATGCGCTAAATAGTTTTGGACGTTATTGGTGTGGAAATCATTTGACTTTGATTTGTTGATTTGCATAAGACGATGTCATTTAAATTCAACAATCTTTTACACCTAAGGATACTTTTGATGCTCATTCGTTAGGGGTACACATATGCATCGTGCACATATGATTGATTGAGTTGATTTACCTATCGAATGTGTTCACACCCATTCATTCCGTTTCCATGACTTGGTTGTTTGAGTCTAAATCCATGGTGTGATTTTTGTATCATTTTTTTTCAAATGGTATCAATTTTTTTTGTTCGAAAAATTGAAAAATCAAAAATAGTTTGTGAAAGTTTTTTTTTAGCATCTCCTTGCTAGAGCAAGTTTACCATATTGATTGATGCTTTGCTTTTGAATACCGTGACACCCCGATTTTGCTTGTTTGATTCATTCTTCTTATTTGTCTATTTGGGGACATCATAAAAAGGGGGAGAAAGAATTATCTTATTCTGGGGGAGTTTGAATTTTGGGGGAGTTTTTGAGATTTGACTTATGCTTATCATATATTTGTATCTATGTTTATATCATTTCAAACTCGATACGTCACTTGGTATTTTTCTTTATCTCATGTGTGTAGGTACTTCATTGATGATCACTGAATTACACACCCTGATGAGATAAGATTTGAGATTCCTGAAGATTTGAAGAACAAACGATGGAGACTATTCATTTGTACTTTTTCTAGTTTTGGGTTCATGGAAGGGTAGATTTGTATAGGCAATTTTGTTATTTGATAATTCGGATTTTTTATGTATGTACCGGCATAGACATAGGGGGAGATTTGTAAGGACATTTTTTTCATGTCCAACATGTTACATTTATGTATGTCGTACGCCGCTACATTTGGCACGTCATCTCACGATCTCACATGACGGCCTCTATCCGAATTTCAAGAATCAAGCATTCAACATCTCCATTAATGTGTCCCTCATCTGCCTCAACGACTTCACGTTCCACGATTTTAGGGACTTAATGCAAGTGGTATGCAAGGGAAGTCAAAACAGTGAAAAAAGGCACGATAGGAGTGTTCAAGGGCATTTTCGTAATTTCACATCCATAGTTTGGAGGTCTGGTCAACTGGAAAGTTGAAGAGCTCGCCGCAACGAAGATACTGGAAAAAACGACACTTCAATCCGAGCTACGGTGAAGGAGTTATGACCTTTTGAAGATGGAGAAAATTCCTTAAAGAATGCTGTTTTTTTTGTACGTTGGAGAGAATTTTAGAGTTTTAAGAACGTGGGACTCTTCATCTTTTTTCCTATAAATACCAACTTCGGGGGAGTTGTTTTGCAAGACTTTAGAAGACGTTTTTTAGAGTCCAAATACCTCTAGTCTTCATATTTTTTGAGTCCCAAGACTCATGTTTTGATTCACACAATTGCCAAACCTTTGTGAATCTTTTTGGTAACCCAAGAACACAACCTTGTGTTTGTTCAAACCTTTGTGGAGAGATCTTTGCAACCGAGGGCTGCGTGTCATTGCTGAGGAAGTCTCTACAAAGTTTCATGGCTGCGTGTCATTGAGGAGTGCTGCGGTTCTTCCTTTGTTGATTGGACTGAGGTTCATGTGGGTTCGCTGCGTGTGGATTCATTGCTGCCCTCCTGGAAAGGGATATTTCCATCCGCCGACTACAGAATCCGATACCTGAGGGTAATTCTTAGTCACTGTATTTTCATTGTAATCCGAAATTGTATGTTACAATATTATAATGAAAATAAAAGGTTTTGCCCCTTTGGGGGATTTTTCCTGAAATTGTTTGTTTTTATCATGCATGCTATATTTTATTTGATAAATCATCTAGATGCATGTCTTAGGGTTTAACTAAAATTTGGGATTAATTAAAATTGGTTTTTATTTGAGAAGTCGCAATATTTCCGCTGTAGCTACTCTTTCAATTACCCGACGACACATGATGACATTAACCCCGATACTCATTATTGAGATCTTTGACTGCTAGGATATTGACTTCATGGGCCCTTTTCCCCCATCTTTTGGTTTCCTATACATCCTTGTCGCGGTAGACTACATTTCTAAATGGGTGGAAGTCATAGCTACCAAGACAAATGACAACAAAGAGGTGATTAGGTTCCTACAGGAACACATACTTTTCCGCTTCAGTGCTCCGAAAGCGATAATTAGTGATAATGGCACGCACTTTTGCAACAGGCCATTCGAGAAGCTCATGGGAAAGTATGGCGTCATTTACAAGGTTGGAACGACCTATCACCCACAGATGAATAGGCAGGCCGAATTGGCGAATCGATAAATCAAGCACATCCTCGAGAAGACCGTCAATCCTAACCGGAAAGATTGGTCACTTCGATTGAATGATTCACTATGGGTCTATCGTACCGCATATAAAAATCCACTCAGTATGTCCCCATTACGCTTTATGTATGGCAAACCTTTCCATCATCCCGTTAAATTAGAGCACAAGGCGTATTGGGCGATTAAGAAGGTGAATTATGACATGGATAAAGCCGGTGAAGCTCGCAAGCTTCAATTAAATGAGTTAGAAGAAATACACAATAACGCATATGAGAACGCAAAAATTTCCAAAGAAAAGATGAAACACGACCACGATAAGATTATTCGACGCAAAGAGTTTCTTCCCGGGCAAAAAGTGCTTCTCTATAACTCTCGGCTTCATCTATTTCCGGGAAAGTTGCAGTCTCGATGGACTGGCCCGTTCGTTGTGAAGAATGTACTGCCTCACAAAGCTGTGGAATTAGAAGATCTAAAAGGGGGGAATACGTTCAAGGTGAATGGACAACGCCTAAAGCCATATCTAGAGGCATGTGTGTTAGAACTCGACACCATTTGGTTGTCGAACCCCGTTTACGGGGTAGATTGAGCTGAAAATGAGAGGTCGTCGCAGCCCCGACGTGTATGGGGTGAATTCTTGTGTGCAGTAGTAGTGTATGAGTTAGGATAGTTACGAGTCCGAAGGCACATTTCATGATAGGGATCGAGGTAGCACACTTTCTGAGAGAGCTTGCACGCATTTTGAGGGAGTGGTAGAGGATTTTTGTGAACCTGAGGGTCTAGGATATCTTAAGGGGCCGTATACAAGTGTTGAGGCATGAAATAACACTTAGACTTTGATAGATGAGAGAAACAAGTTTTTTAGGACATCAAGTTCCCCCGAACCACAGGGCGAACCGGTTCGGGGTACAGTACGAATCGGTTCGAGGGTCCTGGCAGATTCTCCCCCCCTTTTTTCCAAATTCATTATCTTCTCCTCTTTCCCTCCATTCATTTTCCCCACGAATTCTTACCCTCTAAAACTTCCCCTTACCCCTTTCAACTCCAAATTCACTCCCACATTCATCTCCCTCCATACTTATTCCTCCCATTTCCCACCAAAATTCCTCCCCACACACTTATAAATTCACCCTCAACCGCCTTCCATCTCTCACACTTTCACTACTCCATTTTGACTCTCTCTCCCTTTAACACCATATCACCTCTATATCTATCTCTCTTTCTCGCACCATGTCGCGCCCCCGCCAAGCAAACTTCCGTCCTCGAAAATACGACGACACAACCATTCTCAATGACGAGGGTGCGGGAGTATTTCGATCCGCCCAAGAACGTCATTGGGCCGAACGCTATTTCTCGGCCACTCGCACCATTCATATCGAGCGATTTGTTAATTGGGAGCAGCTGCCTGGCGAAGTCATCGCCCTTTTCCACCGCCGGAGGTGGTGTTCATTTCTTTCCCCTACGAGCAACAAAGTTTTTGAATCTGAAATTCGCCAGTTCTACGCGACGCTCGTGTGCAAATCCTCTACTCTTCATGAGGCATATCTTGACGACATTCAGATTTCTTTCTCCGTCGCCATCATTGCGCGAAAAATGCGAGAAAAAGGGGTGGTCCTCTCCGTGCCTTTCATGTATCCCACCAATGGTGCTCCCCACATCAAAGCTGAATGTGTTGCCCGAATGGCACCCGGGGAGGAATGGCTGCGTGACTCATTTTCGATAGGAAGTCTTTCGGACACGGTGCGATTCACGCACCTCATTGCATGTGGAGCAATCCACCAAACCACCAACGATTCGGTGGTCAGGCAGCGTCACGTCAACTTCTTATATCATTTCCTCGAACCCGACAACACTATTAATTTAGCCCAACTTTTCCATGCGGACATCCTCCATTCATCCAATGACAAGAGGGGAAAAACAATGCTCCCCTACGCCTGCCTTATCACTGAAATTCTGATTGATGCTGGGGTGGACAATCCGGAGAAGCAAGTCAAACTCCCCCGCCTAATTGGAGGTACTTCTACCACCCGTAGTGAACACCAAATGCGGGTGGCCCACCCCGACCGTCCTATTCTCGATGATGATCCCGATGCAGGTGCGGGGGAGGAAGGACATGACGCCCCAATGATGGATGTGGGCGACGAAGAAGAGTATAATGAAGATAGGATTTTGACTACACGCCGGAAAATGCCGACCTTGCAAATCGTATCACCTCCCTGGAGTCCCGTTTTGATGGGTTCGTGAATGAGTATCGGAGCGACACTAGCATGATGGAGCGCCTACAAGCCGATCTCTACCGCCTTCAAGTGGGTCCGAACGCTCCTCTCCCTACATACTTCTAGGACCCCTATGATCCCAATGCGCCCGGTAGCTCGTACCCACCCCCTGCACCTTAAGCCCATGTTGTCAAGCTCTTGTTTTGTTCGCATGATTAGGATGTGTGCATCTCTTTCTTTGTTTCATCATTGTAACCTGTGCCTTTATAATGAATAAAATATGCATTTCTCTTTATTTGCTTGTTTTATTTCTTGCACTCATTATTTCGTCTTCTTTAGATTTTAGTCCTTTTGATTGAGGACAATGCAAAAGTCTAAGTTAGGGGGGGTGATAAGTGTGTTTTTCTAAAACTTTGCAAATTTTTTAAAATGCCCAAAAATATTTTACTCCAAAAATTAAAAAAAAAATTGAAAATTTTTGAAAAATCAAAAATATTTTTCTTCAAAATAAATAAAAATTGGAATTTAAATTTTTCAAAAATATCAACTTTATTCTATTTGAAATCTCAAATTGTTAAATCTCAATTGCACTAAGCCGAAATTGACTAAAGATGGAAATTTTGCAAAAATTGACGACTTACCGAATAAGTGTGGAGATTAACAAAGCCCGATGAGATTTCGAGTCTATCGATCTTTTTAAGTTTTTAAATCAATATGAGTTAATGGTTAACTCAAAGTTCGGATTCGGCGTTTTAAATAAGTCGTTGATGATCTCAATTCTTTATTTTGATCGGTTACGAGAAACATATGTGATGTTGCCTCGAAAAATGTGCTACAAATCTCTAAATTAAATTAATCTCGAGACGCATATGGTAAATTAATAAGTAATTCGGACAATGAAGTAGGTCACCGTTTGTTACCCAAAAACATTAGCCATAAAAAGATGTGAAAAATTATCCTTTTGATAACCCAATTGAGCCGAATAAAAATTTTCCTTTGCGTTTGGTAACTCGAAAAACCCAAGTAGCTCGAAATTGTGAAAATTGGTAATGTCATCAAGTAAGTCCAAATAGTGCAATAAAAAGGGGCAAGAAAATGAAAAAAAAATTGATAGAAAAATGATCAACCAAAATAGAGAAAAAAGAATAAAAAATGAGCAAAAGCCCGAAAAAGTAATAAGGGACATCATAAGAAAAAATTTACAATTTCGAAGTTCTCAACCATTTCCATGTTACCCAATACACCTTTAACCTAAAAAGTCCTACCGAGTCTGGAATGCTAAATTAATTATCTCGTGGAGAGCTAAGACACTAAAAGATAAATAAGAGAGATTAAATGGTGTGAACTAGAGACAATGTTCTCATTTTTTAAAAACCATATTCCAATGAAGAGATCATTTCATGTCCTTTTAACATGTTTCAATGCATTTACTCTTTATGACACGCATACCGAGAGAATAGCCACAATTCGAGTTATTCGTTTCTAAGAGCATCCCATGAGCATTTGAATAAAAATGAATTTTCGGAAAGCAACGTAATGATTAATCAGTGGAAATTTGAAGTTAATTTTCGGCTTCGCACACACACGACAAATTGAGACTCTTTTGAATATGAAATTATGGTGATTATTTTTGAAAAGTTTGAATTGTACATTTTTTAAGTATTTTGATCTTTTTCATTGAGTCTAAGTCGAATTTTGTGGGTATATTCACTGCAAACCCTCACGAGAGAACATTCGTCCTACTAGGGTAACCTAACGGCTTGTTGCATACGCGCAATCGCTTGCCCGCGACAAAGATATTCTAAACCGGTTCACCATGTGGTTCGGGAAAACTTGTCGGTTTGAGCCTTCTTCTTTTCATTTCCAACACTTAGAAAATTTTCAAGTTTTCTTCTGTGGATTTTTCTTCAACTTCAAGGGATCATAACTCTTTCACCATAGGTCGGATTTGGGAGTCGTCTTTTCTAGTTTTATCGTTGTTCCGAGCTCTTTAACTTTCCAGTAGGCCCCACCTCCGGGATCAGGCTGCAGAATTACGAAAATGCCCTTGAACTTGCCTTCCCAGCCTTTCCTTCATTGTTTCGATTTCTCTTTCGCACCGCTTGCATACTTTACTTGTAAAACACATAAGAGAAACACAAAACACGAAATACTTGCCAACGAAGGTTAGTAGAATAATTACGAGATAAATCCATATCAATTGCAGCGCTCGGGTTCACAAAAGTACCGAAATTAAAGGGATAAATATACGATATTTATGCCCGATCAGTACCATGTTCATCAAAACCGTAAGCACGATTATAATTAGAATCGTGCGTACGTTTGTGGACAGTAGGTCTAATCTGTAACTTTGCGATCGTTTTAATCAAGAATTCCCAAAAAAAATTAAAAATTAAAAAATTAAAAAAGTTTTTCCAATTTACTCTAAGTCCAAAAGAATGTTATATCAAAGACGTGCATGTGTGAAAATATTAGATGTCACAAAACTTCAAGGATATCAAAGTCACGCCAGGTTAGAAGCTTAAAAATACGTTGATCCGCTGATGCCGAATTATGTGCAAGGCAATCTAATATGATCAGGTCTCTCACTAATGGCATGTTTACGAGAATCAAATGATTGGCTTCATTATGTAAAACTTAATGTTTTGACACGAGATACAACCAATTCTATATATAAATGGATTACAATGAATTTTGAATCACCCCTTTAGCTATTTTGTGCCAAAATCCCCAAACTCAAAAAAATATCTTAGTTATGAATATCATAAAGCCAACAATGAGTATGATGTAAAAAGACGTCAAATGAACGCAAGAAGAAAATAACTCTCGTCTAAACTCTCTGTAATATCAAAATCTCAAAATGGTAGAATGCCTCAAATGAGGCTACATATGAGTATTTATAGGAAGGAGGTTGCTTGGCCTCTAAGCTAAGTATCTAATTATAATTATGCCCTTAAGTGCCAATTAACTCTCCTTCTTGAACATTGTACTTGCTTATGATGCGTCGAATACGATGTTCTCATCTCAATAATGCTTAATAACGAACCAAATATAAAAAGAGATAAGTTGTGCTTGTAAAAATCATTGACCGGATTTCGCTTCCCAAAAATATTGATATATGTTAAGCAATGAAAATGGGCTACAAAAGAGAAAAATTATCTTTGCGTTAAAAGCCACCATTTGCAAAAAGCGCCTAAAAAGATTAACGACACACAAAAACAGAAGTGCCAAGACCATTTATTTTATATCCATTGATACTTCGCTACATATGAGCATTATGATATTTTCAAAATATTTGATAGTGAATTCTTACATATGTGAAATTTTGAGAGTGTTATAAAGTAGAAGATCAATGGGTTGGCACAACGGGCTCTCTTAAACAGTATTAAATAGTTTGGCGTTATTGTTTTGAGAATCATTAAAATTCATGGCATATTGAATAAGTCGAGTCAATTTTATTTAAGTTCAACATTTTACACCTAAGGTAGAAATTCAATTCTTTCTTTCGATGTGTTTCATGACTTCATGTACCTATGTTATGAATGCTTGTGTTGATTTGCTTATAGAAAATGTTCGCACAATTACATTATGTTTCCACGATTCGAATAGTGTTATTCCATGGTAACTATGTGTTTTTTTTACCTATATGTACGTTGTATACCTTATACTTGAACATTTGAAAAAATTCAAAAATAGTTGTTTGACAGGGGGTGAACACATTATGCCTTTTGGATTATCATTATTTATGCTTATTGATTATCTTTGTGATGATATATTTACTTCTTCATGTGCTGCTTATTATTCATGTTTAGATTTTAGTACTTTGTCTATTACGAACAAAAAGGGGGAGAACAAATTGAGGGGGAGTATTATTACTTTTATTTTTTCTTTAAAACTCGTACGCGTCACGATATCTCTTTAGTCTCATGTGTGTAGGTCATTCCGCCTTGATGATGAGTTCTTGGACTGCACAAGATGAAGACTTTTCAGTTGAAGACTTATACATTTATGCATTTTCGTTTCTTGATTTGGAAGAGCATTAATTGTATTAGTCTTAGAGGTCAATTTGGCTTCGATTTGTATTTTGTATCAGAATAGACAAAGGGGGAGATTTGTAAGAGCAAGTTTTATAATTGCTCCATTTAGTTTTTATTTGGCTTATCCTGTTACACACCACTGCACCTTCATGACTACTTCCACATATTCGAAGACAAGTGTTGATGACATTTGCAAGATTGAAGATCGTTTGTTACAACTTTACTCGATAAGAGTTATAAGGTAGTTTGGTAAAGACTTTAATTTCACACGGGTCATTTTTATAGAGTTCGTATTTGAAAATTGTTTTAAAACATTTTTTAAAAGAATTTTTGAAATCTCGCTAACTCGTTAGGACGATATTGACATGTCGTTCGAACGAGTTTATACAATGTCATTAGAACGAGACTCCACCGTTCGAACGAAATCTGGGAGACACCTTTTGGTCAGTTCTGGAATGTCGTTCGAAGTTTCATTAGATGTCGTTCAACGAGATTGGGTACATCGTTAGAACGAGTTTTCCACGTTCGAACGAGATCTGAAGCGACGCCTTTTGATCAGCTTTGGAATGTTGTTCAAAGTTTCGTTGGACACCTATTCGAACGAAAAAGGGTACGCCGTTCGAACGAGATACCTGGTCATTCGAACAAGTGCACAAGTTTTTATTTTTTGAACAAATCTTATCCAAATCTCTAATGCCCATCTCTTTGCAACCACTTTCTCTATAAATAGAGATACAGGATTAGACTCTTTTCTAAGTCATTTAAGAGTTCTTTTGTGATCAAACTCTATTAAATTTTCAACCAAACCCCTTGGAACTTTAAAGATCACTTTACCAAATTAAGAAGAACAAATTCCTTGTTAAAAAACTCTTGTAAAGAATTTCTATATTGCTAATTTGTGGAGCTAAGGCTCTACTGCTGAAGAAGAAGGTTGATCGATGAATACCGAGGGAAGACTGCTTCCTATGGACGGTAGTGGACTGTGTCGTATATGTAGAAGACTTAAAGAAATACGCGTTATACTTAGTGGAGCTAAGTAGTCTGTAAGTTGTATAGTGTCTGTCAATTCTGATACAGTGCTGAAATAAAAGTTTTGCCCGAAATGGATTTTTCCTTACTTCTTCGCATGCTTGGTTTGTTTATGTGGTTTTAATTGTTTAATTTGGACTTCATCATTATATGAACACTAAATTAAATCAAGATATAATTTGTTGAAATTTTAATGTGTATGTTCGTCCTAAGACACGAATAAATCCATAGAATCCGCATTCTTAGAAATCGATTGGCTCATGGATGTGAGAACCTTTACATTACCGAATAAGGCTCCTTAACCCAGCGTCAACGTTCAGTTGATCATTTTTAGGAATTTTCCTCATGAACTGCACCCTAATCCTTTATCAACGGGCAAATAAATTAGAAGGAATTCTTCGAAGCCCAGTGGAATTCAAATTATTCGCTTCAGTTACATCGTTTTGACAATGCTTGGGTGTCGCGCCTAATCATTGCGCATCAGTTGAGGTGTTATTTCCCCAAGCCACGTGTGGGTTGCACCAGATTTCATGACGGTTCACGTCAGATATTCGACTCATTAGTGTTAAGAATTTCCCTCGTAAAAAATATAAGGATTTTAAGGACAAATTTATAATATAGTCAATTTGTATGTAATTAGCTTAATTATGTTTGGACAAAACTGTTTGAGTCATAGGTTAGGACTTGCATTGGTTTATCCTTCAAAGCTTATGGCGTGTGTGATTGAAGTCCATAACGACCATGTTAAAGCGTCTACATCATGGTATCGTGTTTCGTGCCACATTTCGTCTTCAACGTCCATGGATCTCCAAAGGTATAAATGGGTAATTTTTTTATCCTTGGAATTTCATTTGGGTGTTTGTTTTAAAAATATTTGAGGCCATTTTTCATTAAAAAAGGTTTTTAAAGAAAAATGTATTTTTGTGAAAAATCGTTAGAACGACTTATTCAAACAAAATTATTTTGTTCGTTCAAACGAGTTTTTTTGCTCGGTTCAAATGAGTTACTGAATGTCATTCAAATGATCTTCTAACGAAGTTTAAACAAATTTTTTTCTTTACCGTGCGATCTCGTTTGAAGTATGTTCGAACAAGATCAGTTGTTTCGTTCGAACGAGATTGTTTTTTATTTGAACGATTATAGAAAGTTCGTTCGAACGAGCCTATGGTTTTCGTTAAAACGAGATTGCATCGCCTTAAAGTTTGTTTTTTCTATTTAAAGGAATGAATTGGATAGATGCTTTGGGTGAGAGGTTTATGGCCATAGGCCAACTGAGTGTCCCACTAAGCTAAGGAAGGAAGGCAAGAAGGGGAAGGCATACAATACTACCCTTAGCGATAATGAATTGGAAGAGGAACCTGATTCCCCCGTTGAGTGTAATGACACCGTGTTAACGACCAGTTATGTGAGCCTAAACGAAAAATCTTTCGATGTAGATAATTATGTGCATGATGATTCCGAGGCGAAGTTGTGTGAATCCTAAGCGTGTGGTGATGAGGAAGAAAAAGAAGATGAGGAGGAGAGTGAGATTCGAGTTGCCTTTCAGGAGTGGTACGAGAAGTCTTTAAAGCTGAAAAAGACCAACTTGAAGTTGAAAGCTAAGTTGAAGGAACGTGCCATATGGAATGATGATAGTAGATTAATTGATGATCTTAAGACACGTGAGAAGACTATTGGGGAGAAGCTCACACTCACTGAGGGGGAGAGAGACAACATTTGTGGGTTGAGGGAGATTTTGAAGAAGGAGTCAGTTTTTGATGAGTCACGTCATTTACTTGAGCCTATGATATAGGAGTTAGAAGAGAGATTAAGACACTCGAGTTGTGTCAAATCTGACTTGAAATCTAGGTCGGAGAAGCTAGATAAGATGTTAGGCACTGTCCAAATCAAAAATGACAATTTTGGAATTGGCTTCGATGATCCCTCTACTTCCACTAATAAATTTAATACCAGCATTTTGAGAAGGTCAACTGCTGCCAAAGACTTTAGAAAAGGTCAATCCTTAGGTAACATTCCTCGTCATCTCTACACGTGCACACATAATGATAGGAAAGGTCACCTTAGGCCTTTTTGCTTTGATCTTAGAAAGGGTCCTAAGAAGTCTAAGTCAAGAGTCACCAAGGTTCCCCAAACTCAAGATCGTCATGTTACACCTATGTGGGTTAGGAAATTCGATTTGAGGCTTTGAACATTAGACTTATTGATTCTCACATGCTTGTACATGATTCTTCTCATGCTAAATCTAATGGTTGATTGTGTGAGTTGTTTTTGAAATTGGTGTCATTTTTTAAAAATTGTTCAAAAACTCAAAAAGATTTTTGTTTGTGTTTTGTGTATTTTGGTTTTACACATATGTGTAGCGTATCGGTGTGTTTGGATCTCATTTGTTTCGTGTATCCATGTGTCTAGGCCATTTGATAATGATTCTCAATGTTTGGATTGTTCTTAATCATGCTTGCATGGAGTTGTTCGACCTTGATTTGCTTAATGAATTCACTTTGCATATGCCTCTGCACACATTTCGCACGAGCTCTTTTAGATTTTAACTACCTATGTTGCATGAGCTAAGTGAGGTGTTCTCCTATCATTCTTGCCATATACATATCTAATTGACTATGGCAGAGTTGTGCATGTAAGAACCATTCCCCGGGAGTTTGATTGTTTAAAAAATAATGAGTGAGCAATGAAAAAAAGCTAAGAATGGAGTAAATCTCCCTTGCATGAAAGGCCGCCACTGGCAAGAGCCTAAAAGAATAGAGAGGTGAAGAAAAGATAAATTGTCAAGGCCAAGGACATGTGGAAGTCTCCAAACCGATCCTCCAAGCAGAAGAGAAAAGAGATGGATTTAGACCGGGTAATCATGTTCTCTGATGAAGACCTGGTTGGCGTTAACCTCTCCTATAAAGAAGCCTTGGTCCTCACTCTTAGGGTGGCCAATTTTGATGTGAAGCGGATACTGGTCGACCAAGGAAGTTCTTCAGATATCATCTATGCCAACCTGCTTCACAGACTGGGGTACAACATCCAAGACCAGGATAGCAAAGTCTTCCCTTTGATCGAATTCAATGGCAACGTGGAAACACCATTATGGAAGATTAAGTTGCCAATCAAGGTCAGGCCTATAAATCGTGAGATCAAGTCTCATTTTATTATATCAGAGTCGCCCAACAAACATTCTGGTCGGGGGTAGCTCCACACCATGAGAGTTGTGCCTGCTTCAATACATCAAAAGTTGAAATATGTGACTAAATTGTCAAAGTCAGGGTCAATCAAGCTGCACCACGTAGTTGTTTTGTTGTTGCCATCAAATAAAAGCAAGCTCAATCCAAGACGAGTTAAGACGATGATGACTCGAAGGACAACCAACCCAAATAACTAGTACATGAGTTCTCATCTCAAAACATAATTTCATCAACTTAATATTCATTACAATTGAGATATAGTATGTATCCTCTAATACATCATCAACCTTCAAAAGAAATACAACTAAAAATATATCATTAAACAACTTTTAACACCTAATCTAAGGCATCAACCTTACTCGGATTCGCAACCTCAACCCTCCTCAATCTCTCTAACACGAGGAATCAACAAAGGTAAAGAAATGAGCAATAAAATAACCTGGAAAGGGCATCTGTCAACCCACAACACCCGAAATTTGTGACAAGATTTTATACAACAAAACGTACCAAATCTCAACAATAAACAAAAAATCAAAGGAGGTAACGAATGAGATGTCAACTGAAAACACAGAGTAAGGAATGTATTAGTCTAATCCCCCCAAACCCAACCATCAAACTGCTCAATCGAATCTCAAATGTAACGGGCATATGTCTACCCACGAAGTAGGTTCATTTAATGAGATATCGATTTTTAGTAAGTATTTTCAACATCAGGCAAACCAACTCCACAATATCCTTCACGGCCTTCTGCGGGCTTCGGTAAAACCTCTATATACTTCTATCATGATCCGTGGCCTTTGTTTGGCCATGCCACAATTTGCGCCCATCTCGGCATCAATCCACAAATCTTGATATTGATGATTCATATTTGTGACTATTTGCTAGCTACAATTTGGTATATTGTGATTATTATTAGCTGGCTACTCATGTTTATCTCGATATGCTTTTTATGATTATTTAATTCTAGATATGAGGATTATATGTTTATTTTTCTCACTAGTTGTCTATTCGAGACAAAAAGGGGGAGAGATAGTAATAATGTAGGGGGAGGTTTGATTGATGAGCACACATGTTTTTTACATGCTTATATATTGATGTCATGTTTTGATCATAGTGTTTACATATTGGTATTTATCATTGATTTGAGCTCTATTGAAAAATGTGTAATTGGTATCATATGTTTTGCTCACGTGTTTAATAAATAGTTTGTTTTACAAATTGATATCATAACGTTTTATATCATTTGTTCCTCCATACTTCACATGGTATTTGTTTGTTTCGTGTGTGTAGTGATTATTCAGAGATTCGAGATTTTACGACTACATCACATGAAGACGTTTATGTTATCGATCAGACATTTGTTTACTAGATCGTGTCCTGTATTTTCTTTTTGGGTTTATGGGATGGGATTTAGGTCATACAGTTTGACGGCCCGGCTTAGGCATTTCACTGTTTTGGTTTTATCGCGGAATAACCAAAGGGGGAGATTTGTAAAGATAAATTTCCAAATAGTCTCAATCTGTATGTATTGGCATTATTTCGGACAAAAAAACTCATAATAGATAGATTTTTACTTGTCACGATTCCCACGTAGTCTATGACGTTGTCTTGAAGACGTAGCAGTCAAACTTCAAAGATAGATCATGTCGTGTTTATTGGTGCACGTTTCACGTCTTCATATCATATTACATTCCGAGATACTCTCAGGTATGGATGCATAATGTTTATGGAATTCGATAAATATTTTATAAGGATGTTATTTTGTTTAAATTGATTTTAAATGTTTTTACTTCGTTTATTCTGAGATAAATCCGTTTTAGAGTCGTATGGATCTTTCTCTTTAGTTTTGGAGGATCAAACGACATCTACATTCGTTCAAACGACATGTGAAAGTCGTTCAAATGACATGCAGTTCTCGTTCTAGCGAGATTGCCATATCGTTCGAACGACAGGCCTATATCGTTCTAACGACGTGCTGACTTAAAGTTTTTTAATTAAGGTGTCTTTTGCTTGGAATTTCGAGGTGTGCAGAACCAAAATTACAGAACAAAGCCCTTTCATTTTTCTGCACTTGTTTACAAAGGTGTCCAAAGTTAAAACCAGCGTTGGTGTTTACAAGATTCGAGCTTTCATACACATATGCAATAGAGATCTTGTGTTTGCACCATCTGGAGTTCGTTCATCTCTGTTGAACAATTGTTTCGTCGAGTTTTGTGGTGAAGAAGCGGTGGACTCCGTGTTCGGAATCATAAACGGATGTCATAGCTGTATCAATGGATATCGAGGTGCACGTGGACTTGTGTGTTATGGACCTTGCGTAGGTGGACTCCTACATTGCACTGTGGAGGAGCGGTTTAAGCATACAAGAGCGTCAAGGCTTGTGGGTGATCGAGTCGTTGAGTAAGTCTATTGTCTGTACTTTGTAAAACCGTATCATAGTGATTGTCTGGCTTGGGTCGTCCGAGATTTTTTCCCTTAGTGGTTTCGTCGTACATCAGCATTGAGGACTTTACTTTATTTTACTTGCTTGATCACACTAGATGCATGTTTAGGATTAACAAGATAAAATTGGGTTAAGTAAAATTGGTGCACACCCGTTGATGCAGCTGCTGCGAAAGAACACAAAGTTCAGGTGGGAAAAGGATCACCAGGAGTCTCTCGATGAGTTGAAGAAGTTGCTCGTTTCACCACAAATCATGGTTCCTCCACAGGCAGGAGTACCGTTGCAGCTGTACCTCACCTCCACTGCAAGGTCCGTTGGAGCTTTGCTGGCGCAAGAGATTGACGGGCAAGAACGGCCAGTATATTACCTCAGCAGGATCATACATGGGCCAGAGATTAGATATAGCAGCCTAGAAAGGCATTGTTTGGCCTTAGTCTTTGTAGCACAAAAACTTAGACATTATATGCTGTCTTTTACAATTCACATTGTAACTAGATGTGATCCTATTAAGTATTTGTTGGCTAGAACTATCTTGATTGGCAGGGCAGCTAGGTGGTTCCTTATTCTCTCCGAATATGATTTAAAGTGTGTGGTTCCTCGTGCTATCAAGAGTCAGGCGTATGCTGATCTATTGGCAATCTTTCCATCGGGAACGTTTGAACCACCTAAAGAAGACGTTCCGGGAGACGACTTACAAGCCAACTATCTGGATACAACCGATGAGGAATGGTCGATGCAGTTCGATGGGTCTTCGGCTGAAAAAAAGGAGGGGCAGGGGTCATCCTTTCAAAAGGAATGGAGGAAATTTGCCTTTCCTACAAACTAGACTTCCCTTGCTCCAATAACGAAGCAGAATACGAAGCGTTGGTACTAGGGTTGCTGGAGGCTCTTCGAAGGGGAATCGTTCACTCTGCATCAAGGGTGACTCGAACTTAGTAATTCAGCAAGTTAATGGAGAATATGTGTTGAAGCACATGAGTTTGGCACCGTACAGAACGATCATTCAAAGGCTCCTCAGCCAGTTCCATCGGACCAAAATCAGAAGACATCCCAGAACGATGAACCGACATCCAGACGCTTATGCCACTATTGCTCAAAAGATGGTCATGAGGAGCGATACGACTATCGTTACAATCCAACGAAGAACAACTCCTTCGGTGGTGCAGTCAATACTACCGATGGAGGGAGACGCGGATTGGAGAAGAGACATTAAGAAGCAACTGGAGTCTGGCGAGGGGGCGATGCGGCTAGGAGAGTTGACCCAATATTTTACATGCCAGGGAAATCTCTATTTCAGAAATACAGGAGGATGGTTGTCAAGATGCGTCAGCCCCGAGGAGGCCGAGCAAATATTGAGGAAAACGCATGAGGAGCATTGCGAGACGACTGAGATACCTCTATATAGGAGAATTCAAAGGGAGGGGTATTTCTGGCCTAAAATGAAGCAGGATGCGGCAGAGCTACAACGGAAATGCAACAAGTGTGAACTATTCTTTGAAGCAGCTGAGTGCCATTTTATTGAAGCCCAAACGGACTGGAGGCAGCCCTACATCGACTTCATTCTGGAGGGGGTTGTCCCAACGGAGAAAATAGATGCAATGGGTCTAAGGCGAAGGGCTCCAAGGTTCTACGTCCAGGAGGGGCAGCTTTATCGAAAGGGGTACTTTAACAGGCCCTTGCGATGTGTCACAAAGGAAGAAGCAGCGGAGGTCCTCAAACAAGCGCACGATCCAGCACACATAGGAGGGGCTAAGTTGTATGATCAGTTGATGACGTTGGGGTATTATTGGCCAACGATGGAGAAAGACTCTGCTGAGTTCGTTCGAAAATGCAAAGCTTGCCAACTTCATGGAAATATGATCCATGCCCCATCGGTGGACTTACACTCTCTGTCAACACCCTATCCATTTCATAATTGGGCGTTTGACCTAGTGGGGGCAATACACCCTTCTTCGAGAGGCAAGATATGGATACTGGTAGCAACGGAGTGTTTTACAAAATGGGCCGAGGCAATACCACTCAAATGGGCAACGGCTGGGGTGGTGAGCAACTTCATCAAAGAATACATCATTTGCCGTTTTGGGATCCCAAAAGTAATTCTCTCAGATAATGGGACCCCTATTCGTCAATTCTGAAGTAACAATGCTCACGGACAAATACTCCATTGTTCATCACACTTCAACGGTGGCATACCCAAAGGGAAATGGTCAGGCCGAAGCAACTAACAAAACCCTGATTAATATTTTGGCCAAAATGATGGAAGACTTTCCAGGGGCGTGGGATGACAAGATACCAGCTGTCTTGTGGGCCTATCGAACAACCAAGCGAAAACCCACAGGATACACGTCGTTCTCTCTTGTCTATGGGGCTGAGGCAATCCTCCCGGTAGAATTGGAAGTCCCCTCTGCCCGTTATGCCTTGAGAAGTAGCATGCTCCCTCATAGTAGACATATACAGCTGGAAGCGTTGGATGAGCACAGAGATAACTCGATGCAACACTTTCAAATATATACGAAACAACTCTCCAGAGCATATGACAACTTGGTGAGACCAAGGAAGTTCGTGGAAGGAGACCTCGTATTGAAAGACTTCCTCTACCAAAGTTCGCAGCCAACTGGGAGGGACCTTACGTTGTGAAGGAAGCGCATGACTCAGGTTATTGCTTAATTTCGAAGATAGAAGAAGACAAGCCATTTAAGATAAACAATAAGTGGCTGAAGGTTTATCATGTGTAAAATAACCAAGTTTGAGCTGATGATATATCGTTATAAATATACAAGTTTTGGGTGACATTTTTTTTTTTGAATAAAGAATTGCAGAAACACAAAACTCTATAGCACACAACAACAGTCACAACACATGAAGGGATTGAAAAGTATGCGTTCTTCATTCATAAACAATAGAGTATTACAAAAATTTCCTTTGGAAGCTATTGCCCAAGAATTACATAGAGAAAAAGAAATAAAAGATCTGTACACAAGAGGTAACTACCCTAAAAGAAAAGATAAATCCGAGGAAGAGAAAAAATCTCCAGGCAGGCCCGAAGAAGCTGCTGTGAAGGAACGTTGGGCGTTAATGGAAACCTCCAGCCTCGTTTGCACTTGCGTACGTTCGATCAGGAGTCTCTCACGCTTCAGTTTGGCCAGGCACAAAGCTTCTTCGGCATCCTTCACCTCTTGTTCCACCGCTTCCAAAAGAGGGGCCAACACGACCAACCTAGCCTCCTCAGCTTGCTGGTCCTCTTGGTGCTTGCGCAATACCTCCCTCTGGCTGATCAGAACTGGTTTTTCAAGGTCTTCAGATACATAGTAAGCCAGTCAAAACGGAAACCATCACGTCCCAACTCCTTCAGGAAACCTAGAAATTGGTTGAGAAGGGATCTGGTAACACTCGCAGTGGGGGTACTCACAATTTCAGCAATAACGATCGCCATGCCTTGCAGTCTGAGACTCATCACATGAATATTTGAACGCAGGCAATCCGGTGTGAAGGTCTCAGGATGGCGATCCACCAGTTGTTCAATCACCAGGCGATGGTTGACAGGCATTTGAGGAGACTGCCGAAGCACCATGAGGCAGAACAAGTGAGGAGCTAGGTTGGGAAGAGGCAATTCACACCCAGATTCGCTCTCGGCTGCAGCACCAGTCGTAGAACCTTGATCATCATGAATAGAATTTTCCGAAGCATCAGGTTCTCGGAAGGGCGAGCCTACAGGTGAGAGGACTGAGGGCGAATCTTCCCGAGCAACCTGAAAAGAAAAGGCCAAAACTTAACAAGTGTTTTCGTTGTTAAGTCACCGTTATAAGGTGGAGTTTGTGAAAAAAACTTAACAAGTGTTTTCGTTGTTAAGTCACACCATTATAAGGTGGAGTTTGTGAAAAAGAAAAACTTAACAAGTGTTTTCGTTGTTAAGTCACCGTTATAAGGTGCAGTTTGTGATAATAAAACTTAACAAGTGTTTTCGTTGTTAAGTCGCCGTTATAAGGTGGAGTTTGTGAAAAAAAACTTAACAAGTGTTTTCGTTGTTAAGTCACCGTTATAAGGTGGAGTTTGTGAAAAAGAAAAAACTTAACAAGTGTTTTCGTTGTTAAGTCACCGTTATAAGGTGCAGTTTGTGAAAGAAACTTAACAAGTGTTTGCGTTGTTAAGTCACCGTTATAAGGTGGAGTTTGTGAAAGAAACTTAACAAGTGTTTGCGTTGTTAAGTCACCGTTATAAGGTGGAGTTGGTGAAAAAAACTTAACAAGTGTTTTCGTTGTTAAGTCACCGTTATAAGGTGGAGTTTGTGAAAAAAAAACTTAACAAGTGTTTTCATTGTTAAGGTCACCGTTACAAGGAGGAGCTTAAGAACAATCTTACATAAAAATCATAAGATGGAGATAATGGAAAACCTTAACGAAAGATAGCAAGGAAAATATACCTCAGTCACAACGGGAGCCATTGAGGCAGCCACAGGGACAGGAACCGTTGGGGGAGCGATTATTGCCTCAGATGGCATAACGGGGTCCCTTGGCGCAGAAGCCTCCACGCTTGTCCAAACATGATCACCCGTATAGGGCACAAGGGCCAGCATATTGGGATCATCACGAGAAGACACGGGGCCCTCAAACAAAGCCACGTCAGGAGGAGGTGTAAACACACCAACCTGGGCCCTCATTACGGGAGTTGGTGCAAGATCAGGAGACAACTGTGCACAAAGCCAAGTGTTAGAAAAGAAGAATGGGCACTGAAATTATGAAGAAATATCTTGACGTGTTACTTACCTCGGTTAGGGTGCTAAACAAAGGAATGACAGGCGGGGGCCTTAGCAGCACAGTTGGAAGAAGAATGCTCGCCAACAACGAGGACACTTCCACCTGGGATACCCAACACATATCACAATTCAGTAAGCCAAATACGAAAAGAGTATGACCGAAAGGACTACAACAAACAAATTATAGATCACATCATACCTCGGGCTCATTCTCTACCACAAGTACAATGGGCAGAGGAACCTCAGGTGAGGCCTGTGACTCAGAAGGGACAAAGGAGGTTATCTCGGGATGTGCCACTTCGGGCAAGATTACCACTTCCGGCGAGGAATCACTCGCACGATCAACGTCATCACATCCCACAAAAGCTTCCCTCGCACGTTGGCTGGCTCCACGGCGATAATACGTGAGCCCCGTCATGGGGGAACGGGGAGGAGTTACATCGGTATGAGGTGCACTGAAGCGTCCCCCCACAAAACGGCTCACGGGAGGACTGGAAGGGTCTGGGTTTTCTATTTCAACCCCCTGCAAAACAATTGTCAAAGAAAGGGGGGAGGGATAAGTATACACACAAGCAAAGACAGTCATCCTCAAGCAAAAAGGAGATAATAATTAAGTCAGCCATACATACCTCCGATTCAGAAGAAGAACGAGAGGGCACAACCACGGGCGAAGTGGGAGGAGTGGCAGCAATTGAGGGGGCAGGGGTGGATTGCACCTCAGGGGTCAGGTGTACTTCAGGAGTCCGTTTCTTCTGGGTCTTGGTGCCCAGAGTCTTCTTCCTCGAGCTAGCTGCACCAATGCTGACCCCTTGAGGAACCCTGGAACTTTTCCTCTTTTTGGCCGTTGGCTCTGAAGGACCCACCACCACCGTGGGGAAAGCAACGGAGGAAGGGACAACGACTGCATGCCGTTGATACTCAGCATTTATTCGGTCCAGTTCTGCCTGGGCCTCCCTCCTCACACGCTCAGCCATCTCAACGGGCATGGGAGGAGGAACGGAGGCTATGGGAAGAGCTGCCACGGGAGTTTGGGGCCTCGACTTCGATTTCGATGTCCCACTCTTGGCCGTCCTTGCTTTCTTAGCAAGAGGTTGAGAAGCTCCCTCATCGGTAGTAGCTGCAGCAGAGGGGGCAGCCTTCTTTGCAGCAGCAGTTTTTGACTTAGGCGTGGCAACTGGGACCATGGCACAAAGTGGGGGCAGCTCGTTGGGAGGTGCTTTGTGGGTTGAACTCAGAGGGAACTCTATCCCAAGCACAGAGTTGCCCTTTAGCCCCAACTCTAGGGCAGAAAATGAGCAAACAGGAGGGTACACCGGCTCTTGCTCGATGAACTTAGCAATTTCAGCTAGTTGTCTTGGCCAATATTTGGTGGCAAAAAGAGGGGTCACATCCCCACGCCTAGTAATACTAGGAACGGTGACACGACCAGCCATTGCTGAGGATATCCCCCACGCAGCAGTTGAAGAAAACAACGAACATGCCTCGCCAAAGGAGACTTTGGGGTTTGATGATTGGAAAACTGGACGTGGCACCCCCTAGTCAAACCCAAACTGACGGCTGCATCGGTTGGGGTTGTAATGCTCGCTCGAGTATCCCCACTCGGTGTAGGAGGACAGATATCCAGGAGAAAGAAGAAGAACTACGCCCAGCGAGGGGTCCTCGATGTCAGGAGAGGGATCCCGTATCATTCTGGCATCAAGATGAAAAAACTTACAAGCGTGGAAAAAGGCCTCTTCTTGATAAGGCCTCATAACGAAGCTCTCAAAACGGTCAATCACTGAAATCAACTCCTTTCGGCTTTGCCTCTTATGGTAAATAAAGGACCGAGGAGGCAGAATCGATTCAGCCGAAGGAGGTCTGTTGGGCTTGGCCGCTACGGCAGGAAAGCGGAAGTAAAGAAAGCTAGTCAGAAGCACACTATTGGCAAAATTGGCCAAGTTATAACGACCAATGGAGCGTTCCATGTCGAATAAAGTCCTGTCCAACCAGGTGTACAAGGATCCCAAGGCAATTGCAGCCAGGGGAAGCTTTATGCCTCGAGCTAGGCGAAGGGACAGGTTGATGAGGTCTCTTCGGGGCTGATCGTTAGGCTTGCCCGTCAAAAAGAACCGGGACAAAATCACAAGAATGTAAGCAGGAAGCTCCAACGATGTACCTTGACCAGGGGCGGTTGATGAAGAGCTGCCTTCGCTAGAACTCTGGAAGAAATAGTTGATCAGGGGAGAAAAAGTAGCTTTGTTGGAGGAGCCGATGCAGCTTCGGCATATGCGATCCAACTCCGAACGATCCGCAGTCTCTTGAGCATCAAGAGCTTCATCGATGTAAGGCTCATGGCCTGTCGCATCGAGGCCCAAGAGCTCACACACATCCTCCAGAGTTATGGTAAACTCACCCCAGGCAGCAATGAACGTATGAGTATCCACGTTCCATCGAGAAATCAAGACAGGAAGGGCAGCATTGTTCTTTGAGATGGTGAACTCACCAAACCATTTAGCCCGTTGCAGCCCAATCTTGGTAAGAATATCAGCATAGGAACTCTGCATGTGAGAGTTCCAGGCAGCAAAGTGGGCGGGGGATCCCCCGGGTGCTTCGAAATCAAGATGGGACCATGGAAAGTCCCCTCGCTCTAAGCGAAATCTCAGAGTTCCTTCTGGGGGCAAAAATCCCCACTTAGACACCTCTTCGTCTTCATCACCCAGCAAGAGGGCGTCAAACTTGGAGGAAAAGCAAACAGCCTTACAGGCAACAGCAAAGCCATCACCCTCCCCAAAAATGGGAGAGCGACGGTAAAATCTCAGCTGTTCTTGGCGAGCAGCACCCTGAGCGGAGGCAGCAGTGGTGGTGGCAGACGGAACACTGGTGGCAGAAATGGTGGGGTTGCTTGAAGACGCCATGGCAGAAATGGTGCTTGAAGCCGTAACAAAGAAAGCTTCGAGAGAAAAGGGATTGAAGGCAACAATGGAGACGGACGATCACAAGTAGTGTTATAGCTCTCTGCAACAATGGCGTATCTCTCTCTCTCTCTCTCTTTATAAGAACAGAAGCGATAGTCTGAGGAAAGAAGATAACAATGAAGTAAGGAAATAAGTGAAGAAGAAAGAAGAAGTATAAACAGACCCTTTAGGCCCACGTGGTTAAGGTTCAAAGTATTTTGAAAAATGGCTGTTGAGACTTTCGAGTTTGGCGTTTAGATTTTCCCACCCTCGCACGTGCACGGCCGCCTGTAATCATTTCACAAGAACACGTGGCACTTCGGGAAGTGCTGTGACAGTTGAAAAGACAGCGCACGTCACTAATGAAATGATGCATAGATAACAGGAAGCGTTGCCTTCCTCAGCAAGTTTGAGTTTTGGCGCCAATCTCCTTGTCAAACTTATCCAACGGAGCCACAACGAAGAAGATGTTCCAACGGTTACACAAAGAAAAAAAATCCATCAAGATGAGTCATTTCGTGCAGACATTTATTGTCCCAATAAATCTCTCCACGAGGGGGCAAATGTAGAGGGGGCTTGAAGCTCAGCGTGGCAACTCAAGCGTGACATCTTGGTGACGCAGCTCAGCGTGGCAGCTCAAGCGTGACATCTTGGTGAGGCAGCTCAGCGTGGCAGCTCAAGCGTGACACCTTGGTTAGGCAGCTCAGCGTGGCAACTCAAGCGTGACATCTTGGTGAGGCAACTCAAGCGTGACATCTTGGTGAGGCAGCTCAGCGTGGCAACTCAAGCGTGACATCTTGGTGAGGCAGCTCAGCGTGGCAGCTCAAGCGTGACATCTTGGTGAGGCAGCTCAGCGTGGCAGCTTGGGGAGGCAGCTCAGCGTGGCAACTCATATTTTAGCTTGTGGTTTTAATCACATCGTACTTTCATTATTGATTTCTGTAAGCTTTAACGATTGTAATGACGTAACGATAATAACTGAAGGGTTTGCATGAGGTCAAACGGTACTTGCGAGAGACCAGGCTTGGCAGGGCCTGGGAGAGCTTTCATGCTCTATCGAATGACCTCACCGTGGGAACTTTAGAGGGACCTGGTTTGGAGGATTGAGAAGTAAGGCACCGTTGGGGCTTGTCCTGACCATCTTAGATACACCTGGTAAAACACCGAAGGACCCTGACCGTGGAACCTCAAGTGAAGCAGCTTGGAGTTCCATCGGGCATTGAGTTATGGACCAAACGACCCTCTACTTAAAGTCACATCTACTGTGGGTGATGTCACTAGCCATCTAAACGTTGTCAGACGTGCACTTGAGTAAACCACTGTGGTATTTGGGGCTGTCAGGCAGTGGGTGAGCCACCTCTGCGACAACAACCCCCTGACACACAGTGAATAGGCAAAAGGCATGTCTTGGCATTTAATGTTTATGACATGGGGACAACTAGTGCATCAGGCATTTAATGTTGTGACATAAAGTATGAGGGATGTCTTTCATAGTCTTTAATGACTGAGTTGCCTCGGGGGTGGTGTGGGGGGCTATTTAAGGACCCCAACCACCTTTGAGGAGAGGATCCTGTTTTTGGAGAATTAAAAAGAGTTATTGCAAACTAGAGAGCTCATTTGACTCACCATTGTCATTTATTACGAAGCTTTTAATATTGGACAGAGATTCTTGAGGGTGTTTGGTGTGTTTCTACCTGCCTATCAGGGTGTATCTAGGGTGCTCACTTCTCCCTCCCTCTAGCTAAGCCACTTCTAAAGGTCCATTAGCATGACCTGAGTTATACACGAGAGATTTGAGAGTTTAAACTGAGTTCATCTTCATTGAGTTTGTGTGTGCATTTCCTATAATTAGTCTAGGGTTTTGGCTAATTTAACTTGTGATTACCATACTCAATAGGGGTTACGCCTCCATATATATAATCTAAAGTACCCTCTTACAGACCTTGCGTAGGTGGACTCCTACATTGCACTGTGGAGGAGCGGTTTAAGCATACAAGAGCGTCAAGGCTTGTGGGTGATCGAGTCGTTGAGTAAGTCTATTGTCTGTACTTTGTAAAACCGTATCATAGTGATTGTCTGGCTTGGGTCGTCCGAGATTTTTTCCCTTAGTGGTTTCGTCGTACATCAGCATTGAGGACTTTACTTTATTTTACTTGCTTGATCACACTAGATGCATGTTTAGGATTAACAAGATAAAATTGGGTTAAGTAAAATTGGTGCATATTAAAATTGAAAAAAGTTTTTTTTTGGAATTTTTTTTTCATTTAAAGCACACATAGAAAAGGGCCTCCTACACTTAGCACATGATGCAATTTCAAAATCAACTCTGTCTTTCTTCTAAAGCTCAAGCACAAAGCAAGAGATGAGGGAACTAACCAGTTTATCTCTCTTCCCGAGCCATAAGCAAAAGGCAGATGGTCAGAGGCAAGACCAAGATCATACAACATTGTGAACTCCCAGAAAAAAACACGACTACATCACACTCGAAGTACAAAGAGATACGGAAAGAAACTGAAGCACAAGACGAGTTATGCCATATGTCTGCGGACAGAAAAGAGTTAGAGCTCATGAAATAAAAAGATGTTGTAAATTTGGGTTTTAAACATTCAACACCCAACCCTCACCTAAAAAATGAAGAACACAAAGAACCCCTAAAATAACCCCAACAAGGATCAACGTCAACTAATAATAATAAAAAAAGCGAAATATAATGCATAAGTTATCAAAGCATGAACAATGATCAGTAAAAGGCATTAGCTTGAATGCAGGGTTGGAACAAAATTTAACACTCCCAAAGGTTGATCTCAAATGAATGATAAATTGAGAATTATGATATTGGATTAAGAAGAACAAAAATGAATAATCTCTTACCTCCAAGACTGTAGTCTGAAAATACCACTCTAGGGCTCCTCTCCTCCGCCTCCAACACTCTAAGGTCGTGACCTCCCACTGTGACCCAACATTTCCCTTCCTCATTCTAAAGTGCTCAAAATTCTCTAGCAACCTCGAAAAGTGATGGCTCGCTCAGTTAGCAAAGCCAAATGGATCGTTGTGACTACAAGTTGGATGTCTACTTGTTAATGTGGTAATGATAGTATATTATATGTGAACTTGTGGCTCAAGGCTTATATTTATAGTATTAGGGTTGATCCTAAGGTTTCCCAAAAGTGTGTTGTCAAAGATACCCCAAAAAATCTCTCAAACAACACATAACATTTAACCCATTTTCACTAATAGCACCCAAAATCTAAATTTGAAAAATAAAAGTCAAACCCATAATATTTTATCTTAATTTTATGTAACCCCTAAAAAATATTATAGAAATTTATTTTACACCCGTGCTATTTTAAAATCCCAACTCCACCATTACCCACTGAAATCGCCACCACTCTTCAAACCACCACAAAAAAAAATTCAAAATGCAACAAACCACCACCACAACCACCCCTGACGCAAAAACCCTAAATGTAACAACCACCACCCAAATCGCAACAGACACCCCCCCCCCCCCCCCCCCCAACCACCGTTCCCTCTCAAATCGCAACCGTCGCCCACCCTCCACCCCCGCCCTTTGTTTTGCAAACCTCCACCCCCCCCCAATAAAAAAACACCAATTATCATGCATCTCAGTCTTCTTTGTTTCTCTCTCTAATTATGTGTGTATATATATACATATATATAAATGTACCAAAAAAAAAACACGCATATATATATATATATATATATATATATATGCAAATTTGTGTATAAATGTACGGATATACATAAATGTGTACATACATGGATACACAAATCTAGGGAGACATGGGGAAAAGAGAGATCTCGTCATACACGAGAGAGAGATAGCAGGGACCAAAGAGGGGGAGTTGTAGAGAGAGAGAAAGATGAGAAGAATCATACTTGATGGTGTCGTCGACGGTAATGGGACTCAATAGTGGTGGTTGGAGGAGGAGGAGGAGGTGGTAACGGTGCTTAGGTTAGGGTTAGAGAGAGAGAGAGAGAGAGAGAGAAATATGGGTTAAAATAAAAATTTAGGGTTTAAATACCCTTTGACCAATGGGTGCCTATTTCGTGGTGTTTACTAGTATAATTAACCATTTATGCAGTGTCAGAGAGAAATTGGTAGTTGGGAGTTTTTATGGGGTGCCTTTAACAACACTCTTTCCAAAATATAACTTGATTGATCCATGCCACTAATCTACAAAGTTTTGGAAGAAGTGTCCAACAAGCTTCAATCATTCAGACCCCATGTCCTTACGTTGTCTCCTAATTGAGTTGAGTCAATTCCTTGATGAGGCCTCGCCTTTATTCTACATTGGTAACGTCCTAAGGACTACAAAACCAAAGGAGCTCACAACTAAGGAAGTTTGTGGCCTAAACTCAATACTTAAAAGTCCCATGAGTAGGATCTCAGTCGTTATATATATATATATATATATATATATATATATATATATATATATATATATATATATATATATATATATATATAGAGAGAGAGAGAGAGAGAGAGAGAGAGAGAGAGAGACCCTCCTGTAAGGACTCCTTATGGTGCAAATCACGGTACATACTATTTTTTTTTAATTGTAAAAAAATGAATTTTTTTATGAAACTTCATGGATATAACCTCCATGGTGAGAACATCATCTTCAATTTTTTTAATCAATAAATTCAATAATAAAATCGTTAAAATGAGGTGATATGTAAAAAAAAAATAGTATAAATATGCATTTTCGACCGTTGAAATTTTGACGATCATCTCACCCACTTTTTAATTGAATTTTTTTATGAAACTTCATGGATATGATCTCGACAGTGAGAAGGTCATATCCATGAAGTTTCATAAAAAAATTCAATCAATCAAGTGGCTGGCGCAAATCCAAAATTTCAACTGTCGAAAATACATATTTATACCATTTTTTTATATATCACCTCATCTCAACGATTTTTTTATTGAATTTTTTTATGACAAAAATTGGAGATGTTTTTCTCACCGTGAAGGTCATATCCATGAAGTTTCATCAAAAAATCATTTTTTTTTACTATTTTAAAAAAATGATATGTACCGGGGGTCTGCACCATAAGGAGTCCTTACATGAGACTTTCTATATATATAAAGAGAGAGAGAGAGAGAGAGAGAGAGAGAGAGAGAGAGAGAGAGAGAGAGAGAGCATCACAACTCCGACACGTCATAACTAGCATTAATATAAACATCGACTTTTGAAAAGGTAGTAACACAAGTATAACTCACAATTAATTATAGGAACAGAGGAAAAGTACATGCAAACAATTAAAAGAGGCCACACATTTATCACCTCAATTTATTTAAATAACTATAACCCTATGTTGTGTGATGGTGCTGAAATTGGTACTGACTTCAACCTCACTAAATGACCCTTTAAAAAGAGTTTATACCCAAAACTATGCTTTGCACTAAGATAGCTCGAGTTCATTTCCTATAACCTTCCCCGAGTCTTCTTTATATAAGCAGGGCCGATGAGAAGTGACATCTACAACATGGACGACCATAATATGAGCTTTGTCGGCTACAATGAAAAGGTGGAGTGTTGGGGAAATGAATTGCATGTCATAATTTGTAGTTGGCGATGGCATTAAATATCATTAATGCCCTAGGACAAACTACACAAAGTGAGTGGAGGTTGGTGAAACAGTGAGTATAATCTGACCAACTTGTCAGTATGGTTGAAGACCCCTGCCCAGGCGAATTGCGAGCATTCTTGACCTTAAGGTTCTTGGGAATGTGGAGCCAAAGATATACCAATTATGAAACGTGAGCCCCTATGGTAAACCTTTATTGAAGTGCTCTTTAACCTAAAACGCTTTAGTTGATTCCTGGCTAACAGTTTAGGAAACTTTTTTTACCTTTGAGTGACACGTGCGATGATGTTATGCGAAGGTGTTGAGATCTTTGAAGCCTAGGTCAAACCCCAACATCAGTTGTTGAGGCTTGGTAGATGTGATGTGCCTCGGTTAAGGCTTGTTATCAAGCCTCTGGCGTTCATGAGGGTGAGCTGGAAGTTCGACTTTAATGTTGAGGCCTAGGTCACCCTGAGGGCGACATGGGGTGCCTATAATGGACTTGGGTCCCATAGATCATACTTGGTATCATCATTTTGCATCATAGAAATCATCTCCCATTTTACCATGATTTGTTGCCCTACCAATTATCAGTGAAGTGCCGTAATTGATTCTGCTTATCCACAAATTTACGTAAGAAAATTAAAGGAATGATAATTTATTTCTTTTTCTTTTTCCCATATAAGTAGAATATTGAAAACATGTTATGATGCAAAAAATCCAGAAGACAATTTGAGGCCAACGCGTGGATTTAATAATTATAAATGTATTTTATTTTGGATCAAATACCAAAAGTCCTTCAAATATTTTTTAATACACATTTAGTCCAAGCCTTTTATTTTGTACCAAAAAGTCCCTTATTCTCTTATCTTTAAAGGTCCGCGTCAGCGGCATGATAAAGTTTTTTTGGCATGGTGAATAACTTTATGGTACAAAATAAAAAGGCTTGGACTAAACATGTATTAAACAAAGTTCGAGAAACTATTTGGTATATACCCCTTTTATTTTTAATCAAATTGATAGTAATTATGTAAATTGGGATGTTTTAGCATTTATTCATCTATTAGTATTAGTATATTCTTGAAGTTTCAATTAGAATTGTTGTTTGACTTGAATTTTAAGTCTTATTAGATTAAGGTTGTAATCACAATTTTATTTACAAAGTGAATTATGATTCTTGTGGTCTTTGCCAATAGGAATTTTCTCTTTCTCTTATTATCATAATATTACCACTCTAACTCTGCATCACCTTGCCTAATCGGTTAGTTAATGCCCTGGCATGTGTATGATATAGTATATACGCGTATATAACGAAAGAGAAATTAGAGAATAATATTTTTAACAGCAGACAGTTTGTAGTTAAGACATGACTACCAGGGAAAAGAGTTCATACATAAGTTAGATGAAAAGTTTGAATACTATCTGGATGACTGGATACCACAATTTCAAGGTCCAGAGGAAGGTCAACATGGTCAATGTGTAGCATTCATCTAATAAGCAGACTCTACAAGTCCAAGTCATACCTACTTGACATCAAGTCAATCAATACCAAATATTAATAAAATTTCCTCAAGAGTGCCCATAGACATCACTTACATCTAAAGGAAAGATGGGGAATCTGACTTTGCACCCTATTTTTCTCCAGTAATTTGTGTGCACCCCACTTTTTGAAATCTTATTTGAACCCTGCGTATAGCTCATACCATTAAAAACCATCATTTCCCCACATACCCACAACAAATTTGCATTTAAACCCTGCCATTATTATAGCGGGATTCAAATACAATGGATCTAAAAAGAAGAAAAATTATTACTTGTAACATAGGGTGCGAAGTCAAATTTTACTAAAAAAATAAGCTTGCAATACAAACTTCTTCCTCTTCTTGCAAAAGAACTACTCCCTCCATCAAAAATTAAGAAACACTTTACTTTTCGAGAGGTCTCAAATTAAGAGTTTTTAAAAGCAAAGGGGTGTCCAGAATTCAAATCAACTGACTAAACCTACCAATCCATTTTGCTGAATTATGTGTCTAAATTGGATTGGATTTCAAAATTCTTTTTTTTTTGGAAGTCGAATTTGAAATCTGAAAAGTAGACTTTACTGGATTCATTTTGGTTTCTTAGACTTCAAAACCAACTAATGTGATTAATCTTTTATTTATTCTTTTAATAAATTCTATTTTATGTTCAAATTAATTTGTATTTCTGTATATTTACTGTTTAATTTATGTTTGAATTTTATTATGAGAAATGGCTGCTTCTTGTGTCTATTTGTTTGGTCTGGATTGGATTGGATCAGTTTCAAAATGGAACCCCGTGCGGGGGATAGGGGGTGGGGGTATTAAAGTTGCCACTATCCGGTTGCCATTTTCCTTGCCACAATTTACTCTATAGCTTCCTTTATTCCATATATATCTGCAGCTTAATTGTAACCTATATTTAGGATTCAGAGCTGTAAAATACAGTTGTTGTATTTTGAATTCCATTGTAACTTCTTTCCTTGATTTTCTCATGTAGATATGATTTTCTTCTTGATTTTAGGCAGGGGACTTCGTTGTATTATAAATATATACCTGTGATAATGAAATTCTTCTTCTCAATTGAGAAGATCACTCCAAATCGTGTCTCACTTTTACATAATATCAGAGCAAGGTTGCTCTTGATCCTTAATGTTTTCTTCTTAATCCCTTTCCTCTTTTTTCTTCTTAATCATTTTTTTTTTCATTTCTTCTCTTCTCAAATGGCAGAACCATCTACTGATAAAAGTAATACTTCTACAAACAATGAGTTACAAGGATCAACCAATGATCCCCTTATAACCCAACCATGGTGTTCATTACACCTCCTCTGTCCGGTGATAATTACGGCACTTGGATTCGTGCCATAACTATGGTTTTATGTGCCCAAAACAAGCTTTGTTTTGTTGATGGTACTTTGTTAAAACCGATCGCACCGAATGAACTCTCTCAATGGGAGAGATGTAATAATTTGGTAGTTCATGGAGTTTGAACTCAGTTCCTATTGAAGATTCGAAGTAGTATCTTGTATGCCAACAATGCAACAGAAATTTGGTTGGATTTTTCGGAGCAATTTTCTCAGTCAAATGCTCCACAAATTTTCCAGTTACGACAGTCAATCTCCTCTACAACCCAAGAGGACAAATTTGTTTTTGCTTATTATACAAAACTCAAATCTTTGTGGAATGAGCTTGATTCCCTTACCAATGTACAACCTTGCATCTCTGGAAATGGGAAAACCTTTGTGGAGCGACTCCAACAAGATAAGGCAATGAAATTAACGAAATTTTTGCAGGGTCTTCATGAAAAATTTGCTGCACTTTGAAGCCAAATCCTCCTTATGGAGCCCTTTCCTAGCATAGCAAAAATCTATTATCTTGTTCGTCGGGAAGAAAAACAACAAGAAATACAGTCTCTATCATCTGCAATTCCAGATGCTGCAACCCTCACTACCAAACCCATTAACTATGGATATAATTTTATTCATGGGGGTCCCTCTAACCGTGGTGGTTCCTCCAATCGTGGCGGTTCATCCAACGGCAAGTCACGTTATCATTATGTTCATTGTGGCAATGATGGTCACACGAAGGATCGTTACTCCTAACTTGTAGGATATCCTCCGAAGACAACTGATGCACCTACAGTAGTGCCAAAATCTGAAGATGAAGTGTTGATGAACCCGTCGAATATCACTCAAGAACAGTACAACAAATTATAGGCTCTACTTTCTTTTGGTAGAATTGATTCTAGTGCTCATTTAGCAGGTACTACCCTTACAGTTCCCTCTAGTTCAGTTTGGATTATTGATACAGGTGCAACAAATCACATGTGCTACACCTTATCCTTGTTTTCCTCTTACACATCCTGTTCAGCACCATCTTTTGTTCAACTTCCAGATGGGTCAAATGCACCCATTACACACATTGGAACTGTTCATCTTTCATCAACTATTAAACTTGAGAATGTTTTTCTATAAACCATCATTCAAGTTTAATCTCGTCTGTAAATCAGCTAGCTAAAACTAATAATTGCACAGTGACATTTTCTTCCAATCAATGTTATTTTCAGGACCTGTTAACAAAGAGAACGATTGGTCTGGGTAACATGCGTGAGGGGGTATACTATTTCCAAGCTGCTTCCGCAATGGCTGTGATTAAACCCCCATCCATTGATCTTTGGCATTGGCGGCTTGGGCATTTATCTTATCGTACTCTGCATGATTTAGTTAAAGACGTTCCTTTTATTTCTTGTTCCAACAATAAAGCTTGTGAAATATGTCCTCAAGCAAAACAAAAGCATTTGCCATTTCCTTCGAGTAATATAAACTCTAGTAGACCATCTGCTTTAATTCATTGTGATATATGGGGTTCATTTTCTGAACCATCTTTGAATGGTTCGCGTTACTTTTTAACTATTGTGGATGATTTTAGCCGATGCACTTGGGTTTATCTTATGCATGTCAAATTTGAGACTAAAAATATTTTGCAATCGTTTTTTGCCATGGTTAAGACCCAATTATGTTCTTGCGTACATTCTTTTTATTCAGGTACTAGTTCTGAACTTTTTCCTGATATACAATAGATTCGATCAGACAATGGTTCTGAATTTCTTTCCAATGAAATGCAAAAAAAAAAAAAATCCAACCATGGTATCATTCACCAAAAAAGTTGTGTTGCCACTCCACAACAAATGGCGTCATGGAACTTAAGCACCGTCACCTCCTCGAGGTCGCTCATGCTCTTCGTTTTCAAGCACATTTGCCCTTGCAATTTTGGGGGGAGTGTGTTCTCACGACGACATATCTTATCAATAAAATGTCAACACCTCTTTTATCCGGAAAATCTCCACATGAAATTCAGCTCAATTCCAAACCAAATTATTCACATTTGCGCGTATTTGGAAGTTTATGTTTTCTCCACAATCATAATATTAAACATAAATTTGACCAGCGTGCCAAACCGGGTAATTTTATTGGTTATCCTCGTGCTTAAAAGGGCTACCGCCTTTATGACATTGAGACTAAAACTATTTTTACGTCTCGTAATCATTTTTCATGAAGGTATTTTTCCTTATCATGATTTGTCAAAATCATCAACACCTTCTATTGTTACACCTTTTCCTTTGACTGATAATCCAAGTTTTGATTTTCCAAGAGAGGAGCATTATTGTCCACCTCCTTCCGTGTTGTCACCTATTGTTGATTCAACTAATATTGATTCAAGTGTTCCGCATGAAATTGCAGCAGACCCAAATCTCACTTCTCCTCCTGCCAGTAATGAGGAAATTCTCCCTTTTACCCGCATTCGACGACACCCTCCTTATTTGGCTGATTATCATTGTTCCATTGCCACTCATGAACGCCCTCTCTCTCCATCTTCTTCAATGTTGTCAGGTACTCCTTACCCACTCTAGCACTATATGAGTACTTCTAACTTTTCAGTGGCACACAATTTCTAATATTTGTTCCACAAATGAGCCTAGAAGTTTTTTCCAAGCTATGAAATCAGCCCAGTGGAGGGATGCAATGGAAAAAGAAATACAAGCTCTTGAGAAAAATGATACATGGAGCCTTACACCTCTTCCATCGAATAAAAACCCTATTGCTTGTAAATGGTTGAACAAGATAAAATATCGATCTGATAGAATGATTGAGCGTTGTCAAGCCAGATTGGTGGCAAAAGGTTTTACTCAAATTGAAGGGCTGGACTATCATGATACCTGTGCACCTGGTGCAAATTAGTAACGGTGCGTGCTTTACTTTCTATCGCTTCCGTTAAAAAATGGTCACTACATCAACTTGATGTTAACAATGCTTTACTACAAGGTGATCTTGAGGAAGAAATATATATGACACTTCCTCCTGGGTTTGCTCGAAAGGGGGAGACACGAATTTGTAAGTTAACAAATCCATTTATGGATTAAAGCAAGCCTCCAAACAATGGTTTGCCAAATTTTCATCTACCATTCTTAAACTTGGGTTTTCTCATTCCAAGTTTGATTACTCCTTGTTCACTAGTCATCAAGGTGATTCTTCCACCTTTGTTTTGGTTTACGTTGATGATATTATCATTACTGATGAGTTGGCCATCGCACGTTTCAAAAAGTTCCTAGCAGACAAATTTTTTATTAAAGATTTGGGCAAACTGAAATATTTTCGTGGCATTGAGGTTGCACATTATCAGACGAGTCTTTTTCTTTCACAACAAAAGTATACGTTGGACATTCTCAGGGATAAATGTTTGATCGGTGGTCGTATATATGATTTTCCCATGCAACAACATTTGCGATTGTCTCCTACTTATGGGACTATCCTACCTGATCCCACCACGTATCGTCGATTGGTGCGCCGCGTTATTTATCTCACTGTTACCAAACCAGATATTAATTATTCAGTCAATATCCTAAGTCAGTTTATGCAATCTTCTCGTAGCACTCATATGGATGCAGCGCATCAGGGGGTTCGTTATTTGAAAGGTTCTATTGATAAAGGGGTACTTTTATCATAAGATAGCAACCTTCACTTACGAGGTTACTATGATTCTGATTGGGCAGGGTGTCCTATCACTCGAAGGTCAACTACAGGATATTGCACATTTCTCGACTCTAACCTTATTTCTTGGAAAAACAAGAAACAAGCCACTATATCCCGTTCTTCCGCTGAAGCCGAATATGGTGCTATAGCAGGCCTTACTTGTGAATTACAGTGGTCAACATATTTCTCATCCTTTCACCTATTACATTTTTTTGTGATAATCAAGTTGCGTTACATATTGCCAACAAATCCTGTTTTCCATGAACGCACAAAGCATATTGAACTTGATTGTCATGTCGTTATGGAAAAGCTTCAATCTGGACTTATTGCTCCAAGATACGTTCACTCGACTGAACAAGTTGCAGATGTGTTCACCAAACCATTGGGCAGAGATCAATTTCATTGTTTGATTGGCAAGTTGGGCGTCATTTTTATACACGCTCCACCTTGAGGGGGAGTATTAAAGTTGCCACTATCCGATTGCCATTTTCCTTGCCATAATTTACTCTACAACTTCCTTTATTTCATATATATCTGCAGCTTAATTGTAGCCTATATTTAGGATTCCAGAGCTGTATTTTGAATTCCATTGTAACTTTTTTCCTTGATTTTCTCATGTAGATATGATTTCCTTCTTGATTTTAGGCAGAAAACTTCGTTGTATTGTAAATATATACCTGTGATAATGAAATTCTTCTTCTCAATTGAGAAGATCACTCCAAATCGTGTCTCACTTTTACGGGGGCGAGGGAGAGAAGAGCGTACTCGATTCAATTAAACGGGATGCGGATTCTTTAAAACAGTACAGTTTTGAACCGTGAACACCCCTAATAATTTCCACGAAAGTTGTATAATTGTATATCTTATACAGTGATTAGAAACTAGTGTTTTCTTAAGAAGTTTGACTTTCAATAACAACTCGTAATTTGGAATGGAGTACATCGTTAAAACATAGTATGAAACGAGAGAGAGCACTGGAATATAACCATAACATCACTGAGTCAAAGCAAAAAGGAAATAAATAAATAAAAAGTTCAGGAAAAAGCTTCTCCAATCAGGGAATCGAATTGACTGTAGAAGCTGTAGAATGCAATATTAAGAACATATTAGGTATCACTGTCGATTGCATCATACCTGCTGCTTTTTCTTCTTAGGTCGCCTCTTTCTTCGAGGTTTTCGAGCATCGGAGTTAGAACTTAGGTTACTGCTATGACCAGTATGAGAATCCAATGGTGCCCTGTTTCTGAAGGAAGATCCGTTGGTGCTATTTGATGTGTTACTAGATGTGGAAATTTCGGGCCTGTGAAAGTATGCTTTCTTGCTGGAGGAGCCTTCGAAATTTGATTTCGCATGAACTGACATTTCAGGCCTGCGTAAATATGGTTTCTTGCTGGACAAGCCTTCAAAATTTGATTTGAGATGAAGTGAATTTGATTTGCTAGATGGTCGTAAGGATGATTTCTTGCTAGACGAGGCTTCAAAACTTGATTTGACATGAACTGAATTTGATTTGTTAGATGGTCGAGGAGGAGGCATTAGAGCACGAGCAGAAATCTGCCTCTACATTAAAGAATAAAAGAGAAGAAAAGTGAATAGATAATGTTAATAGCTTCAAACACTTCCTCACGCATACCGTGAGTCGTAAAAAAAGACATGTATATATATATATATATAGTGAAAAGAAAATCCTGAATTTTCACTTTCCTACAAAAAAACTTGGATGCTCCAATAACCCCTGAAAAATGAATTTGTTACAAAAATAAAAAATAAACAAATTCTGGGGACTATTTAGCACTATTTGCTCAGAAACACGGGTTTTGAGACAAAATGCAGAGTCCAAAGGGGTTTCATGTAATAAGAAAATTTCAGAAAAGATTTCTTGCAAAAACTAAAAAGCTTAGGGGAATTTTGCACTTTAGCCATGTATATACACCAAGACTCAATTCGAAACCTGGTTTTTTTCATCACTGGACATGCCAGATGCTGCTTTGCCAGAAGCGCTAGAAGTTTGTTCCCTGGGAAGCAAATAATAAATTCATCAAGAAAAAAACTTAGCCGAGGCAAATGAATCAAAGGGGTAATAAGTGTCTACTAGCATGTTCATTAAAATCACTGTAGTAACTTGCTAAACCAATAACAGTTTATACGTTTCTGCAGTAATTCATCAAAATAAACATGAAAACTGCTGCTTCTAATCATCAAGTGTTGCCATGCAAATCAACAACTTAAGAATTTGCAAAGGGAATCACAACAAGCCCTCTCCCTCCCTCCCCCTCCCCCTCCCCCTCCCCCCCTCTCTCTCCTCCTCTTCCTCTCCCCCCCTCCCCTCCCTCTCTCTCCCCCTCCCGCTCCCCCTCCCTCCCCCTCCCTCTCCCTCTCGGACACTGCCTCCTTCCAAAAATGAGCAACAGCAAATAGACATCCCGCCACTCTCAAAAGCAACCACTATCAGCAAATGTCGTTGGCAGGACCACTCAGCTCCAAATCGCGGCATCATAGAGAGGCGTATGGAAACTCGCCAAAACACCTGCGGCACTGTGCTATCAAAACAAAATAAGATCCGACATAGTTAAATTATAGTTCCCTTCCATTTATTGGCAAGTCAGATACACCTAGATGTGTAAACTCCTTAGCAACTGAGGCCTAAAGAGAAGCCACTAACATATATTTATATCCCACAGATCCCCTCTGCCCTCACCCCTAACCCTATTTCCCTCATCATTATCCGGACCCTTCAATGGCTGCCCGACCTCTTGGGGCGCTCTCCGACTTAGCGTAGGCCCTCCTCTCCCAGGGTTGCATCTACCCACGGCCGGCCATAACCGACGACCCTCCAGCACCCGAATCTAATCAGGTAGTCATCGAGAGCCCCATCCCTGACACTCTTCCACCTATTTGTATTCAAACGACATGTACATCACTTCGGAGTCCAGCCTTCCTCCGATGTGGTCCTGGTAGAGGGAAAGGCTCTGATAAAGCATTCATGGATGCCCTACAACAACAATCCATTACCTCCACCCCACTATTCAAATGACTCCGGATGTGACCTGACTGGATTCAACCGCCTACCATTATAATTTGGCAACTTTGTGATGATGTTTACGAGCCCTATGGCAAGCCTCAGAGTACCAATTCGCTGGTCGCCCCAATTTCAAAGAATGGGGACCCGTTAAGCCTTAGCAACGACCCCGAATTCTCTTAAAACATCAGACCCCCCGAACCTCATTGATGCACCATAAAGCGACCGTTTGTCCTACACATCCCTGCAAGGTGGCCCACCGCCTGCCCAGGCTCCTGCCCTGCAGCCAACACCCAATGTCCCACCGAGCACTACCCCAACACCAAGCAACCCACAACCAAGAGACACATGTCAACAACGAATTCAAGGAGAGAGAGAAATGCATTTGAACTTTTTTTTTTATGAACCATTAGCCTCTCCGAAGGCGTACTTGAGGAAGGTTATATATCAGTGTTGGTCTTAATATTTGTATTGTTTCTTAATTTTAAACTTATCTTTCATTTTCTAAAAAAATATATTTAGGACGGATTATATTTTTGACTCAATATCTTGTTGAATCATATGGTTTGATTCTGAAGAACCCTCCACCAATCCAACCCTGATACGCAACTAAACTCAGCAAAGAATTTTTCCAATTATTTGTGGTCATCTACATAAATTCTATTGTTCCATACCTTTTGTTTAGCGAAATGTCCTCAGTTAAAACACACGATACCAAGCCAACACCTCACCGAGTCAGTTTAAGACCAACTCTACCCCTAGTATTACCATCAATATTAACTTAATCACTTTGTCCCATATAACATGTCAAATGGTTGTCCTGTAGAACTTCCACTAGCTTCAAAGGTAAAACCCGGTAGCACTTATCCACTTGATCCAACCTGCTTCTTTGATCCTATGGTTAATGATGATACGAGAAATCGTCCACTTGTCGCTCTCGTATCAGTAAATCATGAGTAAAGTGCATAATAAGCAAATAGAGCAAATAAGGAGAGATAAAAGACAAGATATAGAGTGGTTCGGCCTCTAAAATAGGCCTACGTCCACTGTGTTGCTCCATTCTCATTATATACGTTGCATAGTACAATATGATTGAGCCTAAAGAGGCGTACAAGTGTGAGAATAAGGGAGAATACATGGTAGCAATGAGGATTCCGATGTACCGGAGAGATGACTGCGATGCCGACGAGTAGCCCTCAAGCTGTGCTAAGTGGCGTAGAGAGAGTAAGCAACACTAAGCTTGACACTGATGTAGGAAAAATGAATCCGGATCCTTTATTTCGAGGTGTGGATGTAGATGTCGCTGCTGTGAATACAGAGGGGTTGCAGCCCGTTAGATGAATAAATTAGGGTCGTGCCTAACAATGTGGGGTCGCATCCTGTGCTAGAGAGGCTGCGACAGTTGATTGATGAGGCCGGGGGCTGCGGCATGTATCAAATAGGTGGTCGCAGCCTGTATGAGAGGCATTTATGTATCCAATAGGAATTGGGGCCGCGGCCTACAGATGATAACAATAGTGTTAATGGTCCGTGGCAAGAGGTGCAATATCTGTACTATCAATAAGCCCCCAAGTCGTAGTGCTAAGAGATTGCAATTGGGGCTACGGTTGAGTAGTTCCTCTCAAGGTGTCGCGGTACTTCCAAGGCGACGCTTCGTCTTCCCACGCCCTCTTATATAAATTGTTCCGGCCGTGGACTTCATTACGTTTCCCAAATCTTTGAGAGCATATCGATAGCCAAACTCTGTTCGTTCGTCCTCTTGCTTTTTCCGACGACTTTCGAAAGCTGCGTGTGGTGGTTCTGAGGTGTTTTGAGGCTAAGCACCGTTGGTTTCTTCATTTCCAGGTAATTTTTTCAATTATGAACCTCTTTAATAGCTTCTTCACTTCATAATTCACAATTCATCAACTGAACTTCTGAATTTCTGCATTTGTGAATCTCCCAAACTTGAATTATATCTGCTAAACTCATCCCGAATTGAACTTACTTGAATCATGTTTGCTGCTTTCTGAGCTTGCATTTTGTAACTGAATGATTTTTCTGGATTATATTTGCTATATCTGTTTCTGCCAATTTCTCAACTGATCGAACCCATATGATAATACGCAGTTGTTTGGATTTGAACTAGGTAACCGATCTTGAATCAATATTTAATGTTGACCCAATAAATGAATTTTGTTGATTTGGGTTAGACTTTAGGGTTTCTGAACTCCCATTATGTTCTTGATGTTCTTGAGAAGGACTCTTCGTGTTTTAGGGCTTTTGATCTTTGAATTTACAAAGATTAAATACTAACCTATTTGAGTGAGTAGCCGCGGCATGGTAAAATATTGATGCAACTTTCAAATATTGATGTTTAAGAGACATCTGCGGCATACAAACGTTGTCGCGGTAGGCATTAAACATAATGCTGCGGCATGCAGAAAGCATAGGCTGCGACATGTACATATTTGGCTGCGGCGTGTAGCAACTATTTAGGATATTCCTTTCCTAGGTTCTCGGATTAGAGTCCGTGGCATTTTACCCCATACTACGGCCTGCAACAACATCCTATACATCCTTCCCCAAAACAATATGTCACGGTGATAATCAATTCTAGGGCTTTAGAACCCAACACTTAGTTACTTAGCCAATTTTGCCCAACATTTCTTGTTTATCCTCTTCTTGATATCGCATTATACCTGACGCGGCCTATGAGGGGCCTTAGGACCATATTGGCTGCGGCGCCAAACTGCGGACTCTCTGCTTTTCAAGGACTGCTGTAGCCATATAAACTTTGACCCAGACGAATTTCTGAGAGGCTTTTGGAACAAACATTTTGGCGCCTCTCCTCCCGAACTTCCTTCCGTGAGGCCTTCAAGTTCCCTGAGGGTTTGATGTGCTCAGCACCTTCCGCAGAACAAAGGGCATGCACGGCACTTGCTGACGATGGGGTTTGCTTCCCCTGCACGCCTTCATTTACGGGTTGCGGTTGCCTATCCCTGTTCCCATTAGAAGGATTTTTCAAACAATGAGGTTAGCCCCAGCCCAATTAGATCCCAATGGCTGGCGGGCCGTTCTTGCAGCTGTTGTACTATGGGAGAATCAATTCAAGAGAGACATTACTCCTGCGGAGTTTTTCCACTTCTACCACATAAAGGAAAATTCCGTAAAGTCCGCGGGGTACTACTACTTTTCAATCCGCGGCAGGGATGAGGCCCTTTACTCTGGGAGGCCTACCAGTGTAAAGAACTGGAAGGGCAAATACTTCTACATTTCTGGAGAAGGGTGGGAGATCCACCCTGAAGAGAGTGAGAGGGAGAGATCATTTAGGATGCCGCTGCAATGGGGGTGTCCCTCCAAACTAGGTACTTTTTCAATTATAGTCGCGTCCCCTCTTTATAGTTGCATATTATTCTCCACTTCGCTTATGTACAAACCTTTGTATTTTTCTGCAGTTCTTGACAATTTGCAGCTGAGTAAGCGGCAAGAGAAGAGAGTTGGCAGTTCCTGCTGAGGAGAAGAAGTTCAGCACACTTGTAACCTCTGCCTCCATATTTGAAGAGGGATACTTCCCCTAACAAATCTATTCCCAAAGAGATGGGTGCTGAAGGTATTATTTGATTTTTTGATTCCGCGACAATTGTCTTTAACTTTGGATATCGACTTTGCTTTATTTTTTCTCAGGTGAGATTGATAGGTCTCGGTTAGCAGCTCAGCTTGCTGAGATGGATGAGGACGCAGTTGTCCTCAATAACACTGTTAGGCAGAGGAAGAGGAAAAGGACCAAGTCCAAGGATCCTGTCGCGGTCGCCTCTAGTGGCTAAGTTGAGCCTGCAGCGCCCCAAAATCTGGCTGCGGATCAAACCACTGTTGTCGCGCCCTCACTCCAAGTTGAGGAGAGGGCCCCTAATGAGAGGCCTGAGGGCACTTTCGGTGATGATATTGGGGCTAATCTGGCCACGGCGGGTCTGATGTCATCACTATCTGATCAAGGTGTCCGCGGCACTTCTCTTGTGCATGAGAGAAATTCTCCTCCCCCTTCATCATTAATTGCTGTAAATGCCAATTTGCCACCTCCACAAAGCAGACGTCCGCGGTCACAACTGCGTAGGCCTGACCCTCAATCTTCTTGGGACACGACAGCCCGTGTTGTCCACAGGATTAGGAAGGCAATGGATGGAGCCGACCTAGATCGGTTGGTGGATGAGGACCACGAGGACGTGGAGTCTTATGCCCTTCACAGTCTGCTGAGGGTAAGTATTTCCAGCCTTCCAATATTCTTTGTAGTTTCTGCTTTATTTTCTAACTCTCAATACATTTACAGGCTGCGGAAGCTGTGGCGACCCAGAAACTCAAGTATGAGGGTCTCTACAGACTTGAGGAGGTCGCGGAAGGTGTTCACATAGCTGACTTGACGAAGGCAAGGACTGAATCTTTCGAAGCTGGAAAGAAATCTTCTGCCGCGGCACTCCAGGCGGCTCAGATGGACCTCGAAACCGCTGTCAAAGCCAAGGAGGAAGCTGAGGAGAATTTTAAGCAGGCTGAGGAGTCCGTCAAGGTATCCCAATCACAGACTGCGAAAGCTGCCAAGGCCGCGGAATCCTCCAATTCCAAGCTTGGACTTCTTCAAAAGAAGTACGAGGCATTGGAGATCAAGTTTGTTAATGATGTTGAGGGTAATACCACAAAGCTAAAGAAGATGGAGGAAAATCATGCCGCGGCAATTAAAAAGATGAGGATGACCATGCTGCGGCCCTTTCAAGAAAAGATAAACAATATGGCAAAGCCCTTCAATTAGCAATTGACAATACCATAGCATCATACAAAGGCTCCCCGGACTTCTTCCTTATCAACAACAGAGCTTATCTCCGCGGCTACCAAGAGCTGAGGTATAGGGTGGCCAAGAATTTCCCTGATGCCGCGACTATAATTAAATCTTGGAGTGTCGCGGATGCTGAACATGATGCTTGCGTGGCTGAAATGAAGGCTGCAGCCGAAGAGAGGGCCAGGCAACGGGCTGAGGCAGAGGCAGCAGATCAGGAGACTGAGACCGCAGCAGATGATGACGTGGGCAATGATGAAGATGACGCAACCTCCTAGTCTTCCTTTTGATTCTCAATTATTGGGGTTGCGTCCCTCTCAATTTAACTTTTGATATTCAAGGTTGCTGCCTTTGTTTATATAACTTAAATCTCTGATCTTTAACATTTGGGGCTATTACCCTTTTAAACTTCTGCGACCCTTACTATCAAGGCTACGATCACTTTTGGAAATCAATGGTTTATGTATTGCATTTGCCTGCCTTATACTTCCAATGCTTTAAAACTTAAATTCTTATTTGCTTGATTGAATGTTGACTAATATATTGAGGCCGCGGCATCTAAGCGTCGCCTTGGACTTTCCGTTTGAATTCTTGTAGATTGTTGCCACATAAATATGTTTGTTTGTGGCCGCAGTCTCTTCTTTTAATCAAATTTCTTGAACAGGGCTGCGGCACCTTTGAATGTTTGAATGCCCTCTGCTGTAGCTTTATAATTGGATCCTAATCCAAATGTCGCATGTTTTCTTGAACAGGGTTGCGGCAGGTTAACAATCATGCCTGCCTTTATCTGTTGCGTCTTCTGAATGAATTAACTTAACGGCCGCAGCCATACTTATAAGGCTGCAGTATCTTTCTTGCCCTTTAGGAAATTGATGACAGCATGCTGGGCTGAGGCCATCCTTCTGTAGCTTTGGCATGCTTCGTGATCACAGCAACACAGAGTCCTTTAGTCGCTTCGATTGCCTTTCATGGCTTTTTTTTAGTCTCTTCGATTGGGTTATTTTGAGGCTCCCCCGGGCTAGGTATTATAAAGCTTCCCCAAGCCATGTTTGGATATATTTAATGCCTTCCCAGGCTATAATAGGATTATCTGTAGACAATTAAGTCTCCGGACCCTTCAAATATAGGATTATCCGTAGACAATTAAGTCTTCGACCCCTGTGGGTTATTGTCAGGCCTTCCCGAGCTAGGTATTATGAAGCTTCCCCAAGCTAATATGAGATAACCAAGTTAATGATGTTTTGTTTCTATCCACCAAATTAATGATGTTTGCCGAGAGAGTAACCTCCCTGGGCTAATGAAGCATCCCGAAAGCTAAGAACGGGCATTGCAAGTCCCCGTGGCTAATGACGCAGATCATTTTAGGTAGCTGCTCTCAATAGTTGCTTTCGCCATTTTCAATTGTCACTTGTGGGCCAATTTAGATATTATCATTCTCGATCTAACATATTGTCTCGATTCGGAATCTGTTTAAGACTAAGAGTCTTTTATAAGATAACCTTTAGTAAAATCGAGAAATCGAGATATGGCAGTTGGAAATAAACGAAATATAATGTGAACTTAATTTCATATATCTATTCATATATTTGTGACTTTGTTAGGTCAATACAAAATTAATATGGAACTATTCAAAAGAGTTGTTACGAAGCACAGAAATAAATGAAACATAAATATGGGCATAAAAAAGAGGAATGTGGCTTGTCAGACTAGGCTGCATCCCCTAGGCGTCCTTGAGGAAGTGTTGCAGCATCCCCTGCCTTACGAGCCTCTCAATTTCATCTTTCAAAGAATAGAATTGCTCAGTGTCGTGGCCGTGATCTTGGTGGAATTTGCACCACTTGGCTTTGTCCCTTTTGTGGGGTGGAGCCCTCAGCTTCTCTGGCCACCTCAGCAGTTTGTCCTCCTTAATGGACTCGAAGATGTCTTCAATTGGGAAAGCCAATGGAGTGTAAGCTCTAGAGCTCTTGCTCTCTTCTGCCTTCTCTGCTTTCCTTTTCTGGCTCCTGCTGGCTGCTTCCGCAGATGGATCTTCTGGTACTGCCGCGGCAGCGAAGGCTGTTGAGGCAATGATCCTGGGTGGGCACCCACATTGGATGAGGCTGCGGCCTCTAGCATGAGGACCCTCTGGGTCAAGTAGTTGACCTGGATTTGGAGTGAGGCATGATTGTCGTAGAGATGGCTGAGGTGATTGTACAGCTGCACAATCTCATCTTTGACTCATGTGCTCTGGCTGGATTCTCCTTCCATTTTCTGCTTTGTTAGTCTTTACAAAGTATATATAATCTGAGACAAAACTAACAGAAGTGAATAATCACATAAATATTGGATTAACCAAGTAGGAAGTCGGGATGTAGCGTTTGCACTTTTACATGATACTACTGATGAGGCCGCGGCTAGTAAGGCACATAGGTGTACTGCCGTGGCCTTTGAATGATATTCACCAAGGTTGAGCTCAAGACACCTGCGTCCTTTCCCCGATGATTTGAAGTTGTTGTAATAGAACCGCACTAGTAGGGGCCGCGGCAAGGAAGACAGTTGAATTGCCAGGCCGCATCCCTGTCTAGGCAGTGGGGAACAATCCCAAAATTGGTACCCAGAAATTGAGTTTTTCTCCCGAAACGTGGAGAGCAATCCTACTAGGGTCTATCCATGAGAGAATACATTCAAGGTGCACAAAACAGCACAATTCTAAGGATAAACCCTAGATCATAGGCCAAGAATCAGCAAAAAGGGAGTAAATACAATCCTTCCCTAATCACTCATCTTTAAGGGGCTAAAGCCCATCATGCTTTTCAGCATTATCTAAATGAAATGATATCATAGGGGTATGTAAAATAGATCTAAGGTCATAAAATGAAGATCCGAGTGCAGATCTGAACATATGAAATACCCATTTAAGGGTGTGAATATGAAACAGAGCTCACTAACCAAAATTTACTCATGAGATTATGATCCAAAGGATCCCCATGAATAAGATAAGGTGTTTAAGAACTCAAAACATAGAGAAACAAGATTGAAGTATCTCGTTTCCCACAGACGGCGCCAAATTGATGATACGAAAAATCATCCACTTGTCACTCTCGTATCAGCAAATCATGAGTAAAGTGCATAATAAGCAAATAGAACAAATAAGGAGAGAAAAAGACAAGATATAGAGTGGTTCAGCCTCTAAAATAGGCCTACATCCACTGTGTTGCTCCATTCTCATTATATGCGTTGCATAGTACAATATGATTGAGCCTAAAGAGGCGTACAAGTGTGAGAATAAGGGAGAATACATGGTAGCAATGAGGATTCCGGTGTATCGGAGAGATGGCTGCGATGCCGGCGAGTAGCCCCCAAGCTATGCTCAGTGGCGTAGAGAGAGTAAGCAACACTAAGCTTGACACTGATGTAGGAAAAATGAATTCGGATCCTTTATTTCGAGGTGTGGTCCTCTATTTATAGGTGTAGATGTCGTACTGCTGCTGTGAATACAGAGGGGTTGTGGCCCGTTAGATGAATAAATTTGGTCAACACCCTACAATGTGGGGCCGCATCCTGTGCTAGAGAGGCTGCGGCAGTTGATTGATGAGGGCAGGAGCTGCGGCATGTATCAAATAGGTGGCCGCAGCCTGTATGTGAGGCATTTATGTATCTAATAGGAATTAGGACCGCGGCCTACAGAAGATAACACCGGTGTTAATGGTCCGCGGCAAGAGGTGCAATATCTGTACTATCAGTTAACATCACCAATATCTCCATCTCTTAGGATAGTCGAGCCTAGATTACAAAAAAATATCGCTTTTAGATCTCGACCCTCAAATTAACTTGATTTATTTTTAGTTGTGACATGGATCCCAATGCATCTACAAAACCACTGAGAATTGGCTTTTTATATTAAAAAAAATAGAAAACTAAAAAAATTTCTCCCTACAAAAGGTAATATATATATACCTTGTACTTTTATCTGTGAGTTCATCGTCTGCATCGGCTTCATCACTTGAGCTTCCAGCTAAGAAGAAATCATCCTCACTCGGATCCAAAAGGCCATCATCCTCACTCCCTGTCTCTGTAAAAAGAAAGCCAAATTGAATACGTCAATTCCGTACGATATGACTTTACCCACATAACAAATATATGAGAGAGAATACACAGCATATGTCCATCAACTATGCCTCCTCAATAATTATGTTACAGGGTCTGGCCAACAATTTCAAAACCTTTTATATGTCCAGAAAAAATTACTTGGTGTCAAATTCTTGAATTTTAGCAAAGTTCGAATTTTTTTATGAATTTAGTGGAAAATAATATACTAAATTTCTGCTATATAGAGCAATTTAATTCATGATAATCCCCATTCCTACTGATAATTCCTAATTATGTATTCAAAGGCATCACCTTGGGCATATCAAGCCGCCCTGCTCAATTTTTATGTCCAAAACTGTGACTAGAAATGGCATTTAAAGAAATGCCACCAAAGGAATAGAGATGGCAGAAATAACCTGAATGAATGCAGTAAGTAAATTTGTTTCTTCACAAAAGTACAGTGACTAGAAAGCGACACCTATATAAATTTTAACATGGACACAGATACAACTACACGGCATGACAAATCCTATTAATTAGGACAGAACACGTCAATAAAGAAATATATTCCTGTATATGTAAGGAGATTATATGCAAGAAAGAGTTCCTTATAATAAGTAAATCTATTGTCACGTGGTTATAACGTAAAATTAGTAACTTATGAATCATAATAATTACTGAAGAATGTTACGAAAAATAGCAACAAATATATGTATCCATGTGTGTAGATATACAAATTATTGTGAGTATATATACATATCCACCCCACCCCGCCCGCCAGAACAACAACAGTATTATGCCCAATTGTCCACTCATTTAAAATGATCTGTTTTGTCATAGTTTGGTATGATTAATCATTTTTTTCTTCTACCATTTATCCTTTGATTGCATGTTAAAAGAATCTCTACATCCAACACTGTCATGTTTGGCCAGCATCCAAGGTTTGTTGATCACATGCAAAAAGAAATTTATATTTAAATTACAGATACATCACATAAGAATCAAACACTTTTCTGTGATATGTCAATGTCCAATACATGGCTGAGACATGTCCCTTGTAAGAGTCCCGTACACTTTCTAAGGCGCCATATATAAACATCATATGATCCCAACATATTAAATACCAGTTTTTTTTAATAAATAAAGCAAAATAAATGTAAGATAACAATAGAGATGGTAAAGTAAGAGCACAGGAAAACAACGGGAATTTAAAATTATGGATTTACTAACTTCACTTAATTGATCACAGCATCAAAAATAATCCACATTATCTCTTTCTATTTCTACTAAAGATGATGTGAACACACAATTTAACACTAAACTCCCATTAAAATTGAAGATTATAAAGCTTGGCCAAGGGCCTTATTTATACTAAAAAATAAAGAGACCCAGATACATGACCTCCAAATAAGAGTTCATAAAAAAAGGTTAAAATATCTCCTAAAGATAAAAGGCAAAAATAACAAAAGAAAAAAGAAGATAAACTCTCTCGTGCTTGGTATGGTAGCCCCTAAAGGGGGACCCCTACACAGCAATAGAACCACAAAATGGAAATTTAGGGGCCTGTCAAGTAAAATTGACGATTGAGGGGGTGGTTGGTAATTTTGTGGACAGCTCGAGGTGGATGAGTTCTAACTTTCAGAAAGGGTTGGTTTTCAAAAGTGGGGTTGGTTTGTAATTCTTCTATAAAGGTAGGGGCAGGATTCTAATTTTCAAAAGTTCAATGAATTGGCAGAGGAAGGACCCGTGCAATGTTCTAAAAATCGGCCTAGGTGGTGCGAGCTCACCTAGGGGTCTAGGTGTTAAAAAAATTAGGTAGGGGTAAAAACTCAATGACTTGTTCAATTAATTGAATAAATTGCTGATTACTTGAAAATCAGTTTTTTTCTAAAACGATCAAACGTCGTCTTTTACGGCTTTGGGATATAGGAACACAGAAAAAAAATGGATTTGGGTCTTCGAGTCAGGTCTTCTGATGGCCCTTGCTAGACGTCACTAAGGTTCAGAAGCCACAAGATCTGGGGATTCTCTGGAAGGAAAGGAGAGTTTGCGGGGTTCAGGCATAAGGACATGTATCCTGCTCTTTAGCTGTACGTTGGAGGATGGAGATTGGTGGCAAGGAGCCGGCGCGCATTGTCGGGACTAGCAAAGGCAGTCATACATTCGCTAAAGAGTGCCGAATTCATTGGTCATGACGAGGGATAGAGCAAGTGGTGTCGTTTGTTTCCGCCGGCGGGGGCATCATTTGGAGTTGTGGTCCGACGGTGGTTTCTATGAGGCTTACCCATAGCTCTCACAACAGCGTCGACTACATTACAAATGAATACCGCGTTGATACCAATTAATGTGTTTCCCGAAGTGTTTTAACTAATTTACACAACAAAATGATGGATTTCTCATCTCATTTTCAAAATATTAGTAGTAATTGATTGATTTACCTAATATAGGACTACAACATGTGTGGGGGGTGTTTGGAGAGAGAGAGAGAGAGAAAGAGAGAGAGAGAGAGAGAGAGAGAGAGAGGAGAGGAGAGGAGAGTAGAGGGAGAGGAAATAGTCTCTAGATATCCTAATCCTAACCAGCTTGGGGACGTTCTAGGCTCCTAATGAGGTCATGAGATTCCTTACTACATATGGAGTAGCAAAAGTAAATATGCCCTCAACCGGTTCACATCGGTTAAATCCACCAGTGTGTATCCACAATAGAATATAACATCAGTTATCATGCATGATTCAGATATCAAATTATACGAAGTGTAGTTTTAAAATTTACAAGTTAAAATTATCGTTTTAAGTAGTACAAAGGAAACACCTTCCAACTCCTTCCCACTTGCCGCAGCAGCAACTATATTGGCCTTGATCTGCTTGCGTAAGCTATTTCTCCTATCTACAATGTCCACATCATCACCTCCCATAAATAAAGATACATATTTCTCTGTCTTTGGGAAGAACTGCAGATTTAAATAGGCCATCTTTAGCATGCAAAAGAGGTAATTTGCATATAGTTTACAACCAATAACTAAACAAATATAATTTTTTAATAATTAATATATATGAGCAAATAATGCACTCCATCAGATGTGTCAGTTGTCAACCAAGAACCCAGCATTCTCCGAATTTTAAGTCTTGGAGTAGCAATAATTCTTGCAAGATTAAACAAACTTCTATAATTGGCATAACCTCAAAGTGGCCAATCGATCCTAGCTTTAGCCAACCAATCTAGTAAAAAAGTCAAAATACTAAGGGTAAAATGCAAGAAGCCCCCTAAACTATGATTACATTGCAAAATCACCCTTAATATTTCAAATAACCCACTAAACTAAGAAAAGTTGAATATACCCCCTTATGTTTTGTTAAAAGTGTTACTAAAAACCATTTTAGCAACACGTGGAGAAATTGAAAACATATATGAGGAGTTTTTTTCCCAAAACAATTGTCCCTGGGTTTTTAGCAACTAACATAACACTTCAGGCAGAGTCTTGCAATTTACCCAAAACTAACTAATATTATTTATCAGGCTGTGCCAAGAAGGTGACCCACTGAAAACCTTTTCCAGCTGGGCCAAGAAGGTGACCCACTGGAAAACTTTTTTACCCATAAAAGTTGAATATACCCCCTTATGCTTTGTTAAAAAATGTCACTAAAAACCTTTTTTAGTAACACATGGAGAAATTGAAAATAAATATAATTGTTTGAGGAGTTTTTCTCAAAACAATTGTCCCGGGGTTATTAGCAACTAACATTACACTTCAGGCAGATTCTTGCAATTTACCCAAAAACTAGCTATTATTATTTATCAGGCAAGGAAGGTGACCCACTGAAAGTTGTTCTGAAAGAGGGAATAGATCACAATTTACTTTTAACTTGGATCAATCACCATGGCAATGTAAAAACTCATCTTCAACTATTCTTAGCTTGGAAAGAAAGCACAGGAAGGGCATAGAATGTTTAATACGTAGCATACCTTAACATATTCAAGATCTTCTTTCAATTTAGAAAGCTGATCAGAAAAATCTGCTACCCCAGCCGCACCAGATGAAGTCCGCTGCTGTTTCTCCAACCGTCTTAAACTCCGTTCAACCTTTCTTCTCTCTAATCATGGCAAACATTAGTTTCAACACCCAAGCATAACAAACTAACATAATGCATATTACAATGTACAGCATAATATTTGGAAGACGAATATAAGCTGCAGAAAACAGGGAAAAATGATTATTACCGAAAAACTTAATCTTTCTATCACGCAGAAATAATTTACGTTCCACGGCTAGACGATTATGAATCTCTTGTTGTTTCTGCAGTCCATCTAACTTCTTTTCTTGGGCCTCTTTAACTTGAGGTGGAAGATCCTTGAATAAAATCATCACGTTTAGGATGCGTTTGAAACTCAATGAACAAAGAATAATATAACTGAGTCACAAAACATATAAACTACTAACAAAATTCCTAAAATTTTGGTGTCTATGGTCCAAAATTATTGGCCTAGATGGACAGAGTTATCCAGACCAAAATTATTGGACTAGATGGACAAAGTTAGCATTTTTAACAGAAACTTGAACCATTTTATTAAAAAGAAAATAATGTACATGAGGAGAGACGGACCAGCAGTTCTCATACAAAAACCAAAACATAGAAAAATAAGAAAGCAGGGAGATAAGGCTAAAACCTCAACAAAAGAATGTACCCTCCAGACATTTACCCAAACCAGCCATGCCATCACCGTTGCTTATACAAAAGTTGCTTACCCAAAAGAATGAATGCACCCTCCGTTGCTTATACAAAAGAATACAATAAAAGAGAAGCCTCCCTCCAGATTCGACCTCTGACATATGAGGAACCCCCAGTAATATCTTCACCATAACCAGCCATGTCATCACCGTTGCTTATACAAAAGTTGAGGCTAAAACCTCTGCCGAACTCAGTTTTTAAAAGGTCTCATGGACGAGGCCCAAAATAATGCTCTGAACTTAATCCTCTCACACAACCATTTCTCCTCTTCTTTTCCTTCACAAATTCTTTCATACCTTTCACTCCACAAGACCCAAAACATCGACAAAAGAATGCACCCTCCAGACATTTAGCTTTGGAAGTGTCTCCAATATCCCTACATCCATAACTCATCGAATCAGCTCCATTTTCAGGTAGAACCCCGAGAAATTTTCAACTCTAAAAATACCTTGTTCCAGAGGAAACTGGAGAACGGACAAAAAGAAAAGCTGATACTTACCATGTGTTTTGCAGGAATTTGAAAAGAGAGAATGAAAGGAAAGGCGGAAAAATGAAGATTATTTAGTTCATCAAACTCCTTTTGTGCTTTCCTCCTAAATAAATGAGTGAGGAATAATTCATTTCGTAACCTTACCCCCCCCCCCCCCCTTCCCTCCTACAAAGAAAAGCAATCCTCTCCCGTTCAAGCAAACAATAATAGAGGATATCACTATACTCCGCTTCCAAATTCCCGTGCACAATGAAGTTATCATGATTTACAACAACAATTGGGCCAGCTATAGCTCCGATACCAATTTGACGTAACTAGACGAAATGGCACAAAAGAGCAAGCACAAATATAGAAACTCTTTTCCTAACTAAAATATTAATTGATTACAATGGTTGGCCAAAAGCCTTATTTATGGGTAAAAGTTATATTGCTAATCAAGATAACCTAAGAGATAAAAGGACTAAAGAGGGCACATTACCCATATTCCAATGAACATTACCCCTAACCTAAAATACTAACCTAAACGAAGTAAATACAATAAAAGATATTCAAAATAAAATGAGTACATTTTACCAATATTACTATTAAGCCCGTACTTCTCCATTGAATACACTAAAGTATGATCTATAACTTATCACGTTTATTTCACACTTCTAAGATATAAATTAACACGTATACAATAAAATTATCATGTACACTGAAAAAATAAGTATAAAATTTATCTTTAAAAGAGTAACAAAAACACTAAGTATTTTATTAAGAACAAGGGAATACGAGGAAGGATATAGAGAATTAGTGGAACAACAGTTTACTACAAATTAAGTGCAAGTGAAAGGGTTTAACAAAATAACTTAAGTGCAGTCACTGTTTGTACCAAGAGGACTGTTCAAGGACTCTTGAGGTCCTTAGGCAAGGAGACTCTCTCACTACCATTTTGTTTTGTTTTTGATTGCGGATGCCTTGGACAGACTTGTAACAAAGTGCTTTTTAAGATGGGGGTGGGTAGACGGATTTTCAAATTGGAGGGTCAATTTTGGCAATATCCTGACTTCAATTTGCAGATAATATCCCGTGTTAAAGAAAAATCTTGTTTATCTCTTCATCTAAACAACAAATAAATCCCTAAAACCCACCAATTATCCCGATCTACAGGCTTAAATCAAACGAACGTTGAATACTCTCGTTAAATATAAACTTTAGTCAAGTGCCCTGACCAGCAGTCTCACGTCCCAAATGATGAATATACCCTAAATCTACCTTCTAAAGGAAAACACAGCCAATTCCGAAGCTTATACCCCCACGTACTACCAACAACTTGTTTATTTTATTTCCTTTTTAGTTTCTTTAATTGCTATAAAATCTAGTTTTTTCTTTGCATACAGTTTCTTTTAGTGTTAGAACCTAGACGTCTAATGTTACAGCTTATTATCTTTATAAGGAAACTGACTTGGATCCTTTAACCTCCAACCCGCTCCAATCACCTTAATAGTATATGCCCAAATTACGGTTTTTGTGTCCTCTCATCCCGTTTTTCCCATAGTTTCTGATGGGAATTAGGGTTGATTGTTATTTACCCTTTTTTTTTGTCTTTTCGTTAGTTTCCAAACATATTTGGGACTAATATGTCATTTTAGTCATTAGTTGCCTTTTTTAGTCATTTTTGGATATTAGGTTGATTAGCAAGTTAAATCCTCCTATAAATAGACCCCTCGGCCCTCATTTGTACTTAACCTTCAATATTGAGAATAGAGAATAGAGAATAGAGAGAGAAAGAAACCCATTTCATTTCTTTAGTTTAGTCGTTGTTGCTGTTGTGTAGTGTAGTTTTTGTGTATATAACTTCTTCTTTTACACTGCCGCACTCTCAAATGCCTCCAAATCCCTATATCGAGGGCGAGTGATCCATCCATCCTCCTCGAATATGAGAAAAAAGTCACAAGGAAAGAGCACGTAGTCACTATCAAGCATCGTCCGGATCTCAACAATATCGGAGACATCCTTGTGAACCATAACCGAAGAGATAGTATGATCGGTGTGCACGCGAATGACATTGGATGTAGGAGGAGGTACATTGGTGGACAAATACTCGAAATATGGGACCAAATGTCTCGCTCGTGCACGTACTCATTGTTCACATCCCATCTCCATCTCAAGATACTCGGCTCGACACCTATATAGGTGTTGACGGTACATCTCATACTTACGCGAATGTGTGAAGCTTTTGAGATAGATATGAATCCGTCGCGGCCCAAGAATCTTGAAGACTTTGGAGTTTTTTTGATGATGGCACAACTTACCTTATCGAAATCGGCACATGCATTCATATCGAGCCCGTATTTGGTACCATCTCACGATAATTTGAAAGAAAGGTATTTCTCGGGTGGGGGAGGGATCAAATCGTATGTTCTTGATAGATTTGGGGCAGATTTGTAATTTTAAGAAAATTGTGCGGCTGAATTGTAATTTTCAAAAATTGGTAAGGGATTAGTGTGTTGAAGAGGTCTAGGTGGTGGGAAAGTTTGATTAGGGTTTGTGATGTTGTGAGAGGTTGCCGAGGTTAAATATGAATGTCTTTTAGGGGTAGGGTTTGGGGGTAAATAGGGTTTGGAATCAATTTTTTTTGTTGAATTTGGTTAGGGTTGGTATTAGGATGGATCTTGGATTGTTTGGAAGGAGAAGACTGTGAGTCTTGGTTGTGGGTCATTTTTTTTTTCTCTGATGGTTCTTGACTCGTTCGGGGCTGGTTCTTAATTTGATTTTCAGAATTGGATGTTGTGGTTCTGTTTTGGGAAGAATTGGTGAAGGATCCAATCGGTCTTGATGGCGGACGGTGACTAGGAGAGCAGCTGAATCCCAGGTGTTGATCGTGGTTGCCAGAGACAGATTCCGGTGCGTCTGGTGTCGATGCAGGTCGCCATCTTTACAGGCTGTCAGACGCGTGCCTGGGAGATGATTCCGTCCCTCATGGGGCAGCGGTGGTGGCTCTGCTGTAGCAGCCTTCGTCCGCTGCATTCCAACACCGCCGGAGAAAGGTAAAGGTGGTCCGTGGTTCATCCGGGTGTACCCAATGTAAATCACAATCTTCGATGAACATGGTTGATCCAATAACAAACCACGCACTGATACCAATTTGATGTGAATTAGAGCGCGGAAGCGTAAAAGAGGAAGTCATCTACACAACAACTACACTACACAATAACAACAACTAAACTAAAGAAATGAAATGGGTTTCTTTCTCTCTCTATTCTTTATTCTCAATATTGAAGGTTAAGTACAAATGAGGGCCAAGGGGCCTATTTATAGGAGGATTTAGCTTGCTAATCAAGCTAATATCCAAAATGACTAAAAAATGCAACTAATGACTAAAATGACATATTAGTCCCAAATATGTTTGAAACTAATTAAAAGACAAAAAAAAAGGGAAAATAACAATCAAGCCTAATTCCCATCAGTTTTCTTTTACCAGACTTTGCATTTTTATCTTTATTTTTTCAGTGAATAAATGACGAAGTTCAATTCTGATAAAAAGACTCGCGGACTTGACGTGCACTTTACAATCAAAAAACCCTTCCCTGCCCTCAAAACCCACAACTAGTAAACCACCACTGAGGTGGTGAAGCTAGTTATGGAGACACCTCAATTCAAGATACCACCGTATCATTCGCATATAGGTTGTTAGCATTGTATAGCCTTACTAACAAGGACCCAGAGTAAAATGCATTTTGTAAGGACATTTTTGTCCATTATCATTTTGTATGTCGTACGCCGATACATCGTTGAAGAAATTCAAGATCGAATCTACATCAACGGATCCGAATATCAAATCATTTTTCATCTTGGAATCAGATTTCTGGTAAACCGTACCGGTCCGCCTGTTTTAAAAAAGAACCGATCCGCCTCAAGTCAAACTGATCCGCTTTGTTCCAGTAAACCCGGACCGATTGCAAACCGAAGAAGCCCTATTCAAAAAAGAACCGATCCGAACTCGGACCGGTCCGGATCAGAAGCTGATCGATCCGCCTGAGATAAAATCGTGCAGATCGTGTTCAGATATTTTCGGCCCAGGTTTTCTTTTAAAAACCTACTTCGGGGAGTTGTTCAGTAAGGCTTTCATAGACGATTTTCGGAGTCCAAAATACTCTAAGTCTTCACCTTTGTGAGTCCCAAGACTCGTGTTTTGATTCACACAATTTTTCACACCCTTGTGAATCCGTTTGCAACCCAAGAACACAATCGTGTGTCTGTTCATACCCTTGTGGAGAAGACCGTCCTTCATTACTGCCCTCCTGGAAAGGGAAAGTTCCAGCCGCCGACTACAGATCCGACGCCTGCGGGTAATTCTGTGTCACTGTATTTTCATTGTAATCCGAGAAATTGTATGTTACAATATTATAATGAAAATAAATGGTTTTGCCCCTTTGGGTGATTTTTCCTCATTTCTGTGTGTTTGATTGTTCTTAGTTGATTTTATTATCATCAATCACACCTAGATGCATGTATAGGCCTCAATTGATAAAAACTGAATTTAATTAAATAACTTCCTTATTTAAACGCACGCGCACTCTTCTCAAATTGATATCAGAGCAGGTTACGCTAATCTATCGCGTATTCCTAATTTTCCGCAAAATTTTTCTAAGATATCAATTTTCTAAAAAATTGATTTTTGAAAACGAGTGTGTTCATAATGGAGAAGTTATATAATAAAATGCCATTTTTTTACGGGACAAACTATGCATACTGGAAAGCCCGCATGAGATCTGCATTAAAAGCCATTGATGAACGTGTCTGGATTTTGGTTGAAAGAGGGTGGACACCTCCCTCCGTCACTCTTGAAAACGTGACCAATTTAAAACCTGTCACTACATGGAGTGAAGAAGAGTTTAGATGGTCATCTTTTAATTCTAAGGGTTTAAGTGCTATTTCTGGGTCTGTCACACCTGATGAGTTCAAACGCATAATGACGTGCACCACGTCAAAAGAGGTATGGGATGTTTTGCAACTTACCCATGAAGGTACTAATGCTGTGAAAGAGTCTAAACTGCAAAATTTGACAACTCAATTTGAAACAATCACCATGCTTGAATCGGAATGTTTGGATGAATTTTATGCTATATTGTCTGATATTGTTAACACTAGCTTCAATCTTGGTGAACACATTCCTAATGCTAGAGTTGTTAAAAAAAATCTCCGTTCTCTCCCTAAGCGTTTTATCCCTAAAGTCACTGTGCTAAATTCTATGGGTAATTTAAATACGCTAAAATTGGAGGAACTTGTAGGAGATTTGCAAACTTATGAGATTGATATATTTCCTAAATCTGTCAAGTCTAAAGATAAAGGAATTGCACTTAATGCCCAGGAAAGAAAAGGTGAGGGATCGGCAAGAAAGAGGGGAGAGTCATCTAGAAAAAGAGAGACAGATACGTCAGAATCTGAGTGTGATTTTGACTTAGATGATTTGGCCCTTTTGGCTACAAATTTCAAAAGAATTCTCAAATTCAAGAAAAATGGCAATTTTAAAGATAAAAAGAAGTTTGAGAAAAATAATTTTGAAAAGAAAAATGAAAAAGTTTTTAAAGATCCTCCTAATAAGGAAAGTGAGAGATGCTTTGAGTGCCACGGTAGGGGTCATAGAGCTTTTGGGTGTGCTACTAGGCTGAACAGAGAAAAGGGCAAAGTTGTCCTTAATGCTACCCTTAGTGACGACAATGAGGTCGAGTCGGTGGATTCTGGAGATGAGTCACCGCATGAGTGTAACTTCACCGCATTCATGGCTAGTCATGTGAGTACTTCTAGTGATCCTCACGACGATGAGGATGCTGCTTCACAGGGACACCTCGACAGTGAGATCGATGTGAGTGAGGGGGAGGATGACACAAGTGAGAGCGAGAGTGATATTCAACACGCCTACGCTGAGTTATATTCTGAGTCTTTTGAGACCAAAAAACGTAACAAAGCGTTAATTCTTAGAATCGCCGCTTTAGAGAAAGAGTTGAGATCGTTGGAGAGAGAGTTTTTGTGAGAAAGAAAAAGAGAGAAAGGAAAACCTTGAGAAAATAAGATGTTTTGAGTGTGATGGGACAGGTCACAAGAAATTTGAGTGTCCCACCAGACTTAGGAGAGAGGGCAAGAAAGTTGCCAAGCCCGCCCCTAAGCGATAGTGAGGATGAGAAGGGTGAAGAAAGTGTGATCCAAAAAGCCTTTAGAAAGTTGTAGGGGTGCACACGGTTCGGTTTGGATCGATTTTGGTACTAATCCGAGAACCGAACCGACCTGGGTCGGTTCCAAATTTTTGGAACCGGAACCGAACCGACTTTAATACAGAACCGAACCAAACCGAACCAGCGGTTCCCGGATCGGATCGGATCGGTTTTCGGTTCCAAAATCATATTTCATAACTAATTTTTTTTAAGATTAATGTGTTTCATAACTAATTTTTTTAAGGTCAAAATTAATTTTGACCTCAATAACTTAAGTTAGAAACTCAAATAATCACAAAAATATAAATTACAAGTGTTAAATATATTAAATAAATATATATATGTAATTATAAATCGGTTCGGTCCCGGATTGGTTCGGATCGGATCAGTTTTCGGATCGGATTGGGTTTTTTTACCCTGGAACCGAGAACCGAACCGATGTATCGGTTTTTTTTTTTCAAACCGGAACCGAACCATTGAGCAAAAAAACCGATCCAAACCGAACCGATGCAGTCGGTTTGGTTCGGTTTATCGGATTTTCGGTTTCGATGTGCACCCCTAGAAAGTTGTTTATCGAGACCATGGAAACAAAAAGGTCAAATAGAATTCTAGGTCTTCGGATTTGTGAATTGAAGGAAGAGAATGTTGAGCTAAAAAGGGAAAAATGTAACTTGACCAACACGGTGTCACACGTGTATCCCATCTTGAGGATGATCTCATACAAACACGGGAGGTCCAAGTCTCATTAGAAAACGCATCTGAGAAGGTTGATAAGATGGTTCCCTATCTCGGTTTGAATAGTGGTGAGAATGTTGGAAAAGGTCATGACGGTGCATTCACTACTTCTAATGCGCTCGAGCCTATCTCCACTTTGGTGAGTGATTCTCATGGGTGTCCGTCTAGGATAGTTCATCCCAAAAATTTTGATAAATTAGTTCCTAGACCGGTTTATGTTTGCTCCCACTTCAAGAAACGAGGACATCTTAGGGAGTTTTGTTCTAAGTTGGGTTTTGTGTCACATCATTCCGCTTCACACATTCATGCACATGCACCCACTCATGATACCTTGCTGGCACATAATGAGAGAGTTTGCACACATTCGCAAGTAAGTGAAGTTTTTGATCAAGACCACACATGATCTTATGGAGTTGGTCCAAAAGATGTCACCATCTTTGGAAAACTCCACCGCTCTTCCCGGTTGAGGTCTTGACATGTCTGCTAGAATAGGGTGGTTTTCATGATGTCACTTTTACCTATAGCTAGCATGTACCATTAATTTGTATTATTTATTTATTTTTTTTGAAAAAGCACAAAAAAAAATTCTTTTATAAAATTTTTAAAAAAGCTCAAAAAGATTTTTTGTATTTGCACCTTTTATGGATGAGCATTTAAGATAGTCAAGTCACAACTTCATTCCATTTATCCATGTGACTGTTTGATAGAGATTTGAGACGCTACAACATTTCATCCATGCGCTTTACATCGATTGGAGTCTTTGAGATGTGATTAGTGATATCTTTCTACATGTTTCACTCCTATCTCCTTTTTTTTTTGCACACATGCACGTCTATATTTGATTATTGTACTTGTCTATCACATATTGGCTCGAGTGTTTCCATCTCAATTCTGTCTATACAACTAACAATATGCGATAAAACTTGACAAGATTGGAATGCATGTAAAAACCGTTTTGGTGAGACTGTGTGTTTATTTGGAAACGGGGAAGGACCTAAAAAATTGAGGAATTTTATTATCCGGGGTCCAAAGAGGTTAAAAAACCAGAAAAAATTAAAGGCAATATAAAGCAATATATGCCCAATATGGGCCATTAGGTTTCACCATCAATTCTCCAAAGTTTGAGAATTTAGAACACCTCTATTCAAAATATAAATCTGAGGGAGCTTGGTTGGAGAATATAAACGGGTTTGTACTTCCTTGAAAGTCCTGAAAAAGCATTAAATCGTTTTGGACGTTATTGGTGTGAAAATCACTTTGAGCTTTGATTTGTTGATTTGATTGAGTCAATGTCTAATATTTCCCGCTCTTTACACCAATGGAAGATTTTGAGTGCATTCGTTAGGAGTATCCAATATTCATCATGCAAATATGTCATGTTTGTGTGCATTGATTTTCCTATCGGATTTTATCACACCTCTACATTTCCGCTATCATCAACTTGGTTGTTTTGCGTTCGTTCAAGGTATTTTTTGTTTTTTTGTTTGAAAAATTTTGAAAAACTTTAAACAAATAGTTGCTTATTCCTTGTGACACCCCGACCTTGCTTGTTTGAACTATTCTTCTCATTTGTCTATTTGGGGACATCATAAAAATAGGGAGAAAGAATTATCAGATTATGGGGGAGGTTTGAGTTTCGAGTGTTTATCATAAATTGGTATATATGTTTATCTCATTTCAAACTCGATACGTCACTTGGTATTTTGCTTTATCTCATGTGTGTAGGTACGAAGTTTAAAAATCAATTGATTGCACACCCTGATGAGAAAAGTTTTGATTATTTTTGAAGACTTGAAGAGCAAACGATGAAGACTTATTCATTTGTAACTTTTCAGTTTTGGGTTCATGGAAGGGTAGATTTGTATAGGCAATTTGATAGTTGATAATTCAGATTTTTTATGTATGTACCGGCATAGACATAGGGGGAGATTTGTAAGGACATTTTTGTCCATTATCATTTTGTATGTCGTACGCCGATACATCGTTGAAGAAATTCAAGATCGAATCTACATCAACGGATCCGAATATCAAATCATTTTTCATCTTGGAATCCTGGAATCAGATTTCTGGTAAACCGGTCCGCCTGTTTTAAAAAAGAACCGATCCGCCTCAAGTCAGACCGATCCGCTTTGTTCCAGTAAACCTCGGGCCAATTGCAAACCGAAGAAGCCCTATTCAAAAAAGAACCGATCCGACCTCGGACCGGTCCGGATCAGAAGCGGACCGATCCGCCTGAGATAAAATCGTGCAGATCGTGTTCAGATATTTTCGGCCCAGGTTTTCTTTTAAAAACCAACTTCGGGGAGTTGTTTATTAAGACTTTCATAGACGATTTTCAGAGTCCTAAATACTCTAAGTCTTCACCTTTGTGAGTCCCAAGACTCATGTTTTGATTCACACAATTTTTCAAACCCTTGTGAATCCGTTTGCAACCCAAGATCACAACCGCGTGTCTGTTCATACCCTTGTGGAGAAGACCGTCCTTCTTCATTGCTGCGCTCCTGGAAAGGGAAAGTTCCAGCCGCCAACTACAGATCCGACACCCGCGGGTAATTCTGTGTCGCTGTATTTTCATTGTAATCCGAGAAATTGTATGTTACAATATTATAATGAAAATAAATGGTTTTGCCCCTTTGGGTGATTTTTCCTCATTTCTGTGTGTTTGATTGTTCTTACTTGATTTTATTATCATCAATCACACCTAGATGCATGTGTAGGCCTTAATTGATAAAAACTGAATTTAATTAAATAACTTCCTTATTTAAACGCACGCGCACTCTTCTCAAATTGGTATCAGAGCAGGTTACGCTAATCTATCGCGTATTCCTAATTTTCCGCAAAATTTTTCTAAGATATCAATTTTCTGAAAAATTGATTTTTGAAAACGAGTGTGTCCATAATGGAGAAGTTATATAATAAAATGCCAGTTTTTTACGGGACAAACTATACATACTGGAAAGCCCACATGAGATCTGCATTAAAAGCCATTAATGAATGTGTCTGGATTTTGGTTGAAAGAGGGTGGACACCTCCCTCCGTCACTCTTGAAAACGTGACCAATTTAAAACCTGTCACTACATGGAGTGAAGAAGAGTTTAGATGGTCATCTTTTAATTCTAAGGGTTTAAGTGCTATTTCTGGGTCTTTCACACCTGATGAGTTCAAACGCATAATGATGTGCACCACGTCAAAAGAGGCATGGGATGTTTTGCAACTTACCCATGAAGGTACTAATGTTGTGAAAGAGTCTAAACTGCAAAATTTGACAACTCAATTTGAAACAATCACCATGCTTGAATCGGAATGTTTGGATGAATTTTATGCTAGACTGTCTGATATTGTTAACACTAGCTTCAATCTTGGTGAACACATTCCTAATGCTAGAGTTGTTAAAAAAAATCTCCGTTCTCTCCCTAAGCGTTTTATCCCTAAAGTCACTGTGCTAAATTCTATGGGTAATTTAAATACGCTAAAATTGGAGGAACTTGTAGGAGATTTGCAAACTTATGAGATTGATATGTTTCCTAAATCTGTCAAGTCTAAAGATAAAGGAATTGCACTTAATGCCCAGGAAAGAAAAGGTGAGGGATCGGCAAGAAAGAGGGGAGAGTCATCTAGAAAAAGAGAGACAGATACGTCAGATTCTGAGTGTGATTTTGACTTAGATGATTTGGCCCTTTTGGCTACAAATTTCAAAAGAATTCTCAAATTCAAGAAAAAAGGCAATTTTAAAGATAAAAAGAAGTTTGAGAAAAATAATTTTGAAAAGAAAAAAGAAAAAGTTTTTAAAGAAAGTGAGAGATGCTTTGAGTGCGACGGTAGGGGTCATAGAGCTTTTGGGTGTGCTACTAGGCTGAACAGAGAAAAGGGCAAAGCTGTCCTTAATGTTACCCTTAGTGACGACAGTGAGGTCGAGTCGGTGGATTCTGGAGATGAGTCACCGCATGAGTGTAACTTCACCGCATTCATGGCTAGTCATGTGAGTACTTCTAGTGATCCTCGCGACGATGAGGATGTTGCTTCACAGGGACACCTCGACAGTGAGATCGATGTGAGTGAGGGGGAGGATGACACAAGTGATAGCGAGAGTGGTATTCAACACGCCTACGCTGAATTATATTCCGAGTCTTTTGAGACCAAAAAACGTAACAAAACGTTAATTCTTAGAATCACCGCTTTAGAGAAAGAGTTAAGATCGTTTGGAGAGAGAGAGTTTTTGTGAGAAAGAAAAAGAGAGAAAGGAAAACCTTGAGAAAATAAGATGTTTTGAGTGTGATGGGCGCAGGTCACAAGAAATTTGAGTGTCCCACCAGACTTAGGAGAGAGGGCAAGAAAGTTGCCAATGACCGCTACCCTAAGCGATAGTGAGGATGAGAAGGGTGAAGAAAGTGTGATCCAAAAAGCCTTTAGAAAGTTGTTTATCGAGACCATGGAAACAAAAAGGTCAAATAGAATTCTAGGTCCTCGGATTTGTGAGTTGAAGGAAGAGAATGTTGAGCTAAAAAGGGGAAAATGTAACTTGAACAACACGGTGTCACACGTGTATCCCATCTTGAGGATGATCTCATACAAACACGGGAGGTCCAAGTCTCATTAGAAAACGCATCTGAGAAGGTTGATAAGATGGTTCCCTATCTCGATTTGAATAGTGGTGAGAATGTTGGAAAAGGTCATGACGGTGCATTCACTACTTCTAATGCGCTCGAGCCTATCTCCACTTTGGTGAGTGATTCTCATGGGTGTCAGTCTAGGATAGTTCATCCCAAAATTTTTGATAAATTAGTTCCTAGACCTGTTTATGTTTGCCCACTGCAAGATACGAGGACATCTTAGGGAGTTTTGTTCTAAGTTGGGTTATGTGTCACATCATTCCACTTCACACATTCATGCACATGCACCCACTCATGATACCTTGCTGGCACATAATGATAGAGAGTTTGTACACATTCGCGAGCAAGTGAAGTTTTTTATCAAGACCACACATAATCTTATGGAGTTGGTCCAAAAGATGTCATCATCTTTGGAAAACTCCACCGCTCTTCCCGGTTGAGGTTTTGACATGTCTGCTAGCAAAGGGTGGTTTTCATGATGTCACTTTTACCTATTGCTAGCATGTACCATTAATTTGTATTATTTATTTATTTTTTCGAAAAAGCACAAAAAGATTTTCTTTTATAAATTTTTAGAAAAGCTCAAAAAGATTTTTTTATTTGCACCTTTTATGGATGAGCATTTAAGATAGCCAAGTCACAACTTCATTCCATTTATCCATGTGACTGTTTGATAGAGATTTGAGACGCTACAACATTTCATCTATGTGCTTTACATCGATTGGAGTCTTTGAGATGTGATTAGTGATATCTTTCTACATGTTTGACTCCTATCTCCTTTTTTTTTGCACACATGCACGTCTATATTTGATTATTGTACTTGTCTATCACATATTGGCTTGAGTGTTTCCATCTCAATTTTGTCTATACAACTAACAATATGCGAAAAAACTTGACAAGATTGGAATGCATGTAAAAACCGTTTTGGTGAGACTGTGTGTTTATTTGGAAACGGGGAAGGACCTAAAAAATTGAGGAATTTTATTATCCGGGGTCCAAAGAGGTTAAAAGAGCCCGAAAAAATTAAAGGGAATAAAAAGCAATATATGCCAAATATGGGCCATTAGGTTTCACCATCAATTCTCCAAAGTTTGAGAGAACACCTCTATTCAAAATATAAATCTGAGGGAGTTTGGTTGGAGAATATAAACGGGTTTGCACTTCCTTGAAAATCCCGAAAAAGCATTAAATCGTTTTGGACGTTATTGGTGTGGAAATCACTTTGAGCTTTGATTTGTTGATTTGATTGAGTCAATGTCTAATATTTCCCGCTCTTTACACCAAAGGAAGATTTTGAGTGAATTCGTTTGGAGTATCCGATATTCATTATGCACATATGCCATGTTTGTCTGCATTGATTTTCCTATCGGATTTTATCACACCTCTACATTTCCGCTATCATCAACTTAGTTGTTTTGTGTTCGTTCATGGTGTGATTTTTTGTTTGTTTTGTTTGAAAAATTTTGAAAAACTTTAAACAAATAGTTGTTTATTCCTTGTGACACCCCGACCTTGCTTGTTTGAGCTATTCTTCTCATTTGTCTATTTGGAGACATCATAAAAAGGGGGAGAAAGAATTATCAGATTATGGGGGAGGTTTGAATTTTGAGTGTTTATCATAAATTGGTATATATGTTTATTTCATTTCAAACTCGATACGTCACTTGGTATTTTGTTTTATCTCATGTGTGTAGGTACGAAGATTAAAAATCAATTGATTGCACACCCTGATGAAAAAAGTTTTGATTATTTTTGAAGACTTGAAGAGCAAACGATGAAGACTTATTCATTTGTACCTTTTCAGTTTTGGGTTCATGGAAGGGTAGATTTGTATAGGCAATTTGATAGTTGATAATTCGGATTTTTTACGTATGTACCGGCATAGACATAGGGGGAGATTTGTAAGGACATTTTTGTCCATTATCATTTTGTATGTCGTATGCTGATACATCATTGAAGAAATTCAAGATCGAATCTACATCAACGGATTCGAATATCAAATCATTTTTCATCTTGGAATCCTGGAATCAGATTTCTGGTAAACCGGACTGGTCCGCCTGTTTTAAAAAAGAACCGATCCGCTTTGTTCCAGTAAACCCCGCACCGATTGCAAACCGAAGAAGCCCTATTCAAAAAAGAACCGATCCGACCTCGGACCGATCCGGATCAGAAGCTGATCGATCCGCCTGAGATAAAATCGTGCAGATTGTGTTCAGATATTTTCGGCCCAAGTTTTCTTTTAAAAACCAACTTCGGGGAGTTGTTTATTAAGACTTTCATAGACGATTTTCAGAGTCCTAAATACTCTAAGTCTTCAGCTTTGTGAGTCCCAAGACTCATGTTTTGATTCACACAATTTTTCAAACCCTTGTGAATCCGTTTGCAACCCAAGAACACAACCGTGTGTCTGTTCATACCCTTGTGGAGAAGACCGTCCTTCTTCTTCTTTGCTGCCCTCCTGGAAAGGGAAAGTTCCAGCTGACGACTACAGATCCGACGCCTGCGGGTAATTCTGTGTCACTGTATTTTCATTGTAATCCGAGAAATTGTATGTTACAATATTATAATGAAAATAAATGTTTTTGCCCCTTTGGGGGATTTTTCCTCATTTCTGTGTGTTTGATTGTTCTTACTTGATTTTATTATCATCAATCACACCTAGATGCATGTGTAGGCCTTAATTGATATAAACTGAATTTAATTAAATAACTTCCTTATTTAAACGCGTGCGCACTCTTCTCACATTTCCTCCCCACCAGCCCCGCAGCAGAACAAGAAAGTTGAATCAGCCAAGTTGAGCATCTTCTACACAACCAAAGAAACTCGTACAAGTGACAGAAAACACTGATAGTGGGATAGGTAAAATGGTAGATAGACTTGCCTTTGTTTTTGAAGAGACTAAGTCTCATTACTTGACAGAAATTCACTAATAAATAAGAAAAATATATTATTGGTGCCACTTGATAGATTCCAATTACAATGGACTTTGACTAAGATGTTGGCACATCGTTAGACACAAGGCGGTCAAAACTACGCACCCTAAACGAAAACGTTGTAGCAATGCAACTACACTCTGCCTTCTTGGTACCCATACCTTATCCAGCTAGATGTGCAAGTATTTGCTAGACACTCCTCTCTTTTAAGGCTAGTAATAAAAGCCACAATGTAGGCCTAGCAACCGGTCGAGTCATTTCGGTTTTCATGTTGTGTCTTACGTCAAAGATTGGCAACACCAACTCACCCATACCACAACCTTTTATAATCGTGTATAGTCGGTTTCGTGTCATGTTGTATTCATCTATTTTAGCGGGGTTCTGTCATGTGTAATCGGATTCGTGTCACCCATTTATATAATTGTACCAAACATGTCTAACTCGTTAAGGACTCAAACCCATCAAGGATATACCCAAACCATAGTTGTCGGATCAATACATCCCCTTCCGTACCGCGATTCGGGGTCGTACGGCCTAAAATATGCTGGGTTCTCGATCCGGATCACCAAAAATGATGTTCTGAATTTAAACATTGACTACCTTAGTTCTTATTAGTTCAAGCCAACTTTTGACTTCAAGAATAGAATAAAGGGAAAAGAAAAGGGCTTCTCAACCAATACATATACATAATTATTTATATATCTTATTAATATACTATAAGATATTGAGATTATCCAATACATACAATCTTAGGGAACTTTTATATTGGTGGAGTATATGATTATTGAGAAAATACATGATTATAATATTAAAAAAAACTAAAGAGGTTCTAAAATGCCCTTATGATTTGAAGTAGTGAAGCAACTAAGCATATACCCCCACCGTACCGTGTATAGGCTAAAACAATGTACCACATACCATAATGACCCACATTTCAAGTAACATTAACCCAAACCCGCTAATGTCGTGTTGTATTCGTGGTCGTGTAAAGATTTGCCATCCCTAGCATCTAGTTTGCATTCTTAGCTTCAACTTGGTCGACACCTTACCTAATCGAGGACATCGACCATCACCAGGGTATTTGGCAATATAACATAACAATATTTCCACTCCGACGTTCTATGATTTTGCTCTGCAAACTAATAATTTGTTCCAAACAAGCAGAATCATGAGCAAGTTGCTCCTGACTTTGCTCATTCGGGTGCAACATAGGTGGCCTTTAACACGGCAAACCAAACGCCACGGGAATGGAACGCACGGCAATTGGAATGTCACGGCAACCCCTTTTTCCTACTTTTTATTTGTATTCTTCGTTTTACTTTATTTATGGGTTAATTTTTTATTTTTGTTTGTTTAATCCTTTTTTTGGTGTAAGTACGACTAATACATAATAAAAATCAAATCCATTAATGAATCCATACACTGAAAAACACACTAACTAATGAAACGTACAATTAAAAAATCATACGATCAGGTTCGTCCCATTCATCTTTTAGGATCGTGTTGTGAAGAATGATACAAGTCATTATGATGCGCCCAATATCATGACGGTACCAAAAAACGAGTTGGGCCTTTAATAATGGTGAAGCAAAATGTTAAAACACCAAAAGTACATTCCACATCATTTTGAGCCCCGTCTTGACACTGTGCGGAGATTTTGTTTTTCGATTGCAATTGTGCAATTATTTAGATAAAGTAAGCCATTTCGGATGAATATCATCAACAAGGTAATAACTCGTGTTATGCGATCATCCATTGATAAACGTAATTGCATTCGGGGGCTTGTCATCTATGAATTCCTTAAAATCGTTCGACTAATTGAGAACGTTCCAATTGTTATTCACAATCGACATACCGAAAAATGCATACAAAAACCAAAGGGCATGGTCATCTACGGCCTCAAGAATGATTGTAACTTTCTTGTGGTGATATCATGTCCACCGCCAAACCACTGAACAGTTTCACTTCCAGTGCATGCGGCCTATGCTACCTATCATGCCGGGAAAACCACTTTGCTCCCTTTTGCGAGTAATCGTCGGACATCTTAGACTGTAATTGTCCACGGATTCATATTCGAATACAAGGCATATACATCATTGCAAAATCTCTTTCACGTCTCAATGGAAGTGCTCTATGCAATTTATACATACACGTCAATTGAGTTGGTTGAGCATTTGTACGTGAGCATTCAAAGAGTCGCAGTCATTTTTTAGGTGACAGGAAAACTCCATTTTTCACGCGTCTCGCTTCCATACGAAATAGTGACATCCCGTTAGGAATACGAAGGAACATCGAGCGCCGCATGCGGTAACGACGCAAGAAGACATTGTTGTTGTGCGACGGGACCTCATCAAGATAATCCTTCATTAATCACCACTCTCCTCCAACCCTATCCTTGTTGATGACCGTTGATGCTATAGAACCCCAGCGAACGCGAACGCATTTGTTGGTCGTTGATCACAAAATTCGGGTAATTGCACTCCCGTTCAAGCAGAGCAGTGGTTCTTAATAATCGTCATCATCCGATGACTCGTCAAGGGAATCGCCGCATGAAGAAAGAAATTATTTCGAAAGAAAAGTTAGGAAGTGGGTTGAGATTGATTGTAATTGACATTCTTATGACACAAAAACGTAGCCGTTATACACAAAAGAATAGGTATTGAAAATGACAGTGCTGCAGATAACCAAATGGCACGGGAAGGTCACCTATAGTGATTGCCTTATAGCAATGGTTGATTTGGGGGACCAAGACCAAAATGCTCGGATGCCTTAGAGATGGTTTAAGCTAATCCGTTACAACTGAAAGTGTTTATTTGACATTTTAACTAACTTCATTTACATTGCAAAGCTGTAAACAAGAAACGGTTAACAAATAGATTAGATTAAGATGCTTACAAAATGAAGAGAGAGTAACACTAAAAGTAATGGATATACCTTTCGGAGCATACGCTGGGTGGATCGAATTTGGTTCTTTAGAGAAACGGACTTGGGTTTAGGGTTGGGCTTCTTATCAACACCTAATGCTTTCGACCGACGATTGCTCACCGGCTTGCGTTTGCCGTACCCTCCGTGGGCCATTTCAGTGAAAAAGTTTGAATATGTTCAACTTGTATGTATCTCCACAACGACTATTGCTCATCTGCATCTGTACTCTCCCCCTTGTTTTAGGTTCACTTGTCTTCGTTTCCTCAATTGCGTTAACCTATTTTGCGGGGCAAATTATAAATAACTAGTTGTAAACCCGCGCGATGCGGGAGAGAGGCGCAATGTACGAAACATAAGAAAAAATATATCTAAAAAATTTGTAACAAAGATATCCTTCTTATTTACATTTGCATTGAAGAGCGAGGTTTTAATTAAAAATACAACTTGTAGTTATTTAATTACAACATGTGGTGATATAAAATATTATAATTTAAAAAAATATCATTTCGAAAAACCATTACAACAATATAATGCACTATGTAGTACATATGTTTCTAATGCTCGATGATTAAATAACTACATTTTCTATTATAAATTGGACCAACATCAATGTTAATTGTAAAAAAATTCTTCTTAATGTTTATTCTGATTATATCAATGGCCATAGGGTAGTGAGACGTGGAACCATTCCACTTTATTTTTCATTACAAAGAGGGATGAAAATAGGGAGAGAGAAGTACGTTGGAAATGAAGAGTTGTCACTTTTGAGGAAGTCAAATACTTGAAAAGAGTAACTGAGTTCGTTGGAAATCAAAGAGACAGATTCACAAATAGAGACACCTTTAAGATGGTTGAGTAATAATTACCCAATGCCACTTATCAGTAATAATTATCAATAAATGATGTGTCACGTGGATAGGCTAATTGCAAAGCATAATAAATGCCCTGTTTTGCATTTTAGAGTATATAGAGATTGTTATTTAAGTTTTGGTACTCTAGACTTCTAATCCTTTTCGGATGCGTCCTCCCAAAGGCACAAAAAGTAGGCTCAATTGGGACTTTTATTGTCTTTGGACTAACAATTTTGACTCTAAATTCAGACCCAACAAATTTTAAATAATTAAATTCAACATATAAATACCCCTAAATTAAAAAATAAATACATTTCGGAGAAATTCAAGTGTCAAAATGATTGTATTGTCTCTTCGATCAAAATCCCAAAATGATTTTCATTCTCAATCAAATTTTGATCCAACAACAAAATATAAATACCCTTGAATTCCAAAATAAACACACTTCACAGAAAATTCAAGCGATCAAAAACCTATTCGTCGAAGTTCTAATAAACGATTCACATTCTCAATCAAATTCTTCCAAACAACACTAACAGGTATAAATACATGCTCATATATATGTATTTGATGTAATTTATTGTGAATTAATTGTAATATTGTGTTTTTAAGTTTTATTCTTAAGACTATACCATACACTCTGTATACACTACACCAAAATAGAAAAATTGACACCATTTCAGCAGCTAGCCTTGTCACGGTCATTGAGACCGTGACAAAAAAAAATACGCGTTTTTTGTCACGGTCAATGTCCGTGACATGACCGTGACAAATCTGTCAACAAAAAGCTCTTTCCCCTCCTTTTTCCTTCACTGCATTCCCTCCAATTTATCTCTCTCTCTACGTGCTGCTCTCACACTCTCTCTTTACTTTCAGATTGGTTTCTATCTCTCTCCCATTTATATGTGTGTGTATGTGTGCGTGTGCATATGTGTGTGTGTGTGTGTGGTGGGGGTGGGGGTGTTGGTGGGTGGGGTGGGGCTGTGTGGGGGGGGGGGGGGGTTGTTTGTGTGTGTGTGGGGGGGGGGGGAAGGGGTGGGGCGGGGTGGGTGGGGAGGAGGGGGGAGGGATGGGGGAGTTGTGTGTGTGTATGTGCGCGTGTGTGTATATGTGTATATGTGTGTATAGTGTGTGTGTTTGTGCGAGAGAGGGAAATGATGTGGGGGTGTGATGGGGGTGGGGCTGCGTGCGTGCGTGCGTGCGTGTGTGTGTGTGAGCGCGTGGGGGGGGGGGGGGACGGGGACGGGGGGGCTTGTTAATTTTTTTATTAAATTTTGATTGATTTATTAGATAGTTTCCCTCATATGCAAGTAGTGTCCATTGTAAACAGATTGATTATTAATTTTTTTAGTCCTCATTGTAAATTAGTAAATTAATAATTGTATACTTTAATTGTTAATTTAATTGATGAAAATAATTAATTGAGTATATGAATTAGAAGAAGTACGGGATACACATTTGTTGTTGACATTACGGTTGGATTATAGTGGATTGATGTTGGGTTGGTTAATTTTAAAAGTGGCATGACCACTGGATTATTGTCCATATGGGGGTGGGATTTTTCAACTTTTTTTGAAAATTACTTTGTATAACGAACAATATATATATAGTATGATAATTAAATGAAACATACTTGAAATTACATATAGTGTGCATAGATACTAGCCTTCTAGTTCCTATGCGTACGCATTCAATAGCCCTTAGACCCGTTCGAGAGTCATTAGCCCTGTAATGAGATCTCTCGAATTGTCCCGTTTGGACAGTTTGGGACTGCATAATTTATGTATAATAATATTCTTAGTGGCTTAAAGTTGTTACTTTTTGAGGAAGTTCTGCAGTCGTATCCTAATGTTCTCTGGGTACATACTAGATTGACAAGTGTGACTGTTATTTCAATTGATCAATTGAAATAACACTCACACTTGCCAATCTACGTTGTGTACTTGGAGAACTACGGGGATATGCCGTCGAATTTTTCTCAAATCATAACAATGTGCATGAGCTGTTAAGTATATTACAGAAAAATGCGGTCTTGAATGGGATAGGACCACTCACCATTTAGAGGAGATGGAGGAAATAGAAATTTCTGTTAAAAATTGAATTTGAAATTTAAAAATCAAATATAAATAAGACATAATTAAATGAAACATACTATAAATCTAAGTTTTGCTTATATTAATCCATGAATATACACTTCTTACCTTTAATAGGTGATTAGTTGTGGTAGCTGTGATGGGATATCTGAAATACAAAGAGTGGATGGGTGAGACAAATAGAATGGGGGATGTGTTTCGCAGAAGTGCTAATGAATTTGTGAAATACGCAAAGAGATGTCATAATGATGAAGAGTTTCCGTGTCTGTGTGTTAGGTGTAAGAATGGTAAAGTGTTTGAGTGGAAAACAGTTGAACTACATTTGTTAAGATCGGGTATGCAAGATAGCTATCGATTTTGGAGTTTTCACGGTGAATTGAAAGTTCCTTTTGTCCCCGACCAACCTTCACAACAACCTTCAACAAGTAGGATAGATGTAGAAGGGGACGACGTAGATCATAATATGTTAGAGGATTTAGTTGATGATGCGTACAGGGTTTATGAAGCAGAGTAGAATGAGGTTACTGATGATGTACACGGTTCAAGTGCTCGTGAAGATATCACAATAAACCTTGACGATGACTACCGAAGTTTAAAATTTAAGGCGACCCAGCCGTTATACTCTAGCTGTGAGAAAGATCAAACAACTTTACATGCCATAGTTGGTTTGCACAGTTTGAAGATGCAGTACGGTTTGTCTGACAATAGCGTGACAGGAATTCTGAAATGGGTGAAGGGCTTACTACTCAAGGAGAATACGCTTCCAAATAGATATCATGTTATGAAGAACAGTTTAAAAGGTTTGGGAATGAAGTATAAATCGATTCATGCTTGTGTGTATGACTGCATACTATTCCGAAAGGAGTATGAAAATCTCGATCGTTGTCCGGTATGCGATGAACCTAGATATGTCCAATCTACTAGTAAGGAAGGCACAAGCTCAAAAGTGCCTCAAAAGTGTTGAAATATTTCCCCGTTAGGCCTAGATTAAAGCGATTTTTCACAGTACCATGGATAGAGGAGGCAATGACTTGGCATGCTAGGGCAGAAGTAGGGGTAATATCATGCGTCATCCTATTGATTCTACAGCCTGGAGGAGGATGAATTATGAGTATCCCGATTTTGCTCGCCGATTTTGCTCGAGAACAGCGCAACATTCGTTTGTCTATATCAACAGATGCTTTCAATCCATTTAGAAATCTAAGCACCCATCAAAGTGTATGGCCAGTGATCCTAGCCCCACTCAACCTCCCTCATTCACAGTGTGTGAGACCTGAATTTTTTATGATGGCTTTGTTGATACCTGGGCCAAAGGCACCAAGTGATGACATCGACGTCTACCTGGCTCCTTTGGTAGAAGAATTAAATAAGTTATGGAAAGAGGGTGTGCAATCATTTGACTTTTTTAGAAAATAAGAGTTTACGCTGAAAGCTATGTTGATGTGGGCAATTCATGATTTTCCAGCTTATGGGGCATTATTCGATTGTGTAGTACATGGTTATTTAGGGTGTCCTATTTATCGAGAGGAGACTGAATCTCTTCGTCTATCCTTTAGCTCAAAAAATGTATACCATTGCCATAGGAGGTTTTTACCCCCGGCTCATAGTTTCAGATTTGAGAAAGGTTCCAATTTTTTATTGGGCGGGGTTGAACACAGGCTACCGCCGAGACAACTTTCAGGTTCAGAAATTAAAAGTAAATCTTCTGAATGTGGCCCTAATATGCCAGGTAAGAATTCCAAATTTAAGAATGTCAAGCATAAGAAGACCCCAACTGGGAATGAAACTGAGACAAGAAAGGCACGGTCTAGGAGGTCAATTTTATTTGACTTGCCTTATTAGAAGAATAACCCGGTGCACCGTGTATTGGATGTGATGCATGCAGAGAAGAACTTCGCTGAACATATAGTGGGCACTTGCCTTGGGGGGAGTCATTCGAAGGATGGAGAAAATGCACGAAAAGACCTTAAATCGTTAAAACTTAAGCCACAACTATGGTTGAAAGAATATAGTAGGGGAAGGACAATAATTCTCCCTGGTGCGTTTACTTTGACGAGTGGGGAAAGGAAGGTGTTTTTAGACACAATATATAATTTGAAGGGCCATCTAATTTTTTGTCAAACTCGCAAAGGATTGTGAATTATGCTACTCACGATTTACATAAGTGTAAGTCCCACGATTGGCATTTGATCACGCAATTGGTTCATCTATTGTTTAAGCATTGTTTCTCCAAGCACAAGGATTTGTGGAGGGCTATTATGCAAATTAGTATTACCTTATTGTAATACCCCGTATTTTTATGTTATATTAATTTGGGGATTTATTAAAGTTAATGTGAATGATTTATTTAATAAAAATCCGGAAATTAATTATGTTATAATTATTAACGTGATGAGAGTTAGTAATTATGGAAAATTGGTTGAATATTACTAATGAGCAAAGTAATATATTATATTGGTTACATTGAATGTCATAAGTGAATTAAATGACGATTTCGGAAATTTAAGTCGGAACGTACTCGTGTCACGTCGGGACTAATTTGGTTAAATAAAAAGTGAATATTTTATAAGTTGTCCGTATGGTCGTTTTGAGTGCGCCAACGCGTTCGGAAGGGTCGAGATAGTCAGAAAAGTGTACCCGGGGGTGTAGTTTGGGTCTCGGGGCATTTTTAGGCCTAATTAGTACCCCGGGAGGGCATTTTAGTCATTTTACATAATTGGGTAATTAAACCCACGAATTTCAGCAACCTATATCAGCCATTAGGTTAGCCTTTTAGGGTTAGAATATCCAGAAATCAAGTGACGGCCATTGGAGAAGAGAGGAGAGAGCTCCAAGGCAATTCAAGGCCAAAAAGCCACCGGATTGCACCGCCACCACCACCACCGCGTAGATCGCGAGACAAGGAACGCAGCCATACCAAAATCAGCCGTGAATCTGCATACCAAAAATCCCAGGCAAGTATTTGACTTGCGTATTTTCGTTAATGCAATCTTCATATTAGTCTAGGATTGTTTAGAGATGGAAACTATGGAAGAAAACTCAATTTGTGTTAGGATAATGCATGTAGTTTTGATTATATGGAAATTCTGGAACCCTTGCCATGTAAAGGAATATAACCCACGAAATTTTGATGATATATTAGAAGGAATTTCTGGTAAAAACAGATTAGAACCTTGATTAAGGAAAACTCTAGGGTTCTTGATGATTAGATGGGATTTTGAGTTAATTATCCATGTTTAATGATAGTTATACACATGCTTTACGTTATAAACACCTGGTATAATTTTATAATGATGATAGTAGGATTTTTGGGACGATTGGAATGGAAAAACATAGTTTTGGATGAAGAAGTTTAGTGAAACCCGTAACTGCATTCTGCAGAATTTTGCCCAGACCTGCTTGATCGATCGATCGAGCCTAGAGCTTCGATCGATCGAGCCCCAAGCTTCGATCGATCGACCCCTCCTGGCAGACTCCTAATCCCCTCTTTAAATGAGTTAAATTCAAATTGTCATGTTATCATTCTTGGGCATTCTTGATAAAATGATTTGGGAGACATTGAGGACCAGTAGGGCATATGAATAAATGTTGGGACCTTTAATCTTCAACGATAATGGTATTTATGGGACATTTACTTTAGGGTTGGTGAATTTATAAATTTAAAGGGTGAGGTGCGTAAGAGAGTTACGTTGGAACCTAATAAAGGCACTTACTGAATTTTAGATTTGTGAGGATATAGTCCACGAGTGTCAGGCAATGAGTGAGAAAACCCTTCGAGTTAAGGTTAGGAACGAAACCTTATACGTAATTATATAAATGTGAAATTAAGGATAAATGGTATAATTATGGGTGACGAGAAGAACCTATATTAATATGATAAAGTGGTATATTTATATGATTGTGTGTACATATATTATATACTTGTAAAAATCATGCCCACGCTACTTGCTATCCCTGAGGTTACCGCGCTGGGACAAGTCTTATCTCGATGGGACCTTTATGGGGGATATTGACTTGTACCCTAGAAGATAGATATCCTTGGTACAGACTATCGATGTGATAGTTCAGACGGTCCTAAGAGACGCAGGCATGTGCCATCCTCTTAGAGACTTGGAATCTATGCTTCGCCTCAATATTGTTTGTGTATTTATGTTAATACAATTCGAGAGTGATTCCGATTGTATTCCCCTTAATATGAGTGATATGGGGTTCTGGATAGTAGAGTATGCACACACCATAGTTTTATGAGGGGTGCTGTTATTTTATATATATTATACGAGTAGTTAATATATATATGAGATTTTGAAATTTGAAACTGCCTACTGTGATTTGATAAGTAGGACATGGTTGATGACTCTTATAGTAAATACTTGTTTGTGAAAAATAATATGTCACTGAGGAACTTTATAAATTGATAAAAGCTAAAACGAGAGTTGTGCTGCTAATTGGAAGTATTCTTTGTAAACAAAAATATTGTTCGGTTTTGAAATCTTACGAGTAAGAAGATACGCTAAATTATTGGGAAGGTTAGTATAATAAAATGATAAGATAAACCATTGGGAAGGTTAGTGCGATAGGTGTGCACATTAGAAGAGAGATGAGTTTTTCTCAAGAGAGTGACGCACTAATATGTTGTTGCATTTTTTTTTGTATCAATTTAAATACTTGCTAAACGTATTTTAAAATCAAACACACTTTCGGGCTCTGACCCGTTTCTTTTTCTCTCTCTCTCTTGTATATATATGTATATATTTCAGGTGCCCAGCCACAGGGGCGTCTTGCTTAGGATCCCTTGAGAGGAACGTGCTGCAGCTTAGGTGGGAGTTGCAGGTCACTTGCGTAGACGGCTTCTTTTATTGACTCCACTTCTAGCATTCTCATTTATTGGGCACGTGTCGCCCTTTCCATTATTTGATTGTTATTGGGACATTTATATTTCAGTTGTTTCCAGTATTGTTCTATGGGAATTATTCAGTTTGGATTTGTGACTTTAGTTTTCATATGTTGGCATTCGATTGACGAATGTATTATATTATTTGGTTTACTGTGATGTGATTCTAAATTGTAGAAATGTTGTTTTTAAATAAATAAATCTTTTTCTTTAATTAAAATTTGGAAGTATGTATGAAAATGGTTTTGACACTTAGCTTAATTATTTAGGGTGTTAATTTGGAAAATATATTTTTATCGACAGTGATGCTGAGAATGAACCAACTGTTTACCTTGATTTAATTTAATAAAGGAGTGATCGCCCGGTATTTAATTAGGCGGGGTGTCACATGTGGTATCAGAGCCAGGTTCTAGTGTCCATAGGATCTGTACGACTTATTTCGCTTTCAGCTTAACGTTATTGCTATAGAGCCCTATTTTTAGGATTGTTGTATTCCTGCTTTTACGTTAAAGTCTTCAGCTATTTGAGATTTGATGATAACTGTAGACTAATAAACTTGTTCACGTTTCAGATGCCTCCGAGACGTGCTCCGAAAGATAGGCGTGCCCAAGCCGAGCAGCCAGCAGCTCCGGCACCAGGCACAATGAATGCAAACGAAGTAGCCGCTATTGTTGCTCAGGCGGTGAATGCCGCAATAGCGGTGATTCAGCAGGCTCCACCCCAGGTTCAGGTAGTGGCGCCAGTACCAGCACAGCTTCCATCGGCATGGGAGCGGGTTCGGGATGCTTTTCAGAAAGCGCATCCCCCTGAGTTTTCTGGTAGCTCCGATATTGTTACAGTTAGCCAATGGAAGAAGGACATCCAGCGGCATCTCTGTATGTATGAGTGCACTGACGTGCAAAAGCAATTATTGGCTTCCTTTAAGCTGGTGGGAGCCGCATTACAGTGGTGGGAGTCCACTACTACTTTGGAGGAGAGGGACACGATCCCTATTCAGTTGTTCTGGGAGCGGTTTGACCGCAAGTATTTTCCACCCGCAGTGCAGACTGAGATGAGGCGGAAATTACTAAATCTGAAGCAGGAGAACCTTACTGTAGCTGAGTATGAGGAGGAGTTCACAAGACTTCTCACAATTGTGCCAGATGAGGCACCTACTGAGAGCAAGAAGATTTTGCTATTTGTCGACAGGTTAGCTTGGAGGATCCGTCAGCACCTTATTGAGAATCTATCCCTGGGTACTTTCACTGATGTACTCAATGCAGCGTTACTACATTGCCAGGATCACCGCTTCCATCTTCAGGGAAGCAAGAGAGCAGGGGAGTCCAGCCAGCAGGGCAGGACCGGGGGTAATAGTGCCAGTGGGGCACCAACTCATGGACAGACTCGTCAGCACGAGCAGAGTTCCCATCAGGGGGACCCTGCTAAGCGATTCCGTTCAGGTGATTCTAGGTAGGGATTCGGGGGTTTCAAGCAGGGCCATCAGGGCCAGCCTAATCAGCAGGGCCAGCAGGGCCAACACCGACCACAGGGGCAGCAGCAGGGCCAGCAAGGCCAACGGCGTGCACATCAGGGCCAACAGGGCCAGTGGCGTGGAGGTAACGGCCAGCAGGGCCGTGGACAGCAGGGTCAGAGGGGAGGTAACTTCAAAGGCCGATGCTTTGGGTGCGGTAAACATGGCCATAGGCGCCAGGATTGCCCAGAGGGTGATAGGGCCCCACAACGGCAGGGATCCCGAAATGAGCCGCAGAGACCACTTTTCCCACCTTCCCTCCCAGCTCCAGCCCAGGTGCCAGCCCTACCAGCCATTCCAGCGGCTTCAGTACAGCAGGGGCAATTACAGTATGGACGTGTCTATAACGTCCACCAGGCAGCAGCTCCACAGGCACCACCCGTGATTGAGGGTATGTTTCCTATCCATGGTACTATGGGTCAGGTTTTGTTTGATACGGGGGCAACACATTGTTTTATAGCTACGCATTTTGCGAAGGCCTTAGGGTTGTTAGCCACAACAGAGAGCACCGTGACGTGTGTCGACTCACCACTGGGGAGTGGGTCACTTATTTTCTTTATATGCCGGGGAGTGGGGGTAGAGATTGGTAGCTTGGTATTACCTGCAGACATGTTAGTCTTAGACATGCAAGAGCATGATGTGATTATTAGTATGGATTGGCTCGCAGCTTATAGTGCCATGATTGATTGCTTCGGTGGGAGCATTGTTTTTGCCATTCCGGGCCAAGAGATGTTTGTAGTGGCGATGCCTCGCCCAGAGGGAGGTTCGACCGCTCATTTGTATTACATAGAGGAGGATACCTCGAAGGAGGTTGTGATTCCCTTAGATTCGATCCCTATTGTCAGGGAGTATTCCGATGTGTTTCAGGAGATACCAGGCCTACCGCCCAGTCGTGAGATAGACTTTGTTATAGATTTATTGCCAGATACGAGACCTATAGCACGCGCACCGTACCGTATGGCTCCGGCAGAGATGCGAGAGCTACGAGATCAGATAGAGCAGCTGTTAGGTCAGGGCTTTATTCGTAGGAGTACCTCACCTTGGGGCGCTCCAGTCTTGTTTGTGAAGAAGAGAGATGGTTCACTAAGATTGTGTGTGGACTACCGGGAGCTGAACAAGGTCACGATACGGAATAAATATCCGTTACCTCGAATCGATGATCTGTTCGACCAACTGAGGGGCGCAACTTTCTTTTCGAAGATAGATCTGAGGTCGGGGTACCATCAGTTACGTATTAGAGAGCAGGATGTTTCAAAGACTGCCTTCTTATCGAGATATGGGTCCTATGAGTTCAGGGTGATGCCGTTCGGACTCACAAAGGCCCCAGTCGTTTTCATGGACTTGATGAATCGAGTATTCAGAGAGTTCTTGGATCAGTTTGTCATCGTCTTCATAGATGACATCTTGATATATTCACACTCCGAGGAGGAGCATGCCGAGCACTTGAGGCAGGTTCTTCAGACTCTACGAGAGCATCAGTTGTATGCTAAGTACGAGAAGTGGGGATTCTGGTTGCGAGAGGTACAATTCTTGGGCCATGTTGTTTCTGACCAAGGGATTGCAGTTGACCCGAGCAAAGTGTCAGCGGTGAGGGAGTGGGGACAGCCCACGACACCGACGAAAGTGCGTAGTTTCTTGGGGTTAGCCGGTTACTACAGGAGATTCATTCGGGGATTCTCCAAAATAGCGGGTCCATTGACGAATCTGACTCGCAAAGGGGTACCATATGTTTGGGATGACGCTTGTCAGTTGGCTTTCGACGAGCTGAAAGACAAGCTTACTTCAGCGCCAGTCCTTGCGCTACCAAATCCGGGTGTAGAGTACCTGGTTTACACCGATGCGTCCTTACGGGGACTTGGGGGAGTACTTCAGCAGGAGTAGAAGGCTATAGCTTTTGCTTCCCGCAAGCTTAAGCCGCATGAGAAGAATTACCCCACCCACGACCTGGAGTTAGCAGCGGTCGTCTTTGCTTTGAGGATATGGAGGCACTATTTATTGGGGGAGAAATTCCGTTTGTTCACAGACCATAAGTCACTGCAGTACCTGTTCACTCAGCGAGAGCTGAATATGCGTCAGCGCAGATGGTTAGAGTTTGTTAAAGACTACCAGTTCGATATACAACATCATCCGTGGAAGGCTAACGTAGTTGCTGATGCGTTGAGCCGTAGACCGGTAGACGATGTAACGGACGTCTGGAAAGCAAAATGGAAGGAGTTGGGTCACCAGGACGCAGTGGCACGTTCTTTCATATCCGTGATGTCAGTCACCCCCGAGATTGTTACGAGGGTGATACAGGCACAGACCACAGACCCGTTTTGCCAGGAGCAGATTGTGCGACTTCTAGCCGAGGGTGCTGAGTCCTATTCTGCTAGTTCTGATGGAGGTTTACGGTTTAATGGGAGATTGGTAGTTCCAGAAGGAGCAGAATTACGTCATGCAGTGATGACTCATTCTCATGGGTCCCGATTTGCAGTACATCCGGGAGGCGATAAGATGTACCATGATATGAGGCGACAATACTGGTGGAGTGGGATGAAGAAGGACATCGCAGAGTTCGTGTCCAAGTGTTCTACCTGCCAGCTGGTGAAGGTGGACCATCAGAAACCGTCAGGATTGCTTCAGCCATTGGAAGTACCCGCGTGGAAGTGGGAGAATATTTCCATGGATTTTATTACAGGGGTGCCTACATCACAGCGGGGCCACGATTCTATCTGGGTGATTGTAGACCGTTTGACCAAAGTGGCTCATTTTCTGCCAGTGCGGACAGATTATACTACGGGTCAGTATGCTCAGTTGTTCATTGCTGAGATTGTCAGATTACACGGGGTGCCCCTGAATATTGTGTCAGATAGAGACAAGATTTTTGTGTCACGTTTCTGAGAAAGTTTTCAGGAGGCTATGGGTACTGAGTTGAGGTTGAGTTCAGCTTACCACCCACAGACGGATGGACAGACAGAGCGTACTAATCAGATGTTAGAGGATATGCTACGCATGTGTGTTCTCGATTTTGGAGGAGGTTGGGAGCCACATCTTCCACTGGTAGAGTTTGCTTATAATAACTCTTATCAGTTTACGATTGGTATGGCTCCATTTGAGGCTTTGTATGGTAGGCCTTGTCGTTCTCCAACTTGTTAGCTCGAGGTGGGGGACAACAAGTTGCTAGGACCAGAAGTGATTCAGGAGACCTCCGCGAGGATTGAGATAATCAGGAGTCGTATTCGGGTAGCCCAGGACAGGCAGAAGAGCTACGCCGATGCGAAACGGTTCTTCCGAGAGTTTAATGTGGGAGATCAAGTGCTATTGTGTGTATCTCCTATGAAGGGAGTGATGAGGTTCGGGAGGAAGGGGAAGTTGGCTCCAAGGTACGTGGGACCATTTCGCATCATCGAGAGGATTGGACCGGTTGCATACAGGTTGGGATTGCCAGAACATTTACATCGCATCCACGATGTATTCCACATCTCGTCGTTGAGACGATATCTTCGGGATGATATGGCCTATACTCACATTGCGATAGATGAGATAGACTTACAGTCTGATAGCTCTTACGAGGAGAGACCAGTGGCTATTCTAGACTATAGTGAGAGGAGATTGAGGTCGAAAATAGTTCCACTTGTGCGAGTCCAGTGGGAGCATCATAATGTGGAGGAATCCACTTGGGAGCGTGAGGCAGATATGCGCGAGAGATATCCAGAGTTGTTTTTACCAGGTATGCCTCATTTTCCGAATTTCAGGATGAAATTCCGTTATTAGGGGGGAAGTATGTAATACCCCGTATTTTTATGCTATATTAATTTGGGGATTTATTAAAGTTAATGTGAATGATTTATTTAATAAAAATCCGGAAATTAATTATGTTATAATTATTAACGTGACGAGAGTTAGTAATTATGGGAAATTGGTTGAATATTACTAATGAGCAAAGTAATATATTATATTGGTTACATTGAATGTCATAAGTGAATTAAATGACGATTTCGGAAATTTAAATCGGAACGTACTCGTGTCACGTCGGGACTAATTTGGTTAAATAAAAAATGAATATTTTATAAGTTGTCCGTATGGTCATTTTGAGTGCGCCAACGCGTCCGGTAGGGTCGAGATAGTCAGAAAAGTGTACCCTGGGGTGTAGTTTGGGTCTCGGGGCATTTTTAGGCCTAATTAGTACCCCGGGAGGGCATTTTAGTCATTTTACATAATTGGGTAATTAAATCCACGAATTTCAGCAACCTATATCAACCATTAGGTTAGCCTTTTAGGGTTAGAATATCCAGAAATCAAGTGACAGCCATTGGAGAAGAGAGGAGAGAGCTCCAAGGCAATTCAAGGCCAAAAAGCCACCGGATTGCACCGCCACCACCACCACCACGTAGATCGCGAGACAAGGAACGCAGCCATACCAAAATCAGCCGTGAATCTGCATACCAAAAATCCCAGGCAAGTATTTGACTTGCGTATTTTCGTTAATGCAATCTTCATATTAGTCTAGGATTGTTTAGAGATGGAAACTATGGAAGAAAACTCAATTTGTGTTAGGATAATGCATGTAGTTTTGATTATATGGAAATTCTGGAACCCTTGCCATGTAAAGGAATATAACGCACGAAATTTTGATGATATATTAGAAGGAATTTCTGGTAAAAACATATTAGAACCTTGATTAAGGAAAACTCTAGGGTTCTTGATGATTAGATGGGATTTTGAGTTAATTATCCATGTTTAATGATAGTTATACACATGCTTTACGTTATAAACACCTGGTATAATGTTATAATGATGATAGTAGGATTTTTGGGACGATTGGAATGGAAAAACATAGTTTTGGATGAAGAAGTTTAGTGAAACCCGTAACTGCATTTTGCAGAATTTTGCCCAGACCTGCTTGATCGATCGATCGAGCCTAGAGCTTCGATCGATCAAAGGTTCGATCGATCGAGCCCCAAGCTTCGATCGATCGACTCCTCCTGGCAGACTCCTAATCCCCTCTTTAAATGAGTTAAATTCAAATTGTCGCGTTATCATTCTTGGGCATTCTTGATAAAATGATTTGGGAGACATTGAGGACCAGTGGGGCATAGGAATAAATGTTGAGACCTTTAATCTTCAACGAGAATGGTATTTATGGGACATTTACTTTAGGGTTGGTGAATTTATAAATTTAAAGGGTGAGGTGCGTAAGAGAGTTACGTTGGAACCTAATAAAGACACTTACTGAATTTCAGATTTGTGAGGATATAGTCCACGAGTGTCAGGCAATGAGTGAGAAAACCCTTCGAGTTAAGGTTAGAAACGAAACCTTATACGTAATTCTATAAATGTGAAATTAAGGATAAATGGTATAATTATGGGTGACGAGAAGAACCTATATTAATATGATAAAGTGGTATATTTATATGATTGTGTGTACATATATTATATACTTGTAAAAATCATGCCCACGCTACTTGCTATCCCTGAGGTTACCGCGCTGGGACAAGTCTTATCTCGATGGGACCTTTATGGGGGATATTGACTTGTACCCTAGAAGATAGATGTCCTTGGTACAGGCTATCGATGTGATAGTTCAGACGGTCCCAAGAGACGCAGGTATGTGCCATCCTCTTAGAGACTTGGAATCTATGCTTCGCCTCAATATTGTTTGTGTATTCATGTTAATACAATTCGAGAGTGATTCCGATTGTATTCCCCTTAATATGAGTGATATGGGGTTCTGGATAGTAGAGTATGCACGCACCATAGTTTTATGAGGGGTGCTGTTATTTTATATATATTATACGAGTAGTTAATATATATATATGAGATTTTGAAATTTGAAACTGCCTACTTTGATTTGATAAGTAGGACATGGTTGATGACTCTTATAGTAAATACTTGTTTGTGAAAAATAATATGTCACTGAGGAACTTTATAAATTGATAAAAGCTAAAACGAGAGTTGTACTGCTAATTGGAAGTATTCTTTGTAAACAAAAATATTGTTCGGTTTTGAAATCTTACGAGTAAGAACATACGCTAAATTATTGGGAAGGTTAGTATAATAAAATGATAAGATAAACCATTGGGAAGGTTAGTGCGATAGGTGTGCACATTAGAAGAGAGGTGAGTATTTCTCAAGAGAGTGACGCACTAATATGTTGTTGCATTTTTTTTTGTATCAATTTAAATACTTGCTAAACGTATTTTAAAATCAAACACACTTTCGGGCTCTGACCCGTTTCTTTTTCTCTCTCTCTCTTGTATATATATGTATATATTTAAGGTGCCCAGCCACATGGGCGTCTTGCTTAGGATCCCTTGAGAGGAACGTGCTGCAGCTTAGGTGGGAGTTGCAGGTCACTTGCGTAGACGGCTTCTTTTATTGACTCCACTTCTAGCATTCTCATTTATTGGGCACGTGTCGCCCTTTCCATTATTTTATTGTTATTGGGACATTTATATTTCAGTTGTTTCCAGTATTGTTCTATGGGAATTATTCAGTTTGGATTTGTGACTTTAGTTTTCATATGTTGGCATTCGATTGACGAATGTATTATATTATTTGGTTTACTGTGATGTGATTCTAAATTGTAGAAATGTTGTTTTTAAATAAATAAATCTTTTTCTTTAATTAAAATTTGGAAGTATGTATGAAAATGGTTTTGACACTTAGCTTAATTATTTAGGGTGTTAATTTGGAAAATATATTTTTATCGACAGTGATGCTGAGAATGAACCAATTGTTTACCTTGATTTAATTTAATAAAGGAGGGATCGCCCGGTATTTAATTAGGAGGGGTGTCACAGGTGGTATCAGAGCCAGGTTCTAGTGTCCATAGGATCTGTACGACTTATTTCGCTTTCAGCTTAACGTTATTGCTATAGAGCCCTATTTTTAGGATTGTTGTATTCCTGCTTTTACGTTAAAGTCTTCAGCTATTTGAGATTTGATGATAACTGTAGACTAATAAACTTGTTCACGTTTCAGATGCCTCCGAGACGTGCTCCGAAAGATAGACGTTCCCAAGCCGAGCAGCCAGCAGCTCTGGCACCAGGCACAATAAATGCAAACGAAGTAGCCGCCATTGTTGCTCAGGCGGTGAATGCCGCAATAGCGGTGATTCAGCAGGCTCCACCCCAGGTTCAGGCAGTGGCGCCAGTACCAGCACATCTTCCATCGGCATGGGAGCGGGTTCGGGATGCTTTTCAGAAAGCGCATCCCCCTGAGTTTTCTGGTAGCTCCGATATTGTTACAGTTAGCCAATGGAAGAAGGACATCCAGCGGCATCTCCGTATGTATGAGTGCACTGACGTGCAAAAGCAATTATTGGCTTCCTTTAAGCTGGTGGGAGCCGCATTACAGTGGTGGGAGTCCACTACTACTTTGGAGGAGAGGGACACGATCCCTATTCAGTTTTTCTGGGAGCGGTTTGACCGCAAGTATTTTCCACCCGCAGTGCAGACTGAGATGAGGCGGAAATTGCTAAATCTGAAGCAGGAGAACCTTACTGTAGCTGAGTATGAGGAGGAGTTCACGAGACTTCTCACAATTGTGCCAGATGAGGCACCTACTGAGAGCAAGAAGATTTTGTTGTTTGTCGACGGGTTAGCTTGGAGGATCCGTCAGCACCTTATTGGGAATCTATCCCTGAGTACTTTCACTGATGTACTCAATGCAGCGTTACTACATTGCCAGGATCACCGCTTCCATCTTCAGGGAAGCAAGAGAGCAGGGGAGTCCAGCCAGCAGGGCAGGACCGGGGGTAATAGTGCCAATGGGGCACCAACTCATGGACAGACTCGTCAGCACGAGCAGAGTTCCCATCAGGGGGACCCTGCTAAGCGATTCCGTTCAGGTGATTCTAGGCAGGGATTCGGGGGTTTCAGGCAGGGCCAGCCTAATCAGCAGGGCCAACACCGACCACAGGGGCAGCAGCAGGGCCAGCAAGGCCAACGGCGTGCACATCAGGGCCAACAGGGCCAGTGGCGTGGAGGTAACGGCCAGCAGGGCCATGGACAGCAGGGTCAGAGGGGAGGTAACTTCAAAGGCCGATGCTTTGGGTGCGGTAAACATGGCCATAGGCGCCAGGATTGCCCAGAGGGCGATAGGGCCCCACAGCAGCAGGGAGCCCGAAATGAGCCGCAGAGACCACTTTTCCCACCTGCCCTCCCAGCTCCAGCCCAGGTGCCAGCCCTGCCAGCCATTCCAGCGGCTCCAGTACAGCAGGGGCAATTACAGTATGGACGTGTCTATAACGTCCACCAGGCAGCAGCTCCACAGGCACCACCCGCGATTGAGGGTATGTTTCCTATCCATGGTACTATGGGTCGGGTTTTGTTTGATACGGGGGCAACACATTGTTTTATAGCTACGCATTTTGCGAAGGCCTTAGGGTTGTTAGCCACAGCAGAGAGCACCGTGACGTGTGTCGACTCACCACTGGGGAGTGGGTCACTTATTTTCTTTATATGCCGGGGAGTGGGTGTAGAGATTGGTAGTTTGGTATTACCTGCAGACATGTTAGTCTTAGACATGCACGAGCATGATGTGATTATTGGTATGGATTGGCTCGCAACTTATAGAGCCATGATTGATTGCTTCGGTGGGAGCATTATTTTTGCCATTCCGGGCCAAGAGATGTTTGTAGTGGTGATGCCTCGCCCAGAGGGAGGTTCGACCGCTCATTTGTATTACATAGAGGAGGATACCTCTAAGGAGGTTGTGATTCCCTTAGATTCGATCCCTGTTGTCAGGGAGTATTCCGATGTGTTTCAGGAGATACCAGGCCTACCGCCCAGTCGTGAGATAGACTTTGTTATAGATTTATTGCCAGTTACGAGACCTATAGCACGCGCACCGTACCGTATGGCTCCGGCAGAGATGCGAGAGCTACGAGATCAGATAGAGCAACTGTTAGGTCAGGGCTTTATTCGTAGGAGTACCTCACCTTGGGGCGCTCCAGTCTTGTTTGTGAAGAAGAGAGATGGTTCACTAAGATTGTGTGTGGACTACCAGGAGCTGAACAAGGTCACGATACGGAATAAATATCCGTTACCTCGAATCGATGATCTGTTCGACCAACTGAGGGGCGCAACTTTCTTTTCGAAGATAGATCTGAGGTCGGGGTACCATCAGTTACGTATTAGAGAGCAGGATGTTTCAAAGACTGCCTTCTTATCGAGATATGGGTCCTATGAGTTCAGGGTGATGCCGTTCGGACTCACAAAGGCCCCAGCCGTTTTCATGGACTTGATGAATCGAGTATTCAGAGAGTTCTTGGATCAGTTTGTCATCGTCTTCATAGATGACATCTTGATATATTCACACTCCGAGGAGGAGCATGCCGAGCACTTGAGGCAGGTTCTTCAGACTCTACGAGAGCATCAGTTGTATGCTAAGTACGAGAAGTGTGGATTCTGGTTGCGAGAGGTACAGTTCTTGGGCCATGTTGTTTCTGAGCAGGGGATTGCAGTTGACCCGAGCAAAGTGTCAGCGGTGAGGGAGTGGGGACAGCCCACGACACTGACGGAAGTGCGTAGTTTCTTGGGGTTAGCCGGTTACTACAGGAGATTCATTCGGGGATTCTCCAAAATAGCGGGTCCATTGACGAATCTGACTCGCAAAGGGGTACCATATGTTTGGGATGACGCTTGCCAGTTGGCTTTCGACGAGCTGAAAGACAAGCTTACTTCAGCGCCAGTCCTTGCGCTACCAAAGCCGGGTGTAGAGTACCTGGTTTACACCGATGCGTCCTTACGGGGACTTGGGGGAGTACTTCAGCAGGAGGAGAAGGCTATAGCTTTTGCTTCCCGCAAGCTTAAGCAGCATGAGAAGAATTACCCCACCCACGACCTGGAGTTAGCAGCGGTCGTCTTTGCTTTGAGGATATGGAGGCACTATTTATTGGGGGAGAAATTCCGTTTGTTCACAGACCATAAGTCACTGCAGTACCTGTTCACTCAGCGAGAGCTGAATATGCGTCAGCGCAGATGGTTAGAGTTTGTTAAAGACTACCAGTTCGATATACAGTATCATCCGGGGAAGGCCAACGTAGTTGCTGATGCGTTGAGCCGTAGACCGGTAGACGATGTAGCGGACGTCTGGAAAGCAAAATGGAAGGAGTTGGGTCACCAGGACGCAGTGGCACGTTCTTTCATATCCGTGATGTCAGTCACCCCCGAGATTGTTACGAGGGTGATATAGGCACAGACCACAGACCCGTTTTGCCAGGAGCAGATTGTGCGACTTCTAGCCGAGGGTGCTGAGTCCTATTCTGTTAGTTCTGATGGACGTTTACGGTTTAATGGGAGATTGGTAGTTCCAGAAGGAGCAGAATTACGTCATGCAGTGATGACTCATTCTCATGGGTCCCGATTTGCAGTACATCCGGGAGGCGATAAGATGTACCAGGATATGAGGCGACAATACTGGTGGAGTGGGATAAAGAAGGACATCGCAGAGTTCGTGTCCAAGTGTTCTACCTGCCAGCTGGTGAAGGTGGACCATCAGAAACCGTCAGGATTGCTTCAGCCATTGGAAGTGCCCGCGTGGAAGTGGGAGAGTATTTCCATGGATTTTATTACAGGGTTGCCTACATCACAGCGGGGCCACGATTCTATCTGGGTGATTGTAGACCGTTTGACCAAAGTGGCTCATTTTCTGCCAGTGCGGACAAATTATACTACGGGCCAGTATGCTCAGTTGTTCATTGCTGAGATTGTCAGATTACACGAGGTGCCCCTGAATATTGTGTCAGATAGAGACAAGATTTTTGTGTCACGTTTCTGAGAAAGTTTTCAGGAGGCTATGGGTACTGAGTTGGGGTTGAGTTCAGCTTACCACCCACAGACGGATGGACAGACAGAGCGTACTAATCAGATGTTAGAGGATATGCTACGCATGTGTGTTCTCGATTTTGGAGGAGGTTGGGAGCCACATCTTCCACTGGTAGAGTTTGCTTATAATAACTCTTATCAGTTTATGATTGGTATGGCTCCATTTGAGGCTTTGTATGGTAGGCCTTGTCGTTCTCCAACTTGTTGGCTCGAGGTGGGGGACAACAAGTTGCTAGGACCAGAAGTGATTCAGGAGACCTCCGCGAGGATTGAGATAATCAGGAGTCGTATTCAGGTAGCCCAGGACAGGCAGAAGAGCTACACCGATGCGAAACGGTTCTTCCGAGAGTTTAATGTGGGAGATCAAGTGCTATTGCGTGTATCTCCTATGAAGGGAGTGATGAGGTTCGGGAGGAAGGGGAAGTTGGCTCCAAGGTACGTGGGACCATTTCCCATCATCGAGAGGATTGGACCGGTTGCATACAGGTTGGGATTGCCAGAACATTTACATCGCATCCACGATGTATTCCACATCTCGTCGTTGAGACGATATCTTCGGGATGATATGGCCTATACTCACATTGCGATAGATGAGATAGACTTACAGTCTGATAGCTCTTACGAGGAGAGACCAGTGGCTATTCTAGACTATAGTGAGAGGAGATTGAGGTCGAAAATAGTTCCACTTGTGCGAGCCCAGTGGGAGCATCATAATGTGGAGGAATCCACTTGGGAGCGTGAGGCAGATATGCGCAAGAGATATCCAGAGTTGCTTTTACCAGGTATGCCTCATTTTCCGAATTTCATGACGAAATTTCGTTATTAGGGGGAAAGTATGTAATACCCCGTATTTTTATGCTATATTAATTTGGGGATTTATTAAAGTTAATGTGAATGATTTATTTAATAAAAATCCGGAAATTAATTATGTTATAATTATTAACGTGACGAGAGTTAGTAATTATGGGAAATTGGTTGAATATTACTAATGAGCAAAGTAATATATTATATTGGTTACATTGAATGTCATAAGTGAATTAAATGACGATTTCGGAAATTTAAATCGGAACGTACTCGTGTCACGTCGGGACTAATTTGGTTAAATAAAAAGTGAATATTTTATAAGTTGTCCGTATGGTCGTTTTGAGTGCGCCAACGCGTCCGGTAGGGTCGAGATAGTCAGAAAAGTGTACCCGGGGGTGTAGTTTGGGTCTCGGGGCATTTTTAGGCCTAATTAGTACCCCGGGAGGGCATTTTAGTCATTTTACATAATTGGGTAATTAAACCCACGAATTTCAGCAACCTATATCAGCCATTAGGTTAGCCTTTTAGGGTTAGAATATCCAGAAATCAAGTGACGGCCATTGGAGAAGAGAGGAGAGAGCTCCAAGGCAATTCAAGGCCAAAAAGCCACCGGATTGCACCGCCACCACCACCACCGCGTAGATCGCGAGACAAGGAACGCAGCCATACCAAAATCAGCCGTGAATCTGCATTCCAAAAATCCCAGGCAAGTATTTGACTTGCGTATTTTCGTTAATGCAATCTTCATATTAGTCTAGGATTGTTTAGAGATGGAAACTATGGAAGAAAACTCAATTTGTGTTAGGATAATGCATGTAGTTTTGATTATATGGAAATTCTGGAACCCTTGCCATGTAGAGGAATATAACCCACGAAATTTTGATGATATATTAGAAGGAATTTCTGGTAAAAATAGATTAGAACCTTGATTAGGGAAAACTCTAGGGTTCTTGACGATTAGATGGGATTTTGAGTTAATTATCCATGTTTAATGATAGTTATACACATGCTTTACGTTATAAACACCTGGTATAATGTTATAATGATGATAGTAGGATTTTTGGGACGATTGGAATGGAAAAACATAGTTTTGGATGAAGAAGTTTAGTGAAACCCGTAACTGCATTCTGCAGAATTTTGCCCAGACCTGCTTGATCGATCGATCGAGCCTAGAGCTTCGATCGATCGAAGGTTCGATCGATCGAGCCCCAAGCTTCGATCGATCGACCCCTCCTGACAGACTCCTAATCCCCTCTTTAAATGAGTTAAATTCAAATTGTCGTGTTATCATTCTTGGGCATTCTTGATAAAATGATTTGGGAGACATTGAGAACCAGTAGGGCATAGGAATAAATGTTGAGACCTTTAATCTTCAACGAGAATGGTATTTATGGGACATTTACTTTAGGGTTGGTGAATTTATAAATTTAAAGGGTGAGGTGCGTAAGAGAGTTACGTTGGAACCCAATAAAGACACTTACTGAATTTCAGATTTGTGAGGATATAGTCCACGAGTGTCAGGCAATGAGTGAGAAAACCCTTCGAGTTAAGGTTAGGAACGAAACCTTATACGTAATTCTATAAATGTGAAATTAAGGATAAATGGTATAATTATGGGTGACGAGAAGAACCTATATCAATATGATAAAGTGGCATATTTATATGATTGTGTGTACATATAGTATATACTTGTAAAAATCATGCCCACGCTACTTGCTATCCCTGAGGTTACCGCGCTGGGACAAGTCTTATCTCGATGGGACCTTTATGGGGGATATTGACTTGTACCCTAGAAGATAGATATCCTTGGTACAGGCTATCGATGTGATAGTTCAGACGGTTCTAAGAGACGCAGGTATGTGCCATCCTCTTAGAGACTTGGAATCTATGCTTCGCCTCAATATTGTTTGTGTATTCATGTTAATACAATTCGAGAGTGATTCCGATTGTATTCCCCTTAATATGAGTGATATGGGGTTCTGGATAGTAGAGTATGCACGCACCATAGTTTTATGAGGGGTGCTGTTATTTTATATATATTATACGAGTAGTTAATATATATATGAGATTTTGAAATTTGAAACTGCCTACTGTGATTTGATAAGTAGGACATGGTTGATGACTCTTATAGTAAATACTTGTTTGTGAAAAATAATATGTCACTGAGGAACTTTATAAATTGATAAAAGCTAAAACGAGAGTTGTGCTGCTAATTGGAAGTATTCTTTGTAAACAAAAATATTGTTCGGTTTTGAAATCTTACGAGTAAGAAGATACGCTAAATTATTGGGAAGGTTAGTATAATAAAATGATAAGATAAACCATTGGGAAGGTTAGTGCGATAGGTGTGCACATTAGAAGAGAGGTGAGTATTTCTCAAGAGAGTGACGCACTAATATGTTGTTGCATTGGCCTGAATCAATTTAAATACTTGCTAAACGTATTTTAAAATCAAACACACTTTTGGGCTCTGACCCGTTTCTTTTTATCTCTCTCTCTTGTATATATATGTATATATTTCAGGTGCCCAGCCACAGGGGCGTCTTGCTTAGGATCCCTTGAGAGGAACGTGCTGCAGCTTAGGTGGGAGTTGCAGGTCACTTGCGTAGACGACTTCTTTTATTGACTCCACTTCTAGCATTCTCATTTATTGGGTACGTGTCGCCCTTTCCATTATTTTATTGTTATTGGGACATTTATATTTCAGTTGTTTCCAGTATTGTTCTATGGGAATTATTCAGTTTGGATTTGTGACTTTAGTTTTCATATGTTGGCATTCGATTGACGAATGTATTATATTATTTGGTTTACTGCGATGTGATTCTAAATTGTAGAAATGTTGTTTTTAAATAAATAAATCTTTTTCTTTAATTAAAATTTGGAAGTATGTATGAAAATGGTTTTGACACTTAGCTTAATTATTTAGGGTGTTAATTTGGAAAATATATTTTTATCGACAGTGATGCTGAGAATGAACCAACTGTTTACCTTGATTTAATTTAATAAAGGAGTGATCGCCCGGTATTTAATTAGGCGGGGTGTCACACTTATCACTCTTGTGTGAGAAGGTAGTCAATCGAGAACACATAGTGGCCATAAAATTGGCGATGATCGAAGCGATTTGTGTGTTGGAGAAGTACTTTCCCCCAACATTCTTTGACATAAGCGTTCACTTGTTGGTACACCTATGCGACAAAGCACTTCTTTGTGGTCCAGTTAGATATCGGTGGATGTATCCGTTTAAAAGATTGATGAAAGTTTTTAAAGATTACGTCAAGAATACGTGATACATTGCAGGATCAATTGCAGAGGAATACATCACCGTGGAGTCATTAATATATACTCGGGAATATATGCCTGGTGCGCCCAAAATAAAGCTTTTGATTCAAGTGCAAATCTATCGCAACAAGTAATATCCGGTAAGTACGGAATCGTGATCCACTGGGATTGAAACACTCCTAAGAGAACAGGATTGGGGTAAAGGGATTCTCTAAACGTCACAAAAGTTAAAGTGTAAAAGATGATTTAATAGTTTGGAAGAGTGATTGAGACTAAACTCTAAACTAGCATACTATTGATGATAAGTTAATTGATTAATGATTACGGAACTATGAAAAGAACTAAGATAAGCTTGAGTTCAAGAAATTAAAGGGATCGAGGATCAATCTCCCACCTCGGATTCACAATTAAGGGGCTTATAGGGCATGGTTGAAATTAATTCTAATCGAGCATAACTAATTAAGTCCGAACATCAACCATGTAGAGACTAAACTCAACAATGGAGGATTAGGGGTTAATTAATTATTGCTAGATGGGTTGGGTTTGTAGTAAAGCTTCAAACACTAACTCTTGCATGACAAGAGAAGTTAAGAAACTATGATACTCCAAAACCAACACATGAAGTTCCATTAGAACAATTATAAACCAAACCCTAAATATTAAGTTCAAGCATCCAAGGTGGGATTTTGATCCCCAATCATAAGTCTAGCTACTCATAATTGAATCTACACTACACATGCTAGTTAACAACATACTTAAGTTAGTTATCTAGTTTAAACACAAACCAATACAAGGGATGGAATTAAATGCAAATTAAAGCTAGTGGAACAAGTAGAGATGAAGTAAATGAACCTTTCTTGCATTAATAACCACAATTCAACTAGTAATCAAAACTTTACAAGTTGGTGAAAACCATAAATGAACTTGACCTAGGAGAGAGAAAAGAGTGTTTTTCTATCACCAAATATCTAACCAAAAGTAATCTCTCTACCAAAGAGGAAAAACAAGGGATAAATCCCCAAAAAAACCAACCAAAATGGCAAACTAGTAATAAGAAGAAAGCTGGAAATGCAGGGCCGAATCAATTCGGTGCCAAATCCGAATCGATTCGGAAGTGTAGAGAATTTCCCCTGCATGTAACCGAATCGATTCGGTAGTAATGGCAAATCGATTCGGGCCTGCTGTAAGAAGGAGAGTTGCCTATATATGCATTAGTTGTCCCATGATTCACTGAAACTTCCGTAACTTCTTCGTTCGATGTTGGATTCAAGCACCGTCGGAGGCCACGCGAAGATAAGAAGAAAGTCTACAACTTCCGTGAAGAAAGCGGGATCAAAACCCGAGTGCTGAAATTACCAAAATGCCCCCGACTGTGCAAGTGTCAACGGAACTTTTCCGGATCAAAACCAAACTTCCCAAAATGCATTCCCGAGACCTATAAGAGCTCAATAAAGACACATACAAAGTATATATGATGATTTCAGGGGTTAGTCAATAAATGAGTATAAGAACCGGGAAATACATGCACGGGAAAGCTAGAATGTACAAATTAACGGGGTATAAAATACAATAAAAGTGACGAATCACACCCCCTAACTTATACATTGCTAGTCCCGAGCAATGAAGTATGAAGAAACAAGGGCTAACAACGCCACCATAATATAATAAATATGTACAACGAAGGAAAAATGCCACTTTCGTAGGCGAACGATTGCATTTAGCGTATGCAATAAGCCATTTTTAAACCCCTAGGTGGCCCTAGGGGACGAGCGAGGTCTCGTGAGGGTTTCCAGGGATGACACCCACAAACATCAAATCAACTCATACTATGATACGGCAAAATCCAATGCGTAGCTCAACAAATATCTAAAGAGCACAATTTATCAACAAAGTGAATGAAGCTCACACAAAAGACGACAATTATCGGCATTAAACAAATAACTTCAAATAAAAATCGAAACCATGGGAATGCGAAATAAGCGGACACATGTGGTAATTTAGATTTGGCAAAACTTTCAAAATCCATATAAAAGCTAAGGCAAGCATACTCAAGTTCTCTCCGGTTGTTACACTCAACAAATGAAACATTTAGAAATGGGATGTAACACACACGGGACATGCGGGCATTAAGAGTAATTGTAAAGGGAAACTAGGCCACAAACATGTCATCAATGAAGAACGCAATATAAAAGTGAAAAATACAATCTCATGAAAGGATATCGCATATTAACCAAGAGAAAAGCATTTAAACAGATTATCGCTAATGTTCGACCTTTGAATCACATCACCCTAGGATCAAATAGGACTTTTGGGGGTATAGAATTTAGGCTAGGTTAGGGTTAGGAAAAGAAAGGGATGTGTGTAGGATAAAAGGAGATTCGGGAATAGCGCGCGGGATAATGGATTTAATAGCCAATTTAGGAATCGAAATCAAATTCCACAAGCAATGTATTCATGAGAGTGAGACTTTGATATTCATACACATGGTGAAATGGGAAACAACTAGGACCCATTTTATTCGATACTTATTCTTTTCTTTTCTTTGATTTTCTTTTCTTTGATTGCAATCCATATAAACAACATCATTCAATCCCGGGAACAATCCCTAATCAAGGTACGGGAGGAGTAAATAAGGGTTTAGGACTCCAATGTGGAGTTGGACAAGGGATTTGGGGTTGAAATGAAAGGAATAATAAGGCTCAAGGGGGTTGACTAGGGGAAACATTTAGGGGAAAGGTCAAGGTCATATGGGTTTAACAACAAGGGCCTATAATCCTTTCCTAGAGTTTCATGTGATTCGCGGAACTCAACACCATTGAAAATCATGCTCAAGTGATAAATCAGTTAGTATGCAATCAAATGAAAAGAAAATGAGATCGCCAACGAGTTCATTGACAAGAAAGAGATAGAGTGGGTGTATACGCTCACAAATGATGATAAGTATCAATTTTCACTTTTGTAAGGGTATAACATGCGCCTTAGAATAACGAATTTGAAACACTTTTAAACCAAATCATAAATAATTATTTGTGTATATGCTCAAAGCTTCACAGTTTAATTTTATGATGCTATTCACAATGCAAACAATAACGGGCTAAAGGGTAATAAATCAATGACTCAAAGCATGCTTCATAGCTATACAATAGGATATGTCGATCATATAAGTAATCATAGTAGATTAATTTTTTTTTTTACTATTAACATGATAACCGGCATCACAATGGTATACCATACCCCCTAACTTGAATGAAACATTGTCCCTAATGTTAGTAGGGATAAAAAGGGAAAATGGGTATGAAAATAGTCACCCCGTAAGGAGTAACTCGAGAACCGCGCAACGGCATGCATGTTACAAGTTAGTACCATAAACAATAATATATACTAAAGAGATATATACAAGAACAAATATGAAACTGAAAATGAGTAACTTCATTAATAATTAAGAGTTGTGTACATGGGGCACAATAAAACCAAAATTAGAAAATACAACAATTGTACTCTCTCCTCCCCACACTAATACACAACTACAAAGGTACACACCCAACAATAAAAATGAACAACCACCCAAAAATTCAGCAGCAGAGAAAGTAGGATGACCGCGGCCTACATATCGTCCGGATGGCGGTGCGGGGACTCGGGAGCGGGGGGGTCGCGAGGGGCATAAGGGTCATAAAGGTACGGAGGCACAACAGCCTCGCCCCCTCGGAGGTGTGAAAATAAATCCATCTGCGCCCGAGTAATCATGGATATATCGCGCTCGTAAGCGCCCCGATAAGCAGAAAAATCGGCCTGGAACAATGCAAAGCTAGACATATATGTGCCCCGAAACTCAGAAAAATCAGCCTGTAACTCATCCATCCGCACCCCAAGATACGCAATGGGGTCAGCAGAAGATGGGGCAGGAGGTGGGACGGGATGAGGTACTTCCGGAATATCCGGCATAGGAGCATCCGCAGCATCAGGGGCAACAGGGGCATCCGGGGCATCAAAGGCACGCTTATTCCTCCTCTCCCAATAGTCCTGCCCCAAGCTCTTTGCGATAGTCTTATCATTGAACACCTTGGGCAGCCTCGGGATCTTGTCGCTGCCCAAAACCTCACACCCAGCATTCCTACAAATCCGGGAAATCAGACGCGCGAAAGGAAGAGTTGTGGTTCCCTTCTCGCTGTAGGCAGCGTTCACAATTTGGTGCAATATGAGGGCGGGAAGACTGATGACCATGTCATCCGATAAGAGACTATATAAGAAGAGGGCCTGCTTGTAGTGAAGGACCGCCTTGGTCTGAGTGGGGATGATCGAGTTAACTGCGATGAGATGGAGGATACGGTGTACATCGGGCATGCCCGAAGTGGGGAAAGTTTCTCCCGCCTGGTCGATCGATCGACATTCTTGAGTCGATCTATCGATCGACCAGATAATTTCCCAGATTTTGCATAGTTTTACCTACGGGTTTTACACTTTTTCATCATCAAACCCATTATCAATTAATCCCAAACTCCTCATAATTCATTCCACATGATATAGCAAGGTATATAAAGGATCTCTAATTATCCCACAACTTAAAATCATCAAGAAGTTTAGATTAAAAACATATTATTTCTCATAAATTCCAGAAATCTCATATTTTTTCATTTCTCCAATGACAACTTATAATCTCATATTTTCTTCACCAAATGATTCCCAATTTCTTGGATTAAAACATAAAATCAAAACGAGATTAATCCTACATATTTTTCATTTCAATGAATCAATTAAAATCACCTTATTTCATATCACTTTTCAAAATTTTCTAAACAACCTAACGTGGACAATATACATGCTAGAATTTGCAATAGTGAATCACTTGCCTTTAAAATGTAGATCTGAACCTTTGGGGATGATAGTCTACTGGTGGTCCTCGGAAGCACCCTATATCCTTGACTCATTTGAGTCTATATTATATAGGTGCTCATCTAGTCTGAAAATAGTGACAAAATTGAGTCATATCCCTTTCAAACCAACAAGCCTTCAGACTCTTCATTTTGATTTCCTCTAATAGTCCAAAAGTTATAAACACCAACACTTGAACTAGGATGCATTCATGTGTTGCATATGAGTTTGCCTTATTCATTGTATGAGGGGGTGTGAGTTAAATCCCACCAAAATATTTTTTCCCTAATTTTTAGGATATTTTAAATAATTTCTATGATTTTTCAAAATAATTATTTGAAATTTAAAATTGGTTTTTAAAAGGTTGTGGGCTGTTGTGTAAATTCCATAAGCTGCTGAATCTATGCTTGGGTAGAAATCGAAAGCGCTTGAAAATATTGTGGTGAGAAGTTGTATTTTTGTAACACCAAAAACACGCGTTTGTAGTTCAATCTCAGCCTTACACGTGTTGATTACACAATGGCTGGATTTGTATTTTTATGCTCTCACATACCTGTACTTACCTGAGAACTCTTGGATCTTTTTAATCAATGACCTGCATGTAATCTGAGATGATCTTTGTAATGTCCGGATCAGCCAATAAGGGTTAGCTTATAAAAAGTGCATTCTTAACCCTTAGATTTGCTTCGATCATTTAAAATCAATCTTCAACATTGATTTGCTTCGTGGTTCCAGAGCCTTCCATCACTTACTATAAATACATGCCATATGTTATATGATTACAATCTTTTACCAGCCTCGCCTCTGAGAGAAAACAAAGAGAGAAGAGAGAAGAGAGGGAGAAAGAGAGAGAGAGAGAGAGAGAAATAAGAAACCCTATACTAAACTTCGTCCAAATCTTATCAGAAAGCCTTCTCCAAGAGTGAGTTAGTTTGAGATTCGAGAAGATCTACCCTCTCCTGTGCTTTATCTCTTTCTCAACTTAATCACATTGGCTCAATCTCATTTTCTTTCATAGAACTTTGAGATTTGATCTATGTGATACATATCACTTAGATATTGCTTAGTTTTGATTTCTTCTTTCGAGAAATCTTATTTTGTTGCTTTTTTTCAAACTGATATGTTATTTTCAAACCCTAAACTAACAAAATCTTTTCTGATTTCAGTTTCTTTGAATATTGAGACTTAGATCTAGTTGAGATCTTGATTGGGGATTTACACTTTCAAATATTTCACAATTTGTGAAATAGTTTGTACATTTTCAAAATAAGAAAGTGTTTAGGATCTTGGCTCGTGTTTATAGCAAGATCCCCTCTTGATCTATGGATATTTTAAAGATCCAAAGTCTGATAGTTCTGGTTAAATTGATTTTGGAAATCCTTTATATATTTGTGATCTATTTTGCATCTTGTCTGTAATTAAATGTGTGTGAGTCGCATGGATGTGATTTAGAGCACATCACCACTTACACCTTCACATTACTACACTGAAAAGTGTTGGTATTGAGATCTTGGACTTTTGAGTCGACGTAAATCTAAAAGGAGTGGAGTTACAAAGCTAAGAGAACATTCACAACATCAGATCCTTGGGAGAAGTCAGAAAACCCAAGGTGTTGATATATTTCTGAACTTAGAATTAGGTCTGATTGTGTGTCTTGATTGTTATATAGTTTGTAAATTGTTACTTTATTTTAGTGGATTTTTACTTTTGAGGTGTAGAGACATCCGTAGATGTTTTTCCAATTGGATGGGGTTTTACCACATTAAAATTGTACGTGTATACTTCCTCTTCCTCTCATTCCTTTCTTGAGGCTGTCTTGATTTAAGTTCCTTAAGTTTTGTTTTTCAAAACTGGTAAACATATACCTTAAATAACTCGTTCATACTGTTTTACACATCTTGTGTTAAAAATTTGTTTTAGGTAAATAGTTTCTTCAACAAACTATTCGGAGCCATTTAAATAGTTTAATCTTTAATTAAACGACTTAAGTTGTATTTTTTTCATCATCTCCCTTCTGTGGCCAACTTCCAGTGAGTGCGGTGGTGTAGGGTGACCTTTGGCCTCTTGGCTTCCTAGAGGTGTCTTTTCCTTTCTCTAGAGAAGTCTCTCACGCTCCCTGAGTCTCTTCCTCTGATTTTGGTGAATGAACCTCATTGTTACAAACTCTCCAACTTATATAAAATCTATAAAATTCGTGGGTACTATTCACCTCATTTGGAAAATGACCGAAACACCCCTCTGGGGTGTTTTTTCTGTTCCAAAGTGTCCCGAGACCCAAATCAAACACTCAAGTAGTATTTTTTGACTATTTAAACCCTTTCGGACATTTTAGCATAGTCAAAATGACCATTTGGATGACATAAAAGATTTTACTTTTATTTTCATTTAATTATAGTCCCGACACGACTCACACACGCGTCTCGACTTAATTATCAGAAATGTCGTATTCGTCACTCACATCAATTTATAAAATCATAATCATATGTAAAGTCATAATCATATAAATTACTTTTAATCACCAAGTAATATTCTGCACAATTTACATATTACTTTATTCTCGAGTAATATTTAAATATAGATTAATTTTTAATTATCCCACAATTAATTATAATTAATCCCATTTTAAAAGTCATTAAAAGTACGGGGTATTACAACGTGTACTTTAACAATACTAACATTGTTACTCATATTAATTGGTTTAAATGGTGTAACTTGTAATTTTTATTTCAATTTTCATAGTATTGGGTATGCGAGAAGTTTAATGTTATCATTCCTATCGAGGGGAAGAAGGACAAGGAACCAAGATTTCTTCGGTAGAGTTTGGGAATAATAAAAGAATGGATGAATGAGAGTAAGATCAGTAAAGCTGCTTAGAAGATGGAAGTCTTAAAGAGTAAGGGAAAAAAGGCGAAAATGGTGACATGCCCAATTTCAATTTGGGGATATCACAACCAGAATCGAAAGAAGCATAACCATCACGAGCTATGAGTTCTTCATCGGAATTCAATTGGGAAATTCCTATAAATGAAGTAGTGGCAAAGTACTTTAAGAAGAAAGTTGATTTAGTCAAATTGGTTGAACAAGAAAGATAATTGACTGAAGAGAATGCTGGGATGAAATTGATGTTAAAGGAGAGAGATACCCAACTCAAAGAAAGTAACGAAGCAAGGTGTCGAGCTGAAGAGAATCTTAAGACATTGGGCGAGGATAAGGAATAATATATTCTTTTTAATAAATTGTTGAAACTCCAGCTTCAAGAGTTGAAAGATAACGTCTCTAAACAAATAAAAATTTGGAGGAGCATAAAGCCCAACAAATTTGTTTAAATAATGAGTTGAAAAATCACATTGAAGAGTCTAAGAAGAACGACAGTGATCGAATAAAATAATTGGAGGAAGAAAATGCCCAACTCAAAATTGAAAATTTAAATTTAAATAATAGTTTGAATGCTGCTAGAGATTCATCAGAAACTCGGAGAATCACAGCACATCAGCTTCAACAAAGCATTAACTACTTATTTGAAGTCAACCAAAGGTTCTTAAATAATAAAGATGCAGCTGTTATGAAACTCAATGAATAGGTAATTTTGTGATATTAAAAATATGTTTGTAATCATTTGTCCATATTTATGTCAAATTACACGCATTGTCGCATTGGTTATTTAAGTACACACATAGTACTTAAAAAGTATTACGTAAATTTGCGTGTACTTTGTGACTTCTCGTTTGTTCTTTGGTCAAAATATGAAGTACATGCATATCACTACAAAGTACACGTGAACTTTGCGTGTACTTTAGGATTTTTTGTTTGTTCTTTGGACAAAATATAAAGTACACGCATATCACTACAAAGTACTTGTACTTTGTAATGTTTTGCGTGTACTTAGGTATACTTTGTTATTTATTGGCAAATAATGGAGAGTACACACATTTTCTAATGATGATCATCCATTGTTTTATAAAGTATACACACAGTTTAATAAAGTACACGCATTATCAATATAGTAAATCCACTAATTCTCTTATTGTTTGACATTTGTTTCATTTTTATTGAGGTTTATGGCATGTTTATATAATAATCCATATGTTAAACATGATGTTTTGTTTTCTTAAGGAAATAGTAAATAAAATTCTCAATCAAAAGATAGAAGATTTGACGTCATCCCTTTCTAAAAAGGATGAATAAATAAAACATCATAACTCAATGTGTGCGAGAATCCAAGAAAGGGAAGACCAGAAACAAAAGATTGATGATGATTTTGTATATTCACATCCTATTAATGATTTGTCCAAAGAAGAAAAGAATAAAAATCCTTCGAATGAAGCTCCTTTTGAATTGCCGCCGAAAGGAAGAAAGAGACCAAACAATAAATTATCTACTCTGCCATAAAAAGGGGAAAAGTAATACAAGCCAGTCTTCTTCAATGGCAAGAGATGAAGTAAACCTACAAATCTACAAGTGTAGAAAATACCTTATAGAAGAAGCCCAAAATAAATTGAAAGAATATTTCACACTGGAGAAGGATACAGGGTAAATCTTCTATTTGTTTATTTTGAAACCAACTTGTTTTTATTTTGAATTGCACTCATTTTATTTTGTAATGCACTTATGTATATATACGAATATTACGATGCCTGTTAATTTTTTAATTAATAGATCCATATTATATAATCTAATATTTTTATAAAGTACACGCATTTTGAAATGAAGAACATTCATAGTATAATAAAGTACACACATTATCAATGAAATTCACGCATTTGTTACTCAAGTAAATGATTGGTTTTATAAAGTACACACATTTTTGTACTGAACTATATACGTGTACTTTATTAAGTACACGCATGAATTTAGAAAGTGCACGCATATTATTTAATGACCATAGATTACATACATGTTTTAATTATTATTCTACCATTATTTTCTGTCTTGAAATTCAGCGATTGTCTCTAGACAACAGAAGATTCATCATTCGTTTGCGCCGACGATATTAAAGAATTGCTGAAAGGCGAAGAAATATCAAACCAAGCATGTAATCAAAATATAGTACATTCATTAAATTTGCATCTTTATATCCTTACCCTTTTAAATGTATAAAACATATCATTCAATGCTTTTCCCATTTAATGGAGACGAAAATGAAGAAAATTGAGCTTCGAGCTCCGCACATTTTTAGCTTATATGTTTTGTAAGGAAATTAAAACCTAAAGCTTTGTCCATCACCATCAAATATATATTATCATATTGTTTCTTACTAACAAATCTATTACTTTTAACAGAAAATCATCTGAAATAATGATAACAACATGCAGAAGGAACAAATAGAAAAATATATTTTGGAATTTGTGATATTCTATTCATTCCCATGAGTCATTCAATATGAGATAATGCAAGACATATTACGTTGCTAGTTATATACAAACAAGAAAATAAAGTTGTTCGTATGGACTTTCTCTACCTGCTGGAAATCAATCAATCCTCGTCATACTACAACGAGGCCAATAGAATGGTTATGCCCTAAACCTATTTACATTACATGCACTTTTGCATTTTATATATACTCATGATTTTTCCTCTTAATATTTTTCTATTTTCAAAGAAAAATTGTACAAATTGAAGGACCAAGCTCCACAAATAAGTGAAAGAGGTAAAATGAAAAGATACATGGAAGTGATGGAATTTAAAGATGCATTATCAAATGAGGAAAAAACAAAAATAGATTGGCTCTTGAGTCATGATGTCAATTTTGAACTACTCAGAGATAGTGAATGCGCGAGACAAAATAATGGGTAAGATCAAACAGTAATGAATAAATTCACACATAACTCATTACGACACATTTTAACAAAATTCATTCACATTATGTTAACTGATATAGTTATTTAATTTTAATGTCAGTGTTGTCTGTGGCGTGCTCTGTATATATTACATGAAACAAATTACCAAAGGAACTGCGCTCAAAATATCATTTGAAGACAACGAAATGCTCCAACAAAGAGCATATATAACTAATGATTTTTTATTTGCTGATTGTCAATTGGCGAAAAAATAATTGTAAAATGTTTAAAAAAAAATTGTTAATAGGTGGACAAGAGATTGTAATTCTTTCGTTTATTTTCTGTTTTTTATTCAATGTAGTTCCATATAATTTGTAGTAAAAAAATGCTGCCGCTAGCGCGGACCATTCAACACGTAGGCTATACAAATGAATAAATATATTCTAACATTAGTACATGCATATTGCTTGAATATTTGTGGATTAAACCATGTAAAGTACAAGCATATGATGTGTGTACTTTGTAGTGCTATGTGTGTACTCTGCTTTGTTTGCCCATAACAAACAAACAATCCCAAAGTACGCGCGTAATATTACAAAGTACATGTAAAATGTAAACAAAAATTTACGTGTACTTTGTAATGATATGCGTGTACTTTGCAATATTTTTCAATAACAAACAAGAAATCACAAAGTACATGTACAACATTACATAATTTCATGTGTACTTTGTAACTCTATGCGTGTACTTTATTTTATTTACTTATAATAAACCGATATTCTTAAAGTACACGCATAACATTACAAAGTACACATAAAAATAAAAAAAGAATTACACCTATACAACATTTTGTCCAAAGAATTACATGTATACACTTATATAATACACTATTTATTAAGTTAATATCGACCATATACATTCAAACCTTGGAAGTTTACACATTATTTACTTCATTTATCAATATAATCACCACCTACCATAATTATTAGGCTAAAAATCATAAACCACACTTGGCCTATAAAAAATATACCCTTGTTGTAATCTTTACCATTCTAAGTTAAAATATAAAAACGTCAAAATGGTTGTGCCAGTAGAGTCTTTGAGAGATGATCTTAAAAATGCAAACAACTATAGAGTAAAATTACGAATGATTGAGGAAGAAATTTCATATATCAATCGAGCAATCGACGCTTTTAACAAATACTGAAGAGTGCGCGTTTGTTCAAATAAAGAAACAATTTAATTAAACTCAGTTTTTCAATTAAATCCTAAAACATGCATCTAGATGTGATTGAAATCAATATGAACATGCAAGAACAGTCAATCATAAACAAAACACACAAATGAGGAAAAATCCCCTAAAGGGCCAAAACTTTTTTTTTTTTTAATTTTAACTATAATTTGTTAATAACGATTTAAACGGATTACAATGAAAACAAGAGTGACATACGAAATACCCTCAGGTGTTGGTTCTGATGTCGTCGGCTAGAATTTCCCGTAAGAACTCTAGATGGGTAGCAATGAAGAAGAGACGACTTCTCCACAAGTTACTCCAGATGAGTAAAAACAATCATCTTGAAGGTTTAAAGATACACATACATATATGGGAGTGTTTATGTGAATAAAGAAAGTATAAAACCTTAAAACAAGAAGTCTATTTTCTGGGTTGTTAATCGCATAAATCATGTGTGAAAAAGACTTGGAAAACGGGTAGGAAGTAACCAGATATTTATACGAGAATCGAGGCGGCGACATCGTTCGAACGAGATAATCAAGTTGCTCGAACGAAGGACACGCGTCGCTTGAACGAGATCCAACGACATGCATATGTTGCTCGAATGACACTGCTATGTCATTTGAACGAGCTCGTCGACCGAGGAAGTCCGCTTCTACACTTACAAAAATTTCCTGCTTTTGAGTTAAAAATAAATCAGACTTCGAAAAATATTTTCTGAAAAATTCCCAAATATTTATGCAAATATAAACAACTCTAATAAATCATTTTACCAATAATACGAAGTGGAGTAATGGGAACGATTGAGTAGCACGTTGCATGAAGCATGATGCACGTGTGAAGATGATGGATACGTGGATTCGGATCAAGGCCGTCGTGGATGATTGTGTTGACGTGCCGAATGTAGCGGTATCAGACATACAAACTGTGATCTAGGAAAAATAGAAAATTCCTAGATTCTACCCTGTACATTTATAAAATTATGTCCTTACAAATCTGCCCTTATGACTATGCCGGTACATACATAAAGAATTCGAATTATGCAATCTCCTTAAAATAAATGACATATAAGATAATATCCCCATTAAACCCTCAAACTGAGAATACCAACTGACATGTCGACAATCAAACTTCAACATCTTCAAATCTTCATCTCTTGAGAAACTCTCAAAGCTTTTCTCATCACGGTGTGCAATCAAGTAATTATTAATTTTGTACCTACACACTTGGGATAAAGAAGGTACCCGTGACACGCAACATGTTGAAATATAATGATATGCAAAAATCAAAGATCAATTAAGCTTAATCAATTCATTGATAAATCAACAAAGAAAATTTCCCCCTATAATTCATTCTCCCCCTTTTTATGATGTCCCCAAATAGACAGATATGAGAAGCATAAATATGAAAAATGTCACAAGGTAATAAACTTTATATTTTTGAATTTTTCAAAATTTTTCACACAAAATATACAACAAATAATCACACCATGAATAAACACGAAAACAACCAAGTCGATGATTACGAAAATGTAGGGGTGTGATCAAATTCGATAGGAAAATCAATGCATACAAACATGACATATATGCACGATGAATATCGAATACATCTTCCTCAGGTTTAAAAAGATGAAAATATGATATATTGACTCAATCAAATCAACAAATCAAAGTTCAAAGCGATTTCCACTTTAATAACGTCCAAAACGATTTAATGTTGTTTCAGGACTTTCAAGGAAGTGCAAACCCGTTTAAATTCTCCAACCAATCTCCTTCATATTTATATATTTTTAGAGGTGATCTAAATTCTCAAACATTGGAGAATTTATGGTGAAACCTAATGGCCCATATTCGGCATGAATTTCTTTTTATTGCCTTTAAATTTTTTCGGATTCTTTTAATCTCTTTGGACCTCGGATAATAAAATTCCTCATTTTTTTAGGTCCATTTAAACGGTAGCTTAATCACAAATGATAGATAATTACCTTTCGTAGCCCTTCACCGTTAATAAAATACCCCACAATCTCACCAAACGATTTTTTACATGCATTCCAATCTTGTCAAGTTTTATCGCATATGGTTCGTTGTATAGACGGGATTGAAGTGAAAATACCCAACCAATATGTGATAAGACAAGCACAATAATCAAACAAATCCTTGCATGTGTGCAATAAAGGAAATCGTGAGTCAAACATGTAGGAAGAAACACTTAATTACATCTTAATGACTCCAAACATTATAAAGCACAAAGATGACATGATATATTGTCTCAAAACATTATCAAATAGTCACATGAAAAATAAAATGATGTCGTGAATCGGTCATTCTAAGTGTCTATCCATAAATGGTGTAAACAAAATAAAAAATCTTTTTGGATTTTTAAATTTTTTTATCAAAATAAAATCTTTTTGCATTTTTCAAAAACAAAAATCTAATACAAAAGGTACATGTTATTACACTAGCAAATACATATCATGAAACCATAACTAGTGTATGGCAAAAAAATGCAAACACAATAATCTATATGATAGGGCAAGAGATGAATCATGTGTAAGAAAACGAGAATCAACTAGTCTAAAATCTAGCGTATCCAAAAGTGATTTCCTAAACCAAACGGATGTAACACGTTGACATGGGATTTTGGGAACAATCAAAACACTAGACTTTTACTTCCTAGGACCTCTTACAAGATCAAAACAAAATCTCCTAAGGTGACCTTTTCTACCACAATGTGAACATGTGTAAATGGGAGGAATGTTACCTAAAGTGTGATATTTTCTAACGTCCTTGGGATTAATTGACCTTCTAAAACAAATAATGGTTTTGGCTTTAGCACTAGAAGCATGAGAACAAGATGAGCCATTACCATCACTATCAAACCTACTTGAATCGTTTAAATTATTTTTCAACTTCAAAATATTTGACTCAAGAAACAAATTAGACTCTTTCAAAGACAGGGATTTATTTTTCAAATTTTCAATTAAACTTAATAGTTTATCGCGCTCCCCCTCAATTAAAACAAACTTATCCCTAAGAGTCTTTTCACATGCCATAAAATCATTGATTAATTTTTTATCCTCGACGGCATAAACGGGAAATCTAGAATTTTTAAAGTCCTCCAACTCGTTTTCTAAAGATATGACTCTCTCAACACTCTCCTTTTTAGAAAATTTTAAAGCAATAAATTCATGGTACAAAGAAATAAAATTTTCACGATAAAAATCTCTTTGATTTTTATTCGTTTGCAAAAGATCCATCGCGGATTTAAAACGAGAATTTTTTTTCCAAAAATTCAATTCTTTTAGCAAACGTCAAATTCAAATGATTTATATCATCAAAACTCAGACTCGTGTCACCAATGGGGGGCATCCGATTACATTAGTGCTCCATCGAAAAAATTGCAATTTTTCACAAAACTGAATTTAAAAAAAAATCAATATCACACAATATTTTCGAAAATAGGAATATGCGATAAATTAACGTAACCTGCTCTTATACCAATTTGAAGATTGCGCGTTTTTTCAAATAAAGAAATTATTTAATTAAACTCAGTTTTTCAATTAAATCCTAAAACATGCATCTTGGGGTGATTGAACTCAATATGAACATGCAAGAACAGTCAATCACAATCAAAACACACAAATGACAAAAAATCTCCCAAAAGGACAAAACCTATTTTTTAATTTTCACAATAATTTGTAAATAACGATTTACACGGATTACAATGAAAACAAGAGTGACATACGAAATACCCTCAGGTGTCGGTTCCGATGTTGTCGGCTGGAATCTCCAGTAAGAACTCCAGATGGGCAGCAATGAAGAAGAGACGGCTTCTCCACAAGTTACTCCACATGAGTAAAAACAATCCTCTTGAAGGTTTAAAGATTCACATACGTATATGAGAGTGTTTATGTGAATAAAGAAGGTATGAAACCTTAAAACATGAAGTCTGTTTTTTGGGCTGTTAATCACAGAAATCGTATGTGAAAAAGACTTGGAAAACGTGTAGAAAGTGACCAGATATTTATACGAAAATCGAGACGGCGGCGTCGTTCGAACGAGATAAGCATGTCGCTCGAACGAAGGACACGTGTCGCTCGAACGAGATCGTGCGACATGCATATGTCACTCGAACGACAGTGCTATGTCATTTGAATGAGCTCATCGACCGAGGAAGTCCGCTTCTACACTTAGAAAAAATTATGCTTTTGAGTGAAAAATAAATCAGACTTCGAAAAATATTTTCTGAAAAATTCCCAAATATTTATGCAAATATAAATAACTCCAATAAATCATTTTACCAATAATACGAAGTGGAGTAGTGGGAACGGTTGAGCAATACGTCGCATGAAGCATGATGCACGTGTGAAGATGATGGATGCATGGATTCGAATCAAGGCCGTCGTGGATGATCGTGTTGCCGTGCCAAATGTAGCGGTATCAGACATACAAACTGTGATTTAAGGAAAATAAAAAAATTCCTAGATTCTATCCCGGACATTTGTAAAATTATGTCCTTACAAATCTCCCCCTATGTCTATTCTGGTACATTCATAAAAAATCTTAATTATGCAATCTCCCTAAAACAAATGACATATAAGATAATATTCCCATTAAACCCTCAAACTGAGAATACCAACTGACATGTCGACAATCAAACTTCAACATCTTCAAATCTTCAGCACTTCAGAAATTCTCAAAGCTTTTCTCATCAGGTGTGCAATACAGTAATTATCAATTTTGTACCTACACACATGAGATAAAGCAGATACCCATGACACGCAACATTTTGAAATATAATGATATGCAAAAATCAAAGATCAATTAAGCTTAAGCAAATCAATGATAAATCAACGAAAAAAATTCTCCTCCATAATTCATTCTCCCCCTTTTTATGACGTCCCCAAATAGACAGGTATGAGAAGCATAAATATGAAAATTTTAACAAGGTAATAAACTTTCTATTTTTGAATTTTTCAAAAATTTTCACACAAAGTATATAATAAATAATCACACCATGAATAAACACAAAAACAACCAAGTCGATGATTGTAGAAATGTAGGGGTGTGATAAAATTCGATAGGAAAATCAATGCATACAAACATGACATATGTGCACGATGAATATCGGATACTACTAACGAATGAACTCAACATCTTCCTTAGGTGTAAAAAGATGGAAATATGAGATATTGACTCAATCAAATCAACAAATCAAAGCTCAAAGCGATTTCTGCAGTAATTACGTCCAAAACGATTTAATGCTGCTTCAGGACTTTCAAGGAAGTGCAAACCCGTTTAAATTATCAAACCAATCTCCCTCAGATTTATATATTTTTATAGGTGATATAAATTCTCAAACATTGGAGAATTGATGGTGAAACCTAATGGTCCATATTCGGCATGAATTTCTTTTTATTACCTTTAAATTTTTTCGGGCTCTTTTAACCTCTTTGGACCCCGGATAATAAAATTTCTCAATTTTGTTAGGTCCATTTAAACGGTGGATTATTCGCAAAGGATAGATAATTACCTTTCGTAGCCCTTCACCGTTGATAAAATACCACACAATCTCACCAAACGGTTTTTTACATGCATTCCAATCTTGTCAAGTTTTATCGCATATGGTTCGTTGTATAGACGTAATTGAAGTGAAAACAGCCAACCAACATGTGATAAGACAAGCACAATAATCAAATAAATCCGTGCATGTGTGCAATAAAGGAAATCGTGAGTCAAACGTGTTGGAAGAAAAACTTAATTACATCTTAATGACTCCAAACATTATAAAACACAAAGATGACATGATATATTGTCTCAAAACACTATCAAATAGTCACATGAAAAATGAAATGACGTCGTGACTCGGTCATCTTAAGTGTCTATCCATAAAAGGTGTAAACAGAATACAAAAATATTTTTGGATTTTTCAAAAATTTTATCAAAATAAAATCTTTTTGCATTTTTCAAAAATAAAAATCTAATACAAAAAGTACATGTCATTACACTAGCAAATATATATCATGAAACCACAACTAGTGTATGACAAAAAAATACAAACACAGTCATCTATATGATATGGCAAGAGAAGAATCACGTGCAAGCAAACGAGAATCAACTAGTCTAAAATCTAGCGTATCCAAAAGTGATTTCCTAACCCAAACGGATGTAACACGTTGACACTGGGTATTGGGAACCAACAAAACACAAGACTTCGACTTCCTAGGACCTCTTACAAGATCAAAACAAATTCTCCTAAGGTGACCTTTTCTACCACAATGTTAACATGTGTAAAAGGGAGGAATTTTACCTAAAGTGTGATCTTTTCTAACGTCCTTGAGATTAATTGACCCTCTAAAAGAAATAATGATTTTGGCTTTAGCACTAGAAGCATGAGAACAAGATGAGCCATTACCATCACAAACAAACCTACTTGAATCGTTTAAATTATTTTTCAACTTCAAAATATTTGATTCAAGAAACAAATTAGACTCTTCCAAAGACAGGGATTTCTTTCTCAAATTTTCAATTAAACTTAACAGTTTATCGCGCTCCCCCTCAATTAAAATAAACTTATCCCTAAGAGTCTTTTCACGTGCCATAAAATCATCGATTAATTTTTTATCCTCGACGGTATAAACGGGAACTCTAGAATTTTTAAAGTCCTCCAACTCGTTTTCTAAAGAAATGGCTCTTTCAACACTCTCCTTTTTGGATAATTTTAAAGCATTAAATTCATGGTCCAAAGAAACAAAATTTTCACGATAAAAATCTCTTCGATTTTGATTCGTTTGCAAAAGATCCATCGCGGATTTAAAACGAGAATTTTCTTTTTCAAAAAATTCAATTCTTTTAGCAAACGTCAAATTCAAATGATTTATATCATCAAAACTCAAACTCGTGTCATCAAAAGTGGGCATCCGATTAAATAAGTGCTCCATCGAAAAAATTGCGATTTTTCACAAAACTGAATTTAAAAAAAAATCAATATCACACAATTTTTTCGAAAATAGATATATGCGATAAATTAACGTAACCTGCTCTTATACCAATTTGAAGAGTGCGCATCTTTTCAAATAAAGAAATTATTTAATTAAACTCAGTTTTTCAATTAAATCCTAAAACGTGCATCTTGGGGTGATTGAACTCAATATGAACATGCAAGAACACTCAATCACAATAAAAACAGACAAATGAGAAAAAATCTCCCAAAGGGGCAAAACCTTTTTTTTTTTTTAATTTTCACAATAGTTTGTAAATAATGATTTACACGGATTACAATGAAAACAAGTGAGACATACGAAATACCCTGAGGTGTCGGTTCCGATGTCGTCGACTAGAATCTCCTGTAAGAACTCCAGATGGGCAACAATGAAGAAGAGACGGCTTCTCCACAAGTTACTCCACATGAGTAAAAACAATCCTCTTGAAGGTTTAAAGATTCACATACGTATATGGGAGTGTTTATGTGAATAAAGAAGGTATGAAACCTTAAAACATGAAGTCTATTTTCTGGGTTGTTAATCGCAGACATCGTATGTGAAAAAGGCTTTGAAAACGTGTAGAAAGGGACCAGATATTTATACAAAAATCGAGGCGGCGACGGCGTTCGAACAAGATAAGCATGTCGCTCGAACGAAGGACACGTGTCGCTCGAACGAAATCGTACGACATGTATATGTCGCTCGAACAACAGTGCTATGTTTTTTGAACGAGCTCATCGACTGAGGAAGTCCGCTTCTACACTTAGAAAAATTTATGCTTTTGAGTTAAAAATAAATCAGAATTCGAAAAATATTTTCTGAAAAATTCCCAAATATTTATGCAAATATAAACAACTCCAATAAATCATTTTACCAATAATACGAAGTGGAGTAGTGGGAACGGTTGAGCAACACGTCGCATGAATCATGATGCACGTGTGAAGATGATGGATGCATGGATTTGGATCAAGGCCGTCGTAGATGATCATGTTGACGTGTCGAATGTAGCGGTATCAGACATACAAACTGTGATATAGGAAAAATAGAAAATTTCTAGATTCTACCCCGGACATTTATAAAATTATGTCCTTACAAATCTCCCCCTATGTCTATGACGGTACATACATAAAAAAATCCAAATTATGCAATTTCCCTAAAACAAATGACATGTAAGATGATATCCCCATTAAACCCTCAAACTGAGAATACCAACTGACATGTCGACAATCAAACTTCAACATCTTTAAATCTTCACCTCTTCAGAAACTCTCAAAGCTTTTCTCATTAGGGTGTGCAATCCAGTAATTATCAGTTTTGTACCTACACACATGAGATAAAGCAGATACCCGTGACACGTAACATTTTCAAATATAATGATATGAAAAAATCAAAGATCAATTAATCTTAAGCAAATCATTGATAAATCAATAAAAAAAAATATCCCTCATAATTCATTCTCCCCCTTTTTATGATGTCCCAAGATAGACACATATGAGAAGCATAAATATGAAAAATGTCACAAGGTAATAAACCTTCTATTCTTGAATTTTTCAAATTTTTTCACACAAAATATGCAACAAAGAATTACACCATGAATAAATACAAATACAACCAAGTCGATGATTGCGAAAATGTAGGGGTGTGATTAAATTCGATAGGAAAATCAATGCATACAAGCATGACATATGTGCACGATGAATATCGGATACTCCTAACGACTGAACTCGCATCTTCCTCAGGTGTAAAAAGATGGAAATATGAGATATTGATTCAATCAAATCAACAAATAAAAGCTCAAAGCGACTTCCACACAAATAACGTCCAAAACGATTTAATGTTGTTTAAGGACTTTCGAGGAAGTGGAAACCCGTTTAAATTCTCCAACCAATCTCCCTCAGATTTATATATTTTTAGAGGTGATATAAATTTTTAAACATTGGAGAATTGATGGTGAAACCTAATGGTCCATATTTGGCATGAATTTCTTTTTATTGCCTTTAAATTTTTTTGGGCTCTTTTAATCTCTCTGGACCCCGAATAATTAAATTCCTCAATTTTTAAGGTCCATTTAAACGGTGGTTTAATCGTAAAGATAGATAATTACCTTTCGTACCCCTTCACCGTTGATAAAATACCCCACAATCTCCCCAAACGTTTTTTACATGCATTCCAATCTTGTCAAGTTTTATCGTATATGGTTCGTTGTATAGACGAAATTGAAGTGAAAACACACAACCAACATGTGATAAGACCAGCACAATAATCATATAAATCTGTGCATGTGTCCAATAAAGGAAATCATGAGTCAAGCATGTAGGAACAAACACTTAATTAAATCTTAATGACTCCAAACATTATAAAGCATAAAGATGACATGATATATTGTCTCAAAACACTATCAAATAGTCAAATAAAAAATTAAATGATGTTGTGAATCGATCATCCTGAGTGTCTATCCGTAAAAGGTGTAAACAGAATACAAAAATCTTTTTGAATTTTTCAAAAAATTTATCAAAATAAAATATTTTTGCATTTTTCAAAAGCAAAAATTTAATACAAAAAGTACATGTCATTACCCTAGCAAATATATATCATGAAACCACTAGTGTAAGGAAAAAAATGCAAACACAATCATCTATATGATATGGCAAGAGAAGAATCATGTGCAAGCAAACGAGAATCAACTAGTCCAAAATCTAGCACATCCAAAAGTGATTTCCTAACCCAAACGGATGTAACACGTTGACAGGGGGTTTTGGGAACCAACAAAACACTAGACTTCGACTTCCTAGGACCTGTTACAAGATCAAAACAAAATCTCCTAAGGTGACCTTTTCTACCACAATGTGAACATGTGTAAATGGGAGGAATGTTACTGTGACACCCCGCCTAATTAAATACCGGGCGATCACTCCTTTATTAAATTAAATCAAGGTAAACAGTTGGTTCATTCTCAGCATCACTGTCGATAAAAATAATTTTTTTCCAATTTAACACCCTAAATAATTAAGCTAAGTGTCAAAACATTTTCCATACAAAACTTTCCAAATTTTAATTAAAGAAAAAGATTTATTTTAATTCAAACGACATTTCTATAATAAAGAGTCACACCACAATAAACCAAATAACATAATACATTCGTCAATCGAATGTCAACAAATGGAACTAAAACCACAAATCCATCCTGAATAAATCCCATAGAACAATACTGGAAATAAATGAAATACAAAATCCCAACAATAAATGAAATGATGAAAAGGGCGACACGTGCCTAATAAATGAGAGTAGTAGGAGTGGAGTCAATAACAGAAGCCGTCTACTCAAGTGACCTGCAACCTCCACCTAAGCTGCAGCTCGCTCTTCTCAAGGGATCCTAAGCAAGACGCCCCTGTGGCTGGGCACCTGAAAATATACATATATATATATACAAGGGAGAGAGAGAGGAAAAGAAACGGGTCAGAGCCCGAAAGTGTGTTTGATTTTAAAATACGTTAAGCAAGTATTTAAATTGATACATGCCAATGCAACAACATATTAGTGCGTCTCTCTCTTGAGAAATACTCACCTCTCTTCTAATGTGCACACCTATCGCACTAACCTTCCCAACGGTTTGTTTTAGCATCTAACATACTAGTCTTTCTAACAACTTTAACTTAACTTAAATTACTCGCAAGATTTATAATACACAATATCCACTTTAAAAGATGTTCCAACAGTAGCCCAAAATTCTCTATTTTTAACTTCATAAAAATAATAAAGTTCTCGTGACATTTTATACTTTCTCAAAACAAGTATTTAATAATTTGAGTCAACAACCATGTTCTACTTATCAAATCACAGTAGACACTTTAAAGTTTATAACCTCATATATATATTAATTACTCGTATAATATATATATATAACAGCACCCCAACTAAACTATGGTGCGGGCATACTCTGCTATCCAATCCCCGTATCGCTCACACAAAGGGAAATACAAGTTCGGAATCACTCTCGAACTGTATTAACATATACAAAACAACGTTGAGGCGAAGCATAGATTCCAAGTCCAAGAGGTCAGTACATACCCACACGTCTCTTAGGACCGTCCGACTATCAATCTGATAGCCCGTACCTAGGATCTTTAACTTCTAGGGTACGAATCAATATCCCCCATAAAGCAACACAGGATAAGATCGTCCCAGCGCGGTAACCTCAGGGATAGCAAGTAGCGCGGGTACGTTTTTCACATGTATATAATATATGTACACACAATCATATAAATATACCCATTCATCATATTAATATAGGTTCCTCCCGCTACCCATAGTCACAACATTTATCCTTAATTTCCCATTATTATGATTACGTATACGGTTTCGTCTCTAACCTTAACTCGAAGGGTTTTCTCACTAGTTACGTGACACTCGTGGATTCTCTCCATCCAAGTAGCAAAATCAGTAGGTAAACGCCTATTCATTATCGTAAGTATTTGACGTAATCTCTCACTTGAATTACGTAGTTTCCTCGTTCTTTAAATAATTGTCCTTAAGATACAATTATCGTCTCATAATAAGGTTCTCAACACTTAATCATATGTCCTACTGGTCTCTCCTATATCCCAAAACATTTTATTCATAAAGTCCAAAATTATTTCACGATGAATTATGTTCAATTAATTCAACAAGGGGAAATAAGAGTCTGCCAGGAAGGGTCGATCGAGGTCTGGGGCTCGATCGATCGAACCTTCGATCGATCGAAGCTCTAGGCTCAATCGATCGATCAAGCAGGTCTGCGAAATCCTGCAGAAGTGCAGTTACGGGTTTTACCAAAATTCTTCACCCAAATCAATATTTCCCAACACTAATCGTCCCAAAACTCCTACTACAAACATAATAACATATTTCCAGATGTTTTTAACGTTAAGCATGCGTATATCCATCATTAAACATGGTTAAACAACCCAAAATCTCATTTAAACATCAAGAACCCTAATGTTTTCTTAACTTTTGTTCTAATCAGTTTTCTCCAGCATTTCCTTCTAACATAACATCAAAATTCGTGGGTTAATCATCTACTTCACATACTATTTCCAGAATATGGTTATAATGTTTTCTACATGCAAATTCCTATCAAAATTTGGGGTTTTCTTCCATTGATTACACTCCTAATCATTCCTACGCTAATATGAATATTGCACCAACGAAAATACGCAAGTTAAACACTTGCCTGGGATTTCAGAGGTCTGCTTTCCTGCTGATATTGGTGTGGTTGCGTTCTCCTCCTTGCGATCTACGCGTTGGTGGTGACGGTGGTGCAAACGGTGGTGTTTTGGCCTTGAATCACCTTGAGAGCTCTCTCCTCTCTTCTCCAATGGCCGTTCTAGGGTTCTGAATGTTCTAACCCTAAAAGGCTGACCTAAATAGCTGCTAAGGATGGCTGAAATTCGTGGGTTTAATTACCCTATTTTGTAAAATGACCAAAATTCCCTCCCGGGTCACTAACTAGGCCTAAAAACACCCCGAGACCCAAACTAAACCCCCGGGTACACTTTTCTGACTATCTTGACCATTCCGAACGCGTTGGCGCACTCAAAATGACCATACGAACAACTTATAAAATATTCACTTTTATTTAACAAAATAAGTCCCGACGTGACACGGGCACGTACTTACTTAAATTTCCGAAATAGTCATTTAATTCACTTATGACATTCAATATAACCAATATAGTATATTACTATGCTCATTAGTAATATTCAACAAGTTTCCCATAATTACTAACTCTCGTCACGTTAATAATTATAACATAATTAATTTTCCGGATATTTATTAAATAATCATTCACATTAAATTTAATAAAACCCCAAATTAATATACCATAAAAATACTGGGTATTACGTACTTCCCCCCTAATAACGGAATTTCGTCCCGAAATTCGGAAAATAAGGCATACCTGGTAAAAACAACTCTGGATATCTCTCGCGCATATCTGCCTCACGCTCCCAAGTGGATTCCTCTACATTATGATGCTCCCATTGAACTCGCACAAGTGGAACTATTTTCGACCTCAATCTCCTCTCACTATAGTCTAGAATAGCCACTGGTCTCTCCTCGTAAGAGCTATTAGGCTGTAAGTCGATCTCCTCTATCGCGATGTGAGTATGGGCCATATCATCTCGAAGGTATCGTCCCAACGACGAGATGTGAAATACATCGTGAATGCGATGTAAATGTTTCGGCAGTCCCAACCTGTATGCTATCGGCCCAATCCTCTCAATGATTGGAAATGGTCCCACGTACCTCGGGGTCAACTTTCCCTTCTTCCCGAACTTCATCACACCCTTCATAGGAGATACACACCATAACACTTGATCTCCCACATTAAACTCCCGAAAGAATCGTTTCGCATCGGCGTAGCTCTTTTGCCGGTCCTGGGCTACCCGAATACTACTCCTGATTAGCTCAATCCTTGCGGAGGTCTCCTGAATCACTTCTGGCCCTAGCAACTTGTTATTCCCCACCTCAAGCCAACAAGTTGAAGAACGACAAGATCTGCCATATAAAACCTCAAATGGAGCCATACTAATCGTAAACTGATAAGAGTTATTATAAGCAAACTCTACCGGTGGAAGAAGTGGCTCCCATCCTCCTCCAAAATCGATAACCCACATACGTAGTATATCCTCCAACATCTGATTAGTACGCTCTGTCTGTCCATTTGTCTGTGGGTGGTAAGCTGAACTCAACCTCAACTCAGTACCCATAGCCTTCTGAAAGCTTTCCCAGAAACGTGACACAAAATTTTTTGTCTCTATCTGACACAATATTCAGGGGCACCCCATGTAATCTGACAATCTCAGCGATGAACAACTGAGCATACTGACCCGTGGTATAATCTATTCGTACCGGTAGAAAATGAGCCACCTTGGTCAGACGGTCTACAATCACCCAGATAGAATCGTGGCCCCGCTGTGATATAGGCAACCCTGTAATGAAGTCCATGGAAATACTCTCCCACTTCCACGCGGGTACTTCCAATGGCTGAAGCAATCCTGACGGTTTCTGGTGGGCCACCTTAACCAGCTGGCAGGTAAAACACTTGGCCACAAACTCAGCAATGCCCTTCTTCATCCCACTCCACCAGTACTGTCGTCTCATGACCTGGTACATCTTATCGCCTCCTGGATGTACTGCAAATCGGGACCCATGAGAATGAGTCATCACTTCATGTCGTAGCTTCGCTCCTTCTGGAACCACTAATCTCCCATTAAACCGCAAACCTCCATCGGAACTAACAGAATAGGACTCCGCACCCTCGGCTAAAAGTCGCACAATCTGCTTCTGGCAAAACGGGTCTGCGGTCTGTGCCTATATCACCCTTGTACAATCTCGGGTGTGACTGACATCACGGATATGAAAGAACATGCTACGGCGTCTTGGTGACCCAGTTCTTTCCACTTTACTTTCCAGATGTCCGTTACATCTTCTACCGGTCTACGACTCAACGCATCAGCAACTACGTTGGCCTTCCCCGGATGATACTGTATATCGAACTGGTAATCTTTCACAAACTCTAACCACCTGCGCTGACGCGTATTCAGCTCTCGCTGAGTGAACAGGTACTGCAGTGATTCATGGTCTGTGAACCAACAGAATTTCTCGCCCAATAAGTGGTGCCTCCAAATTCTCAATGCAAAGACGACCGCTGCTAACTCCAGGTCGTGGGTGGGGTAATTCTTCTCATGTGGCTTAAGCTTGCGGGAAGCAAAAGCTATAGCCTTCTCCTCCTGCTGGAGTACTCCTCCAAGTCCCCGTAAAGATGCATCAGTGTAAACCAGGTACTCCACACCCGGTTTCGGTAAGGCAAGGACTGGTGCTGAAGTAAGCTTGTCTTTTAGCTCGTCGAAAGCTAATTGACAAGCATCATCCCAAGCATACGGTACCCCTTTGCGAATAAAATTCGTCAACGGACCCGCTATCTTGGAGAATCCCCGAATAATTCTCCTGTAGTATCCGGCTAACCCCAAGAAACTACGTACCTCTGTCGGTGTCGTGGGCTGTCCCCACTCCCTCACTGCTGATACCTTACTCGGGTCAACTGCTATCCCTTGGTCAGAAACAACATGGCCCAAGAACTGTACCTCTCGCAACCAGAATCCACACTTCTCGTACTTAGCATACAAGTGATGCTCTCGCAGAGTCTGAAGAACCTGCCTCAAGTGCTCGGCATGCTCCTCCTCGGAATGGAAATATATCAAGATGTCATCTATGAAGACAATGACAAACTGATCCAAGAATTCTCTGAACACTCGATTCATTAAGTCCATGAATACGGCTGGAGCATTAGTGAGGCCAAACGGCATCACTCTGAACTCGTAAGACCCATATCTCGTCAAGAATGCAGTCTTTGAAACATCCTGCTCCCTAATACGTAGCTGATGGTACCCCGACCTCAGATCTATCTTCGAAAAGAAATTCGCTCCCCTCAACTGGTCGAACAGATCATCGATTTGAGGCAACGGATACTTATTCCGTATCGTGACCTTGTTCAATTCCCGGTAGTCCACACACAATCTTAGTGAACCATTTCTTTTTCTTCACAAACAAGGCTGGAGCGCCCCAAGGTGAGGTACTCCTACGAATGAAGCCCTGACCTAATAGCTGCTCAATCTGATCTCGTAGCTCTCGCATCTCTGCCGGAGCCATACGGTACGGTGCGCGTGCTATTGGTCTCGTATCTGGCAATAAATCTATAACAAAGTCTATCTCACGACTGGGCGGTAGGCCAGGTATCTCCTGAAACACATCGGAATACTCCCTGACAACTGGGATCGAATCCAAAGGAATCACAACCTCCTTAGAGGTATCCTCCTCAATGTAATATAAATAAGCGGTCGAACCTCCCTCTGGGCGAGGCATCGCCACTACAAACATCTCTTACCCCGAAATGGCAAAAATAATGCTCCACCGAAGTAGATAATCATGGCTTAATAAGCGGCGAGCCAATCCATACTGAATATAACATCAAGCTAATGTATGTCTAAGACTAACATATATACAGTTAATACTAAGCTACCCATCTCTACCCCCACCCACGGGCATATAAAGAAAATAAAAGACCCACCCCCAAGATGGTGAGTCTACACACGTCACTGAGCTCACTGCCGTGGCTAACAACCCTAAGGCTTTCGCAAAAAAATTAGCTTATAAAATAGTGCGTTGCACTCGTAACAAACAAATCTCGACTCATGGTAACATGGATAGAAAAACATACCCTCAACCGCGGGTGGCGCCTGCGGGGTTGCTGCCTGTAGAAAATTATAGACACGTTCGCCCTGTAGCTTTCTCTGCTGAACTGAGGCTGTTGGAAAAGGTGGAGGAGTTGGCTTATGAGGTACATTGTCAGCACATTCTTGCCGTGAGGCCCTATTCTTCTCTGGACAATTTTGATGCCTATGGCCATTCCTGCCACATTGGAAACACCTCCCCCGAAACTGCTTTCCTTCCTTACGGTATTGACTAGCCTCTCTTTTTCCCTGGTCTTGCTGGCCTTGAGGGGAAATCTGCGGAAAAACTATGTCAGGGCGAGGACAATCCATCCACTTGTGACCCGGTTGTACACATTTATAGCAGAGTTTCAAAATTCTTTGCCGGTCAGGTTGTAGTTTATCCCCAGTCTGATTCAGACAAGATTTACGTTTGGGGTCCTCCATTCCACAACCGAAACACCTCTTGGTGATTTCATTCTGAACCTGGCTTCGTTGTCCCTGACACTTTAGTCTCTGTACATAAATCTCGTTACTACTGGAACTGACTCTATCTTGATTGTTTTGTTATCGCAGATTCGGTGCCTTCGCACAGTTCCCAACGTCAGTCACATGCACTAGGTTAACCTCTCTAGGTCTTTTGCCTCCTCTAAGTTGTAGGCTGCGTTCTTGGTATTGTAGAACTGCAGTGGTAACTGCTTGTGCCACGATACCTGCTAACTCGGCGGTTGATACTCTCCCTGGGGATACCTGAGGTGTGAGTCGATCTTGCTCGATGACACCCTTAATCGTCTTAGCTAGTTCTTCTTGACGATCCATCTGAAAATTTATGTAAATTTGGATGAGTTCATCATTCAAATAACCAAATCGCAGGAGTACGAAACTCCAAAGTATAGAGATAGACACAACATTCCTAGTAGTAGGGCTCTATATCAAAGAAAGCAACGCTGAAACATAATAGGCCGCACAGATTCTAAAGGACTCTAGAACCTGATGCTCTGATACCACCTGTACCACCCCGCCTAATTAAATACCGGGCGATCACTCCTTTATTAAATTAAATCAAGGTAAACAGTTGGTTCATTCTCAGCATCACTGTCGATAAAAATAATTTTTTTCCAATTTAACACCCTAAATAATTAAGCTAAGTGTCAAAACATTTTCCATACAAAACTTTCCAAATTTTAATTAAAGAAAAAGATTTATTTTAATTAAAACGACATTTCTATAATAAAGAGTCACACCACAATAAACCAAATAACATAATACATTCGTCAATCGAATGTCAACAAATGGAACTAAAACCACAAATCCATCCTGAATAAATCCCATAGAACAATACTGGAAATAAATGAAATACAAAATCCCAACAATAAATGAAATGATGAAAAGGGCGGCACGTGCCCAATAAATGAGAGTAGTAGGAGTGGAGTCAATAACAGAAGCCGTCTACTCAAGTGACCTGCAACTCCCACCTAAGCTGCAGCTCGTTCTTCTCAAGGGATCCTAAGCAAGACGCCCCTGTGGCTGGGCACCTGAAAATATACATATATATATATACAAGGGAGAGAGAGAGGAAAAGAAACGGGTCAGAGCCCGAAAGTGTGTTTGATTTTAAAATACGTTAAGCAAGTATTTAAATTGATACAGGCCAATGCAACAACATATTAGTGCGTCTCTCTCTTGAGAAATACTCACCTCTCTTCTAATGTGCACACCTATCGCACTAACCTTCCCAACGGTTTGTTTTAGCATCTAACATACTAGTCTTTCTAACAGCTTTAACTTAACTTAAATTACTCGCAAGATTTATAATACACAATATCCACTTTAAAAGATGTTCCAACAGTAGCCCAAAATTCTCTATTTTTAACTTCATAAAAATAATAAAGTTCTCGTGACATTTTATACTTTCTCAAAACAAGTATTTAATAATTTGAGTCAACAACCATGTTCTACTTATCAAATCACAGTAGACACTTTAAAGTTTATAACCTCATATATATATATTAATTACTCGTATAATATATATATATATATATATAACAGCACCCCAACTAAACTATGGTGCGGGCATACTCTGCTATCCAATCCCCGTATCTCTCACACAAAGGGAAATACAAGTTCGGAATCACTCTCGAACTGTATTAACATATACAAAACAACGTTGAGGCGAAGCATAGATTCCAAGTCCAAGAGGTCAGTACATACCCGCACGTCTCTTAGGACCGTCCGACTATCAATCTGATAGCCCGTACCTAGGATCTTTAACTTCTAGGGTACGAATCAATATCCCCCATAAAGCAACACATGATAAGATCGTCCCAGCGCGGTAACCTCAGGGATAGCAAGTAGCGCGGGTACGTTTTTCACATGTATATAATATATGTACACACAATCATATAAATATACCCATTCATCATATTAATATAGGTTCCTCCCGCTACCCATAGTCACAACATTTATCCTTAATTTCCCATTATTATGATTACGTATACAGTTTCGTCTATAACCTTAACTCGAAGGGTTTTCTCACTAGTTACGTGACACTCGTGGATTCTCTCCATCCAAGTAGCAAAATCAGTAGGTAAACGTCTATACATTATCGTAAGTATTTGACGTAATCTCTCACTTGAATTACGTAGTTTCCTCGTTCTTCAAATAATTGTCCTTAAGATACAATTATCGTCTCATAATAAGGTTCTCAACACTTAATCATATGTCCTACTGGTCTCTCCTATATCCCAAAACATTTTATTCATAAAGTCCAAAATTATTTCACGATGAATTATTTTCAATTAATTCAACAAGGGGAAATAAGAGTCTGCCAGGAAGGGTCGATCGATCGAGGTCTGGGGCTCGATTGATCGAACCTTCGATCGATCGAAGCTCTAGGCTCAATCGATTGATCAAGCAGGTCTGCGAAATCCTGCAGAAGTGCAGTTACGGGTTTTACCAAAATTCTTCACCCAAATCAATATTTCCCAACACTAATCATCCCAAAACTCCTACTACAAACATAATAACATATTTCCAGATGTTTTTAACGTTAAGCATGCGTATATCCATCATTAAACATGGTTAAACAACCCAAAATCTCATTTAAACATCAAGAACCCTAATGTTTTCTTAACTTTTGTTCTAATCAGTTTTCTCCAGAATTTCCTTCTAACATAACATCAAAATTCGTGGGTTAATCATCTACTTCACATACTATTTCCAGAATATGGTTATAATGTTTTCTACATGCAAATTCCTATCAAAATTTGGGGTTTTCTTCCATTGATTACACTCCTAATCATTCCTACGCTAATATGAATATTGCACCAACGAAAATACGCAAGTTAAACACTTGCCTGGGATTTCAGAGGTCTGCTTTCCTGCTGATATTGGTGTGGTTGCGTTCTCCTCCTTGCGATCTACGCGTTGGTGGTGACGGTGGTGCAAACGGTGGTGTTTTAGCCTTGAATCATCTTGAGAGCTCTCTCCTCTCTTCTCCAATGGCCGTTCTAGGGTTCTGAATGTTCTAACCCTAAAAGGCTGACCTAAATAGCTGCTAAGGATGGCTGAAATTCGTGGGTTTAATTACCCTATTTTGTAAAATGACCAAAATGCCCTCCCGGGTCACTAACTAGGCCTAAAAACACCCCGAGACCCAAACTAAACCCCCGGGTACACTTTTCTGACTATCTTGACCATTTCGGACGCGTTGGCGCACTCAAAATGACCATACGAACAACTTATAAAATATTCACTTTTATTTAACAAAATAAGTCCCGACGTGACTCGGGCACGTCCTTACTTAAATTTCCGAAATAGTCATTTAATTCACTTATGACATTCAATATAACCAATATAGTATATTACTATGCTCATTAGTAATATTCAACAAGTTTCCCATAATTACTAACTCTCGTCACGTTAATAATTATAACATAATTAAATTTCCGAATATTTATTAAATAATCATTCACATTAAATTTAATAAAACCCCAAATTAATATAGCATAAAAATACGGGGTATTACAGTTACCTAAAGTGTGATCTTTTCTAACGTCCTTGGTATTAATTGATTCTCTAAAATAAATAATGGTTTTGGCTTTAGCACTAGAAGCATGAGAAAAAGATGAGCCATTACCATCACAATCAAACCTACTTGAATCGTTTAAATTATTTTTCAACTTCAAAATATTTGATTCAAGCAACAAATTAGACTCTTCCAAAGACAGGGATTTCTTTCTCAAATTTTTCAATTAAACTTAATAGTTTATAGCGCTCCCCCTCAATTAAAAAAATTTATCCCTAAGGGTCTTTTCATGATCCGTAAAATTCTCGATTAATTTTTTATCCTTGATGGCATAAACGGGAACTATAGAAATTTTAAAGTCCTCCAACTCTTTTTTTAAAGATAGGACTCTCTCAACACTCTCCTTTTTGGACAATTTTAAAGCATCAAATTCATGGTCCAAAGAAACAAAATTTTCACGATAAAAATCTCTTTGATTTTGAACCGTTTGCAAAAGATCCATCGCAGATTTAAAACGAGAATTTTCTTTTCCCAAAAAATCAATTCTTTTAGCAAACGTCAAATTCAAATGATTTATATCATCAAAACTCAGACTCATGTCATCATAGGGGGGCATCCAAATACATAAGTGCTCCATCAAAAAAATTACGATTTTTCATAAAATTGAATTTTAAAAATAAATCAATATCACACGATTTTTTCGAAAATAGGAATACGCGATAAATTAACGTAACCTGCTCTGATACCAACTTGAAGAGTGCGCGTTTGTTCAAATAAAGAATTTATTTAATTAAACTCAGTTTTTCAATTAAATCCTAAAACATGCATCTAGGTGTGATTGAAATCAATATGAACATGCAAGAACAATAAATCACAAACAAAACACACAAATGAGGAAAAATCCCCCAAAAGGGCAAAACTTTTTTTTTATTTTCACTATAATTTTAAATAACGATTTACACGGATTACAATGAAAACAAGAGTGACATATGAAATACCCTCCGATATCGGTTTCGATGTCGTCGGCTGGAATCTCCCGTAAGAACTCCAGATGGCCAGCAATGAAGAAGAGACGGCTTCTGCACAAGTTACTCCAGATGAGTAAAAACAATCCTCTTAAAGGTTTAAAGATTCACATACATATATGGGAGTGTTTATGTGAATAAAGAAGGTATAAAACCTTAAAACATGAAGTTTGTTTTCTAGGCTGTTAAACGCAGAAATCGTATGTGAAGAAGACTTGGAAAACGTGTAGAAAGTGACCAGATATTTATACGAAAATCGAGGCGGCGACGTCGTTCGAACGAGATAAGCATGTCGCTCGAACGAAGGACACGTGTCGCTCGAACGAGATCGCGCGACATGCATATGTCGCTCGAACGACAATGCTATATCATTTGAACGAGCTCGTCGACCGAGGAAGTCCGCTTCTACAATTAGAAAAATTTCTGCTTTTGAGTTAAAAATAAATCAGACTTCGAAAAATATTTTCTGAAAAATTCTCTAATATTTATGCAAATATAAACAACTCTAATAAATCATTTTACTAATAATACGAAATGGAGTAGTGGGTACGGTTGAGCAGCACGTCGCATGAAGCATGATGCACGTGTGAAGATAATGGATGCATGGATTCGAATCAAGACCTCCGTGTATGATCGTGTTGATGTGCCAAGTGTAGCGGTATCAGACATACAAACCGTGATCTAGAAAAAACAAAAAATTCCTAGATTCTACCCCGGAAATTTGTAAAATTATGTCCTTACAAATCTCCCCCTATGTCTATGCCGGTACATACATTAAAAATACGAATTATGCAATCTCCCTAAAGCAAATGACATATAAGATAATATCCCCACTAAACCCTCAAACTAAGAATACCAACTGACATGTCGACAATCAAACTTCAACATCTTTAAATCTTCAGCTCTTGAGTAACTCCTAAAGCTTTTCTCATCAGGGTGTGCAATCCAGTAATTATCAATTTTGTACATACACACATGAGATAATTCAGATACCCGTGACACACAAAATTTTGAAATATAATGATATGCAAAAATCAAAGATCAATTAAGCTTAAGCAAATCATTGATAAATCAACAAAAAAAATTCTCCTCCATAATTCATTCTCCTCCTTTTTACGATGTCCCCAAATAGACAGATATGAGAAGCATACATATGGAAAATGTCACAAGGTAATAAACTTTATATTTTTGAATTTTTCAAAATTTTTCACACAAAATATACAACAATGAATCACACCATGAATAAACACAAAAACAACTAAGTCGATGATTGCAGAAATGTAGGGGTGTGATCAAATTCGATAGGAAAATTAATGCATACAAACATGATATATGTGCACGATGAATATCTGATACTCCTAACGAATGAACTCAACATCTTCCTTAGGTGTAAAAATATGGAAATATGAGATACTGACTCAATCAAATCAATAAATCAAAGCTGAAAGTGATTTCCACACCAATAATGTCCAAAACTATTTAATATTTTTTCAGGACTTTCAAGGAAGTGCAAACCCATTTAAATTCTCCAACCAATCTCCCTCAGATTTATATATTTTTAGAGATGATCTAAATTCTCAAATATTAGAAAATTGATGGTGAAACCTAATGGCCCATATTCGGCATGAATTTCTTTTTATTGCCTTTAAATTTTTTCGGGCTTTTTCGACCTCTTGGAACCCCGGATAATAAAGTTCCTCAATTTTTTTAGGTCCATTTAAATGGTGGCTTAATCACAAAGGATAGATAATTACCTTTCGTAGCCCTTCACCGTTGATAAAATACCCCACAATCTCACCAAACGGTTTTTTACATGCATTCCAATCTTGTCAAGTTTTATCGCATACGGTTCGTTGTATAGACGGAATTGAAGTGAAAATCCACAATCAACATGTGATAAGACGAGCACAATAATAAAATAAATCCGTGCATGTGTGCAATAAAGGAAATCACGAGTCAAACATGTAGGAAGAAACACTTAATTACATCATAATGACTCCAAACATTATAAAACACAAAGATGACATGATATATTGTCTGAAAACAACATCAAATAGTGAAATGAAAAATGAAATGATGTTGTGACTCGGTCATCCTAAGTGTCTATCCATAAAAGGTGTAGACTGAATACAAAAATATTTTTGGATTTTTCAAAAATTTTATCAAAATAATTTTTTTTTTGCATTTTTCAAAAACAAAAATCTAATACAAAAAGTACATGTCATTACACTAGGAAATATATATCATGAAACCACAACTAGTGTATGACAAAAAAATGCAAACACAATCATCTATATGATATGGCAAGAGAAGAATCGTGTGCAAGTAAACGAGAATCAACTAGTCTAAAATCTAGCGTATCCAAAAGTGATTTCCTAATCCAAACGAATGTAACAAGTGGACACGGGGTTTTGAGAACCAACAAAATACTAGACTTCGACTTCCTAAGACCTCTTACAAGATCAAAACAAAATTCTAAGGTGACCTTTTCTACCACAATATGAACATGTGTAAACGGGAGGAATGTTACCTAAAGTATGATCTTTTGTAACATCCTTGGGATTTATTGACCCTCTGAAATGAATAATGGTTTTGGCTTTAGCACTAGAAGCATGAGAACAAGATGAGTCATTACCATCACTATCAAACCTACTTGAATCGTTTAAATTGTTTTTAACTTCAAAATATTTAATTCAAGAAACAAATTAGACTCTTCCAAAGACAGGGATTTCTTTCTCAAATTTTTCAATTAAACTTAATAGTTTATAGCGCTCCCCCTCAATTAAAATTTTTTATCCCTAAGGGTCTTTTCACGATCCGTAAAATTCTCAGTTAATTTTTTATCCTTGATGGCATAAACGGGAACTATAGAAATTTTAAAGTCCTCCAACTCTTTTTTTAAAGATAGGACTCTCTCAACACTCTCCTTTTTGGACAATTTTAAAGCATTAAATTCATGGTCCAAAGAAACAAAATTTTCACGATAAAAATCTCTTTGATTTTGAACCGTTTGCAAAAGATCCATCGCAGATTTAAAACGAGAATTTTCTTTTTCCAAAAAATCAATTCTTTTAGCAAACGTCAAATTCAAATGATTTATATCATCAAAACTCAGACTCATGTCATCATAGGGGGGCATCCAAATACATAAGTGCTCCATCGAAAAAATTACGATTTTTCATAAAATTGAATTTTAAAAATAAATCAATATCACACGATTTTTTCGAAAATAGGAATACGCGATAAATTAACGTAACCTGCTCTGATACCAACTTGAAGAGTGCGCGTTTGTTCAAATAAAGAATTTATTTAATTAAACTCAGTTTTTCAATTAAATCCTAAAACATGCATCTAGGTGTGATTGAAATCAATATGAACATGCAAGAACAGTAAATCACAAACAAAACACACAAATGAGGAAAAATCCCCCAAAGGGGTAAAACCTTTTTTTTTTTAATTTTCACTATAACTTGTAAATAACGATTTACACGGATTAGAATGAAAACAAGAGTGACATATGAAATACCCTCAGGTGTCATTTTCGATGTCGTCTGCTGGAATCTCCCGTAAGAACCCTAGATGGGCAGCAATGAAGAAGAGATGGCTTCTCCCACAAGTTACTCCAGATGAGTAAAAATAATCCTCTTGAAGGTTTAAAGATTCACATGCATATATGTGAGTGTTTATGTGAATAAAGAAGGTATGAAACCTTAAAACATGAAGTCTATTTTCTGGGGTGTTAATCGCAGAAATCGTATGTGAAAAAGACTTGGAAAATTTATAGAAAGTGACCAGATATTTATACGAAGATCGAGGCGGCGGCATCGTTTGAACGAGATAAGCATGTCGCTCGAACGAAGGACACGTGTCGCTCGAACGAGATCGCGCGACATGCATATGTCGCTCGAACGACAGTGCTATATCATTTGAACGAGCTCGTCGACCGAGGAAGTCCGCTTCTTCAGTTAGAAATTTTTTTGCTTTTGAGTTAAAAATAAATCAGACTTCGAAAAATAATTTCTGCAGAATTCTCAAATATTATTCAAATATAAACAACTCTAATAAATAATTTTACTAATAATACGAAATGGAGTAGTGGGAACGGTTGAGCAGCACGTCACATGAAGCATGATGCACGTGTGAAGATGATGGATGCATGGATTCGAATCAAGACCGTTATGTATGATAGTGTTGACGGGCCGAATGTAGCGTTATCAGACATACAAACAGTGATCTAGGAAAAACAAAAAATTCCTAGATTCTACCCCGGACATTTGTAAAATTATGTCCTTACAAATCTCCCCCTATGTCTATGCCGGTACATACATTAAAAATCCGAATTATGCAATCTCCCTAAAACAAATGACATATAAGATAATATCCCCATTAAACCCTCAAACTGAGAATACCAACTGACATGTCGACAATCAAACTTCAACATCTTTAAATCTTCAGCTCTTGAGTAACTCTCAAAGCTTTTCTCATCAGGGTGTGCAATCCAGTAATTATCAATTTTGTACATACACACATGAGATAAATCAGATACGTGTGACACGCAACATTTTGAAATATAATGATATGCAAAAATCAAAGATCAATTAAGCTTAAGCAAATCATTGATAAATCAACAAAAAAAATTCTCCCCCATAATTCATTCTCCCCCTTTTTATGATGTCCCCAAATAGACAGATATGAGAAGCATACATATGGAAAATGTCACAAGGTAATAAACTTTATATTTTTGAATTTTTCAAAATTTTTCACACAAAATATACAACAATGAATCACACCATGAATAAACACAAAAACAACTAAGTCGATGATTGCAGAAATGTAGGGGTGTGACCAAATTCGATAGGAAAATTAATGCATACAAACTTGATATATGTGCACGATGAATATCGGATACTCCTAACGAATGAACTCAACATCTTCCTTAGGTGTAAAAAGATGGAAATATGAGATGCTGACTCAATCAAATCAATAAATCAAAGCTTAAAGTGATTTCCACACCAATAATGTCCAAAACTATTTAATATTTTTTCAGGACTATCAAGGAAGTGCGAACCCGTTTAAATTCTCCAACCAATCTCCCTCAGATTTATATATTTTTAGATGTGATCTAAATTCTCAAATATTAGAAAATTGATGGTGAAACCTAATGGCCCATATTCGGCATGAATTTCTTTTTATTGCCTTTAAATTTTTTCGGGCTTTTTCGACCTCTTGGAACCCCGGATAATAAAGTTCCTCAATTTTTTTAGGTCCATTTAAATGGTGGCTTAATCACAAAGGATAGATAATTACCTTTCGTAGCCCTTCACCGTTGATAAAATACCCCACAATCTCACCAAACGGTTTTTTACATGCATTCCAATCTTGTCAAGTTTTATCGCATACGGTTCGTTGTATAGACAGAATTGAAGTGAAAATACACAATCAACATGTGATAAGACGAGCACAATAATAAAATAAATCCGTGCATGTGTGCAATAAAGGAAATCACGAGTCAAACATGTAGGAAGAAACACTTAATTACATCATAATGACTCCAAACATTATAAAACACAAAGATGACATGATATATTGTCTGAAAATAACATCAAATAGTGACATGAAAAATGAAATGATGTTGCGACTCGGTCATCCTAAGTGTCTATCCATAAAAGGTGTAGACAGAATACAAAAATATTTTTGGATTTTTCAAAAAATTTATCAAAATAATTTTTTTTTGCATTTTTCAAAAACAAAAATCTAATACAAAAAGTACATGTCATTACACTAGGAAATATATATCATGAAACCACAACTAGTGTATGACAAAAAAATGCAAACACAGTCATCTATATGATATGGCAAGAGAAGAATCGTGTGCAAGTAAACGAGAATCAACTAGTCTAAAATCTAGCGTATCCAAAAGTGATTTCCTAATCCAAACGAATGTAACACGTGGACACGGGGTTTTGAGAACCAACAAAATACTAGACTTCTACTTCCTAAGACCTCTTACAAGATCAAAACAAAATTCTAAGGTGACCTTTTCTACCACAATATGAACATGTGTAAACCGGAGGAATGTTACCTAAAGTATGATCTTTTGTAACATCCTTGGGATTTATTGACCCTCTGAAACGAATAATGGTTTTGGCTTTAGCACTAGAAGCATGAGAACAAGATGAGTCATTACCATCACTATCAAACCTACTTGAATCGTTTAAATTGTTTTTGAACTTGAAAATATTTAATTCAAGAAACAAATTAGACTCTTCCAAAGACAGGGATTTCTTTCTCAAATTTTTCAATTAAACTTAATAGTTTATAGCGCTCCCCCTCAATTAAAAAAAATTATCCCTAAGGGTCTTTTCACGATCCGTACAATTCTCGATTAATTTTTTATCCTTGATGGCATAAACGGGAACTATAGAAATTTTAAAGTCCTACAACTCTTTTTTTAAAGATAGGACTCTCTCAACACTCTCCTTTTTTGACAATTTTAAAGCATTAAATTCATGGTCCAAAGAAACAAAATTTTCATGATAAAAATCTCTTTGATTTTGAACCGTTTGCAAAACATCCATCCCAGATTTAAAACGAGAATTTTCTTTTTCCAAAAAATCAATTCTTTTAGCAAACGTCAAATTCAAATGATTTATATCATCAAAACTCAGACTCATGTCATCATAGGGGGCATCCAAATACATAAGTGCTCCATAGAAAAAATTACGATTTTTCATAAAATTGAATTTTAAAAATAAATCAATATCACACGATTTTTTCGAATATAGGAATACGTGATAAATTAACGTAACCTGCTCTGATACCAACTTGAAGAGTGCGCGTTTGTTCAAATAAAGAATTTATTTAATTAAACTCTGTTTTTCAATTAAATCCTAAAATATGCATCTAGGTGTGATTGAAATCAATATGAACATGCAAGAACAGTAAATCACAAACAAAACACACAAATGAGGAAAAATCCCCTAAAGGGGTAAAACCTTTTTTTTTTTAATTCTCACTATAACTTGTAAATAACGATTTACACGGATTAGAATGAAAACAAGAGTGACATATGAAATACCCTCAGGTGTCATTTTCGATGTCGTCGGCTGGAATCTCCCGTAAGAACCCTAGATGGGCAGCAATGAAGAAGAGATGGCTTCTCCCACAAGTTACTCCAAATGAGTAAAAATAATCCTCTTGAAGGTTTAAAGATTCACATGCATATATGTGAGTGTTTATGTGAATAAAGAAGGTATGAAACCTTAAAACATGAAGTCTGTTTTTTGGGGTGTTAATCGCAGAAATCGTATGTGAAAAAGACTTGGAAAACGTGTAGAAAGTGACCAGATATTTATACGAAGATCGAGGCGGCGACATCGTTCGAACGAGATAAGCATGTCGCTCGAACGAAGGACACGTGTCGCTCGAACGAGATCGCGCGACATGCATATGTCGCTCGAACGACAGTGCTATATCATTTGAACGAGCTCGTCGACCGAGGAAATCCGCTTCTACAATTAGAAAAAATTCTTCTTTTGAGTTAAAAATAAATCAAACTTCGAAAAATATTTTCTGAAAAATTCTCAAATATTTATGCAAATATAAACAACTCTAATAAATCATTTTACTAATAATACGAAATGGAGTAGTGGGAACGGTTGAGTAGCACGTCGCATGAAGCATGATGCACGTGTGGAGATGATGGATGCATGGATTCGAATCAAGACCGTCGTGTATGATCGTGTTGACGTGCCGAATGTATCGGTATCAGACATGCAAACAGTGATCTAGGAAAAACAAAAAATTCCTAGATTCTACCCCGGACATTTGTAAAATTATGTCCTTACAAATCTCCCCCTATGTCTATGCAGGTACATACATTAAAAATTCGAATTATGCAATCTCCCTAAAACAAATGACATATAAGATAATATCCCCATTAAACCCTCAAACGGAGAATACCAACTGACATGTCGACAATCAAACTTCAACATCTTTAAATCTTCAGCTCTTGAGTAACTCTCAAAGCTTTTCTCATCAGGGTGTGCAATCCAGTAATTATCAATTTTGAACATACACACATGAGATAAATCAGATACCCGTGACACGCAACATTTTGAAATATAATGATATGCAAAAATCAAAGATCAATTAAGCTTAAGCAAATCATTGATTAATCAACAAAAAAAATTCTCCCCCATAATTCATTCTCCCCCTTTTTATGATGTCCCCAAATAGACAGATATGAGAAGCATACATATGGAAAATTTCACAAGGTAATAAACTTTATATTTTTGAATTTTTCAAAATTTTTCACACAAAATATACAACAATGAATCACACCATGAATAAACACAAAAACAACTAAGTCGATGATTGCAGAAATGTAGGGGTGTGACCAAATTCGATAGGAAAATTAATGCATACAAACTTGATATATGTGCACGATGAATATCGGATACTCCTAACGAATGAACTCAACATCTTCCTTAGGTGTAAAAAGATGGAAATATGAGATGCTGACTCAATCAAATCAATAAATCAAAGCTTAAAGTGATTTCCACACCAATAATGTCCAAAACTATTTAATATTTTTTCAGGACTTTCAAGGAAGTGCAAACCCGTTTAAATTCTCCAACCAATCTCCCTCAGATTTATATATTTTTAGAGGTGATCTAAATTTTCAAATATTAGAAAATTGATGGTGAAACCTAATGGCCCATATTCGGCATGAATTTCTTTTTATTGCCTTTAAATTTTTTTCGGGCTTTTTCGACCTCTTGGAACCCGGATAATAAAGTTCCTCAATTTTTTTAGGTCCATTTAAATGGTGGCTTAATCACAAAGGATAGATAATTACCTTTCGTAGCCCTTCACCGTTGATAAAATACCCCACAATCTCACCAAACGTTTTTTTACATGCATTCCAATCTTGTCAAGTTTTATCGCATACGGTTCGTTGTATAGACGGAATTGAAGTGAAAATACACAATCAACATGTGATAAGACGAGCACAATAATAAAATAAATCCGTGCATGTGTGCAATAAAGGAAATCATGAGTCAAACATGTAGGAAGAAACACTTAATTACATCATAATGACTCCAAACATTATAAAACACAAAGACGACATGATATATTGTCTGAACACAACATCAAATTGTGACATGAAAAATGAAATGATGTTGTGACTCGGTCATCCTAAGTGTCTATCCATAAAAGGTGTAGACTGAATACAAAAATATTTTTGGATTTTTCAAAAAATTTATCAAAATATTTTTTTTTTGCATTTTTCAAAAACAAAAATCTAATACAAAAAGTACATGTCATTACACTAGGAAATATATATCATGAAACCACAACTAGTGTATGACAAAAAAATGCAAACACAGTCATCTATATGATATGGCAAGAGAAGAATCGTGTGCAAGTAAACGAGAATCAACTAGTCTAAAATCTAGCGTATCCAAAAGTGATTTCCTAATCCAAACGAATGTTACACGTGGACACGGGGTTTTGAGAACCAACAAAATACTAGACTTCGACTTCCTAAGACCTCTTACAAGATCAAAAAAAAATTCTAAGGTGACCTTTTCTACCACAATATGAACATGTGTAAACGGGAGGAATGTTACCTAAAGTATGATCTTTTGTAACATCCTTGGGATTTATTGACCCTCTGAAACGAATAATGGTTTTGGCTTTAGCACTAGAAGCATGAGAACAAGATGAGTCATTACCATCACTATCAAACCTACTTGAATCGTTTAAATTGTTTTTGAACTTGAAAATATTTAATTCAAGAAACAAATTAGACTCTTCCAAAGACAGGGATTTCTTTTTCAAATTTTTCAATTAAACTTAATAGTTTATAGCGCTCCCCCTCAATTAAAAAAAATTATCCCTAAGGGTCTTTTCACGATCCGTAAAATTCTCGATTAAGTTTTTATCCTTGATGGCATAAACGGGAACTATAGAAATTTTAAAGTCCTCCAACTCTTTTTTTAAAGATAGGACTCTCTCAACACTCTCCTTTTTGGACAATTTTAAAGCATTAAATTCATGGTCCAAAGAAACAAAATTTTCACGATAAAAATCTCTTTGATTTTGAACCATTTGCAAAAGATCCATCCCAGATTTAAAACGAGAATTTTCTTTTTGCAAAAAATCAATTCTTTTAGCAAACGTCAAATTCAAATGATTTATATCATCAAAACTCAGACTCATGTCATCATAGGGGGGCATCCAAATACATAAGTGCTTCATCAAAAAAATTACGATTTTTCATAAAATTGAATTTTAAAAATAAATCAATATCACACGATTTTTTCGAAAATAGGAATACGCGATAAATTAACGTAACCTGCTCTGATACCAACTTGAAGAGTGCGCGTTTGTTCAAATAAAGAATTTATTTAATTAAACTCAGTTTTTCAATTAAATCCCAAAACATGCATCTAGGTGTGATTGAAATCCATATGAACATGCAAGAACAGTAAATCACAAACAAAACACACAAATGAGGAAAAATCCCCCAAAAGGGCAAAACTTTTTTTTTTATTTTCACTATAATTTTAAATAACGATTTACACGGATTACAATGAAAACAAGAGTGACATATGAAATACCCTCCGATATCGGTTCCGATGTCGTCGGCTGGAATCTCCCGTAAGAACTCCAGATGGGCAGCAATGAAGAAGAGACGGCTTCTGCACAAGTTACTCCAGATGAGTAAAAACAATCCTCTTAAAGGTTTAAAGATTCACATACATATATGGGAGTGTTTATGTGAATAAAGAAGGTATGAAACCTTAAAACATGAAGTCTGTTTTCTAGGCTGTTAAACGCATAAATCGTATGTGAAGAAGACTTGGAAAACGTGTAGAAAGTGACCAGATATTTATATGAAAATCGAGGCGGCGACGTCGTTCGAACGAGATAAGCATGTCGCTCGAACAAAGGACACGTGTCGCTCGAACGAAGGACACGTGTCGCTCGAACGAGATCGCACGACATGCATATGTCGCTCGATCGACAGTGCTATGTCGTTTGAACGAGCTTGTCGACCGAGGAAGTCCGCTTCTACACTTAGAAAAAAATATGCTTTTGAGTTAAAAATATATCAGACTTTGAAAAATATTTTCTGAAAAATTCCCAAATATTTAATCAAATATAAACAACTCCAATAAATCATTTTATCAATAATACGAAGTGGAGTAGTGGGAATGGCTGAGCAGCACATCGCATGAAGCATGGTGGATGCATGGATTCAGATCAAAGCCGTAGTGGATGATCGTGTTGACGTGCCGAATGTAGCGGTGTCAGACATACAAACTGTGATATAGGGAAAATAGAAAATTCCTAGATTCTGCCCAAGACATTTATTAAATTAGGTCCTTACAAATATGTTAAAGAAGGATCCCCGGACTCTCAGCCGTCCCGTACGACTTATTTCGAGAGGATGTGCCGCCACCGAAAACCCACGAAGCCATCATTAATTTCTATGCCTATGAGGCAAAAATACTTCTGAAAAATTGTATGAAGAAGTCCTTTCATTGCTGGAGCATAGAATTCGGGTCATCTCGAATTTTATCGGTGCTCTTTTGGACCTTACCGACAATTTTCAGATGATATTTTTTATATTTGATGTTTTTTTTTTCAAAACAGTTGTAATTTTTTATTATTAATGAATGAAATTATCTTTTCTTTTAATGCATGTCTTTTGATGTTGATGATAATAGTCTATTTTATTAATGAATGAAATAGTCTTTTCTTTTAATGCATGTCTTTTGATGTTGATGCTAATAGTCTATTGTCTTGTAATACAAAGTTTAAAATGCCGTTTGCGCGCACCACAATTAATATAGGAGTTATGACAATATAGAGAGCATGTATATACTGAAAATTATATAAAAATGGAAACAACACAACTCAAAAATCAATTAAAATTAAACATTTTCATTGTTACGTGTACTTTGTTTTTCATGCGTGTACTTTAACAAAATACACACATCATTTATTAAAGTACACGAACATTGACAATGATTTTAGATATATATTATTCATAAAATACATGCATAAAGTATATTTTTGTACTGAAATACATTAAATATGGGGAGAATTTTTTTGTACATTTTTACAATGTACATTACATACATTTTTGTATTGAAATGCATGTATTAAATATGCAAAACATGTATACTTTCTAAATTAAGAATATTGTCGCTGGCACGGACCATATTCTGACAATACTCCAATAATAATATCGTTGGTGCAGACCATAATTCAGGTAAGAATGTGAATATACGAGTGACTTGTTCATTAAATATTGGAAGACAATATAATATAATCAAAATCTTTAAAAAATGAAGCCAACAAAACAAATGGAAGACTAGGTTGTATGATATAAATAAGAGAAAGATAGTAAATAAACAATTTATATTATGGGACGGAATTTAAAAATTTAACAACATTTGTTCTTGAATTCATCATTTAATTTATAATGTAAAAAATGACTAAAATAAATTTAAAGTAAATGCAATAATACATAAAGTACAAGTGAAAATACAAATTATAAGTTATACAATTCATTAAGTAGACACATATTTTTATAAAGTACATGCACAATGTACGACCAAAATCAATTTCAATGTGCGCGTACTTTATGTATTCTATGTGTACTTATGAAAGCACACGTAGAATACATAAAGTACACACACAAAAAAAATAATTTGTTCAATTCAATGTGCATGTACTTTATAAAAATATGTGTGTACTTTACATATAACTCATTCACAAAAAATAAAACAATAATGAACACCCAACAATAAAATTACATTAATTTATTCAAATGTCATCTTCATTGATTTTATTCAAAACTATTGTTACAATGAATGAATTGAACAATATTAAGTGGAATCAAATTGGTTCTTTATATGTGGACTTGTAATGACCCGTTTTACTACACCTAGAGCAAGTAACTTCCCTTACTATGACCTCACCAACATATGTTATTCTTTTATTTCTTAGCTTCTCTGTCGGCCTCTTTGTTAATAGAGGGATGATGGCTAGATTTCCAGCTAATAAAATATTTAGGGACATCAAATAAGGAAGAGGAACTATAGGTGATGAGTATGATTTTTTGTAGAAAGAAACCTTATAATAATCCTCAATGTGATCATAAATACTTCCACCTATCTTTCGTACAATAGAAACATCATGAGAACATGGAAAGCATCATAGCTGCCAACTCTTACAAGAGTAAATTCCTTGTTATAAGTCAACTGTGACTAGCACATCTGAATGAACTTCGAATACATGTTGACTTGAGCGACTAATATTCCAATGTCTACTTTTATTCCAATTTCCAGTCACTAATTTATCAAAATGAGGACACAACTCCTCTGACCATGTTTTAGATTCAACAAGTTTGTTTGCGTTGAAATTCATAATCTTAATCCTCATTTTGTCCAGCATATTCATTATCGATGAATGTATTTTCTCTAGGATCCAAGAGTTGAATGATTCCGCAACACTTGATGCCATGTCACTATAATGTTTACCGGTGAAATATGCATAAGACCGATTCTCCAGAGGCAAATTATCAAGAAAATCAGCAACACCAGCTCCACCTTCCTCCTATAGGGCAAATTCATTAATTGTTACAGCATATGCACAACGCATGAAATCTTGCACAACCTTCTTTCGGATGTTCCCACTCCCCCGTATTTTCTTTTTTATATTTTCTTGTAAATTATGTATATAGTAGGAATGTGTAGACATTAGAAAGACCTTAGAAACACCTTCAATAAGACCATTGTTTTGATCGAATATAAATGTGATGTTTCGATCTTGATAAGCTAATGAATCATGCAAATTAATGAGAAATCAGATCTAATTATCCTCTGTCTCTGAACCAACAACTACATATGCAAGAGGATAAATGCCTGAAAATATAATGAAATATATTCGTACATGCAGATTGTATGATGTACTAAAAAAATGGTGCCTCTAGCGCGAACCATTAAACACGTAGGCTATATAAAAGAATAAATATATTCGTAGTGATAGGCTATACAAATGTAAAGTATAAACATATTATGCCTTCACTTTAATATATATACGGGTGTAATTTATTTCATATAACCATAACAAAGAAAGAATTGCAAAGTACACGCATAACATTACAAAGTACACGTAAACTGTAATCAGAAGTTCACGTGCACTTTTTAATGGTGTGCGTGTACTTTGCATTGTTTGCCCAGAACAAACAAGGAATCCTAAAGTACACACATAACATTACAAAGTACACGTAATACAAAATATTCAAGTGTACTTTTTAATCTTATACGTGTACTTTCGGTAACTATGCAAATAAAAAAAATGCAGACCTCAAAGTACACGGATATCACTACAAAGTACGCTCACATATTCATGTGTATTTGTAATGTCATGCGTGAACTTTATATTCTATCTAAAGAACATACAAAGAAGGCCAAAGTAAAGTCATAATATTAGAAAGTAAACTTCCATGCTTCACTTTTATCATTGTTCTCATTCCTTGTAGTTGTCAAAAAAATCGTTCCACAGCAGCGGCTCTTCAAAAAGGCACCATCAAGAAACAAAACAGGCCTGCAGTACTGAAATTCAATAATGGATCCTACAAACATTACAAAAATTATCTTAAATAATTTTCTCTATGATTCCACGTCAAGAATGCAATGCGATCCCGGATTATAGTACAATAGAAGTTCTCTATAATCATTGATTAATGCATAGAAAACTTTCTCATCACCATGCAATTCAGCAACAACCATCTATTTCTTACGCTATGCATGATGATAACCTATATCAAGATCATAGTTATTCTTCATATCTCTAACTACATTAATTGGTCTCAATAATGGTTTATCCTTTAGCTCATCAGCAATCAATGTCGAAACCAGTTTGGAGTCCATCATTTTGCTTAACGGACTATGATATACACCGCCACAAGTATGCTCATTTTTTCAGACTTCGTATATAAAAGTAAACATTTACCATCGATAATGAATCATGAACTTGCCACATGCAATTCTTAGTACTCCTTTTACAACACTTTGCTATCAACTGAGTTTTTTCATTCTTCAAATATATATACTTGAAACTAGCCTTAACAGCATACCTTCACAACTTATCACGAAACTCAACCACGCTTCATTCGAAACACTACTCTTCATGACTAATATATGTTTTCCAATCATTGGAGAGATAAACTTTTGACGTACTCAGCTCCACACCTCCAATGTAAATATCATTTCAACTCCACTACTAATATCAATTGCAGTGGTTGATGATATCTAGTGTACCCTTTCTCTACTTAGACCACTGCATTTATCCATCTCGCAACTTGTATAACTATGATCAACCCGTTCACGAATTCTATACATGCATTCAACCCGTTCGTGAATTGTGCTAGTGGCCAAAATTATTGAATTAAAGACATATATTCAAATAAAATCATCTTTGAGAATCACTTGAGAATGTAACATACAGCGAGCATATTTATCACAAACCGATATGAATCTACTTTCATCTCCAAAGTCGTGCTTCAATGAAAAAGATCCAACTTTTAAATCCATAAACCTTCTACACAACTCATTGCATATGAAATCGTCTTTAAATATTTCAATGCAAGCCATATTATCCAAATAACAACATCGAGCAATCCTACAACTTTCCATTATGACCTACATTAAATTAAAACAAAAAATGCTTTTGTTAAAGATCAAGATTAATTAATGTCACTGGTGCGGACCCACAAATACATGACCAACTAAGACATGACTAGTCTATTAAGCACGAGTCAAAAATAACAACGTAAATGCACATTAACATTATGCCAAATTAATGTCAAAAAATAAAATGAGATTTAATCATTAGAAAATCACGTGTACTTTATATCAAATTGTGTGTACTTTAATATAATTTTCCTGTGAGGTATATACAAATGACTTTACTGTTGTTAAACATCAAGATTTTTCAATGTCGCTGGCGCGGACCCACAAAGACATGCCCAACTAACTCATGACAAGTCCAATAAGCATGAGTCAACATTAACAAAGTAAATGCATATTAACATTATGTCAAATTGATATGAAAACACAAAATGAGAATCAATCTTTATAAAATCACATGTACTTTATATCAAATTGGGTGTACTTTAATGTAATTTTATTGTGAGGCATATACAAATGACTTTACTATTGTTAAACCTCAAGATTAGTCACTGCCGTTGGCACGGACCCACAAACACATGCCCATCTAACACATGACAAGTCTATTAAGTAATGACTCAAAAGTAACAAAGTAAATTCACATTAACATTATGCCAAATTAATATCAAAACACAAAATCAGAAATAATTGATGTACCCGTGTATACCCTCAGGATGGATGAAGATTACCTAAATACGGACGACACTACGAGGGGACGACCCTTCACCAGGCCCCAGCTGGCCACCACCAGGTCCAGACGACCCTACGAGGGGCCGACCCTCCACCAGGCTCTAGCCGACCCTATGAGGGGCCGACCCTTCACCAGGCTGTAGCCGACCCTACGAGGGGCCGACCCTTCCTCAGGCTCCAGACGACCCTACGAGGGTACGACAGTACGAGGCCAGAATCAAACCAGGCTCCCTACCGGAAGAAACTTTGCCCTCGGCCTCGGCTCATAGGCCGAGGGTGACATCATGACAGCGCGTGGTCCGGGACACGCGTGGAACAGTGCGCGTCAGGCTCATATGACACGTGGCAGACCGTTATAACTGAATCACACCCTCACGTGAGGGAATATTATGTCATCATTTGGCATCTACAGGTGTCAACAGGGGATAGGTTAGATCATCATTCACATGCACCATGCTTACTTGGGGGGTACACTACACCCCCCAAGACCTATATAAACTTGTCACCTACAACCCTACAGGGGATCGATCCATGAACAGTAGCCCTAGCTAAAACTCTGCTTTTACACACAGTAGAGAGAGGGAGAGAGGGTTATGTGCATTGTATCCAAGGCCATTAGTGCCCATACTTAGTGGATCACACACTCACAGTGGATGTAGGCCAAATTGGCTGAACCACTATACATCATTGTCTTATTTCCTCTTATACTCATCCCCTTCTACATACACATGTTCATACACCTATACATCTCCATGGCTGCCATGGCTGCTACTGCTTGAGCTCACTATCACTTATCTGGTGGTGCTAAATCTTAGCATCATCAGTTTGGCACCGTCTGTGGGAACACGAAGACATCTCTTCCTTTGTACAGCTTGACCTCACTGGGCACTCTGGTGGTGAACCAACACTCCCCCTGAGAGGAGGTGTTTCACCATTGAAAGAGACCCACTAAGGTTCCCAAGCTCACCAGTATTTCTTCAGTTCAACTTTTCATAGCTCAAGCACATGGCACCTGAGATGCCACCACCACCTCTTCCCCCGCCGGATGAGGGGGGAAGACCCAGTTCCAGTCAGCCGCCGCCTCAGTCTGAGATGGCTGATGTGGCAGCAGCCCTAAAGTCTCTGGCAGCCAGCCAGCGGATGATGCAGGAGCAGTTCACAGCTCTAAGTCAGAACATACTGAGGCCACCGGGGGTCTCACCTGAGATGATTACTCCGGCAGCAGCTCCAGGACAGCATGAGGCCAGGGGACCACCCCAGGCACCATGTAAAGACCTGCCACCCCCTCAGCGGCGTAGGGATGTTGCTGACCCCCGGCGTTTACGCCTGGGGAGGCAAGGAAACCCTTGCCCTGAGGACAGGTATGACGATCTGGAGGTGGAAGAGGCTCCAGTAGAATGCTGGGAGCCGTATGAGGTCTCCAACAATACTGTATGACCTCTCCAGGACAGTAGAGGAAAGTGCGGGAGACCAAACCCTGATGATCGCCCAAGAGGCTCTGCTTTTGACCGCCTGAGCAGGGGGTCGGCCTTCGAGAGGCTGGGCCCAGTGAATGACCTGCGGGACAAGTTGTCCAAGTCAAGAAGCGCAGCGAGATCTAGGAAAGAAGCAGAAGGCCGACCCCAAAGACGGGACGACGGCCAAAGGGAAGTAAATAGCCGACACAGGCCTGCCATAGCGGAGCCCTCCATCCACCTCCGAGAAGCAGCAGGGGATAACATCGGCCAGGCCGACCCTGTGAGGCCCTGGAATGACTCAATCCAGCGGTTAGAGGATAAGATTGGCGACATATTGAAGAGCCGGGACCCTCTTCAGAGGGGGTACACCGTAGGCTCACCCTTTGTGGCAAAGATAGTCAACTTCCCCACGCCGTCAAAATTCAAGCCTCCTGTGGTCACCCCAAGATATGATGGGAGCACCAACCCTGTCCACCATGTGGAGATGTATCAATCCGCGGCAGACATATACTCTATCTCAGATGAGATGAGATGTCGTGCCTTCTCTGGTACATTGACAGGGGCTGCGCATGTGTGGTACACGTCTCTTCCAAAAAATTCTATTGGAAACTTTAAGCAGTTGGCAGACCTGTTCATCCATAATTTCTGCTTTGGGGTGAAGCCACAGAAGAAGACCACACACCTGCTCTATGTTAAGCAGGGAAAGAATGAGACTCTGAGAGACTACATAGCCAGATTCAATAAAGAGAAGCTGGAGGTGGAAGACTATGAGGAGAGCATAGCTATGACAGCCCTGATTGGAGGGCTCCAGAAGGGGAAGCTATTATGGAAGCTTGCCGAAGACCCTCCGAGGACGATGGCTGAGCTGTTGTCAACAGCAGGAAAGGTGATGAACGCCGAAGAGGCGATGGCTGCAAAATATGAGGACGAAAGAGGAGGTGCAAGTGGGAGTAAATACCCCAAAAAGAACAAAGAGGGGAAGAAGAGAACCATGGATGATAAGTTCGCGGGGTACACCCCTCTGACGGTCAGCTGTGAACAGATCCTCAACGAGATAAAGAGTGACCGGACGCTGAAGTGGCCTGAAAAGCTGAGGGCAACCCCCGGCAAGAGGAATAAGAACCTGTGGTGTGAATTTCACCAAGACCACGGCCACGTAACAGACAAATGCTTTGCTCTGAAAGATGAGATTGAGAAGATGCTGAAGGAAGGGAAGCTCAGAAAGTACGTCGACAAAGCCGACTTCAAGAGGGGACGAGGGGACGACCCCAGAAAGAAGCGAGTCGATGCCTGCAGAGAAGGTCCTCAAAAAAGAGGGGACGACCCCTCTGATGATGAAGACGACCCCGACCTCCCGCCGAGAGACGACCACGGCCCTGTCAAGAGGCTCAATATGATCTCGCTCGGGGTGGGAATGATCTCCGGGGGACTTGCAGGAGGAGGGTCTGAGGTCGCCGACAGGAAGGCCCATGTCGCTGAGGCTAAGGCAGTGACGAAGACGGTGCACTCAACCTCCGTAGAGGTCAAGTCAGAAAAAAAGAAGAAGGTTGATATGGACACTTTGATTGTGGGATTTTTAAGAATGGACTTCAAGGGCCTATTGGCCCCGCATGATGACCCTCTCGTCATCACCACCAGGGTGCACGGGTGCGAAGTGCCGAGGATCCTGGTGGATGGGGGCTCATCCGCAGATGTGATGTTTTGGCCATGCTTCAAGGCCTTGGGCCTCAGTCGTGCCAGACTTGTCCCATACCATCATCCATTGATTGGGTTCAGCGGGGAGAAGGTTCACCCCCTAGGAATATATGAGGCTGATGTCAGGATGGGGGACGAGTGGCCGAGATGGCTCACCAAGAGGGTCAGTTTCTTTGTGCTGGATGAGCATGTGTTTTCGGCATACAACATCATACTGGGACGTGTGGCCCTCAAGGGGTTTGAAGCTGTGCCGTCCACGGTCCACCAGATGGTTAAGTTCCCTACCCCTTATGGGGTGGGGGAAGTTCAGGGAGACCAGACGACAGCGAGAGAGTGCTACTACAACTCCGCTGAAGAAAGGGATGCACACAAGAGGGCTACAACCACTTACAACATTGATACCCTAGACCCCAGGGACGAGACGAAGCTCAAAAAAGGAGAGGCCGCTGAGGAGGTAGAACCCATCATCCTTGATGAGGATGACCCGGGAAAAACCGTCCAAGTTGGCAAATCTCTGAAGCCCAGTATCAAGGAAGACCTCATCAAACTGTTGAGGAGAAGGCGAAGCGTCTTCGCATGGAGTCATGTAGATATGCCAGGGATCGACCCTGAAATCATGTGCCACAAACTCAATGTGGTAGAGGGAGTGAAGCCGGTAAAGCAGAAGAGGAGGATTTACTCTAGAGAAAAGTATGAGGTCATCAGGGATGAGGTTAAAAAATTAGAAGACGCTGAATTTATCAGAGAGGTCATCTACCCTGAGTGGCTGTCCAATGCAGTCATCGTCCCAAAGGCCAACGGCAAGTGGAGAATGTGTGTGGACTTCACAGACCTCAACAAGCATTGTCCCAAAGACAGCTTCCCTCTCCCCCGCATCGACCAGATGGTAGACGCTACCGCAGGCCATGAGCTCATGAGTTTCATGGATGCCTACTCAGGGTATAACCAGATTTCCATGAACCCTGAGGACTCGGAGAGGACCGCCTTCATCACTGACAAGGGGACATACTGTTACAGGGTCATGTCCTTTGGCCTAAAAAATGCGGGGGCAACGTACCAGCGCCTCGTAAACAAAATGTTCGAAGACCAAATTGGGAAGTCTATGGAGGTTTACGTAGATGACATGCTGACTAAGAGTCTGAAGGCAGAGGATCATGTGGCAGACCTGGAAAGGACCTTTAATACAATGGACAAATACAAAATGAAGCTCAATCCGGCCAAGTGTGTCTTCGGGGTCGGAGCGGGGAAGTTCTTGGGGTTCATTGTCAATCAAAGAGGCATCGAGGCCAATCCTGAAAAGATAAAGGCCCTTATTGAGATGAAGACCCCCAAGTCCATTAAAGACGTTCAGAGGCTCACAGGGAGAGTGGCTGCCTTGAACAGATTTGTGTCAAGGGCTACAGACAGGTGTCTACCATTCTTCAAGATCCTCAGGAAGGCCTTCGAATGGAGCGAAGAGTGTGATGAGGCTTTCAAGGAGCTAAAATCATACTTAGGGTCTCCCTTGCTGCTGTCACGACCCGTGCAGGGTGAACGACTTTACGTGTACCTTGCTGTCTCAGAGTCCGCTATCAGTGCAGCAATCGTAAGAGACGAAGACGGGATACAGAAGCCCGTATATTTCAACAGCAAGGCACTCCAGGGGGCAGAGCAGAGATACCCGAGGATGGAGAAGTTGGCCTATGCCTTGATCCATGCCTCAAGGAAGATGAAACCGTACTTCCAGTCCCATACTATGGTCATCCTTACTGACTCTCCTCTTAGGCAGGTCCTACACAAGCCTGAAAAATCAGGAAGGCTAATGACCTGGGCTATAGAGCTGGGGGAGTTTGACATTGTGTATCAGCCTAAGACAGCCATTAAGGGGCAGGCCTTGGCAGACTTCGTGGCTGAGTTCACCTGGGAAGATGATGAGGCCGAGGGTGAGACCCTCGGGAAGACGGATACAGAAGACAAACTCGCAGACACACTCGCAGATATGGCTGAGACGAGCACCGCTAGAAGAAAAGTGACTGAAAACGAAGAGGGAAGATACATCTTTAGACAGGGGTCCCTCTCTGAGGGAAATTTCTCTGAAGGAAAAACTCCATGGAGCCTCTTCGTTGACGGGTCCTCCTGTGATAACGGAAGTGGTGCTGGACTGATACTATCAGCACCCGATGGCACAGACGTCGAGTATGCCCTGAGGTTCAATTTCAAAGCCTCCAACAATGAGGCTGAGTATGAGGCCTTGATAGCTGGCCTCTCCTTGGCCAAATCCCTTAGTGTCGGCCAAATGTCGGTTCACAGTGATTCAAGGCTGGTGGTGAATCAGATACTAGGAGCCTATGAGGCCAAAGACGAGAGGATGGCTGGGTATCTTGATAAGGTGAGGTCATTGCTAAAAAACTTCAAAGAAGTGAAATTCAAGAGGGTACCTAGGCTCGACAATGGCCGTGCTGACGCCCTTGCAAGGTTGGCCTCAGCTACTAGGACAGACATAAGGAGGACAGTCCCAGTAGAAATCTTGCTTCGACCAACTATCGAAGACGTCGGGGGAACACTTGGTGTTTGCATGAATGTTTCTCAAGAACCTTCATGGATGGACCCCCTGATCAGATACATTAGAGGGGGAGAGATGCCAGAAGCGAGCCAATAGGGGAAGAAGCTGAGATACAGGGCTGCAAAGTTCGCTGTCATCGGAGACACGCTGTACAAAAAGGGGTTTCTGCTCCCCTTACTTAGGTGTGTGCATCCCTCAGAGGTCCCTTCCATTTTGCAAGACGTGCATGAAGGGTCGTGCTCAAGCCATATTGGGGGTAGATCCTTGGTAAAGAGGGTGATCACCCAAGGCTACTGGTGGCCGACCTTGGGGAAAGATGCTGCCGCATATGTTAAAAAGTGTGATAAATGCCAAAGATTTGCTACCATCCCTCACCAACCTCACCATCCTCTCACCTCCATTAAATCCCCATGGCCGTTCGCAGTATGGGGGATTGATCTGGTAGGACCCTTACCGAGAGCAGTCAATAACTATCGGTTCCTCATCATAGCAATTGACTACTTTTCAAAGTGGGTAGAGGCCGAACCGATGGTCACGATCACGGAGCAGAAGACCTTCCAGTTCATCTGGAGGAATGTGATATGCAGATATGGTCTACCCAACACCCTCATCTCGGATAACGGGACTCAATTCAAGAATGCCTCTCTGCAGAAGTACTGTGAGAGGGTAAGCATCAAACAATTTTTCTCCACCCCAGGCCGACCTCAGGCCAATGGGCAAACCGAAGTTACGAACAGGACAATCCTAGATGGGATTAAGAAGAGGCTTGAGGAGGCAAAAGGAAGATGGGTCGAGGAGTTATATGCAGTGTTGTGGGCATACAGGACGACAGTAAGGACCTCTACCGAGGAGACCCCATTCATGTTAGCTTATGGATCAGAAGCAGTCATCCCCACCGAAGTGGAGTTTCCTACTCATAGGGTCCAAATGTATGACCCCCAGGGGAATACGGAAGAGAGAAGACTTGACCTAGACCTGATTGAGGAAAGAAGGGAGGATGCTGAGATAAGGCAAGCTTCCTACCAGCAGAGGACCGCAAGGTTTTACAACCAAAGGGTGAAACAGAGGCCTATCGCAGTGGGAGACTTGGTTCTTAAAAAGACTTGGCAGAAACCCAACAAGCTCCATCCTAATTGGCATGGCCCATATAGGGTCATCGATGAAGTTGTCCCAGGGACCTACAGGCTAGAAAACTTAGAGGGGGAACCTTTTTCAAACCCCTGGAATGCAGATCATTTGAAGAAATACTATCAGTAGTGTTGTAAGGTCTTGAAAGGCCATAATTGTAATTAGGGTTGCTCCAACAGAACACTTGGAAAATTAATGAGAAATATCAGTGTTTCCTTCATCCTATTGTCAGTCCTAGCATGCATGGGAAGTTGATCCCTCGGATATAATGGGGACCAGTGGAGGGGACGACCCCTCCACTCTCCTCAAAAAAGACGAGGGAAGACTACATTAAAATCCATTAATTTGGTTAGTTGAACCCTCGGCTATAATGGGGACCAGTGGAGGGGACGACCCCTCCACTTTCCTCAAAAAAGACGAGGGAAAACTAAATTAAAATCCATTAATTTGGTTAGTTGAACCCTCGGCTATAATGGGGACCAGTGGAGGGGACGACCCCTCCACTCTCCTAAAAAAAGACGAGGGGAGACTAAATTAAAATCCATTAATTTGGTTAGTTGAACCCTCGGCTATAATGGGAACCAGTGGAGGGGACGACCCCTCCACTTTCCTCAAAAAAGACGAGGGAAAACTAAATTAAAATCCATTAATTTGGTTAGTTGAACCCTCGGCTATAATGGGGACCAGTGGAGGGGACGACCCCTCCACTCTCCTCAAAAAAGACGAGGGGAGACTAAATTAAAATCCATTAATTTGGTTAGTTGATCCCTCGGCTATAATGGGGACCAGTGGAGGGGACGACCCCTCCACTCTCCTCAAAAAAGACGAGGGAAGACTATATTAAAATCCATTAATTTGGTTAGTTGATCCCTCGGCTATAATGGGGACCAGTGGAGGGGACGACCCCTCCACTCTCCTAAAAAAAGACGAGGGAAGACTATATTAAAATCCATTAATTTGGTTAGTTGATCCCTCGGCTATAATGGGGACCAGTGGAGGGGACGACCCCTCCACTCTCCTCAAAAAAGACGAGGGAAGACTATATTAAAATCCATTAATTTGGTTAGTTGATCCCTCGGCTATAATGGGGACCAGTGGAGGGGACGACCCCTCCACTCTACTCAAAAAAGACGAGGGAAGACTAAATTAAAATCCATTAATTTGGTTAGTTGAACCCTCGGCTATAATGAGGGCCAGTGGAGGGGACGACCCCTCCACTGTCCTCAATGAAGACGAGAGAAGACATTACTTAAAAGTCATTTGGTTACTTGAACCCTCGGCTATAATGAGGCCACATTAGGGGACGACCCCACAGTGGTCCTCAAAAAAGACGAGGGAAGGGTTAGTAGCATCAACAGTGAGCAAGCCATAATAAAATGAAATAAGGAAGACAGCAAATATGGAAGAGACTGGTATTAATAAAATATAAGTGTCAAGTGTTTTTACAAGGCCTTTGAACAAAAAGTACAAAAATAAGGGTATGGGCTACAGGCAGCCACCCTAGGGGACGACATCGGAGGGCTGGGCCTCAACAATGGGAAGGGTCTCCTCAACAATGGGATGATCTTCAGATGTACCGACCCCTTCAATCTGGACTTGCGACTCCACTTGGTTGAGGGCCTCTGCAATTAGAGGGTCGTCCAATTGAACACCCTCCAGTGATGGGCGAACAGAGGAGACGACATCGCCAAATTTGAGGACGACCCATCGGCAGGCCGTCCTGATACCCCTCTCAAGATATTCAAGGCCGAAGCCCTGAAATTCATCTGAGGTCTTGTACGCCTCCACAGCATCAGCCTCAGCTTTCTTGATGGCTTCTTCCAGATCAGTCTTATGCTGGGCCTCCAGGTTGAGCAGAGCCTCATCCTTGCCCTTGATCAACAAGTCCTTGTCCTTTATCAACAAGTCCTTAGCCTGAAGATCGGTATCATGTTGCTTCGTCAGCTCATCAAGGACTCTAGCGTGCTCAGTCCTTGCGCTCTCCAGCTCGGCCCTAGCAGTGTCCAACTCTGTCCGTAGGTCAGCCTCTTGTTGAATGGCCCTCTCAGCTTCATGGAATTTCTGTTGGTTCTCAGCCATCCACTTGGTGGCTGAGGTGAGGGCACAGACAGACTGCAAGAAAAAATGAAGAAATATCAAAGGGGGCCGAGGGAACAGTTTGTGAAAATGAAATTAAAGAAAGTCAAGACCAATACCTGAGCAAGGGAGTGCAGACCGTAGTCATACACTTTGGCAGGAGGCATCTTTGCCAAGAACTCGTAGTCAGAGGCCGACGGTGCAGAGAACATCGAAGCCTTGGCCGCCCTCAAATTGGCAATAAGAGATGAGGGGTCGGCCCTCAGATGGGTCAGACTCTGAGACCAGAAGGCCCCCATGCTTGATGAAGAGGTTGCCCCCTCAGAGGCCTCGGCCCTGGCCCTCGTCTTAGGGTCAGGACGAGGCTCGACTGGAGCCTCAGGCTCCTTCCTTTTGTGGCTAACAGCTGTCGGCTCAACAACTGTCGGCCCTGAGGCCCTTGTCTTCTTAGGAGCTTGCTGAGGCTCCTTCCCCTTCTTCTTTGACAGACCAGCAAGAAGGCTTGGAGCAGTCATATCCCAGAGATAATCTGACACGCCTGCAGGACGACCTGAAAAGGATACGATGAATCAGAAAAGTTCAGAGATAAAGAGAGAACACTTCAAAAATAAGTAAAGAAGGGAAAATGTTCAGTATAACTCACATAGTTCTGTCAGAGGGCCGACCCTCAGACCAGCTTCTTTAAGGAAGCGAGGGATCATCAAATCTTCGAACTTTGGGATCTCACCCTCTCTCCCTCGTCCCCTCAGATACTCAACAATATCCCTCTCCTCCAAGCTAAGTCCGGGGTCTGACCTAGCTTTCATGGAGGGGTTAGACCATCTGTTAGGAATCCTCGGAGCATCGGCAGAAGGGGATGCCTCGGTGGAGCTCTCCCATGCCCCAGATATGAAGAAGAACCTTTTTTTCCAGTCATGATTGGAAGTTTGAGCTACGTGGAGCAGCTTCTTCTCAGACCTTCTCGCCCCTAGATGATAGTATCCGGGCTGTTTAGATGAGGAGGTGATATTGTAGCAGGCCAAGAACACGTCGGACGAGGGCTCGTCAGTGAAAGCGTTTTTCCACAAAGAGATGTACCCCAGAATCGTCCTCCAAGAATTGGGTGGAAGTTGCGAGGGGGAGACGCCCAGAGCCGACAGAATATCTATAATGGCAGGGTGAAAGGGAAGTCTGACACCTACTTTGAACATTTGCTCGTAGACTGCAACTTCTCCCTCTTCACCCTCAAAGACCCTCTCATCCTCAGAGGGAACCCTCATAGTCACCCCAGGTGGCACTCCGTAAATATGCCTCCATATCAGAAGATCCCTATCCCTGACAGAGGAGATAAAAGACGAGGCATGGGAGGTATCAACCTCATCATCTGTATCATCGTCCTCATCCTCCTCATCACCTGCAGGAGGACCCTGAGGAAATGCCACTTGGAAGGCGTTGGGGGATAGGGTTGTCACAGGGACAGCCTCAGAGGGGATCGTACCCTCGGCCTCTCGGGGAGGGCTAAGGTCAGGTGAGTCCCTTCTACCAGAAGTTCCAGCACCAGTTGGAGAGGAGGTTCTCTCGTCCATCTCACTTGGGTTGGGTGTCTCGGCTGGACGAGACGACGACCCACAAGACTCAGAGGGTTCAGATGGTCTAATGGTGGCAAGAGGAATGGGAAAGATGGGTCGTACCCAATTGGGGTCGGCTCCTCGTCTTCTCTCTTCCTCTTCCTTTATCCGTCTGATCTCGGTAAATAGTTTCTCTCTCAAGGACGGGAATTCAGACACCAGGTTGTAAAGCCTCCTAAGCATTAAGGGGAAGACCCTACACTTAAAGAAATTATACTAGACTTGGCTAATTTAACCACAAACACTTGGGAGATTGACCAGGATTGACCTTTGGATTAAATAAAGAACTCGAGGGTTTTCGTCAAGAACGTTCGAAGAACCAGTGACCTGAGAAGACGCCGGAAAAAGCTATGGGGGAACTCTAAGAACCAGACGACCTACGACCCTAAAAAATAGACAGAAATGAAGACAAAAGAAGGCAAAAGGAGAAAAAGGTTACCTGATGAGGAGAAGGGCAAGAACGCTGCTGAGACCTGGGAAATCGGAGGCTGAAATGGCAATGGGAACTGGTTCTAGAGAGAGAATAGACTTGGGCGCGAAGAAGAAGAAGATGAAGAGAGTTTGAAAAATCTCTTAAATACTCTTGTAATGAGTGGACCCATTTACCGAAGAAAGATATAATTAGGGCACAAGGCCCCAAGCGTACTGCACAGCCGCCCTGCCTTGGAAACTGGAACAGCAATGAGTATCTGCACAGGTGTCACTCACCTAACTGATCACACGTGTCTCGAATTCAGCAAATATCCCTCAGCCATCCCAATGACACCTATGGCTAAGGGCTGGGGGGTGATTGATGTACCCGTGTATACCCTCAGCATGGATGAAGATTACCTAAATACGGACGACACTACGAGGGTACGACCCTTCACCAGGCCCCAGCTGGCCACCACCAGGTCCAGACGACCCTACGAGGGGCCGACCCTCCACCAGGCTCTAGCCGACCCTATGAGGGGCCGACCCTTCACCAGGCTGTAGCCGACCCTACGAGGGGCCGACCCTTCCTCAGGCTCCAGACGACCCTACGAGGGTACGACAGTTGAGGCCAGAATCAAACCAGGCTCCCTACCGGAAGAAACTTTGCCCTCGGCCTCGGCTCATAGGCCGAGGGTGACATCATGACAGCGCGTGGTCCGGGACACGCGTGGAACAGTGCGCGTCAGGCTCATATGACACGTGGCAGACCGTTATAACCGAATCACACCCTCACGTGAGGGAATATTATGTCATCATTTGGCATCTACAGGTGTCAACAGGGGATAGGTTAGATCATCATTCACATGCACCATGCTTACTTGGGGGGTACACTACACCCCCCAAGACCTATATAAACTTGTCACCTACAACCCTACAGGGGATCGATCCATGAACAGTAGCCCTAGCTAAAACTCTGCTTTTACACACAGTAGAGAGAGGGAGAGAGGGTTATGTGCATTGTATCCAAGGCCATTAGTGCCCATACTTAGTGGATCACACACTCACAGTGGATGTAGGCCAAATTGGCTGAACCACTATACATCATTGTCTTATTTCCTCTTATACTCATCCCCTTCTACATACACATGTTCATACACCTATACATCTCCATGGCTGCCATGGCTGCTACTGCTTGAGCTCACTATCACTTATCTGGTGGTGCTAAATCTTAGCATCATCAATAATCATTAGAAATTCACGTGTACTTTATATCAAATTGCGTGTACTTTATTATAATTTTTTTGTGAGGTATATATATGAACAACCTGCATATACATAAAGTACACACACATGAACATACGCATATGAAAACATAATCAAAACATATACATACAAAACCTGTTACAAAATCAAAACACAAAGTCAAAATACATTCATATAAAATTAAAATAAAATTATAAAAATATGCAAAAAAATCATTCATTCAATATTCAAGTTAATTCAGCACATGAATTATACAATTAGAATGGTTTGATTAATCGAAAACAAATGCATACACCTTTTTTAATTGATTGACATGCAAAACATTTCTTGATAATAGGTATAAACTTACAAATGATCGAATTCATGCAAAGGTAAATCTAGGTTAAACACAAGCGAAAAGAATTGATTTCTTTGATTGAATTGATACCTTCTTTCTTGAAGAAAACATATTTGGTTGAACATAAATGGAAAGAAGAAATAGATCCTAAGTTATTGGATAGAATGAAGTTGTTTGACAGAAATGGATAGAAGAAAGAGAAGATCCTAGCTTATTGGAAAAGGTGTTAATTGCTGATTAAGTCAATGATAAAAAAATGAATAAAATGACTGAAAAAAGGTACTTATATGGACCTAGTCATTTAAAATTTATTTGACCTGGTTAAAAAGTTTCAAATGTCCAGTCAAGGGACTAGACCGTAAAAATCTAAAGAAAAATTGGGAATGGCTTATCCTTTTTGGATTACCTCTAAAAAAGTATAATCTTAGGCCTCGTTTGGTACACGATAAAATTAGGTGAAATTGGATTCCTTTCGAAGAATTATGTGAAAGTACAAGTTTATTGCGTTCGGTAGGAGGCTGAGTTTTAAGACAATATAGGCCCCAATGTCATTAGATTACCACTTCGGTGTAAAAATGAGTGGATTCAAAATCCATACAATATAGTTAGGATTCTTACTTTCCCACATAAATCCTTATAAATAATTTTTGTAAAGACAAAAATGTCTATAAAATATTAAATTATAAAAACTACCTTAAAATCTAAATATTTATTTTGTGAAGACAATTTGAATACATTGGTTTGTATTAGATTTAGACTTGCAAAAATTGTATTTATGCATTTTTTCTACTCATATAATATTTTGATTAACTTACTCTACAATAAACACATGTCTATAGTAAATTATTTTATTTACTAATTATTGAGAAATTATTTTATAAAAAAAAATATATTTGGGTTTAAGCATTTATAAATAGTGTAATTGTGTCTTATTAAATGTTCAAAATAGATAAATTTAAGATATATGCATATATATGGTGATAAAATTGGTAAAGAATATTTATGGTATATTGTGTATATTCCTATGTCACTTTCCTGAACGAAACATTAGATTTTGATTCCTAGTAAGAATCCATTGGTTTACCAAACAATGCGCAATGATTCAAAATCATGATAAACATTTTCTGGTAATCACTTTCCTGGTAATCACAGTCCACCCAAAATATCACCGCATACTAAACGAGACCTTAAAGTTTGATGTCATTTACAATGTTAGACTCAATATTTAAAAATAAATGTTAATAGTGAAGTTTGAAAAGTTATGCAATTTAAGTTCTCAGTCACATCTCGTCAAGACACTTAATAAAAAGGATGACTAAGCGGCATGTTCCATTATGCCATCCAACTATGAAGTCTCCAACTAAGATGTTACGGGGGCTAAAATTGCACGAATATTGAAATATTAGGGTTAACTTTTTCACTTTTGAAACATCATGTTTAAACTTGAAAATCATTCGAAAATTGTGGTTAAATTTGTATTTGACACCTAAGAAACTTATCTTCAACTTGTATAAATGCTCGGTTGTAAAAGGATCATTAGTTTAAAATATCTGGCTATCTAATGATGGAGATAACTGATTGAAATGCGTCTCAATGCATATAATTTTTTTTTTACCAAGATGATACCGAACTTGAAAACATCATATACTTATGTTAATACAAAAATTTTGGGTGCTAACCTTTTTTCCCGCCTCTATTTATATGCAAAGAAATCAATAAATGAAATCACAATTATAATTTTCTTTGCTTTAAAGTAAAAACGGCCACGGGAGGTAGCTATAAGCCAATTTTTCACAAGGAGAAGTAAGTATTGTAATCAATTTAAATTTTGGTAAAGGTAACCCTATAATAGTTTTCAATTATGAATACTAATTAATACGTCTTTATGTCGTGGATACAACCAATATGCACCAATATAATGAAGATGCTTGCATTACATAAGTTCGCATATCTAATCGCACAATATTATTCAAATAATAGAACATAACGATTTATAATGGAAGTTATAGTGGTTGAAGGTTGCATGCATAGAAGAAAAGCATATGTGAGCGCTCACTAGTACGTGGGGAGTTATAAGGAAGAAAGTCGGTTGGTAATACAAAAAATACATAGCGATTTGCAATAATTACCAATATTCTCATGAAATTATAAGAAAGTAAGGAGGATACCATTTTTTAAGGACGAAAAATACGCCAAAATACCATACTTGATTTTTTACTTTTATATTAAGTTATAATTTACTCATTTTCATAGTTCACGTGCCTCGAGATTTCAATCTTTGAATGGTAAGTTTAATTTAAACACATGTTTCTACCAGTTATAATAAATACTTTTTGTAATCGAGTTTAAGTACATGTACCCATTAAATTTATTTGTTGTATTCGTTTGATTCTAAATTACTCTTCCTTTAAAAAAATTATCTTCAAATTGCATTGGTTCATTTGATATAGTTTGGTTAATTTTTATATTTTGGTTGTAAATATTTACTTTGGCAAGATTTGAACCTTGCCTAGGATGCTCAAATCAGACATGCATCGTTAGAATTGTATAAAACAACCCCATGATTTTTTTGGTAACTAATGGGATACAAGAAAATTCCACATAAAAACTCAAAGGTAAATTTATGTATTTACACAATTAGTTGACTATACAACATTATTATATGCAGCAATTGCAAATCGTTTGATGGAGAATATTATAAAGAGTAAAACACGGATGAGCATCAGTATTTAACTGAGAACCATTACTAGAAAAACACACTTCGCCCCAACCCTAAAAATCCATTAGTGTTAATTAGTTCAAGTATAATAAAATCATAAACACAACTTACCATAAATACACGATCTCCCACCACAAATCTTTCCTTTGAGCTCTATCTTTCAACTTTTGCATGTATAATCTGAATGATTTATATCAGAACTTTATAACAATCTAATCATAACTAGCAAGTCGCGGTATCCACCGATGTTAAAGATGGCTTTATCTCACACAAATCCTTATGTTATAATCAAACACCAACTTGAATTGTAACTACAAATTTTGAGTGCTCCAATTAATCCTCAAGCAAAGCCCACCAATATTGATTAAGACATTAGACAAATGAAAGACATGTGGTTATAATTTAGTGTTGTGTCAATGGATAATTTATTCGTCAAAATATCTCAAACAAACTCAAAGAAAAACTTAAATAAAACTTTTTATAGGGTTTCAAAAAGTTTTAGCAACGAGATAGGTTGTATTGGATCGAAACTAGAGTCTTATTTATAGTTTTAAGTGAAAATAGGTAAGAAAACACATTTATTGAAAATTGAGTTATCGTACAAACGAAATTGATCTCGTACAAATGAGAAACTTCATACAAGAGATCTCATACAAAAGAGACTTTGTATGAGCTTTTCTCATATAAAAACTTCATATGAGGCCAATCTCGTATGAAAAGAAACTTTGTACGGGAACTTATGTCTCGAGTTTCAATTTTTGAACAAAACAAAACTTTTTGCATGATTCTTATAAAAAAAGAAAACTTTGTACAAGGTTCATTATTAAACTTTGTACGAGATTCATTATTTTGAGAATAATATTTTACTCAAGTGTAGGAATGTCACATTTTTTGTTGTGATTTTTACTCATAACTCTAAACTTTTAATGTTTTTATGATTTTAAAAATTATATCATTTGATTTGTCAAAAATACCCTCAGAGTTTTTAAAAACAATTTTTATGACTTAAAAATCATTTAGAACAACAAAAAACATTTTCACTCACTCAAATTCATGATAAACCAAGTCCATTGAAAGCAAAACACAGAACAAAATCACAACTTACCAATACATCGAGATGTGTGCATCCATATAAATGGTGTCATCCGATAACATAGTGTAAGTAGGTATGCCATAAATCTCTAAGACATAAATACCCACCTAAACCTGCATTCTATTAATCTATAAGCAAAATCAAAGGTGAAAAATAAAAATATATCCTTACAAATCTCTTCATTTGATTATTCTAACACAAAAACCAAAAATAAAACAAAACTGAAAATATGCAAAAATTCATTGATCAAAATATGCATATACATCGAATTATGGTCTCCTACAAGACTCAATATATGTAAAGGCTTAAATTCGTACAAAATAATGAGAATAATAAGAAGTGGGTACATTACAAACTATGTATCCATCACAATTCAAATTCGTTCCGTAAAAAAAATACAAAAGAATATAAAAAGTGGATATGTAAAGATGAAATGCATATGCAATAATAAATAATGAGTATATAAATATACAATGCTTATACACTCACAAACTCAAAACTATTCCTCCCAATCAAGCATTCTCCTTTTTTACAGGAATAGACAAAAGGAAGAACTTGGCAATAAGCATAGATAAATTCAAATAACAACTTATCCAACACTAATTTTAATACATGAATCAATGCACGTGCTATTAGATATATAAATGAAACTCAGAAAATCTAGAAATATAAATCAAACATGTATATAACTAGTTTTGCTCACAAAATCATTATCACTATCCCAAAAGAATAAAAAAACATAAACTTACATGAGGGGATTACAAATGCAAGATGTAGGTCTCCAAATATTTAAAAATAAACTTTTGCTTAAGCGGAATTAAGTTAAGGATGAATGCAAACCAAATATTTTTTTTTGATAAAAAATCTTTTTCAATTTTATAACCAAGTTGTGACACAAATTAACTTAACCACATTTGCACCAATGAAGCCTCCTCTAAATATTGTTCCAACTCCGTCTTTTGCACCAATGAAGTGCCGGAACGCTCCCTAATGTACCTCTTAAACCCTCCAGTAAATCCAACCCTTATTTGGTTTGTTATTTCACCATCACTATCACTTGTACGAGAATGCTCAAATATTGTGGGAGAAGAAGATGAAACATTTAAACTCTTATACTCGCCATACAAATCAAATAAAGCTGCACGAACTCTATGTATGTAACTATCGGCCAAAGAACCATATATCTCATGGTAAGCAAATTGAACAAACTCCATTTTGTACCTAGGATCAAGCACTAATCCAAAAGTCAATACCAAACTACAATCCTCCCAATATTTTTCAAACTTAAATTGCATCTTTAATGCCATCAAACGAACGTAATCTACATTACTTTGTTGCCACTGCATCAACTGAAAATTAATTTGGCATACATCATTAAAGTAATAGTTTGTCGTTGGATATTTTGTGCCAGAAAGACGATTTATCATGTCATAAAATATTTTCAAACACTGACAGATAAGTTTACCACGCTCCCAATCTTGTTCACTTGGAAGCCATTGGTATTCCTTATCCAATTTCGCTAAACGCTCAAATGCTGTTCTCACATATATAGCACTTCCAAGCATATGGTAAGTGGCATTCCATCTAGTTTGACAATCAAGTTCAACATTCTTTTTCGAATTCAATTGGGTTTATCGTAAAGCTATACTCCATGTGTGACCTCTTGGAAGTGACGAACCAACATACTTAACACTGTTCCTAATCCTTTCAATAAAACGATCAATTACTTTCAACCCATTCTTCACAATTATATTGATTATATGTGCGGTGCAACGAGTGTGAAACATATCACCGTTTTTAAGAAGCGCTTTTTTACCATTCAACCACAATTTAATATGATCAACCATTGGCTTATTATAGCTAGCATTATCAACTACAATAGTCATTAGTTTCTTATCAATATTCCACTCCAAGATTCTAGCCTTCACCCACTCGGCCACATTTTCCGCATCGTGAGGACATTCAATCCAACAAAAAGCAATTATCTTTTTATGCAAATCCCATTCATCATCAATATAGTGACATGTTAAACAACAATAACCGGTGCCTTGATGCTTAGGAGTCCATATATCAGTGGTTAGGGTAACTCTTGAAGAAAGATTTTCCAAAACTTTGTAAAGTGTTTCTTTCTCGATCTTGAAACATTTTTTCAAATCATTTTTCACAGTAGCTCTTGAACGAAATTTGTATGTGGGGCAACAATAAGAAAGCCAATACCTGAAATACTCGTGCTCAGCCATAAGAAATGAATAATCATGTCGTGCAACCATTTGAGCATATAGCATTCGCTCCACCTCCGGGTCAAACTTATGATTTCCGAACTTTGGAATTGGATCGGTGGGAGACTTGAAACTTCCGAGAATTTTTTGTCGAATATCACCACCACCATCTCTTGGTTTTTCTTTACATGATTTTCAATGATTATTTAAATGATACGCCCCCTTCGAACTTCCAGCATCAAACTTTATCTTACAATAATTACAAGTGGCGGTAACATTATTATCCGGGTGTGTCTCACGAGAAAAGTGATTCCAAGCCTCAGATGTGCGCTTCTTGTTTGCTTGTTTTGATGCATCACTGATTTGATTCTCACTACTGGGAGGAGCAGGGGAAGATGCATTGGTTGAAATATTTGTTCGACTTGCCTCTTCTTCCGAAATAATCCTATAATCACGAATAACAAATTTAATAATTTTAGTACAAAAATAGTTTAACGGTTGCAATTCAATTCTAATGGTCAAATGAGTTGGATTTAAAGTTTTCAAATTTAACAGTCTTTTATACGAAAACAAATAATCTATACATGGGAATTGGGTCACTTTAATACCTTCATTCACTTTAACAGTCTTTTATATAAAAAATAAATAACAGTCTTTTATATCAAAACATATAATCACTTTAATCTATATATAAAAACGAAACAGTCTATACATTGTTGCTTGAATAACAAAATAGACTATACATACAAAATTCAGTAAATAATTCAACAACAATTGTATATCAAAATAGACCACTACATTACATCACTGATCAGAACAGACCACTGCATTACAACACTACATAATATAAAAAAATAGACCACTACAGAATATCAATACATTACATCAATATCAATAGACCACTGCAGAATATCAATAGAATATCACTACAGAATATCAATACCACTAAAGAATATCACTACATAATATCAATACCAACACCAATACAGAATATTAATAGACCACTACAGAATATCAACACAAAATATCAAAATACACTGTCTCGGCCACTACAGAAAGACTGTCTCGGCCATTATCATAAAAAATAACCAAACCAAGGAGAAACATGAGCCCTGCAAAAGATTAAGCCCTAGAGACTGTTGGATCTACAAAAATATTATGAGACCTGCAATAATATTACCTCGGTATCAGTTTTCGTTGCCGGTGGCCTGCAAGGAAAGATTTGGGCGATTTTTATCGGCGGCGGCGGCTAGACAGACAACCGGAGACTGGAAACTGGACGAGGTTTGGACCGTTCTTATCGTCGGCGGCGTCCTGCAAGGAAAGGTTTTTATCGTCGGCGGCGGCTAGACAGACAACTGGAGACTGGAGACTGGACGATTTTTATCGTCGGCGGCGGCCTGCAAGGAAAGGTTTGAACCGTTTGGGCAGCTGGACGAGAGAGAGGGATGGAGCGTTTGGGCGGCTGGACAAGATGGGGAAAACGACACAGATGTGTTTTGGTTTGGACGATTTCTGTTTTTGATTTATTAGGTTAGAAGATTAGATTTTAAAGTTTTCATAATTCAACATCTACCCTAACTTTTATTTTAAGTATTACTTTATACCTAAAATATTATATAAGTAATATTTTAAACTAGTGTTAGACGGATACGGATATCCGGTAAAATGGATATCCGATAAAATGGATACTCCACATCGGATACGGATTATCCGTGTCGGATATTACTACTATCCGTATCCGTTTTTCCGGATATTTTTATAGAGTATCCATATTCGTATCCATTTCCATTTTTTCGGATAAATATCCGCAAATTTGGATTCAGATATCGGACGGATGCGGATTTTCGAATATTCGTTTACAGCCCTAATAATATCTAAAATAGTTTTGACACTTAGCTTAATTATTTAGGGTGTTAAATTGGAAAAGTTATTTTTCACGACAGTGATGCTAAGAATGAACCAACCGTCACCTTGATTGTAATTTAATAAAGGACTGATCACCCGGTATTTAATTAGGCGGGGTGTCACAGCACACGAATCTAGAATTTTGATAATTCTACAAACAATAGCGTCATGACACGATTTTTCAACGTTAGGATTCTTTGCGTAGAGCCGTTAAATTTTTTAATATATCCAAACTCCCTCAAATATATATCACATGTTCTATTGAACGAACTAAACTAATTTGACCCATTTTTCGCATTTGAATATTTTTATTGCCTTATGCATTTTTCGAGCTCTTTTAAACAGTGGCTTTCACGACGAGTCAATTTTACACTCTCACAACACTTTCCCATGAATACTCGTCATTTTTCAATTTAATCATCACGCACGGTAAACGGTTATTACATGCACACCTCTCCTTAAGTCTACTTACGCATAAATGATAAGATTGAGATAAGAACGTCTCACCAAACTCAAATATACAAGAGTAGTCAAACATCCATATAAACTCGTGCATGTGTGCAATCATGGCATATACACAAAGTCAAATCCAAACATATATCAACTTCGAAACAACCCCATAATACAATGGTTTAGATCATTCTAAGCATCGATAATAGTGACCAAATGTCCTAGCCACATGAATAATGGTAGGAAGGGGGTCCAAGCACACCAATATGCCACATCAAACATGTTAACTCATGACATAAAAACAAACCGAAAATCTTTTTGGCTTTTCCAAAATATTTTGACTCAAATAAAAGAAAAATATTTTTGTGTTTTTTTCAAAAATTTTCAAAACCAAAAATCTTTTTGTAATTTTCAATTTTTTAGCAAAAACAAAATCTTTTTGTATTTTTCAAAAGAGATGCAATAAATGAAAAATATAATACAAATTGATAAACATGGTGATACACTCAACCTTTAGATTTAGCATGGGAAGAATTAAGTTCAACCAACTGAGAACTATGAAGTTTTATTCCTAAAGCTACCAAATCCGACTTCCTAACCCAAGTAGGTGTGTAATGACGCATGGGGGAGGAGGGAATCGGGGAAACTTTATTCCTAAACTTCATAAACTTTCGAGGAGCATTCATAAGGTCATAGAAAAACTTTCTAAGGTGACCTTTCCTACCACAAAACATGCAAGTGTAGCGATGGTATGGAAAATGACCTACATGTGGACCTTTTCTAACGTTCCTATATGGCTCTCTCACACGTGCGGGGGTAATGGGGACAACACGATCATCAAAGCCAATACCACCCCTATCTATCTTAATTTGGATGGTGCTTAGCATCCTATCCAACTTCTCACTTATAGCCTCTAAGTCAAACTTAACTCTAGACGAGTCTCTCAAACTGTCCTCCAACTCCATACTCCTAGACTCGAGTAGACGCCTAAACTCCTCAAACTCTAGCAACTCCTTTTTCAAGGCCTCCATCAAACCTTTAAGGCTATCTATCTCTTTCTCGACGTACTCTAACTTCTATATAAGCTTCTTCTCCCATGCCCTAAGATCCTCAATTAACGAATCATTATTTTTTACGGCCCACTCTTTCAACTTAGCTTACAATTTTGAGTTTGCCTTTTTCACCTTCACCGTCTCCTCAAATAACTCTCGAAATGCAACGTGCAACTCTCCTACGTCGATATCCTCATCCTCGCTCTCATCACCCTCACCCTCTCGGGAAGCACTCTCAACAGCCTCAAAAGTGTCATGCATATGAGTATCCTCGTGGAAAGATATATCGTCGTCGCGCGGATGACTTGTGATAAACGCAATAAACTTACGCTCAATGGGGGAATCCTCTCCCTCTTCCAGTTCACTATCACTTAATGTGGCGTTGTATGCTATCGGTTTCTTTCCTTTTTTTTAAGTCTATTAGGACACTCATCTACTTTGTGACCATATCCCTCACACCTGAAACACCTATCAGACTCATTTCTCTTAGGTTTCTCATTCTTATCCTTAGGTGTGGAGTCTCCCTTGTTCATGAATTTCTCAAACTTTTTGGCGTCTTTCGATTGCTTATGAATTTGAAGAAACTTCTTGAACTTTCTTGCAATAAGAAGACATCCTCAAAGTTGGAATCGAAATCGTCATTCGAAATTTTAGTTTCCTCCTTTTGGGCTTTCAAAGCAATTCCCTTTTCTTTCTTTGGCACTTACTTGGAGGTAAACATGTCGAGTTCATAGGTTTGAAGGTCTCCTACGATCTTTTCTAGTTTCGACGAGTTAAGCATACTAAGGGAATTCATAACAGTCACTTTCACATCAAACCTACTTGGCAACGATCTCAAAATTTTCTTAATTACTCGGTTATCGGGAATCTTTTCACATAGGTCAAACGCCGCATTAACAATTGTGGACAACCTAATGTAAAACTCAGCAAACATCTCACTCTCTAACATCTTAATCATCTCAAATTGTGTCATGAGATTTTATAACTTAGACGCCCTAACTGTGCTCGTGCCCTCGTGAGTGAGTACAAGTGTATCCCAACCTTATTTCAAAGTTTCACAAGTCATGATACGATTATACTCTTCAGGTGTGACATGTGAGGAAATAATGTGCAGACCTATAGAGTTATATTATGCAATCCTATGTTCAATCTCATTCCATGACTCAATGGGTTTAAAACTAGTGACCTCACCCTCTCGTGTGACAAGTGGTGTCCAACCTTTTTCAACACTAACCAAACATGCTCATCAATAGATTTTAAATCATTTCTCATTCGCATTTTCCAATAAGCATAATAAGTGCCATAAAAAATAGGAGTGCATAAATTATCATAACCACCAAATACATCCGTACAAGCAAAAAAGGATCAAACACAATAAAAATGTATTTTGAGTTTTGATACCAATTTGTAGGTCCCCAAATATTTAAAAACAAACTTTTGCTTGAGCGGAATTAAGTTAAGGATGAATGCAAATCAAATATTTCTTTTTTAATAAAAACTCTTTTTCAATTTTATCAAACCAAGTTGTGACACAAATTAACTTAACCACATTTTATCTTATTTAACCCTAAGCATTTTCAACTAGTGATTAAAGAAAGTAAAATAAAGTAAAGCATTACTCACAACGTCGATGTATGAGGAAAAACCCAATTGGAAAAATATCTCGGACGACCCAGGTCAAACAATCACTATAACAATGGATTTACAAAGTCAGATGGTAGTCTTATACAACGGCTCGATCCCCCCACGAGACTTGACGCTCCTCTGATCTTCTACCAATCTTCACAGTACCCACACGAAAAGTAACATTCTTCCACGATGCTCGTCCACAGTAGTCGCCTCCACGAATGCCTCGGTATCCACCGATACGACCTTCTGTCATCTACGATGTCGAAACCAGTATCCACCGGATCTTCATCGCAAAACCAACAATGTATCTTCAACAGAACCTCAAACGTGGTGCCAACAAGATCACAAGAACATATAATAATGAAAATCTCAGATCTTGAAACTCTAAGGATGTTTTTAGCTTCGAAACCTTAGGAAACAATTACAAAAACACGTACTGTTTATAAATTTTTTCGTTCTGCACATCCTCCAAAGAAACTGGAACACACCTTTATTTATACTGAATTCAAGGCGGTGGCAGTCTCTCGTTCGAACGAGATACTGCGTCGTTTCAACGACAACAACACTAGTTCGAACGACATCAGGTGTCATTTGAACGACGTCGTAATTAGAGTCTGATATTAATCTAATTTTGAAAACAGAGTTTTACTAAAAACCAACTCTTATCCAACTCTAATCCGTCCTCATCTGATTAAAACGAAATGTAAACATTTAAAACACTTTTAAAACATTTTTAAGAACATTTTCTTTTAAAAATAACATCCTTATTTTTGTAAAATAAAATTCCGAGTTTCATTAACATTATGCATTCATACCTAAGGGATATCGGAATGTAATTAAACTCAGAAAATGATAAATTTGCACATATTAAACTTCGACATGATTAATTCTTTGAAGCTTTGTCGCAACATCTTTAATTAATCTTCGACACGTCATAGTCTCGTAGTGACCGGACAATAAAAATCTACATATGATTCAAAAAGTGTTTTGTTCCGAGGATAAGTCAAAACTACATTAAGAATCAAATGGAAATTTGGTCTTTACATGAGATAAAACCAAATTTAGGAATTTCACACAAATTGTCTAATGGGAATGAATGAACTCGAAACCTGGAGAACAAAACATAACACACACTAATATTCTTGCACGAACTCATGGATAAAATTCATAGTTCAAAATGATAGAAAGTCAAACATATTATTGGAAAGTTGAGGTCACAGATGTTCATATCGATTAAGACCTACGTTAACTGACTAGGTTAACATATCAATAAATCCAAACATAAGTCACATACTAAACGAAAATATGGAACCTCATTGGCCTTCAACTTTTACCTCCTTTAAAATATACCATTTTTTCAAACTTGAGTATTTGCCCTTGCGTAGACAATAGTTCAATTGTTATCTCTAATTAGAACATAAAAATAAGTTTCTTGTCAATGGTAGATATCTCCCCCTTCGGTATCTTTTGTCACTACTTCCTTCGTCATCTTTAAATTTACCTGACAAATAATGATTCTTATATTCATATCTAAAAATTGATTGAATAAAACATAACCAGACAAACTGAAAACATGTGCAGGATTTTTTTTAGATAAAAATCGAAAATAAAACCTAGGAATGAATAACCAGACAAATTGAAAACATGTGTGCGATAGAGTGAACACCACTACATATTCAACGAGAGTTATTCTAAGAGGACTTCTTAGGAATGGATAATTAAACTATACAAAGGTTCTCACTACTTTCTTAAGTTTCTAATCTAAGAATATGAAAATATATAGCATCGTGTATTCCATAAATTTTCACTTTTCTCAACAATAGTTGTACACAAAAATAAAAAAAATTCAAAACATTTTTCTATTTTGTAAACAAAAAAACAATCATTTTGGTTTTACTCAAATGACTTAAGACAAACAAAGTGATGTTCTTTATCATGGTTTTACTTAAGTAACTTAATAGGAATTTCAAATTCATATTCTTAATTTTAAAAGTGCGATGATAAAGTTCATTTAATGTTTTTTATAGAACAAACTTACACTATTTATTATAACTAGTTGTGCCCACGTGCGTTGCACGTGTGGCCATTTCTAGATATTAATCTTCCTTCCACTGCAAATCTGTGAAGGACAAAGTAATAAAAATACTTGCAACATATTATGTAGAATTTGTTTTGTTAGAATATAACATAAAGTACCTAGTACGAAGCATCAATCATTACCCCAAAAATCAAACCTCCATTCAACTATAAACTATACAAGATATTCCTGCGAATACTCTAAATCTATCAAAAACGAACTCAGAACTCCCTACTCAAAAGCAGGAAGAATTACACACAAACATGTATGTATATATAATCAGAATCCCTATAACTGCAACAGAGGTAATACAAAAACTTTGGTAAAAATACCTCTTTCGAGTGGTTGAAATGATTTATATGGCTCATCAAATGGGTAAAAAATTAGGGGATGTTAATATGGAGTATAAAATTTGTTTGTACTTGGATCTGGGAAAGGTAATTTTCTCAGACTTTAAAATAACTCTAGAATTAAGGATTTGTTAGCCAACAAAAGCCCCTGGAGATTCGAAAATAAACCAATCTATTGTTGAATTGGCCCTGTAACCCCATAAAGTTAATACATGTAAATTTTGACAGTTTTAAATTCCCCTAGGTTATTATCCTATGAAATCATTTTCCGACGCGTTCAGAGTTTGTAAAGTGCAGTTTTTCGTGTGTGACACTATGCTACCTAATCTGTTATCCGATTCCCAAAACTGTTTCACCTTCTCAAATTCAAACCCTAAATCTACACTCAATTTGTTAGCGCTCAGATCAACATACTGAATATTAGAGCATACATGAAGGGAATTTCCTATCTCACCAGTTAAATTATTACTCCAAATATTCACAACAACCAAGTTGTCACAAATTCTAGGAAAATGTATAGAATTCCATCATGATTTATATTAAGTGAAAGATGCTAAGCTCAATAGTAAACCAACTTAGAAGACAACACATTATTATATTATGCATCCACTAAGGTTGATTTAGTTAAAAGAATCCTATCTTTTCTCGCTAAAATTCTAGTTACAACAGCAACTACTTTTCTTGCTTAGTCATTCATCCGTGCTTACTCCTCTGTGCCAGCCAGCTGACATGTATCTGTAAGCAACAACAGCAGCTGCTGTTGTTGCCAGCCTGTCATGCATGTGGGCGATATCGACTGATGACTAAATCCTATTTGGGACTCGAAGGCCTTCGTGGTATGACTAAATCCGTGTGTGGGACTTTATCTTCAGATGCTTTTTCTATTTGACCATGTCCGTAGAGTGGTTCTAAGGTTTATTCTGTAATTTCAGCCTTGCACACATGGCATTGAGGCTGTTGGTGATCTTGGATTTCAGTAGATACACTTGGGTAATGAATCCATTTGTAAATACATGGGTAGCGATAGAGGTGGTTACAGGGTCTTGAACCATGTCTAGGCAGATGTTACAGTCGAAACCACTAGTCGCATTATTTTTCGTTAATTTGGTGGATTGTTTTCTAACGCTTTCGACTTGATATTGGTCTACTTTTTTACCGTACCAAAGAAATACGATTCTCATCATTGACTTTATTAATTGGGTACGTAAGTTGTCTCTTTTTCTTACTAACATAAAAAATTAAAATGTTATTCACCATTTTTATAACTTACAAATCAGATGTACCCTACACTAATAACGTGGGAAAAAAAATCTTCTCTCTGATGTAGGCGAAATACGATAGTATTTTGCCAAGTGCTAAATTTTCAGGACTAAATAAATGGGACAATATGTGCCAAATCTTCATTATACTCAACAATTTAGGTCGCAACCTATAAAACCAATGCCAAACCCATCCCCATTCTCTCTATATACGTATCCATCTAGTCTCCCATATATATGAATCCAACAATTATGACAAAATAAAAATGGTTTGAAAAATGTAGGCTAAAAAAACATATATTCGGCTAATATAAAAATAAATTATATATCAATACGTAAGTTTGTGTGTGAATATCATTTTAAACTTAGTGGACCCAAAATTCCACTTACTGAGTACCCAATCGCTCCAAAAAAGCCCACTAAATAATGAATCATCAGACTCTTTGATTATTTTGGTTCATAGGTTGTTTCAGTTATCATGATATCAAAAAGTTTAATATGTATATAGCAATGACGTAATTTTGTTTATCCAAACAATTATTTTCTTCCTTATTTTATAAAAATTTGGGTGTCTACTTGGTTCTACTCTATAATTTGTTATACACGCGTAGTTTATAAATACACCCATTTCACAAAACTATATCACCTGCATTTCTTTCAGTATTAGGTACCATGTATGTATACATTTGTATTTTATAATTCGTAAATCGGATACCCAAAACAGAAAACGGAGATAGAAATGTTAAAAAAAAGACATAGATGAATATTATCAAACACATGATATGCAATGGATTTCATTCATGCTAACAAATTTTAATTGTCCAACACTTATAAAACTATAATACATAATTGGATCAAAGCATATACTCCAACTATGTATATAATCATTTATTTATTTATTTTACAAAAAGGTATTTGAGATTAGAAAATTGTTAAGCAAACGTATGAATGATTATCATCACGGTTATGACGGACCTTACTTTTTCATTTTTGTCACCATAAGAGAATCTTATATAAATCAGTTTCTAAATGATAAGTAAAATAGAAATGATACATTAATCAATTGCAATTACCTCGTAAACCAAAGTGAGATTCCTTCACTATGAGATGGACAATCCAAGCTTTGACCACAAATATTGACAATATCATAAAAAGTTTCAAAGGAAATATACGACCATTTCGAATATAAATTATATGAAATATTTTCAAATGTGGTATTAATGGGTAAAGCTAACCACGTTCCAAAAAATCTTAAAACACTCCAAATTCTTTTTGAAAGACAAACTTGCCCTTTGCTCTAAAGATCAAACAAATACTTTTTTATTTGTTAATTTTTTTTTCAATAAAGAATAGTATTTCAAACTGTTTTTTTAAATATTTTTTTTTGTTTTTTTAAATTAAAAAATAGTGTTTTTATCAAAATTGTTATGATAGTTAAATTTTTTTATTTTATTTAAAAAGCTGTTATAATAGTTTTAAAAAAGTTTTTTTAAAGTAGATTTAAAAACTTTTTTTTTTCAAAAAAAATGTTTTTTTACATAAAATTGGGAAAAAATTAACAAATAAAAAAATTGTTTTTTATATTGAAAACTATTTTTTATATTTTTTAAATAACATGATCACGACCCAAATAAAACGCGACGTGACTTGGAGTCATATTTTTTTTTATAGCGGTAGCGAGGACCATTATTTATTATTTCAGAAATAATTTTTTTACTATTTAAAAAAATGGTCCGCGATAGCGGTAGGCATAGGATGTCCAACCACCTATACATACCGCTGGCGAGGACCATTTTTTTAGTATGTTGGTACGTGTCAACGGTATGTATAGACGGTTGAAACAAATTAACAAATAAAAATGTGTTTGTTTGATCTTTAGAGCAAAGGGCAAATTTATCTTTTAAAAAGTAAATAGAGTGTTTTAAGAATTTTTAGAATCTTTAAGAAATAAACATGTCCAACTGGGAAATATATATGAAGGCATAAAAAACAATAATCTAATAAGGTGTGAACTTGATAATTCCTTAACTTAAAATATACATATAATTTTTCTAAAATTAACATTGAATTTAGAATTATTATAAAACATGAATAGAACAACAATAAAATTGGAAATACAAAATCTGAGCACAAAAGAGAGACACCATTCATGAATGAGATAGATATAATTACAAAAATTATGTATTTGTTTTCAAATTAACAAATGCATACTTTTGATGGCAAATGAAAAAGGAGTAAAAAATTAGAGAGGAAATTAGGAGTATTGACCTTATTTTTTTGGACAAGAAACAACAACAAAGAAGAAACTATACAATATGAATCTGATGGGAAGATGAATGAACTTGGGCAGCTGACTTTTGATTTCTAGGGTTTCGAGATGAATGTATTTGAAAGTTTTGTTAGATGAATGTATTAGGAGAAAAAACGTATCAAGTTAAGATTCATTGAATGATTTTAATTTAATGAATGTATGAGACTAATATTAAGGGTATGATAGGAAATGTTAATTTAATGAGGGTAGTTTAGTACTTTGAGTTTTGAAGAGGAACTTCCCTCTTTTTAAGTAGTAAAGATAATCTTCGAAGCCATCAATATGAGAGTCATAATAGACATTTACAAGATTATTAGGATCTATCGAAAAACATTAAACGCCTACGCAAAGAACAAAACTCAATATCTTAGAGTAACCCTCTCTGATATCAGCTAAAAAGGCCTAGATCGGTTATGTCAATTTAATTAACCGGTGTTAATTAATTATTTTAAAATTCCAAAATGTCCATAAAACAATTCTTAATCAAATTTCGTTTTCGTATTAATTATTGATGATAAAAGCTGGTGTAATTGAATCAAAGTTTTAATTTACCATATAAAATTATTAATTTTTACACTTAGATCCAATTAATTGATTATGGTCAATTTAGTATTTAACCATTTAATTAATTAGATCCAATTATAATAATTAGTATCTAAGGACATATTTTTCATCTTGCCAATAGTTCCTTGTTTACATCGTGTATGACATATCCCGTTACATCCGTCAAAGCAATTCAAGTTCACATGTTCAAGAAGACGGATCCTGATATCGAGCATCTTCAACCTCTACGCGACATGAGGTATACTTTGGTATGAATTTAGTTTTGTGCTACTTAGATTTTTTACTAAGTATTGGGATACTTTTCTAAAATGTTTTATTTCAAAATGAGGCATTTTTCAAACTTAATTTTTTTTTGAGATACTTATAGGAAGACTTTAAAAAACTGTTTATGTCATTAAAACGACATTGCTATGTCGTTCAAACGACATTAGCATCTCGTTAGGTAGACCGTTTTCTGCCTATGATCTCATATGGATCAAACGAGAGCGTACTATTTTATTTTTTGAATGGTCGTTTGATAGGTTATTCGAAGCCACTTCAAACGACATCACCATGTCATTCTACCGACATTATGATCTCGTTCAAATGAGATTCCTTCGCCTCAAATTTTTTGTTTGCCTATAAAACCTGTTTCGTGAAGCTTTTTTATTAAGACTTTTATTTTACGCATACTTCATAACAGTTGCAAAATTGTCTTCAGGGCTAAAACACTTTATAGATTCACCAAAACAATCCCAAATACTTTTGTGAATCTTCTTTGGAACTCAAACACTTTCGTAACGAAGTTATTCTTGTGGAGATCTTTCTTCACTAATGATCTTGGGGATACTCGAGGGTATTCACTGATGAAGAAGGAGGAATTGCAGTTCTTGTGATTCTCGAGGGAGCTATTATTGGTTCAAGGTTGCGATCTTTGTGGGTTCTTGCAGTAATTCATTGTAGTATTTCACTTGTAAGTTTATAAGTTGCGATTTATATTTTATTAGTGAAATAAAGGTTTTTCCATGTGGGAATTTTCCTAAAATTTGCCTCCTTGGTTGTTTGGTTGCATGCTTATATGATTTACTGCTTTCAATCACATAAATGCATGTGTAGGGTTTAACTAAAATGGAAATTTATGGGATTGACATCTAGTTATATAATTTTGATTCTATAGAATATTGCAAACTCTCAAATTAATATCGCATCATTGCATTCACAAGCTTTCATAGTGATTGAAATTAATTGATAAGATAAATATTAAAAATAGATACACACGTGAATACTTGGTACCGAACCCTGAATTCAACTAGTGTTGGTAAGAATGTTTACGTGATTCACAAAGGCACATGCATGGCTTATAGTAAGACTCAATACCATTGCAAAAATATTCCATCTTCATTTTATCTTTCAACCTCTACTCACACCTGTCTGAATGCTTCCCACCGTAACTTTGCAATAATTGAGTCATAACCCAGAGGATGACTGGATGATTTTTGAGCTATGTATGAATTTGGTTAATTATTGGACCAAAGAGTATCTTAACTCACTTTATAAATATTTGAATTATCTTTCCAACGATCTTGATTGTTCTCGAATCAGACTTACAGTTCACGTATTACAACCATTTTATCAAAAACCCTAAGCGAAGAACAACGGGATGTTTTTCAAGCTATGTTTGACTTTTTTTCAACTTTGAACTTGAGAGTATACCAATAAACTTTCTTAGATCCATGAATACTCTTTCAAAAGGTCCTGGTCATGCACAAATCAGACTTACGGCTCACATTTTATGGTTGTGTTACCCCAAAACCCATTTCAGCCTGCTGATTGGCACACAACCCCTACCGGCTAATAGGAGGGACATTACTTGGCCACCAAGTTTGACATCCATTTTGGATGGTAGGACGACATTTATGCCGACCGACATACCCTCGAGGGGCAGATTGGTCTTTTTGGCCTTTTAGGATTAAGGAAACTCTGACCTCACTATTTTAGACCATTCAACCTCAAAATTCATGTGACAGTCCTACTACATCACTACCCAAAACATTGTCATATATTCCCTTACATATCCACCTACTTCACCACTTTCCACCACTCGACCACCATCCAGAAATCAGATTACAAAACTTCCATAATCATAATTCAAAACAACTTCGAAGGTCTAAACCCTCTTCAACCTACCTTGTCAATTTAGTGTCATTTCACATATTTAATTAATTTTAGTACATTCTCTACTTAACTCTTTTTTTACTCACCACTAATCAAATTTTATTATTTATATACTCTCAATCTTATTTTCATAAATTTAACAAAACCCAAAAAGTGGGTTTCTCTTATAAACTTCAAAGTAAAGTTTCTTCCAATTTTTATCACATTTCACCACTGTTGATACCAAATTTAATCTGCTGACTTGGATCAATCATATGAAGACACGTGGCTATCTACATGGCAACAACATGCACTTCCGAGATAATCATACGCTCCGAGGAACCATGTTACTCCGAGGAACGCATACGCTCTGAGGAACAGACCTCTCCGAGGAACCCATACCCTCCGAGGAACAGACCTCTCCGAGGAACTCATACGCTCCGAGGAATAGACCTCTCCGAGGAACTCTTGAATATCAGAAAGCTTAGGCGGTTCGAGCTACTCAGGCGGTCCGAGCTGCATCTCGAACAGAGCATTAATTGATGAATAACCAACAGTTCAACTGGTTCATTAAATGCTTATCATTTAGACGCACACGCTTAAAGGGCATTAAATGTATTACCCTTTCATATGTATATCATTTAATGTTTCATATGACAGCCTCAAGGCTATAAATACGTGGTACAATCCTCATTGTAGGGAGGGGGATTCTGAATCCAAACTTTGGGATCCAGAACGCAATTTCTTGTAATCGAGAATTCCCAAACACTCAGCAATAAAACAACAGTGGACGTAGGCCATTCATATAAGGCTGAACCACTTTAAAATCTTTTGTCTCATTTATTTATCTGTGATTGAATTATTAGAGTGATCTAATTTTTAACATCAACAGATTGGCGCCGTCTGTGGGAATCGACTGGTAAAATCGTTTTCTCATAAAAAACAATCCATTATCAATGGCTGATATTCCTGAATCCAGCAATCGAAATGCCGGAACCCCTCCAAATCCATCCGCTCCACCAATTGCTCCAGATCTGACTGAAATAATGGCGAATCTGGCTCAGGGCCAGACCGTCATGCAAGAAGCAATGCGACAACTTATCCAAACCCTCCATGGTGGTGCATCAGCCCATTCCGGACCACGAAGCACCCAAAGAAATACCCGTGCACCTTCTTTGCGTACTAGGCGTAATGATTCATATCGAAATGATGAATCTCAAGATTTTTCTTATCAACCTGGACGAACTTCGTTTGTGCGAGCCACAGATACTGAACAACATGTCACCCTTTCCTCAGAAAGGGCCAGCGCTTTGAAAAGATTAAGTAGGGCCTCTCCTTTCGATCGATTAGGCCCTAGGAGGAACAAAAGTCCTCTTAATGCAGCGTCGAGGAGTTTTCGACGACCATCAGATTTAAGGGAAGGATCTGCCCAATCGCGACCAACTTCTCGTCAAGATGGATCCTATGATCGACCAGCTGCTCGTCGAGATAAATCCCAGGAATCCACTTCAACGCGATCAGTTGCTCGAACCAATAGGCCCGAGGAAGGAAATGATGCATGGAAAGGATCTATTCAGAGGTTGGAGGATAGATTAGGGGAAATGGCTAAGGCCAAGAACCCTCTACAACGAAACTTTGTTCGAGGAACACCTTTTGTCCAGGATATTGTTGATTTTTCAACACCATCAAAGTTCAAAGCACTTGTTGTGACTCCCAAGTACGATGGGAAGACTGACCCTGTCCTTCATATAGAACAATATCAAGCTGCTGCCGACATCTATGCTGTCCCAGATGAGATGAGATGCAGGGCATTCTCGGGAACTCTTATCGGATCTGCTCAGATATGGTATAATAATCTTCCTCGGGGTAAGATTTCAACTTTTCTTCAATTGGCCGAGTTATTCATTGGGAATTTATACTTTGGAGCAAAGCCAGTTAAACGAGTAGCACATTTATTAAGTGTTAGACAAAAGGCTGGTGAGAGTATCAGAGATTATATAACTCGTTTTAATAATGAGAAACTCGAAGTCATTGATTACGAGGAGAAGACATCTATTACTTCTTTGATGAGTGGACTACTGCCGAACAAGTTGTACTACACTTTGGCTAAAGATCCACCTCGAACCATGTCGGACCTGATGGGAAAAGCGTCTAAGATTATGAATGCCGAGGAGGCTATGTCTGCAAAGAAGAATATGGACGCCAAAGAAACCAAGATGGAAGGTGATAAAGCAAAGAAGAAAGAGCATAAGAACAATGGTGGTGACAAGCATTCCAAAAGTAGGTCGTCATGGGAGGTCTTGAAGAAATTTGATAATTACACGCCTTTGAAGGCAAATATCAACCACGTCCTGGAAGAAATTAAGAACATCGAGGAGTTAAACTGGCCAAAGAAAATGAAGTCAGACCCTGACACGAGGAATATGGAGAAATATTGCGAGTTCCATAACGATCATGGCCATATGACAAAAAATTGCATAGCTCTTCAAAACGAGATTGAAACACTCATCCGACGAGGAAATCTAGCAAAGTATGTTGATCGGGGAGGCGAAAGAAGAAATAATGACCGAACTAGAGATCTCCTCGTCGAGCAGAGGAGAAAAAGAAGAGAAACCATGAAGATGATCCAGATGATGACCCCGATCTTCCCAAGAAACTAAGGCAGCCAGAACGAGAGGTATTTTCAATACGCTTTGGGTCATTTGATTGTAATGTCATTATAGGAGGAGATACAGGAGGAGGATACCTTACTGTAGAAAGAAAAGGTTACCTCAGAGAGGCTCAAGCTTGCTCGTATATTCAGCGAATAAATTTAGCTGAGGAAGATCGCCCGAGAAAGGTGAACAAAGAAAAATTGGTCATTGGGTTTTCGAAGAATGATCTTGCAGGAGTTTTATATCCTCATGACGACCCACTAGTGATCAAAATGAGAATGAAGGAGGTAATGATTTCAAAAGTACTGGTCGATAACGGTAGCTCGGCAGACATCATGTTCTACTCGTGTTTCGATAGTTTAAATTTAAAGCTATCTCAACTGGAGCCTTACCACAGACCCCTCATCGGTTTTGCTGGCGAGAAAGTGTTTCCACTTGGGACGATCAAGTTGGATATATTCAATGGTACGTGGCCTGCTTGTCGGACAGAAAGAATACGCTTTTTTGTGATGGATAAGAATGTCCAGTCATCGTACAATATCATCATGGGAAGAGTAGGATTGAAGAAGTTCGAGGCTGTACCATCTACAGTGCATCAATACCTAAAATTTCCAACAAACTTTGGAGTAGGAGTTATGAAAGGTGATCAGAAAGTAGCTCGGGAATGCTATTATTCATCCGCCGAGCAAGAAGAACTGGTAGAATCAAAGAAAAAGACTACTACCTATCAAGTGGATGAAGGTGCAGAAATTGAAACATTGGATCCTCGAGATGAGTCGCAACTCGTGAAAGGTCAAGTGGTGGAAGCTACTGAAAATATCATCCTGGACGACGAACACCCTGAACGAACTACTCAAATAGGTTCATCATTGGAAGCCTCATTAAAACAAGAATTGATAACTTTCCTTAGAAGCAGAAGACAAACTTTTTCATGGAGTCATGAAGATATGCCTGGGATAGACCCAAACTTCTTATGTCACGAGCTCAATGTGAATAAGGAGATCAAACCTGTGAAACAGAGAAGAAGAGTATTCAGTCCCGAGAAGAATCAAGCCATACAGGAGGAAGTTGAGAAGCTCCAGAAAGCTTGCTTTATTGAAGATGTTAAATATCCAGATTGGTTAGCCAATGTGGTGATGGTAAAGAAGAAAAACAACAAATGGAGGATGTGTGTGGACTTCACCGACCTCAACAAAACATGCCCAAAGGATCACTTTCCATTGCCCTGAATTGATCAACTGGTGGACGCTACCTCGGGACACGAGTTGCTAAGCTTCATGGATGCTTATTCAGGCTACAATCAAATTAAAATGAAACCTGAAGACAGGGAAAGTACTTCTTTTATTACCCCTAGGGGAACTTATTGTTATAATGTTATGCCTTTTGGTTTGAAAAATGCAGGTGCAACATATCAGAGGCTGATGAACAAGGTCTTTGATGAACAAATCAGTGACAACATGGAAGTCTATGTTGACGACATGCTGACAAAAAGCAAGAAAGCTGTCGATCATCTAGTTGACTTAAATCAAACTTTTGATCAACTAGATAAATATCAAATGAGCTGAACCCAACGAAGTGCATCTTTGGAGTACGAGAAGGCATGTTTCTCGGGTACATTATCAATCAACGAGGCATTGAAGCAAATCCTGAAAAGATCAAAGCTCTATTAGGGTTGCGATCTCCAATAACGAAGAAGGAAGTACAAAGTCTCACAGGACAAGTAGCGGCACTCAACAGATTTGTGTCACGAGCAACTGATAGATGTCTCCCATTCTTCAAGACACTCAGAAAGACTTTTGAGTGGAATGATGAATGCGAGAAGGCTTTTCAAGACTTGAAGAAATACTTGGGAGCACCTCCACTGTTGTCCAGGCCGGTGATGGGAGAAAAATTGTATTTATACCTTGCAGTATCCGAGAATGCAGTTAGCTCGGCGTTGATCAGAGTGGAGAATGGAGTATAAAAGCCAATTTACTACACAAGTAAGGCCTTTCGAGGAGCAGAGATCAGATATCCAAGGCTGGAGAAATTAGCACTGGCGCTGATTGAGGCGAGTAGGAGAATGAGGCCATATTTCCAGGCTCATACCATAATAGTATATACCGATATGCCATTGAGACAAGCCCTTCACAAGGCAGAAAAATCAGGGAGATTGATGTACTGGGCAATAGAGCTCGGAGAATATGATATAATTTATGAACCCAAGTCATCACTAAAAGGGCAAGCTGTAGCAGATTTCATAGCGGAGTTCACCTATCCTGATATCCCCGAGGAGCAAAAGTTGCTCGCTGATCAACCCGTGGATGTTACAGGATCAACAATCACAAGCCCAGACCAATTACGATTGGTAAAAGGGCGTGTGGATGTTACAGGATGTGATGCAGAGATAGTTGGGAGAACTCCGGATGAGGAACAAGAATTGCTCGCTGATCAACCTGTGGATGTTACAGGATCAACAAACACTGGCTCAGACCAACTCCGATTGGTAAAAGGGCAAGTGGATGTTACAGGATCATTAAATTAGAACCCAGACCAACTCCGATTGGTAAAAGGGCAAGTGGATGTTACAGGATCATTAAATTAGAACCCAGACCAACTCCGGTTGGTAAAAGGGCAAGAAGAAATGATCGATGAGAAGCGAGAAAAATCTGGGGAGGATGAAAAGAAGCAGCAAATATTTCATCGAGGAACTCTGACTGATTCGACATTTGAAGACGAGTTACCTATATGGAGGCTATATGTAGATGGCTCATCTTGCAATACAGGATGTGGCGCGGGGATAGTTTTGAGCACTCCAGACGAGGTTGACATGGAATACGCTTTGCATTTCCAATTCAAATCTTCCAATAATGAGGCTAAATATGAGGCCATGATTGCAGGACTTAATTTGGCAAAAGTTATGGAGGCGCAGCAAGTTATGATCTTCAGTGACTTTCAACTGATTGTAAACTAAATGATAAGGGTATATGCAGTTAGAGGAGAATTAATGATCAGATATCATGCAAAGGCAAAGGAGCTGGTGTCAGAATTTGCCGCTATTCAGCTGGTCAGAATACCAAGAATGGAGAATGCGAGAGCAGACGCCCTAGCTTGACTAGCGTCAGCTACTCGCACCGAGTTACGACGAACAATCTCAATTGAAGTGTTGGCTGGTCAGAGTATAGATGAAGATCTGACGATGAACTTTATCACCCTTGATTTAGGCCCATCTTGGATGGATCCCATCAGGGCGTATATAGAGGAGGGAGAATTGCCAATTGACAAGCTCGCAGCCAAGAAATTGAAGTTTAAAGCTGCTCGGTATGTACTAACTAATGGTGTTTTATATAGACGAGGAATAATGGCAGGTTTGCAGAGATGTGTACATCCCTTCGAGGTGAAAGATTTTATTGGAGAGATCCATGAAGGATCTTATGGAGCACATGTAGCAGGTCGGACGCTTTTACAATGGGTGATGATGCAGGGATACTACTGGCTGACGATGAGGGCTGATTGTATAACTTATGCCAAGAAATGTGACAAGTGCCAACGTTTCTCCTCCATCCTAAGAACTCCACAAGCATTGTTGACACCCATAACTTCCCCTTGACCATTTGCCATGTGGGGAATTGATTTGGTTGGACCACTGCCAACGACCCGAGGAAGGTTCAAGTACCTCGTCGTCGCAGTGGATTATTTTACTAAGTGGGTAGAATCTGAGCCACTCATTGATATGACGTATGAGAAGGTTTACCAATTTATTTGGAAGAACATAATTTGCCGATATGGTCTCCCTCATGCCTTCATCATAGACCATGGAACATAATTTGATAATGAGGAGTTTGCCGCCTATTGTCGTCAGTCAAACATTTTGAAGGTTCATTCAGCACCAGGTCATCCTCAAAGCAATGGACAAACTGAAGTGACAAACAGAACGCTGCTAAACGGTTTGAAGAAACGATTGGACGATGCAAAAGCAAACTGGATCAACGAGCTACAATCAGTACTTTGGGCTTACAGAACTACTCCCCGAGTAGCAACTGGAGAATCACCATACATGCTGGCGTTTGGAAGTGAAGCTGTCATACCTGCCGAGTTGGGTCTCCCAACACACAGGGTACTGAATTTCAATTCCCCTGTCAGCGACTTAATGAGAAGACTGGATTTAGACATGCTCGAGGAAGTTAGAGAAGAAGCAGCCATTAGAAATGCTGCTTACCAGCAGCGAACAACTTTGTTTTACAACAAGAGAGTGAAGAAGTGCGACCTGAAAGAAGGAGACTATGTGCTGAAGAAAGTAATTCAAAAACATAATAAACTGGAGGAAAACTGGCATGGACCATACCGAGTTACAGAAGTTGTTCGACCAGGAACTTATCGAATAGCCACTTTAGAAGGCGAGGAGTTTAAGAATGCATGGAATGCAGAGCATCTGCGCAAGTATTATCAGTGATGTATATGTAACGCAGTTTCCATCAGTATGAATAAAATGAAAATATTCTGCAAGTCTCTCTGTTTATTGAAAATTTTTTGGGGAATACTAGTGCTATGAACTACTTGGCACTCGGCAGACTACTCAAGAAAATATTCCAAACTGTACCAACTTAGTTGGTCGACGAGGAGAAAATATTCCAAACTGTACCAACATAGTTGGTCGACGAGGAGAAAATATTCCAAACTGTACCAACTTAGTTGGTCGACGAGGAGAAAATATTCCAAACTGTACCAACTTAGTTGGTCGACGAGGAGAAAATATTCCAAACTGTACCAACTTAGTTGGTCGACGAGGAGAAAATATTCCAAACTGTACCAACTTAGTTGGTCGACGAGGAGAAAATATTCCAAACTGTACCAAATTAGTTGGTCGACGAGGAGAATTCATTGACCTTGGTTGGTCAGACACATTTTATGAAAAAGACAAAAATTTACCAAGTATGGTTAGTCGGGGATAAAATCTCATTAACTATAATTGGTCGACGAGCACAATTTAACAACCTTGGTTGGTGGGAAAAATTTTAAACATTTTTATACTCGTTACTTTATTATTAAGTGATCGAGAAACATTACTGATACTTATAACTTTTTTATTACTAAGTTGGTCGATGAACAACACAATATTATTATCTTTTTAAGAGATATGCATAAATGTAAAGTGTTGATATTTACAAGACAATAGCAATTAATATTTGCAAACAGAAATGAAAGTTTTCATTAAATTCGAAATAAATTACAAGTTACATTACATTGATATGTATACTAACTGTTACATTAAAAATTCCTATTCTATTGGTTTTTTCCCTTCAGCTTTCGATACAGGTTCCTCATCAGCAGGCGGATCATTTAAAGACTGAGGAGAATTGATGAAGTTCAAATCCTTCAGCATCCTGACGTTCATCACAGAAGGTCGATCTAAAAGATGCTCGGGACGAGATACTTCGATTTGAGAGTGTAAACTGTAGTCACCGAGATACTTCGAAATTAAGCTCCGAGGAATGGCACGGGCAGGGATCCATTCCATCTCCAAATTGTACGGTGGCACAGGCAAGTCGAGCAACCCGGGATCGTGGTAGTCCCATAAATAATGTCCTTGTTCGAGCTTCAGCACACCTAAGGCATTCAGCCAGCCCTGTTTGTAGCCCTCATTATTGGCATTCTGGATACGATCGTCCAAGTGGAATAATGCTTCGTTGTATCCAGCCATCCAGAATTCCCTGGGCTGTTTATGGAATTGGTATGTTAGTCTTTCAAGCTGGTCGTGGAGATTCTTGATGAAAAGCTCCTTATTCTCCAAGACTGACTTCTGCGCGGAGAGCTGTTTTTCCAGGTCCCTAATTTTCTTTGACATGTCAGACAAAGCCTGGTTCTTAGCCATTAATTGGAATGCTTGGTTCTCTAAGGCAGACGCTGTCCTCTGTTCCTCGACCAACACCCGAGCTGCTCTTCCTCGTCCCCGAGGAGCTCTTGCTCGTCCCTGAGGAGATGTGGAAGTGCCCGACCTCCTCAAGTTGTCCAACTCTTCCCTTAATTTGGCATTCTCAACCTCTAAAAATGAAAATCCCTCGTCAGTCACTGGGATTAGGGCTGTTGAAGAAGAAGCTGCAGACTTCAACTGCGCTAGCTCCTTCTGTAAATTGTTATTCTCTTGCTCCAGAAGCTCGACAATCTGTCTGCACTGTTCAATCTCACCCTTCAAATTTCTCTCCCTTATATCATACCCAGCAAAAAGCTTCTCGTAGCCCTTGTCAGCAACGATCAGCTTATACTTCTTCTCGTACCCCTCATGCAATAAGGCAGTTGATTCCTTGTACAGATTTTGAAGGTCTTCGAGGGTACACTGGAGATCCTCGATCATTTCATAGTAGGCCATATTATTGGCTACAGCTCGGTCAAGTAGACACTTCAGGTACTGATATGCTTCGACTTCCTGTTCTGAAGCATCATGACCAAGGATGTCGGCAACTTCTGATGCACTCAGGTCTGTGTGATCAGCCTTATAATATTCATTACATTGCTGCATCAGCTTTGTATCATTGGCAGATAGCAGATCCATCCTGGCCAGAAACTAGCAGAGAAAGAAAAGACAATCATAAAAAAGAAGATCAAGACAGAGTACAAATAGAAAAGAGACAACCGTATGGAAGAAAGAACTCAAGTTTTATTAGATCATGAAATTTGGAGTTACAAATTCTGGGTTACATTTGACAAGAAAGAAAATATAAAAGTAAGCCCGAACAACACTACACCTTTTCCTTATCTCCCAAAACCTTCTCGGGAGGTTGGGAAGAGGAAGCAGGTTACTCGGAGGGAGGTGTAGGCTGTTAGGAGAGCAAGTTGCTCGGAAGAAGAAACGATTTGCTCGACAGCAGACTGGATGGCTGGGGGATGATCACCCATCACCATTGAAGACTCCTCAAAGGTAGCTTAGTCCTCTTCTAGTTCTTCTGGAGTAGGAGGAGGACCAGGGATATGCCTCTGGAAGAGCTCAGAGGATTCGTCGACCTTCATTTCTTGAAGGGCAGCGACCCATCCATCCCTAAAGTACTTTAAACTGCCATAGTCTACTTGAAAAACCATGGCAGCACACCCCTTGTTCCACCCCTTGTCCCAACCAGAGCTGAAGGACTTTTTCACAGCAACTTTCCTTTTCAGTTTCTCCGAGGAAAGTGTCTCGGACAGAAGGTTCTCAGCATTCTTCAGTTTGATCTCAACCTCCTCCTTCTGCCGACCTACTTCCTGGAGTTGGTCCAACCTCTCCTCAGCAACTTTGAGTTTATTTTCCAGCTCTCCAGTGGCTTTGAGCTTTTCCTCAAGCTCTTTATTTGCCTCCTCCAAGGCATTATTTTTCTTCTCCAACTCCTTGGAGGCATCAGCAACTCGAGCTTTTTCTTGCTCGGAGGAGGAAAGTTTTTTCTCCCAGATAGCTTTATCAGTGGCATACTTCTGGCGGGAGTCTTCCAAAGATTTGATAGCCTCTTCCATAGCTCCCTCCACACTGGACGAGGAGCATGAGGCTTTAATGGCTTCATCCTTTTTCAGGATTATGTTAAAGCAGCTCGTCAACTGTAAACAGGAAAAGAAAGGAAGTTAGACACAAAAATGACAAAGGAAAATATAAAAAGTTCAAGGTAAAGAAACTTACTGAAGCAAGATGACGAGCAACCAAAGAAGTAACCATGTCCCGAGTAAGATTATCTTCATTACCCTGGACCTCGGGAATGGTCCGGGACTTCACCGAGCTCATGGCAAAGCTCGGAGGGACAAAAGTGGGAACTACAATCCCAACAGCTGGGGGCTGAGTAGTGGTGTCAGCCAAATTGACCGAGGAGCTTTTCTTCAGCCTCCTCGGGGGAATAATTACAGATTCAACCAAGGATGAATCCTTGGTCGGTGATATCACAATCACCTTTCCAGGAGCAGCAGAGCTACTTGGAACCACTGCGGGCTTATCAGCAACCTTCTCGGAGACTTTAGCAGTAGCAGTTGGAGGAGTTGCATCAGTCTTCTTTGTCCCCTCCTTTGGGACATCAATCTTAATCATTTTTACCTCCCCAGAACCGGAGGCGGTTTTCTCAAACAGAGAAGGAGTTCTTCTCTTCTTCATCCTTTCGCTCAAAAAAATATGAGATTCAGGCGAAGAACTTGCAGAGGCTGGTACTGGCTCTGCTTCAATGATCACTGGACGAGCAGTGAAGGAGGTTGTGTAGCTCTTGTACTGGAGAAAATACGAAGCCGACCTGATGTACTCGTCGGCAACCCTTTGATGCAAACCCCAGATAAGTCCCAAATGCCTTATATTGACATCTGTTTCTTTTGGGCACTTTCTCTTGCTATCAACTGCAAATAAACAAACATTGTTATCAGTAACACATTTTATCAAACACAAAACAAACATGATTTCAAGATAAATGAAATAAAATAAAAATAACCTATCCCATTTCCATAAGGAGGGCATCTGGGGGACCCTGGTAAACCTCATCTCCGGTTAAAGGAGGGTGTTGCCAATTTTTTACAACAACCCCATGTTCAAAATAATCCCTATTGGCATCAGGGAGATTGACTACTAAGGCTCTATTTATAAACCTAGTTTTTAAATAATAAATATTATCATTAACTGCCCATCTATAGCAGTACATGATTTCTGGAATTCCTATACGAGTTCCATGCACTTGATTTAATTTATGCACCCCATTAACTATTCTCCATGTGTTGGGGGCTATTCGTGCAGGAACAACATCAAAGTACTGACAGAATTTTAGGCACAGAGGATTTGGTGGAAAAGAAAATCCACACTCAGCAAAAAAGAGACTGGGGAACCAATGTCCCTCAGCCAAATTGAAATAATTAGAAGGCTCAGAAAGCTCTTCCAATACAACCCAAGAAGGAACGGAAAAATCAGATCGAAATTTGTCAAGAGACTCAACAGGGTAAACCATGATGATGAATTAAAAGAAATGAAGGAGAAGAAGAAAGAAGATCTTACAGAAAAAAAGACTGAAGCTGTTGACAATGAACGACAGAAGAGATGAACGCACAAGAGAGTAGAAGACAATGAAAAACTCGAAGATGAAAATTTGAAAATATAGAAGACGATGGGAGTCTCTGTGAAGTTTAAATACCTTGCCTTGGGAACTGGCGAAATAATGATTACAAAAAGGATGATTACGTTACCGGCGGCTAAAAAGCATTAAATATTGACGCGGGAATCAACGCGAATAATAGCGGCTAAAAAGGCGAAAAGTGACGCGGGAAACAAAGCGAGCAGAAAAGTCCAAAAAAGCATGATTCTACGAATTGAGATGGAGATATAAATACAAGGGAGATGATCCTAAAAATCAGGAAGAACTATTTAAAGCTACCGTATTCCGAGAAAGAATGTTCTATATTCCTCAAATTTCGAACTACGAAACATTGGGGGATTCTGTTGATACCAAATTTAATCTGTTGACTTGGATCAATCATATGAAGACACGTGGCTATCTACATGGCAACAACATGCACTTCTGAGATAATCACACGCTCCGAGGAACCATGTTACTCCGAGGAACACAAACGCTCTGAGGAACAGACCTCTCCGAGGAACCCATACCCTCCGAGGAACAGACCTCTCCGAGGAACTCATACGCTCCGAGGAATAGACCTCTCCGAGGAACTCTTGAATATCAGAAAGCTTAGGCGGTCCGATCTGCATCTCGAACAGAGCATTAATTGATGAATAACCAACAGTTCAACTGGTTCATTAAATGCTTATCATTTAGACGCACACGCTTAAAAGGGCATTAAATGTATTACCCTTTCATATGTATATCATTTAATGTATCACCCTTTCATATGACAGCCTCAAGGCTATAAATACATGGTACAATCCTCATTGTAGGGAGGGGGATTCTGAATCCAAACTTTGGGATCCAGAATGCAATTTCTTGTAATCGAGAATTCCCAAACACTCAGCAATAAAATAACAGTGGACGTAGGCCATTCATATAAGACTGAACCACTTTAAAATATTTTGTCTCATTTATTTATCTGTGATTGAATTATTAGAGTGATATAATTTTTTACATCAACAACCACTATTTCACACTTATTCATAAACTAAAAATAAAGACATTGATTTCAGATTATGGGTTAGACCCTATTTTATTCCTGATTTAAACTACGTTGACTTTGATGTCGATTTCAGCTACACAGGTGTCCTGGGATTATCTTGAGATTAGAGTCCTCATTTTATTTATTTCATTTTGTTCGTTTCCTTACATTTTATTACTAATTTATTTATTTAGTGATTCCGTTGACATGTGTATTCACTCGTCCATAATGAGTAACGATTTGGTGCATTGCTTATAGTTTAATTAACCATTTTTTTTCATTTATTCACTTTTTAGTGGTCTTAATGACACGCCTATTCACTTATTCATCGTGAATCACGATCTGGCGTATCACTCATGATAACTTTGCTTTTTTGCGGATGTCGTTGTTGCAAGCCATGTAATTCAAAACCTTATTTTACCTACAAAATATAACAATCTAAAGTGTAGAGGTAAGGGTATCAATCCACATCGAGGGGGTAAGCTAGAAACAAACTTAGTTGTAATTCAATTTTTATTTTCTTTTTGGAATTTTTCTTTTCTATTTTTTTAAGCCTTTTCAAATATTAAAACAATTTGGGTGAGGAAGGATGTAGAATAACACTAACTAAATAAAAGAACTAAACAAATAACTAAAAAGTGACTAAAATGAAAAACAAAGTCTAATACTAAAATAAGAGAATAAGTGAGGTAAATAAATGTGAGACCAATCAAGGAGTGGGTCTACACCACAAATTTTAGCTATTCTAACTAATTAATTTAATTATTTAAAATTTTCCAAATTAATATCAAAATTGCAAATCAACTCTCGTTACAAGTGTAATTTTAATAGTAATCTTTAAAAAAAATTAAGTTTAACCCCCCACAACTCTTGAAAATAGGTCTACACTCCTTTTAATTAATCACCCGCTAGGATCGATTTATCAAAATTTATGTAAATCTAGAAAATAAAAATAGAGTTGAAATTCAAGTAATAATACCACACTTACGAAAGCTCTATCTGTAGTTCGAATCTAAAATGGGTATTATAACTAGAATTTTGATTTTCTCTCGAAAATCATTTACCCTCTCTCGAGACGTAAATTTAAGGGTGAGGGATCAAAATTAACATTCAAAGGGAATTTTCAATTAATCAAACTAATTAAATCAAAATAACATCAAATAAGAGTTTACTCCACCCCTTGAAAGGGTATCTAGCCTAACATGATATTAAACATGATGAACAAATAATCAAAGGCATATATAATAAAAGAGTAGAGAAAGAGAACAAATCTTCAACAAGTCTCCTTGAAATTGAAATTTTGAACTCTATCTTCTTCCATACAATTCAATTACTCACAATTAAATCTCCCCAAATCTCTAAAAACAATAAAAACTATTTACAAAAATAATTTCCTAATTTATTTTCTAATCTAACCCATCTCTCTACTTTTCTCTAGAATTTTCTCTCTCTATTTACATGATCCTAGATAATAATGAATGAATTTAACTACATCAATCTATTATGAAATAATTCTGAAAATGCAAAAATTCATTATAGATGGGTGGGGTGAAATTCATCCTAGAGATAAATTTTACTACACATTTATATATTGAGATATTTACTAAAAATGAAAATATTCTCTAAAGAGGGGTGTAGAGAAATTTATCACACAAGAGTTTTAAAAAATTAAATTTGAGATCCTCTTCAAAATGACCCAAGTCTTCTTTTATATTGTGCACGTGGAGTCTAGGGCTAAATTGGAGAGTTTATATTTTAGTGTGCATGGAAATGGTGAGAGGAGCATGGGGTGTGTGCACATGAGGTTTGAGAGGTGTGAGGTCACAAAAATCTGATTTGGGCGAGGGTATCTTTGGAATTGGGGTAAAATGAGTTAGTTGGGGGTATTTAAGGAAAATGGTTAAAAAGGGGTCAAATGGGTTTTAAGCACGTGGGGTTTTTGACTTTAGTCTTGGTGTATTTGGGATTTCGGAAGCAGGTAGAAGCAAGATTCTGGTTTAAAAGGAAAATGGGAAATGAGGTTGAATGCCTTGGCTGGGCACGATCGGGTTCGGGTAGGGGCATCACCGAAATCGGGATCGGAGCAGGTGGGATAAATGGTTTGGACATGGTCACAGGTTTAGAGATTTGGGAAATCGGGCCAAGGCTTAGTTCGGGTCTGGGTTTGCGCTGATTTGGGTTGATATGCCCATATATATCCTCGGCCAGGCTGAGGGCGCCCTCCAACAAGAGGAGTCCAAGATTGTCCCACCATCCGAGGGGCCGACCCTTAGGGAGCCGACCCTTCATCAGGCTCCTGATAACCCCTCAGGGAGCCGACCCTTCATCAGGCTCCAGACGACCCCTCAGGGGGTCGACCCTTCATCAGGCTCCAGACGACCCTACGAGGGTACGACAGTACGAGGCCTAAATTGGGCCTGACTCACTATCAGAAGGAACTTTGCCCTCAGCCTCATTTTACAGGCCGAGGGTGATATCATCACATCGCGTGGTTTGGGGGATGCGTGGAATAGTGCGCGTGAGGCTCACAGGACACGTGGAAGACCGTTATAACCATATCACCCCCTCACATGAGGGAATATTATGTCATCATTTGGCATCTACAGGTGTCAACAGGAGATTGACTAGATCATCATTCACATGCACCATGCATACTTGGGGGTTACACTACACCCCCCAAGACCTATATATACTTGTCACCTACAACCCTACAAGGGATCGATAATTGTAACCCTAGTAAAAACTCTGCTGATACACATAGTAGAGAGAGAAAGTGAGCTTATGTGCATTGTATCCAAGGCCATTAATGCCCATACTTAGTGGATCACACACTCACAATGGATGTAGGCCAAATTGGCTGAACCACTATACATCATTGTCTTGTTCCTCTTATACTCATTTCCTTCTACACACTTACACACATACATCTCTATGGCTGCCATGGTTACTGCTGTTTGAGCTCATCATCACTTATCTGGTGGTGCTAGATTTCAGCATCATCAGTTTGGCGCCGTCTGTGGGAAAGAGAAGACATCTCTTCCTTTGTACAACTTGACCTCACTGGGCACTCTGGTGGTGAACCAGTTCTCCCCCTGAGAGGAGATGTTTCACCATTGAAAGAGACCCACTAAGGTTTTCAAGCTCACTAGTCTTTTTTCCAAGTTCAGCTGTTCACAACTCAAACACATGGCTCCAGAGATGCCACCACCACCACTCCCTCCACCGGATAGTGGAGTAGGACCTAGCTCCAGTCAGCCGCCACCTCAATCTGAGGTGGCTGATGTGGCGGAAACCTTAAAGTCTCTGGCAGCGAGCCAGCGGATCATGTAGGAGCAGTTCATAGCTCTGAGCCAGAACATACTAAGACCACCAGGGGTCTCACCTGAGATGATTACTCCGACAGCAGCTCCAGGACATCATGAGGCCAGGGGACCACCCCAGGCACCACGCAAAGACTTGACACCCCCTCAGCGGCGTAGGGATGTTGCTGACCCCCGGCGTCTACGCCTGGGGAGGCAAGGAAACCCTTGCCCTGAAGACAGGTATGATGATCTGGAGGGGGAGGAGTCCCCATAGAATGCTGGGAGTCGTATGAGGTCTCCAACAATACTGTACGACCCCTCCAGGAGAGTAGAGGGAAGTGTGGAAGGCAAAACCCTGACAATCGCCCGAGAGGCTCTGCTTTCGATCGCCTGAGCAGGGGATCGGCCTTTGAGAGGCTGGGCCCAGTAAATGACCTGCGGGAAAAATTGTCCAGGCCAAGGAGTGCCGCGAGGTCCAGAAGGGAGGCAGCAGATGACCGACCCCACGGGGGTCGGCCCTTAGGACGGGACGACGGCCAGGGGGAAGTAAACAGCCGACACAGGCCTGCCGCAGTAGAACCCTCTGTCCACCTTAAAGAGGCGGCGAGGGATAACATCGGCCAAGCCGACCCTACGAGGCCCTGGAATGATTCGATCCAGCGACTAGAGGATAAGATCGGTGATATACAGAAGAGCCGGGACCCTCTTCATAGAGGATACTCCATAGGCTCTCCCTTTGTGGCGAAGATAGTCAACTTTCCTACGCCATCAAAGTTTAAGCCACCTGTGGTCACCCCACGGTATGACGGGAGTACTAATCCTGTCCATCATATTGAGATGTATAAATCAGCGGTAGACATATACTCTATCTCAGATGAGATGAGGTGTCGTGCCTTTTCTGGCACTCTGACGGGGGCTGCACATGTCTCTTCCAAAAAATTCCATTCAAAGCTTTAAGCAGTTGGCAGACCGGTTTATCCACAACTTTTTCTTTGGGGTGAGGCCATAGAAGAAGACCACCCACCTGCTCTATGTTAAGCAGGGGAAGAATGAGAGTCTAAGGGACTACATAGACAGATTCAACAAAGAAAAGTTAGAGGTGGAAGACTATGAGGAGATCATAGCTATGACAGCCCTGATTGGAGGACTCCAAAAGGGGAAGCTATTATGGAAGCTTGCTGAAGACCCTCCGAGGACGATGGCTGAATTGTTGTCAACAACAGGAAAGGTGATGAACGCCGAAGAGGCGATGGCCGCAAAATACGAAGACGAAAAAGGAGGCGCTAGTGGGGGTAAGTACCCCAAGAAGAACAAAGAGGGGAAGAAGAGATCTACGGACGACAAGTTCGCTGATTACACCCCTCTAACGGTCAGTTATGAACATATTCTCAATGAGATAAAGAGTGACCGGTCTCTGAAGTGGCCTGAGAAGTTGAGGGCTACCCCCAACAAGAGGAATAAAAACCTATGGTGCAAATTTCACCAAGACCACGGCCACATAACAAATAAATGATTTGCTCTAAAAGATGAGATTGAAAAGATGATGAAAGAAGGGAAGCTCAGAAAGTACGTCGACAAAGGCGCCTTCAAGAGGGGCCGAGGGGACGACCCTAGAAAAAAGTGAGGTGATGCATGTAGAGAAGGTCCTCAAAAAAGAGGGGACGACCCTTCTGATGATGAGGACGACCCTGACCTCCCGTCGAGAAACGACCAAGGCCCTATCAAGAGGCTTAATATAATCTCGCTCGGAGTGGGAATGATCTCCGGGGGTCTAGAAGGAGGAGGGTCAGAGGTCGCTGACAGGAAGGCCCATGTGGCTGAGGCCAAGGCAGTGGAGAAGACGGTACACTCAACCTCTCTGGAGGCGAAGTCAGAAAAGAGGAAGAAGGTCGACATGGACACTCTGATAGTGGGATTCTCAAGAATGGACTTCAAAGGCCTCTTAGCCCCACATGATGACCCTCTCGTCATCACTACCAGGGTGCACGGGTGCGAGGTGCCGAGGATCCTGGTAGATGGGGGCTCATCTACAGACGTGATGTTTTAGCCATGCTTCAAAGCTTTAGGTCTCAGCCGTGCTAGATTCGTCCCATACCATCACCCATTGATTGGGTTCAGTGGAGAAAAGGTTCATCCCCTCGGAGTGTATGAGGCTGATGTCAGGATGGGGGACGAGTGGTCGAGATGGCTTACAAAGAAGGTCAGCTTCTTTGTGATGGATGAACATGTCTTTTTAGCCTATAATATTATATTGGGGCGGGTAACCCTCAAGGGGTTCGAAGCTGTGCCATCTACGGTCCATCAAATGGTTAAATTTCCAACCCCTTACGGGGTGGGGGAAGTTCAGGGAGACCAGACGACATCGCGAGAATGTTATTATAACTCCGCTGAAGAAAGAGAGGCACACAAGAAGGTTACAACCACTTATAATATTGATACCCTAGACCCCAGGGATGAGACGAAGCTAAAGAAAGGAGAGGCCACGGAAGAGGTAGAATCCATCATCCTCAATGAGGATAACCCGGAAAAAACCGTCCAAGTCGGCAAGTCTCTGAAGCCAAATATCAAGGAAAACCTCATTAAACTGTTAAAGAGAAGACATAGCGTCTTTGCATGGAGTCACACAGATATACCGGGGATCAACCCCGAAGTTATGAGCCACAAGCAGAAGAGGAGAATTTATTCTCGAGAAAAGTATGAGGTCATTAGGAATGAGGTCAAGAAGCTGGAAGATGCTGAGTTTATCAGAGAGGTCATCTACCCTGAGTGGCTTTCCAACGCCGTCATTATCCCAAAGGCCAACGGGAAGTGGAGAATGTGTGTGGACTTCACAGACCTTAATAGGCATTGTCCTAAAGACAACTTCCCTATCCTCCGCATTGATCAGATGGTAGACCCTACCGCAAGCCATGAGCTCATGAGCTTCATGGATGCATATTCAGGGTACAACCAGATCTCTATGAACCCTGAAGACTCGGAGAAGACAACTTTCATTACAGACAAGGGGACGTACTGTTATAGGGTCATGCCCTTTGGCCTAAAGAATGCAGGGGCAACGTATCAGTGCCTTGTAAATGAAATGTTCGAAGACCAAATTGGAAAGTCTATGGAGGTCTATGTAGATGACATGCTGACCAAGAGCCTGAAGGAAGAGGATCATGTGGCCGACCTAGAGAGGACCTTTAATACGATGGACAAATATCAAATGAAGCTCAACCCGGCTAAGTGTGTTTTCAGAATTGGAGCAGGGAAATTCTTGGGGTTCATTGTCAACCAAAGAGGCATCGAGGCCAACCCTAAAAAAATAAAGGCCCTCCTAGAAATGAAGACCCCCAAGACCATAAAAGACGTTCAGAGGCTCACGGGGCGAGTGGCTGCTTTGAATAGGTTCGTATCCAGAGCCACAGACAAGTGTTTTCCATTCTTCAAGATCCTCAGGAAGGCCTTCGAATGGAGTGAAGAGTGTGATGAGGCTTTCAAGGAGTTAAAATCATACCTGGGGTCTCCCTTGCTGTTATCACGACCCGTGCAGGGTGAACGACTTTATGTGTACCTCGCTGTCTCAGAGTTAGCCATCAGTGCAGCCATTGTGAGAGACGAAGACGGAGTACAGAAGCCTGTGTATTTTTATAGCAAGGCACACTAGGGGGTAGAGCAAAGATATCTAAGGATGGAGAAGTTGGCCTATGCCTTGATCCATGCATCGAGAAAGATGAAGCCATACTTCCACTCCCATACGATGGTCATCCTCACTGACTCTCCTCTTAGGCAGGTCTTGCACAAGCCTAAAAAATCAGGGAGGCTAATGGCCTGGGCTATAGAGCTGGGGGAGTTTGACATAGTGTACCAGCCTAGGACGGCCATTAAGGGGCAAGCATTGGCAGATTTTGTGGTCGAGTTTACTTGGGAAGATGATGAAGCCGAGGATGAGAGTGTAATACCCCGTAATTCTGCTTAATTAGGAAAATACGTTTTATTTAAATTACGTGAGTAGTGTAATTTAATGTGACTAAATACGTTTTATTTAAATTACGTGATACCCCGTAATTCTGCTTAATTAGGAAAATACGTTTTATTTAAATTACGAGAGTAGAGTAAATTAATGTGACTAAATACGTTTTATTTAAATTACGTGAGTAGAGTAATTTAATGAGAGTTTTATTTAAATTACGTGAGTAAAGTAATTTAATGTGATTAAATACGCTTTATTTAAATTACGTGAGAAGAGTAATTTAATGAGATATTATGTTAATAAAGATGAATATGACGATTAAAAATTTACTAAATGTGAGTAGTAAATTTTCAATGTTGATATGTACGGTCTAGTGACAATATGGACGTACCGGAGTTATCTCAACCGAGTGTCGCGCGTAGGACAAAAATTAAGGATGAGAGTAGAAAAATATTTAAGAGACTCAAACGATAATTTAGAGTCCACAGTTGATTCCGAAAGGGTCGAATTAGTCAAAATAGTGTACCCGGGGGTACTAGTTAAGTGCCGAGGCATTTTCGGGATAAACCGGGACCATTCGGGGGCATTTTGGTCTCTTTACAATTATGGGAAAGAAGACCTACGAATTTTGTAACCCTAGATCATATTATAAGAGTGGAGGCTAGGGTTAGACAAAAACATATCCACCATAGCCATTAGAGAAGAGGGAGAGAGACAAATTCCTAAGGCAAAAGAAGGAAGGAAGGATAATTCTTAGGAGATTTCACCACAAAGATTGTTGAGGAAGGAGGATTGAAGTATCAAAATCTTCAACCATCATCAACAACCATGAAATCAGACCCTACAAATCATAAGGCAAGTGGTTATTTACAAATAATTGAGTTATAACACCCATGATTAAGCTTTGGTAAGAACATGAGTTTTATGATATTCTTTGGAATAAAATAATTGATTTTGATCCATGATTGATAAGGATTGCATGTAGGACGTTTTTGGGTTTCCAAGTATGTTGATATCATAGAAAACTTGATGATAAATTCGTAAGAAAATCTGTAATTTGGTTGAAAGATATAAAGAATGCAGTTTTAGGGTTCTTGAATATTAAAGAGATTTTTAGTTGATTTGGCCAAGATTTATAATGATTTTGTTGTTTTAAATCGTTAGTAATCATCCTAGAACATGTAGGAATGATTAGAAATTGTTGGTTGTGAATATGGTGAATTATCATGAAAGATAAAGAATTAAAAATAGTGAAACCCGTAGGAAGAAGATGAACTGGGTCTGTCACTGCTTGATCGATCGATCGACCCTTGAATGTCGATCGATCGAGCAGTCGATCGATCGACCATATCCCCTCGATCGATCGACCTTGGCTGGACTTTAGAGAATTTAGTGAAAAATTTCTTTAAATACCGTCGCTTAATGGGAACCTTAAAAATGATATTTTACTGTGAGGGGACTTTAAAATTACCAGTAGGTGTATCATTAGGTTTCTCCACAAATGAATGAGTGGAAATTTTGGAGAAATGAATTGACGAAAGAACGATCGATTCAGCCGTATGTTGGGATTTTAGAATTTAATTACGGAACGAGTGAGATTTAATTCCGGAAAGAAAATACGAGTAGGTTAAAATTAACTTAACTACTGAATTAATGGAGGGGTAACTAGGGCCCTTAGAGTTGCGTGAATACTCGAATAAATACAATAGTGAAATAAATTGTAATTAATATGTACGGCGAATATAAGTAAATATATTACGTACGAGTATGATTTGTTAGGTCGGGTGTGTACCTACTAAATTATATAAAAAGTTTGGGTTAAGAGAATATTACCTAAATTGATTATGTTAGGGTCGATGTGACATTCCGAACTAACATAATTTTTTTTTATATATTTGGGGTCGATGAAAAATGCCGAACCAAACTTTGAACTGGTGTCGCGATGAAAGAGTCCCAAACCAGAATATGTGTATATATATTTATATTTTTAAATAGTTGGGGTCGATGGATCATTCCGAACCAACCTTCACTTGGGGTCGATGAAATGTTCCGAACCAAGAGTCCTTTATGTGTAATAAAAGGATATGTTAGTGGTAACTAATATTAAATACATTGTTGTGTGATAGAATGTATTCTATGTGCATAATCTACTAATTTAGAATAGTAGACAATGAAATGAAAGGTAAATATCTTAGTAATAATTTATAGCGTGATGTAATTATTACAAGAATAAGGACAACGATCAGTAAAGGAGTTAACTACGGTTATGGGTAGTATAACTAGGAAGACTAAGTATCCTCGATAGTTACGTACTACGTAAGAGAGGTGAGGAAGTTCAAGGGAGAGTGCGAAACCTTAATATGTGTAATCAATAACTTAATTTTGATAACTGCTTGCAAAATATTTTCAAATGTTTTGAGTACTAACTCTTGCTATGTAAAATTTTAAAAACCTTTTAGGTGCCCAGCCACAGGGACACCCAGCATGATTTCATTCCAGAGTTTTGGGAGCTGCAACAAGTGTGGATGTTGCAGGGATTGTTTAGACGCTTCTCCACAAATGAATGAGTGGAAATTTTGGAGAAATGGATTGACGAAAGAACGGTCGATCCAGCCGTATGTTGAGATTTTTAGAATTTAATTACGGAACGAGTGAGATTTAATTCCGGAAAGAAAATACCAGTAGGTTAAAATTAACTTAACTACTGAATTAATGGAGGGGTAACTAGGGCCCTTAGAGTTGCGTGAATACTCGAATAAATACAATAGTGAAATAAATTGTAATTAATATGTACGACGAATATAAGTAAATATATTACGTACGAGTATGATTTGTTAGGTCGGGTGTGTACCTACTAAATTATATAAAAAGTTTGGGTTAAGAGAATATTACTTAAATTGATTATGTTAGGGTCGATGTGACATTCCGAACTAACATAATTTTTTTTATATATTTGGGGTCGATGAAAAATGCCGAACCAAACTTTGAACTGGTGTCGCGATGAAAGAGTCCCGAACCAGAATATGTGTATATATATTTATATTTTTAAATAGTTGGGGTCGATGGATCATTCCGAACCAACCTTCACTTGGGGTCGATGAAATGTTCCGCACCAAGAGTCCTTTATTTGTAATAAAAGGATATGTTAGTGGTAACTAATATTAAATACATTGTTGTGTGATAGAATGTATTCTATGTGCATAATCTACTAATTTAGAATAGTAGACAATGAAATGAAAGGTAAATATCTTAGTAATAATTTATAGCGTGATGTAATTATTACAAGAATAAGGACAACGATCAGTAAAGGAGTTAACTACAGTTATGGGTAGTATAACTAGGAAGACTAAGTATCCTCGATAGTTACGTACTACGTAAGAGAGGTGAGGAAGTTCAAGGGAGAGTGCGAAACCTTAATATGTGTAATCAATAACTTAATTGTGATAACTGCTTGCAAAATGTTTTCAAATGTTTTGAGTACTAACTCTTGCTATGTAAAATTTTAAAAACCTTTTAGGTGCCCAGCCACAGGGACACCCAGCATGATTTCATTCCAGAGTTTTGGGAGCTGCAGCAAGTGTGGATGTTGCAGGGATTGTTGAGACGCTTCTTTTCTATTTCAATTCTAGTGCAGGATCTCAGTCTTAATATTCTTAGTTGGGACATGTTGTTCTACCTTTACTATTACAGTTTATTCTAGTTATGGATTTGTAGTTGTCTTTTATTGACCGTGGTTTTCGGCAAGACTTTACCTGCTTTCAGAGTATTTTTACAAACTGCTTGTTTATTACTAGAATGTGTAATGTGGTTGTATGGGGAATGTTCTGTTTTAAGAAGGATAAAATTTGGCACCCGTTTAATTTCATTTAGGTGGTTAGTATATAAAAAGGCGTTCGACAGTGATGCTAAGAATGAACCATTTAAGAAACCTGTTTAAATTAAAATAAGGCTTGATCACCCAAGGTTTAATTAGGCGGGGTGTCACAGATGGTATCAGAGCATCAGGTTCTAGTGTCCATAGGATCTGTACGACTTACAACGATGCAGCGTAACGTTTGGTTGTATTAGAGCCCTACTAGTAGGATTATTGATTCAAAATTTCCACTATTGCATTATCGTACTTCTGCTCTTAAATTTCGTATAAACTGTGTACTTATACAAATTGAATCTTTTTCAGATGCCACCGGGAGACAGAGAGCAGAGAGGGCTGAAGCCAGAGAGGAGGTGAGGGAGGCTCATTAGGAGCCACAGGTACCGATACCCCCACCCCCACCAAAGTTAATCTCCACTACTCAGGTTGCAGTGATAGTGGCTCAGGCAGTCGAGACAGTTATGAGGGCCATGGCAGCCCACTTTCATCAACCCCAAGTACCTCCCCCTGTGGCACCGGTGGTGCAAGTTCCAGCAGGACCATCTACTTGGCAGCGAGTCAGGGAGACATTTCAGAAGGGACACCCACCCGAGTTTCAGGGCAGTACCGATGTAGTGGAAGTGTGCAACTGGAAGAAGAATATCCAGCGCCACTTGCGCATGCTAGAGTGCACCGGGGTACAGGAATAGATGCTAGCCACTTTCCGTTTGTCAGGAGCGGCCCTACAATGGTGGGAGTCAGTTACCACCACCGAGGAGAGAGATACTTTGACTATTTCTGAGTTTTGGATGCGGTTTGACCGCAAGTATTTCCCTCCAGCAGTAGAGTCAGAGATGAGGAAGAAATTCAGCGAAGTGGTTCAGGGGGATCGCTCAGTTGCTGACTACGAGGAGGAGTTTACTCGCTTGGCCAATTTTGTGCCAAACGAGGTGAGCAATGAAGAGAGGAAGAAGTCCAAATTTATGGAGGGCCTAACCTGGAGAATCAGACAGCATTTGATTGGTAATCCGACGTTGGTGACCTACACAGATGTCGTCAATGCCTCTCTATTACACTGTCAGGACCACCGCTTTCATACGAAAGGAAATAAGAGGGGTGAGCCAAGCCAATCGGGCAAGGTGGATGGGGGTAGTGGCAGCAGCGCATCACAACAGCAAAAAACAGGCCAGATAGGGAAGGATTTCCGACAGGGGAACTCTGCAAAGAAGTTTAAGCACGGGAGGCACCGCTTTGACCGACAAGGCCAACAAGGTCCTCAGTAACCAGCCCCTCAGGGTCGACAGGGCCAGGGAAATCAAAATGGGGGACAACAAGGACAAGGACGACAGGGCCAACGTCAGGGCCAACAGGGCCAAGGGAAGAGACAGTTCTTGGGTCAGTGTTTCACTTGTGGCCAGGAGGGTCACAAGAGCAGAAATTATCCACAGCAAGACAGGGCACAACAATAGGGTGCCCAACAGGGGCAGCAAGCACCATTAGCCCCAGCAGCAGTACAGGCCCCACAGCCAGGGCAGATGCAGTATGGGCGTGTGTTCAACATCCGTGATATTCCATTTCAGCCGGCACCTCCAGCACCGCTGGCAGTTGCGGGTATGTTTCCTATTCATGGGTTTGAAGGGAATATTTTGTTTGACATGGGGGTGACACATTCGTTTATTTCCACTAGATTTGCACGGGCAGCCGGCCTATTAGCGACAGCAGACACTCACCTTATTTGTGTGGAGTCACCGATGGGTAGTGGGTCCCTTATACACTCGATTTGTAAGGGTGTGGACATTATGGTCGGGAGATTGAGTCTAGCGGCGGACCTCCTAGTGCTGGATATGGAGGGATATGACGTCATCCTAGGCATGGATTGGTTGGCATATAATAGGGCAATGGTAGATTGTTATGAGAGGACCATCGTGTTCTCCATCCCGGGGCAAGAGATGTTCCTTGTGGCGATGCCACTTCCCGAGGGAGGATCGCGAACTCATTTGTATTATATTGAGGAGGAGACCTCACATGGAGTTGTCGTTTCTCTGGACTCAATCCCAGTTGTGAGGGATTTTGAGGATGTCTTTCAGGAGATACCAGGGTTACCACCTAGCAGAGAGATAGAGTTCGTTATTGATCTAACACCGGGGATGAGACCGATTGCCAGAGCACCATATCACATGGCTCCTTCGGAGATGCGGGAACTGAGAGAGCAGATTCAGCAGCTATTAGGATAGGGTTTCATTCGACGGAGTACATCGCCTTGGGGTGCGCCGGTGTTGTTTGTAAAGAAAAGGGATGGTTCACTTCGTCTGTGTGTAGATTACAGAGAGCTGAACAAAGTGATGATACGTAATAAGTATCCATTGCCGAGGATTGACGACTTGTTTGATCAATTGAGAGGGGCTGCATACTTCTCGAAGATCGATTTGAGGTCGGGTTACCACCAATTGCGCATTCGTGAAGAGGATGTACCTAAGACCGCTTTCTTGTCACGGTACGGGTCATACGAGTTCAGAGTGATGACTTTTGGGCTAACTAATGCGCCAGAAGTATTCATGGATCTCATGAACAGGGTATTCAGGAAGTTCTTGGATCAGTTTGTGATTATATTCATAGACAACATTCTAATTTACTCTCGTACGGAGGAAGAACACGCAGAACACTTACGATTGGTCCTACAAACATTGCGGAACCATCAGTTGTACGCCAAATTTGAGAAGTGTGTATTTTGGCTTCGGGAGGTTCAGTTCCTAGGCCATGTCGTATCTAGCAGAGGCATTACTGTTGACCCGAGTAAGGTATCGGCGGTGAGGGAATGGGGGCAGCCCACGACACCGACAGAAATTCGCAGTTTCTTGGGATTGGCTGGTTATTATCGTCGCTTCATCAAAGGATTCTAAAAAATTGTCGGACCATTGACGAATCTGACTTGGAAGGGAATTCCCTTCGTATGGAGTGACAGTTGCCAGTTAGCGTTTGATGAATTAAAAGACAAGTTGACATCAGGCCCCGTTCTTTCTTTGCCTAGGAGCGGAGTGGAATACCGAGTCTATACTGATGCGTCCTTACAAGGACTTGGGGGTGTATTACAGCAGGAGGAGAAGGCTATTTCTTATGCGTCCCGAAAGCTTAAGCCACATGAGAAGAATTACCCCACCCATGACCTCGAGTTGGCAGCGGTTGTTTTTGCATTGAGAATATGGAGGCACTATCTTCTGGGCGAGCAGTTCACGCTATTCACGGATCATAAGTCATTGCAGTATCTGTTCACTCAGAAGGACCTGAATATGAGGCAAAGAAGGTGGCTTGAATTCGTGAAGGACTACCAATTTGATATACAGTATCATCCTGGTAAGGCTAACGTGGTGGCAGATGCGTTAAGCAGAAGACCTACCGGGGAGTTAGTAGGAGTTTGGAAGGCGAAATGGAGTGAACTCCGACACGAGGATGATATGGCGCGAGCATGCTTGGCAGTTCTAGCTATCATTCCCGAGAACGTTATGCGGGTAGTGAGGGCACAGGCAGAAGACCCATTTTGTCAGGACAAAGTACGGCAGTTAATGGCCAAGGGGGCAGAGTTCTACTCCATCAGTTCAGAGGGTGGACTACGTTTCAACGGTAGGCTGATAGTACCCGAAGATGATGATCTGAGGCATGCCGTTATGACAGAATCACACGGGTCAAAATTCTCGGTACATCCAGGTGGGGACAAAATGTACTAGGATATGCGACGAATATATTGGTGGTTAGGTATGAAACGACATATTACAGAATTTGTCTCAAAGTGTGTTACATGCCAGCTCATAAAGGTTGACCATCAGAGACCTTCAGGGATGCTACAACCACTAGAGATTCCAGTGTGGAAGTGGGAGAGTATCTCAATGGACTTTATTACCGGGTTACCAACCTCACAGAAAGGTCACGATTCCATATGGGTGATAGTGGATCATCTGACTAAGGTAGCCCATTTCTTACCGGTTCGTACGGATTATGATACTATGCGCTACGCGCAGTTATTCATTTCAAAATTGTTAAGCTGCATGGAGTTCCTATTAATATTGTGTCGGACCGAGATAAGATATTTGTGTCACATTTTTGGCAGAGCTTTCAGGAGGCCATGGGAACCGACTTACGGTTGAGTACGGCATATCACCCACAGACGGGCGGCCAGACGGAAAGAGTAAACCAGATGTTAGAGGACATGCTGAGAATGTGTATTCTAGATTTTGGGGGAAATTGGGAGCCATACCTCCCTTTGGTAGAGTTTTCATATAATAACTCTTACCAATTCACTACTGGCATGGCTCCATTCGAGGCGCTTTACGGGAGGCCTTGTCGTTCACCCGCCTGTTGGTTGGAGGTGGGGGATAACAAGCTATTGGGGCCAGAGATGATACAGGAGACTTCCTCCAAAATAGAGTTGATTCGAGGACGTATTCGAATAGCCCAGGATAGGCAAAAGAGTTATGCTGACGCTGGTAGGAGACACGTGGAACTAGATGTGGGCAACCAGGTGTTAATTCGGGTATCTCCTATGAAAGGGATTACGAGGTTCGGCAAAAAGGGGAAGTTAGCACTGAGATATGTGGGGCCTTTTCCCATAATTGAGAGAGTGGGATCGGTAGCTTACAGATTGGGACTCCCTGAGCATCTTCAGCGAATACACGATGTGTTCCATGTGGCATCGCTGAAGAAATACAAGAGGAGCGAGAGAGCCTTCTGGCACATTCCACTGGAGGAGATAGATTTGCAGCCAGATGTCTCGTATGAAGAAAGACCCGTGGCTATCCTGGGTTATAATGAGCACAAACTAAGATCCAAGGTGGTACCCTTAGTGCGAGTACAGTGGGGACATCACAATATGGATGAGTCCACTTGGGAACGGGAGGAGGATATGCGAGAGCAATATCCAGAATTATTCACAACAGGTATTTTCTAATTTCGAGGAAGAAATTCCTTTTGTAAGAGGGGAAGTATGTAATACCCCGTAATTCTGCTTAATTAGGAAAATACGTTTTATTTAAATTACGTGAGTAGAGTAATTTAATGTGACTAAATACGTTTTATTTAAATTACGTGATACCCCGTAATTCTGCTTAATTAGGAAAATATGTTTTATTTAAATTACGCGAGTAGAGTAATTTAATGTGACTAAATACGTTTTATTTAAATTACGTGAGTAGATTAATTTAATGAGAGTTTTATTTAAATTACGTGAGTAGAGTAATTTAATGTGATTAAATACGCTTTATTTAAATTACGTGAGAAGAGTAATTTAATGAGATATTATGTTAATAAAGATGAATATGACGATTAAAAATTTACTAAATGTGAGTAGTAAATTTTCAATGTTGATATGTACGGTCTAGTGACAATATGGACGTACGGGAGTTATCTCAACCGAGTGTCGCGCGTAGGACAAAAATTAAGGATGAGAGTAGAAAAATATTTAAGAGACTCAAACGATAATTTAGAGTCCACAGTTGATTCCGAAAGGGTCGAATTAGTCAAAATAGTGTACCCGGGGGTACTAGTTAAGTGCTGGGTCATTTTCGGGATAAACCGGGACCATTCGGGGGCATTTTGGTCTCTTTACAATTATGGGAAAGAAGACCTACGAATTTTATAACCCTAGATCAGATTATAAGAGTGGAGGCTAGGGTTAGACAAAAACATATCCACCATAGCCATTAGAGAAGAGGGAGAGAGACAAATTCCTAAGGCAAAAGAAGGAAGGAAGGATCATTCTTAGGAGATTTCACCACAAAGATTGTTGAGGAAGGAGGATTGAAGTATCAAAATCATCAACCATCATCAACAACCACGGAATCAGACCCTACAAATCATAAGGCAAGTGGTTATTTACAAATAATTGAGTTATAATACCCATGATTAAGCTTTGGTAAGAACATGAGTTTTATGATATTCTTTGGAATAAAACAATTGATTATGATCCATGATTGATAAGGATTGCATGTAGGCCATTTTTGGCTTTCCAAGTATGTTGATATCATAGAAAACTTGATGATAAATTCGTAAGAAAATATGGAATTTGGATGAAAGATATAAAGAATGCAGTTTTAGGGTTCTTAAATATTAAAGCGATTTTTAGTTAATTTGGCCAAGATTTATAATGATTTTGTTGTTTTAAATCGTTAGTAATCATCCCAGAACATGTAGGAATGATTAGAAATTGTTGGTTGTGAATATGGTGAATTATCATGAAAAATAGAGAATTAAAAATGTTGAAACCCGTAGGAAGAAGATGAACTGGGTCTGTCACTGCTTGATCGATCGATCGACCCTTGAATGTCGATCGATCGAGCAGTCGATCGATCGACCATATCCCCTCGATCGATCGACCCTGGCTGGACTTTTGAGAATTTAGTGAAAAATTTCTTTAATTACTGTCGCTTAATGGGAACCTTAAAAATGATATTTTACTGTGAGGGGACTTTAAAATTACCAGTAGGTGTATCATTAGGTTTCTCCACAAATGAATGAGTGGAAATTTTGGAGAAATGGATTGACGAAAGAACGATCGATTCAGCCGTATGTTGAGATTTTAGAATTTAATTACAGAACGAGTGAGATTTAATTCCGGAAAGAAAATACGAGTAGGTTAAAATTAACTTAACTACTGAATTAATGGAGGGGTAACTAGGGCCCTTAGAGTTTCGTGAATACTCGAATAAATACAATAGTGAAATAAATTGTAATTAATAAGTACGGCGAATATAAGTAAATATATTACGTACGGGTATGATTTATTAGGTCAGGTGTGTACCTACTAAATTATATAAAAAGTTTGGGTTAAGAGAATATTACCTAAATTGATTATGTTAGGGTCGATGTGACATTCCGAACTAACATAAAAATTATTATATATTTGGGGTCGATGAAAAATTCCGAACCAAACTTTGAACTGGTGTCGCGATGAAAGAGTCCTGAACCAGAATATGTGTATATATTTGTATATTTAAATAGTTGGGGTCGATGGATCATTCCGAACCAACCTTCACTTGGGGTCGATGAAATATTCCGAACCATGAGTCCTTTATGTGTAATAAAAGGATATGTTAGTGGTAACTAATATTAAATACATTGTTGTGTGATAGAATGTATTCTATGTGCATAATTTACTAATTTAGAATAGTAGACAATGAAATGAAAGGTAAATATCTTAGTAATAATTTATAGCATGATGTAATTATTACAAGAATAAGGACAACGATCAGTAAAGGAGTTAACTACGGTTATGGGTAGTATAACTAGGAAGACTAAGTATCCTCGATAGTTACGTACTACGTAAGAGAGGTGAGGAAGTTCAAGGGAGAGTGCGAAACCTTAATATGTGTAATCAATAACTTAATTGTGATAACTGCTTGCAAAATATTTTCAAATGTTTTGAGTACTAACTCTTGCTATGTAAAATTTTAAAAACCTTTTAGGTGCCCAGCCACAGGGACACCCAGCATGATTTCATTCCAGAGTTTTGGGAGCTGCAGCAAGTGTGGATGTTGCAGGGATTGTTTAGACGCTTCTTTTCTATTTCAATTCTAGTGCAGGATCTCAGTCTTAATATTCTTAGTTGGGACATGTTGTTCTACCTTTACTATTACAGTTTATTCTAGTTATGGATTTGTAGTTGTCTTTTATTGGCCGTGGTTTTCGGCAAGACTTTACCTGCTTTCAGAGTATTTTTACAAACTGCTTGTTTATTACTAGAATGTGTAATGTGGTTGTATGGGGAATGTTCTGTTTTAAGAAGGATAAAATTTGGCACCCGTTTAATTTCATTTAGGTGGTTAGTATATAAAAAGGCGTTCGACAGTGATGCTAAGAATGAACCATTTAAGAAACCTGTTTAAATTAATATAAGGCTTGATCACCCAAGGTTTAATTAGGCGAGGTGTCACAGAGAGCCACGGGAAGACAGATACCTAGCAAGGTAGAGTCACCGACACACCTGCAGATAAGGCTGAGCCAAGCACCGCTGGAAGGAAAGTGGCCGAAAATGAAGAGGGAAGATATCTCTTTAGAGAGGGATCCCTCACCGAGGGAAGTTTCTCAGAAGAGCATACCGTGTGGAGTCTCTTAGTTGATGGGTCCTCTTACGAAAGCGGGAGTGGGGATGGGTTAATAGTATCAACACCCGACGGCACAGACATTGAGTACGCCCTGAGGTTAAACTTTAAGGCCTCCAACAATGAGGCCGAATATGAGGCCTTGATAGAGGGCCTCTCCTTGGCCAAATCTCTTAGTGTCGGCCAGATTTTGGTTCATAGTGATTCGAGGCTAGTAGTGAATCAGATACTAGGATCCTACGAGGCCAACGACGAGAGGATGGCTAGGTACCTTGAGAAGGTGCGGTCATTACTGAAGAGCTTCAGAGAAGTAAGATTAAAGAGGATACATAGGCTCAATAATAATCGAGCTGACGCCCTTGCTAGGTTGGCCTAGGCGACCAGGACAGACATCAGGAGGACGGTCCCAGTGGAAATTTTGCTTCGACCAACTATTGAAGATGTTGAGGGAACACTTAGCAATTGCCTGAATGTTTCTCAGGAAGCTTCATGGATGGACCCTCTAATCAGATACATTAAAGAGGGAGAGATGCCAGAAGCAAGGCAAGAAGGGAAGAAGCTGAGATACAGGGCTGCAAAATTCACTGTCATCGGAGGCACCTTGTACAAAAAGGGGTTATTGCTCCCCTAACTTAGGTGTGTGCACCCCTCTGAAGTCCCTTCCATTTTGCAAGATGTGCACGAAGGATCATGTTCAAGTCACATTAGGGGCAGATCCTTAGCAAAGAGGGTGATCACCCAAGGTTATTGGTGGCTGACCTTGGGGAAAGATGCCGCGGCCCCTCACCAACCCCATCAGCCTCTTACCTCCATTACATCCCCATGGCCGCTTGCAGTGTAGGGGATCGACTTAGTAGGACCCTTGCCAAGGTCAGTCAATAACTATCGGTTCCTCATCGTAGCGATTGACTACTTCTCAAAATGGGTGGAGGCCGAACCAATGGTCACGATTACAGAGCAGAAGACCTTCCAGTTCATATGGAGAAACATTATATGCAGATATGGTCTCCCAAACACCCTCATCTCGAATAACGAGACTCAATTCAAGAATACATCTCTACAGAAGTACTGTGAAAGGGTGAGTATCAAACAATTCTTCTCTACCCCAGGCCGAACTCAGGCCAACGGACAAACGGAAGTTACAAACAGGACGATTCTTGACGGGATCAAGAAGAGACTTGAAGAGGCAAAGGGAAGATGGGTTGAGGAGTTATATGCTGTACTGTGGGCTTACACGACGAGGGCAAAGACCTCCACCGGAGAGACCCTATTCATGCTAGCTTATGGCTCAGAGGCCTTCATCCCCACTGAGATTGGGTTTCCTACTCATAGGGTCCAAATGTATGACCCCCGGAGAAATACGAAAGAGAGGAGACTTGATTTAGACCTGATTGAGGAAAGGAGGGAAGACGCCGAGATAAGGCAAGCCGCCTACCAGCAGAGGACTGCAAGGTTTTACAATCAGAGGGTGAAACAGAGACCAATTGCAGTGGGGGACTTGGTCCTCAAAAAGACTTGGCAGAAGCCCAAAAAGCTCCATCCTAACTGGCATGGCCCATATAGGGTAATCAACGAAGTTATCCCAGGGACCTATAGACTAGAAAACCTAGAAGGGGAGCCCTTTTCCAACCCCTGGAATGCAGATCATTTGAAGAAATACTATCAGTAGTTTTGTAAAGTCCTATCGAACGACAGTTGTAATAGGTGTTGCTCCGACAGAACACTTGGAAAGTTAATGAGAAATATCAGTGTTTCCTCTCATCTTGTGTTTATCAGTTCTAGTACGCATGGAATCATCTTTGGAGAATAACCCTCGGCTATAATGAGGGTCAAGGGTGGGGGGGACGACCCCACCATTTTCCTCAAGAAAGACGAGGGAAGACTTGTTTAAAAACCATTAATTTGATATTGATAACCCTCGGCTATAATGAGGGTCAATGGAGGGGACGACCCCACCATTGTCCTCAAGAAAGACGAGTGAAGACTTGTTTAAAAACTATTAATTTGGTATTGATAACCCTCGGCTATAATGAGGGTCAATGGTGGGGACGACCCCACCATTGTCCTCAAGAAAGATGAGGGAAGACTTGTTTAAAAACCATTAATTTGGTATTGATAACCCTCGGCTATAATGAGGGTCAGTGGTGGGTAAGAACCCACCATTATCCTCAAGAAAGACGAGGGAAGACTTGTTTAAAAACCATTAATTTGGTATTGATAACCCTCGGCTATAATGAGGGTCAGTGGTGGGGACGATCCCACCATTGTCCTCAAGAAAGACGAGGGAAGACCGTTAAAAACCATTAATTTGGTAATTAGAACCCTCGGCTATTATGAGGGTCAATGGTGGGGACGACCCCCCCCATTGCCCTAAAAAAAGACGAGGGAGGACTTGAGCATCAATTAAAATTGGTTAAAAACCCTCGGCTATAATGAGGGCCAATGCAGGGGACGCCCCCTCGTTCACCCTCAAGAAAGACGAGGGAGGGGTTAGCGATATTAACATAAGATTCATAATTCAAATCACACAAGAAGAAAATATGGAAGACAGCAAAGAAGAAGATATCATAGAGTAAATATTACAATGTCTTGATCAACAAAAGTAGAGTACAAATACATTAATTACATAAAGAGGGTATGGGCTACAGACAACCACCCTATTGAGCAGTGTCGGGGGGCAGTGACTCAACATTGATGATGGGGGTTTCCTCGACGACCACAATAGGCTGATCTTCAGACGTGCCAGTACCCTCAACATGCAGAGATTCCACCTGGGCCAGGGCCTCGGCAACCAAAGGGTCGTCCAGTTGGACCGCTTCGATGTAAGGACGGACCGAAGAGACGACATCACCAAACTTGAGGACGACCCACCGATAGGCCTTCCTGATGCCCCTCTCCAAGTATTCAAGACCGAAGCCTTAAAACTCGTCCGAGATTTTGAAGGCCTCCACCGCATCGGCCTCGGCTTTTTTGACAGTCGCCTCAAGATCAGCCTTGTGTTGAACCTCCATGTTGGTCAAGGCCTCGTCCTTCCCCTTTATGAGCAGGTCCTTGGCCTGTAAATCTGCATCGTGCTGCCTCGTCAGCTCGTCCAGGACCCTGGCATGTTCAGTCCTGGCACTCTCCAGTGTAGCTCTTGCAGTCTCCAACTCAGTCTGCAGATCAGCCTCACATTGAATGGCTCTCTCGGCCTCATGAAATTTCTCCTGATTCTCCGCCATCCATTTGGTGGCCGAGGTAAAGGCACATACAGACTGAACATAAATAATAAATAGATGTCAAGAGGTCAAGAAAACAGTTTGTGAAAGAATACAAGGGAATGAAGTGAGAACAAATACCTGAGCTAGGGCGTGCAGACCATAGTCATACACTTTTGCTGGAGGCATCTTTGACAGAAATTCATAATCAGCAGCCAGGGGGCAGAAAACATGGACGCCTTGGACGCCCTCAGGTTCTTGATAAGGGAAGATGGCTCGGCCTTCAGAAGCGCTAAGTTCTGGGACCAGAAGGCCCCCATGCTGGAAGAAGAGGTGGTTCCCTCAAACGTCTCGACCCTTGCCCTCGTCCGTGAATCTGGTCGAGGGTCGATAGGGACCTCGGGCTCTTTCCTCTTCTGTCTGTCGTGGGTCGGCTCAACAGGTGTCGGCCCCACTGTCTGCGTCTTCCTCGAAGTTTGTTGAGGCTCCTTGACTTTCTTCTTGGCCAAGCCTGACAGTAAACTAGGGGCAGTCATTTCCCAAAGGTGGTCAGATATACCAGCAGGACGACCTGAAAGGAGGAAGACACGTCAGAAAAATGCAGAGACAAAGATGAATGCAGGGACAAAGATGAAACACTTGAAAAAAGTAAAGAATGGGCAAAAAATAATGTAACTCACATAGCTCTGTCAGGGGGCCGACCCTCAGACCAGCTTCCTTGAGGAACTTAGGGGTCATCAGATCTTCAAACTTTGCAATTTCACCCCCTCTCCCTCGTTCCCTCAGATACTCTACTATATCTTTCTCATCCAGACTAAATCCGAGATCAAACCTGGCCTTCATCGAGGGGTTTGACCATCTTCTGGAAACTCTCGGACTGTCGTCCAAATGTTGAGACTCGGCGGAAAATTCTCACTCCCCAGAAATGAAGAAAAATCTCTTCTTCTAGTCGTGGTTGGAGGTTTGTGCCACGTGGAGAAGTTTTTTATCAGACCTCCTCGCCCCCAGGTGGTAGTACCCAGGCTGTTTGGACGAGGAGGTGATATTGTAACAGGCCAAAAAGACGTCGGCCGAGGGCTCATCAGTGAAAGCATTCTTCCACAGGGAGATGCAGCCTAGGATCGTCCTCCAGGAGTTGGGAGGAAGCTGAGAGGGGGCGAGGCTGAGGGCCGACAAGATATTTATGACAGCTGGATGCAGAGGGAATCTGACACCTACCTTGAACATTTGTTCTTATACTGCAACCTCTCCCTCTTTACCCTCGAAGACCCTCTCAGACTCAGAGGGAACCCTTATAGTGATGTTGGGGGACACACCATATGCATGCCTCCACAACAAGAGGTCACGATCCCTGACTGAGGAGATATAGGAAGAGGCATGGGAGGTATCAATGGGGTCAACATTTGAGTCCTCACCATCGTCCTCAGTCCCCTCTCCCTCGGCCTCATTACCCGTCAGAGGGAAAGCCATCTGGAAGGCATGTGGGGATAGGGTTGTCACAGGGACAGCCTCAGAAGTAACCATACCCTAGGCCTATCGGCCTGGGCTTAGATCAGACGTCTCCATTCTCTCGGAAGGCCCAACGCCAGTGGGCGACGACGCTCTCTCATCCATCTCACCTGAATAACTCTCGATCGGACGACAGGACGACCCACAAGAATCAAAGGGTTTTAGTGTAGCTAGAGGAATGGGAAAAATGGGTCGTACCCAATTAGGGTCGGTCCCTCGTCTTCTCTCCTCCTCTTCCTCTACTCGTCTGATCTCAACAAATAACTTCTCTCACAAGGATGGGAACTCCTCGGCTAAATTATAAAGCCTCCTAAGCATTAAGGGGGAGACCCTACACTTGGAAGAATTTGGGTAACCTAACTACAAACAAATCTCACAATTGACCAGGGTGGACTTTTCGATCAAAACCAAGGAATTGAAGGGTTTTCTATCAAGAACAATTCAAGAACAGCTTACCGAAGGTTACACCGAAAAAGCTATGGAACAACCTAAGAAGAATCTAACCCTATGAGCTTAAAACAGGAAAATAAACAGAAATGAAGATAAGTAGGGCACTAGGGTCGAGGTGTTACCTGAGGAGAAATGGCGAAGCTGCCAAGCTTGAAGGTTCGAAATTGCAGAAATGGGAAGAAGGCTAGAATCTAGAGAGAGAGAGTTCAGGAGCAAAGTAGAAGAAGAAAGAGAAACTTCAAAAAATTATTTAAATACCTTGCCAATGAGTGGGCCCACTGACCAATGCTGAGCACAGCCCACGAGGAAGGCATCATTAGGGCACAAAGCCCCAAGCAAAGTGTGCAGCCGCCACGCCTTGGAAACTGAAACGACAATGAGTACCTGCCTAGGTGTCATTTCAGCTTAACAGGTGTCACTCACCTAACTGATCATACACCTATCTTAATTACAACACTATCCCTCAGCCACCTCAACAACATCTATGGCTAAGGGTTGGGGGTGATTGATATGACCATATATATCCTCGGCCAGGACGAGGGCGCCCTCCAACAAGACGAGTCCAAGATTGTCCCACCATCCGAGGGGCCGACCCTCCGTCAGGCTCCAAACGACCCCTCAGGGGGCCGACCCTTCATCAGGCTCCAGATGACCCCTCAGGGAGCCGACCCTTCATCAGGCTCCAGATGACCCTACGAGGGTACGACAGTACGAGGCCTAAATTGGGCCTGACTCACTATCAGAAGGAACTTTGCCCTCGGCCTCATTTTACAGGCCGAGGGTGACATCATCACATCGCGTGGTTTGGGGGATGCGTGGAACAGTGTGCGTGAGGCTCACAGGATACGTGGAAGACCGTTATAACCATATCACCCCCTCACGTGAGGGAATATTATGTCATCATTTGGCATCTACAGGTGTCAACAGGAGATTGGCTAGATAATCATTCACATGCACCATGCATACTTGGGGGTACACTACACCCCCCAAGACCTATATATACTTGTCACCTACAACCCTAAAAGTGATCGATAATTATAACCCTAGAAAAAACTCTGCTGATACACACAGTAGAGAGAGAAAGTGAGCTTATGTGCATTATATCCGAGGCCATTAGTGCCCATACTTAGTGGATCACACACTCATAGTGGATGTAGGCCAAATTGGCTGAACCACTATACATCATTGTCTTGTTCCTCTTATACTCATCTCCTTCTACACACTTACACACATACATCTCTATGGCTGCCATGGTTACTGCTGTTTGAGCTCATCATCACTTATCTGGTGGTGCTAGATTTCAGCATCATCATGGGTCGGTGTTGGTTCGGTTAACGGGTTTGAGTACCATCGGATTTCGGGTTGTTGTTGGTTCCGGCCGACGAGGGGTTATGGTTGAAAGTCTGGTTTTGCTGGCAAGAGAGGTCCAATTGGCATGGGGTTGGATCGCTTGGGTTAGAGGGCTGGTAGGCGGGTTAGGGAAGGGGGTTGGAAAATAGGTGGTTGCTGACGAAAGGGGGGTCGGGTTTAACAGGGGCTGACGGTTTTCGATATTGGGGATGTCCGGGTCAGGTGGGTATGGGTTTGGATGGTGTTTGGTTTTGGGTATGGAAGGTTTGGGGATGTTTTTTGTTATGGAGGAGAGAGGAGAGAGGAGAGAGGAGAGAGGAGAGAGAGCGAGTTGTTGGGGAAGAAGATGGGTGGGTAGATTGTGTGTGTGTGGGTGTATGGGAAGGTAGGTGTGGGTGAGGTGAGGTGTTTTGGTGTATTAGTGTGTAGGGTTTAAAGGTGTGAGTGAGTTTATATATGTGTGGGTGTAGGTAGGATAAGTGGGTTTATTTTAGGTGTATGGGGGTAGAGGTTATGTATGTATGTGTGTGTGTATTATTAATTTGGACACCTAAAAATAACACTAACTAACTTAAACAAATAAACTCAAACAAATGAAATTAATAAAATGAAATACCTAAAAATAAAATCCTATTCTCAAAATAAATAAAACAAAGACTCAAATTAAAAAAAAATGAAACTAAAAAGAAATAAAAATAGAAATCTATTAAACTAAAAACTAAAATCCTAAAAAGTAAAATATAATAAAATTAAAAATAAATGAATTCCTAAAAAAAAACTAATCATAATAAAATAAAATAAAAACTAATCAAAATAAAATAAAATTACACAAATAAAAATAAAATATAAAAATAGAAAATAAAACCTAGAAATTCTAAATAAATCTAAAATAAACTCTAAAAATAAAAACGACTCAAACTAAGAATCTAAAAAAATTAAAAAGGCACAAACTAAACACACACTAGCTTCGGGGTAGGTTTGGGCTCGATTTAGGCTCATATAAGTTTACGGGGTGAGGGAATTCGCTCCATTTGACTGCAAATTACCTCGAAATAATGCTTTTGACACCGCAACTGCAATCAAGCCTGCACATTGAACATTTACGCGCATAATAACATTATTGTCGAGAATTAGCAACTAAAATGCGTTTATTCGGGGTATAAAGTGTACACTTTTTGGTGCTTATAAACTCATAATATATATGCTTTTACGTATTTTATTACTTTTTAGCGGTCCCATTGACATGTGTATTCATTTGTTCATAGTGATCCATAATCCGGTTCATCGCTTACATTATGGCTATATCTATATTTTTTCTTTACCTTTAGTTTTGTCCCTTAGAATGATTTATTGCCCTATCTTTATAGCGTGGACACAATGATTTTGCTCTTGCCACATTGTTCATGTATATGCACGCTTTCTCCTCGAGCACATTATACACATGATCACATGTTTTAGGAGAAGGAAAACATTTTATTGCCCATGAGATACCGAAAGGGCGAAATGGGAGCCTAACACCTTCCTATTCTGTAACAAAGTCTTCAAGATCGTGATTCATTTAGATTTGCACGCATCAATTATTCTTTTTATGTCATTTCTTCGAACAAGGAAACTTTTTTTCCTATTTTAAGTAAAATAAGTTGGTGACTCCAATCTCTAAACATTCACACACCCTCATACCCTTGACGATGATCGCTTATTATCCCTTTGTAGCCCATGAATACCGCGCGAGCGGCAGGAGAGGAGGCCTTTTTCCCTCCTTCCCCGCTTCATGGCGAGAGGAAGGCCATAGTGGTGACTGACGTGGGGACATTTTTAGAGGAATAAACTCTATTTATATGGTCTTTTTTTTTCCTTTTTCTCTTTTCTCGGTCTTACTACATTTATATATGTTTTCACTTGTATATTCTTCTTTATCTCCCATGCCCATATGCCATATATTCCATGCTCATGTTACACTATCTATGTATGCTCCTTTCTTCATTATACTTGTCTTCTCATTTGTATACCATATTTTTTTATCACATGCTTCATATAACTTGTATATACCAATGCTTCATTTCACTTATATATATCAAATGTTTCACATTCACTTGTATATCTTTTCCATTTTTCATTTCACTTGTCCACATTTTCACATAATTCCACATGTATATATTCACATGCTTCGTGTATCACATGGTTCATATCATTTTTATATATTACATGCCTCATGTATATATTTTCAGGCCATTTGCACATATCTTCATATTTTTCTCACTTACATGTATTCCATGTTATTCCCACTTTGTACATATATCCATCTCACTTGTGTATATCTCACATGTTTCATACTTTCTACATATTTACATGATATGCTCACTTATACATACTTCATGCTTCTTATTACTTGTACATATCTACTCATTTATCCCCTTGTATACTTAGCTCTTTTTTGCATACCACTCATGTATATTTCCACGATTTAATTTATGCTTAGTAGTTGTACATATCCATCTTAGCATACATAAAACTTTTCCATAAAAATACTATTTAAGATTCATGTATTTTTCACACTACATCATATGAACATTACATATTGACCCTATATTTGTCCTGTATTGGGGAGTCACTTTGTGACAGGTTTTCGGTTATACGGGCAATGATTAATCTAAGAAATATGAATCCCAATTTCGATTGTCCAAGTACCCTCAACGGATATCAAGCAGTCCCCTTGCATCGTACTTCTTGACCAAACTCACGACAAGAGGTATATAGTAGGATCTCGTTCACGTACTTTGAGTATATCTAGTTCTTTCTCATATGCACTGTCCCCATGAGGTATATCATGATTCAATTCACGTACGCTCGGGTATTTTAAATGGATTTTTCACACCTACCGATGAATGATTTTCCTTATAGGAAAAAGGTATATCATGGAAGTCATGCCAAGGGGGGAACCCTTACACTAACCTTCCATGCATAAAACTCATATAGATATCTTCCCTTGAACACTCATACCTAGATTTTCAATTCCAATTCTGCTGAAATCTCGATTTGTTTTACCACCTAAATTTTGCGCTATTTTTGCCCGTTATTAAAATAGGGCTTGTAACACCCCGTAATTTTTTGTAGTTGTGCATGTAATTTTAATATAATGAGAAATAACGAGAAGTTAATAAATATTAATTAGTGAGAAAAAGATTAATTTTTATGTGAAAATATATTTACTAGTGAGATAAGTATATAAAATTATGTCAAATGGTATTATGTCGTAAGTGAGTAAAATTGACAGGATTTAATGATATCTCATTAGGGAGGTGCATTGAGGGTCGTGTTAGGAATTAGATGGGAAATTGATGATAGGTGTCTTGGATGGTGATTTGGAGTGCACGAATGATTCGAAATGGGTCAAAATAGTCAAAATTAGGAACCCGGGGATTTTTAGACTAGTTGGACCCGCATAGGGGCATACGGGTCATTTTACACTTAGGTCATAACCAAATTTATGGATTAAGATTATAATAAGGGATGGTCGATGGTAAGGGGCAACCATATCACCATTCCAAGAGTCCAAAAGTGAGAGAGAAGAGAAACGAGAAGAGGAGAGCCAAGAAAGATCAAGAAAGGCAATTCAAGAAGAAAATTGGGCAATTTTCGGGCAAGAATTTCGAGCAAAAAGATCTACAAAGAAAGGGTTCAGACTCTACGATAATCTAAGGCACGTGTTTAAACTTTCTTTGATATTTTATGCGTGTTTTAGTTCATATCGTTGGTGAAACAAACATGATTTTAGGTGGGATTCACATGACAAAAATGGCATTTTTGGGTATGAATCCATAGAAATTAAATTGATTAATATCTCATATGAAATTTGAGTTTGGTTCATATATAAAAGTTGTAATCATGGGAAAAATTTGAATTGAAAAATCATAAAAAGATGGGATTTTTTAGGATAAATTGAGGACTAATGAAATCTTGAATTAAAATTAAGATATGAATATAATTCTTGATCAATTGTGTTGAATCCCATGATTTAGAATGATATTGGGTGAATTAAATCCTAAAGACATGTTTCCTTATGTTTAAATTGATAGGTTAATGTTATCTTATGTTGGGATAAAGATTGTAACTCACATATGGTAAGAAAGTCGGGGAAATTCGTGAAAACTAAGCAGGTCTGCCTTTGGCAGACCCCAGGGGCGAACCCGAGTATCCATAAACCAATATGCATCCATACCTGAGCGAATATAAAAAAATAATGTGAAGATGTGAAACTTGTACCAAAACCACGACATTATCAATCTTTGAAGCTTGGCCGCTATGTCTTTAATCCTATAGTATGTCATAGGCTTAATGGGAATCATGACAAGTAAAATCTATCCTATAAATTAAAGTGATTTTTTTCAGAATAATGCCAATACATACTATAGGAGGGTAATGTGACTGGGGTATGATAAGACTCTAAAATGGGTAAGGCGTGACCCACTTCAATGAACTTTGTCTTCAAGGTTTTCAAGAACTTCTAAAGCAGCACCTGGTAAAACCTTCTCCTTTTGGTAAAAATGGAACCAAAGTAAGAACTATTCCCTGCAAGAAGATGAACTTCACAATAATAATAGTGACTTTTCTCAAGAGATACTCCTGAGAATGATGGATGTCAGTGTGGAGTGAAGAAACAAAGCACTTAACACTAGAAAGAGATCAGGGAGAGAAATACTAGGTGGTATGGTGTGATTTTGACAGAATGACGATATATCTTGAGTTTCTCATTATGACTTAACCTTACCTAGGGGTCCTATTTATACTGGGCACTAGGACTGAGTTGGCACTTTTGGGCATCAAAATTAAGGAGGTTGATGCGGGACAAGGTCTGTAATGTACCTTTTGTCCATACTAGATCTGCAGTCGCATGTCCTATCTAACAAATGACACCTGGTATGAACCAAAGTCAAAAAGCAAATGGACAAAATATCTGATTTGGTAAATATCTTTTGAAACGGTAACTTGTTGTACAAACTTTGTAAACTTTAGAGGGGTCTTGAAGACCACCTCCTCTAAAACCATTATACTTGAGAAGGGGGCTTTAAGGTCCCCCTTATCTAAAATCTTTTTACTTGGGAGGGGTCTTAAGGACTCCCTCTTATAAAATTATTTTTTTATAAAAAGTTTATTTCTTGTGAGAAACTGATAAGCACCCAAAACTGTACATTTTATACCCCGAATAGACGTACTTTAGTTGTTAATTCTCGACAATATGGGTCTTATGCGCTTAATTGTTCAATATGCAGGCTTAATTGCAGTTGCGATGTCAAAAGCTATAATTCCAAGCAATTTGCAGTTAAAATGAAGTTAAATACATTGTCCCTAAACCTACCTAAACCCTTACCCGAGCCTAAACCTACCCCGAACCCCGTGTGTGTCTAATTTTCCCCTTTTTAATATTTTTTTAGATTTTTAGTTTGAGTTATTTTATTTTTAGGATTTATTTTTATTTATTTAGGATTTTTAGGTTTTATTTACTATTTTTATATTTTATTAGTATATTTTTATTTCATCTTTATTTTTATTAGTTATTATTTTTATTTTTATTAGGATTAGATTTTTTTAGGATTTCATTTATTAGTTTTATTTGATTTTACATTTAATTAGAATTTTAGTTTTAGTTTTATTAGATTTTATTTATATTTTTTAATTTTATTTCCTTTTAATTTCAATTTTTATTTGAGTCTTTGTTTGATTTTAGAATATAATTTTATTTTTTAGGTTTTTATTTTATTTTATTAATTTTATTAGTTAGTTTTATTTTAGGGGTCCAAATTAAACACACACCCTCCCACCTAACTAATCCACACTACAATATACCCAATTAAACCCTCACCCAACTTACCATACACTCACCTACACACTAACCATCCCTCTTCTTCTTCAACCTCTCACCTTCTCTCTCCTCTCTCTTCCCCAATCCACCACAACTCATCTTCCACTCAACCCCAAACCAAAACCCACCACCATCACCCTCACCTCACTACATCTTAACCCAACCTCTCTTCTCTCTCATCCCTATCTGCCTCATAACCCCAAACCAACACATACCAGCAAACCATAACCCCTCACCCCTCCAACTCCGGCGCTGACCTTACCTCTGTCGGAGACTCCGACGAACCCCAGACGAAGCCACCGGCGAAACTCGCGACCACAGCGCTGCCCACCTTCGAAACCCTCCTGTCGACGGCGGCGTCCAACCTCACCTCTCCGGCCCCGGCGTCGGGTCGGCCTCTCTCTCCTCGATCTACTTTTTCAGCCACACTCACATCTAACAATCAAAACCCATCATCCATTTACCTTGACCCATTACCCATGTCCAACCCATTTTCCTCTTTCAAAGCCAAATACCCATTTTCACATCTCCTCTTCTCACGATGTTAGCTGCTAAGTTCCCAAGCCAAACAAACCAAAACAGGAAGCCAAAATTAAAAATCCATGTGCCACTTAAACCACTTAAACCATTTTACCAATTTTACCCCCAACTACTCTTTTATCCCAAAACCCCAAAATACCCATAAACAAATCAGATTTTTTTATTCCCTCACCCCTCATTCACATGACCTCACACCATAACCACATGCACCCTCCATTAAATTCCTAAATAAACCCTCACCTAATACCTTACACACCCTCTTGCACCTTTGTCTACCTAAAATACCCCTTAGCCTCATGTGTATCATGCATCTACTATAAAAGAAGACTCAAGACACCATTTGAAACTCATCATCAAATAGAGAGAGAAAATTCTAGAGAAAAGTAGAGGGTTAGGTTAGAATAAATTAGGTAGAAATATTTGTAAATAGTTTTATTTTATTATTTTTATTTTTTTTAGATATTTGTGAGATTAAATATTGTAAGAGAGTTAATTGAGTGAATATTTAATTTCAAATCTTTTTATGCTCAATTGGAGGGATTGTATGCTTCAATTTGGAAGAGTAGAGTTCAACTTTCTCAAAGAAATTTCGTTTGCTTGTTCTATTCCCTTCTATTTTATTTTAGTAGCCTTGATTATTAATTTGTCATATTTCATATCATGTTAGGCTAAAACCCCTTTCAAGGGGTGGGGTAAAATCCTTATTTGATGTTATTTTATTTTTATTAGTTTAATTACTTGAAAAGTCCATTTGAATGTTAATTTTGATCCCTCACCCTTAGATTTACGCCTCGAGAGAGGGTAAATAATTTTTGAGAGAAAAATCGAAATTTTAATTATATACCCATTTTAGATTCGAACTAGAGATAGGGGTTTCTTAAGTGGGGTATTATAACTTGAATTTCAACTCTATTTTTATTTTCTAACATTTACATGAATTTTAATCGATTGATCCTAGCGGGTGATTAATTAAAAGGAGTGTAGATCTATTTTTCTAGAGTTGTGGGGTGTTAAACTTAACATTCTAAAAGATTACTATTATAATTACACTTGCAACGAGAGTTGGTTTGTAATTTTGATATTAATTTGGGAGAATTCAAATAATTAAATTAATTATTTAGAATAGCTAAAATTTGTGGTGTAATCCCACTCCTTGATTGTTCTCACAATTATTTACCTCACTTTATCTCTTATTTTAGTTTAGACTTTATTTTCCATTTTAGTAACTTTCTAGTTAGTTATTTTTATCTTAGTTTAGTTTAGTTTAAATCATCACCTCACCCTATTGTTTTAATATTGAAAAAGCTAAAAAAAATTAGAAAAGTGCAAAAGCCCAAAAATGAAATAAAAAGTGAATTACAATTGAATTTGTCTCTAGCTTACTCCCTTGGAATTGGATTGATACCCTTACTTACCGCTACACTTGAGTTGATATTATTTTGTAGGTATTTGAGATTTTGACTAACTTGGCTTTCAACAACGACATATAGGCAAAAAACAAAGTTATCAAATGGCACCGTTGCCGGGGATTACACCATAAAATGTTTTTCTTCCTTTATTAGGCTAGGTTTAGGCTCTGGTAAGGTTACGGGGGAAGGTATTTAGATACATTATAACTGCAAATACCTGGAAATATAGGTTTTGATACCGCAACTGCAATTAAGCCTGCATATTGAACAATTAAGCGCAAAGACCCATATTGTCGAGAATTAGTAACTAAAGTACGTCTATTCGGGGTATAAATTGTACAGTTTTGGGTGCTTATCACAAGAATTCAACTAGCACATTCTTGCGAAGTTATCAAATGGCGTCGTTGCCGGGGATATACAAAAAATCAAGTTATCAAATGGCGCCATTGCCATTCTTGGGATTGTGAAGCTCGGAGCGGATTCAATTTTGTAGTTCATTTATTTTTTTTATTTTTACATTTTAGTACCATTTTTACATTTTATTAGAAGGATTGTATTGGACTTTATTATTTGGCTTGTATTACGGTGCATAGAGACACCATTTCATTTTCATTAAAAATTTGTAATAATTGAAGAAAGCGTGATAGGAAAACCGGACAAGGTAGAGAGAGGGCGTCCAAAGGCGAGGATTTAAAAGCCTCTCTATCATGGGTCGGTAGGACTCCCGGGGATGACTGAGATAGGCGTAATCTCCCCCCGGTCGACTCAAATTTTTCAGCACCCCACGGCCTAAAAACCGTGGGAGGTACATTTCTCTAACACTCGCGCCTCTCCTGTTAGCGAGTCAATTCTTTTGTGTGCTCTTGTGTGATTTTATTCTTGCATTTATTTTCGAATGGTGTGATGAATTAATTTACTAAGACCTACACCCGGTCACTCACGAGAAGGGATTTCATCACTCGACTCACTCGCTTACCAATTGTATGCTACCCTAGCCATCACTAAATTTAAAATCAATCAACTAGGTAGCCCAATAGGAGAACATTTTTTTTCAAAGGCGATCACTCAGATAATTTTCTTAATTTTTTATCGCCCGCGGACTTAATTAAAATTGGACTACCCCTTTCACTAAATTTAAAGATAAAAATTGGTTATGTGCTAGTTAGGAATTCTTCTTGACTTGTGTGTGTGTCCAATTCAATTTTTGGTAGTCGAGTTTTAGTGAGTTCGTCACAATTCAAAGAGTCCATATTTTCCCCCACCTTTTCTTCCAAAAATAAAAAATAAAAATAAAAAGTATTTTTCTTCCTTTATTTTTCACAAAACCCCAAAAATATTTTCTTCCTTTATTTATTTTTTTTTAGAAAAAATTCAACAATATTTTTTTCCCACTATTTTCTTCCAAATAATCCAAAAACATTTTATTCCTTTATTTTTTTTTTGAAAAATCCAAAAATATTTTCTTTCCTTTTGAAGAAAAAAAAAATCCAAAAATATTTTTTTCCCCACTATTTTCTTCCAAAAAATCCAAAAATATTTTCTTCCTTTCATTCTCTAAAAATTCCAAAAATATTTCCTTTCTTTTTCAAATTATTCAAAAAAAAAAAATCTTGAAAATAAAAAAATAAGGCCGTGATCGGTGTTTCTTCACCCTCACCTTTGTCAAATTATCCAACAAGACTGACACTTCAGTCTTGTTTAGGGGTGATTCTCATCACCTGATTTTTTCTGCCGCCCCGCACTTTCATAGTTCCGATCTTTAGGGTGAGAATGGTTCGGTCTGTCTGAAGACATTAAACTTAGCGCTACCGGGAGGCAACCCACGTTTCTTGTACTAGTCTTATCCTGTTTGGGGGTGGTGTTTTACATCACCCTATGTTTTGCCATTTATAGACTTGTACACATTTTTTTCTCACTTCTTATTCAGGTTTATTATTGACGTTATCTGTCCACTTCATTAGCGGTTCATTCTGATAATCTCTTTCCTACCTTATGCTCTCAATTTTATAAATTATTTTACTTAACATCGAGGATGATATTCCTTTTTGTTTGGGAGTGGGGAATTTTATCAAAATCGTGCCTCTTTTGAAATTTTTTGATTTTTGAACCTGATTTTTAAAATTTCGTGTAGTTTCTTTCATCTCACTCATTGATGTGAATTTTCAATCATCCATCTTTTAAAGTCTAGGAATCAAGCTAGAGAATATTTTTTTTAAATAACTTATGTAATATGTAACAAGGCATTTTGCACCATGAATTTCTAAACTCAACAAAAATTTGCGCATTTATCACGTCATTACGTTTAGAGTTGAGGAGTACTACAATTCTAAAGAGAACCTTAAGGATCACTAGTGGAGACTTTAGCTTGTGATATTTGTGCCTTTCACCCTTACAGAGTGTTTTACGCAATCTCCGAGTCACAAGTTGATTCAACTTCCTTTGGGTCTGCACTTAAATTGTTGTATGATCTCATTATTCTTTATTTTTGACTTGATCACTGAGAATGACATCTTTTTCGAGTTGTAAGAAACGCGTGTCTTGAAATTTGTCCCGATCACTAGGATTTTCATCCATACACCTACCACTTTTCCCCATATCATATTCCCATTACATTCCCATGCTTTTCCATATTCACATCTATTCCCCTCACCATCCATATACATTCTCCACTCATTTCATATATCATCCATCATTATTTTCAAATAAAAGAGTGTGATTTCAAATATAAATGTCTTCGTTGTTGGTTAAGAGAGAGAAAAAAAATAGCAAAAATAGAAAATATAGAAAAAAGAAAAAAAAATAGCAAATTAGAGGAAAAAAAAGAAAAGAAAAAAATAAAAAGAAAAGAAAAGAGATAAAAGAAAAGAAAAAGAGTTTGTAGTTAGTTTTAGGTGATAAAGACATTTGTGCCTAAAGTGTATACACTCTTCTCACACATCCATCATCCTTCATCCTTCATATCACTATCACCATCCCATCTTATCCCTCATACCATCCATCCTACCCACATCATCATATCCCTCATACCATCCATCCTACCCACATCATCATATCCTTCCCATTTGATTCGCCCTCACCCATATACATCCATATTTTCCGTAGGTGTTCGGGAAAATGAAAGTCAACATGGTGAATAACTCGACGTTCTCACTATAGTGGTTAGCATTATTTCATGAGATGATTTTCTTTCTATTTGTTCGTTCTTTCTTATATGTGTGTGAGACGTTTGAACTTGCTTACATTTACTCACCTCCTCACACACAAGAGCGATACACTTACCCTAATCTTAAGAGTTCGTTTGAGAGAGATATATCCGTGAGATTTGAAGTTGACGCGTTGATTCCGATAAGGAAATCTAGGAATTAATTTGATGATACTCGACCCGTTTTGACTGATTCACACTACACACGTTGAGTTATAGGAAGGATGTGCCTTGAGTATTTACTTAGCAAAACTTTTTACACATTCTAGCTTGTATTTCCGAAAATATTTTTCTTGTGATGGATTGTGCGATTATTCTACGTCTAATAAGAGATTGACTGCCTTTTAATAAATCTTTGCAAATAAGAATTTTGTGGGTATATTCCCTGCAAACCCTCACGAGACACAACTCGTCCTGTAGGGCAACCTATAGGTTTAAAGGCTTGTTGCACATGCTAAGTGCAATCGCAAGTGCCCTCGAAAGTGGTACACTTTTGGTTACTTATCTTTCTCTTTCTCTCTATCTTATTGCTCGAGGACTAGCAACGCTCTGTTTGGGGTGGTGTGATAAGCACCAAAAACTGTACAATTTATACCCCGAATAGACGTACTTTAGTTGCTAATTCTCGATAATATGGGTATTATGCACTTAATTGTTCAATATGCAGGCTTAATTGTAGTTGTGGTGTCAAAAGCTATATTTCAGGTATTTGCAGTTATAATGGAGCTAAATACCTTCTCCCGTAACCTTACCCGAGCCTAAACCTAGCATAAATCTACCCCGAACCCCGTGTGTGTCTAATTGCCCATTTATTATTTTTTAGATTTTTAGTTTGAGTCATTTTTATTTTTAGGATTTATTTTAGATTTATTTAGAATTTCTAGGATTTATTTTCCAATTTTTATATTTCTTTTTATTTAGTATTTTGATTTTTATTCTATTAGTTTTTAGTTTTAGTTTTATTTTATTTTATTAGGATTAGAATTTTTAGGATTTCATGTATTTTAGTTTATTTTGATTTCACATTTTCTTTTTAGGATTTTAGTTTTAGTTTAATAGATTTCTAGTTTTATTTTTTATTTTCATTTCTTTTTAGTTTTATTTGAGTCTTTGTTTTATTTTAGAATAGGATTTTATTTTTTAGGCTTTAATTTTATTTTATTATTTTTATTAGTTAGTTTTATTTTAAGGGTCCAAATTAAACATACACACAAAGACACACCCTATACCCACATACACTTATCCTAAACCCAACTAATCTATCCTACACCCTAAGCCACACCCAACTATCCTATACCCTCACCCACACAATAAACCCCAACTTCATCTTCCCCAACAACTCACCCTCTCTCCTCTCTCCAAAACACAAAACCCACCATAACCAAACTCACACACCCATCTCTCTCTCTTACCCTCAGCTTAACCCAGCACCCCACTATGGCGGCAACCACCGATCACTATACCACCTCCCATCCGCCGTCGACGAGCCTCCATCGCCGGACCTCAATCCGACCCCACCACGCTGCCAGCCCTCGGCACTACTGGTCCGACCCACCGGAACCCCCTCTCCCTACCATGGCTCCGACCGACCCATTCCCGTGTCACCAACCCGATTTGCAAACCCAACTCAGCACCTTCGGCGCCTAGCCTCCGGCATTCCCTCACCTCCACATCGGCGGACAACCTTCCTGCAGAGATCCAAACTGCCGCCACCTGCTACCACCGGCGCCGGCGAGCCTGAGCCCCTCTCCGGTGACGAAATCCACTTCCACACTTTTCCATGTCCAAACCTAACCTTTAACCCATGAAACCCCCAAACCAATATTCAACCCAAAGACCCATTTCAAGTTTTAACCCATTTCCCATTTCTCTACAAGCCACGACATTCACCTGCCAAGCCAATCTCACTAAACCAAAGACAAAATAAAACCCATGTGACACTTAAACCCTCTTTTACCCTTTTACCCAAAAAACCCCCAACTACCTATTTAACTCAACTTCCCATTATACCCTCTAAATCAAATCTGATTGTGTCATCCCATTTAACCCACATGCCATCACCTCACCATTTTCATGCACACTCAAGCCAATTCCCATTATACCCCCATGCTCCATGTGCCTTCTATAAATGAAGATGAAGACCTCATTTGAAAGGGATCTCAAATTTAGTTTTAAGCTTGGTGTGATAAAATTCTCTCCACCCCTCTATGTTGAGTATTTTCATTTTTAGCAAATACCTCAATATAGAGGTGTGTAGTGAAAATTATCTCTAGGATAAATTTCACCCCACCCCTCTATTATGAATTATTGCATTTTTAGCAATTATTCATAATAGATTGATGTAGTGAAATTTATCCCTTATGGGAGGTAAATTCTAATCCATTCCTTTATGTTGAGATTTTGCATTTTTAGCAATTATCTCAATATAAAGTAATGATCTAGAATTTATTTCTTTGGGTGAGTTCTAATGTACAATTTTATAATTTTAGGATTTGCATTTTTAGCAAATCTCTTTTATTATTTAATTGTCCATTATGAATTCATCCACTATCCTTTTTATTTTTATTTTGTAATTTTTAGTTTAGATTCAATAAATACATGAGCGAGGGATTGTAATTGAGAGACTGTTGATGTAATTGAAGATTCCATTCCAATTCAAGGTTTAAATGGGTTTGATTTATTACTCTCTTATTACTTTTATTTTAATCATCTCATGCTTTCAATTGTTTATTTTATATTTTTGGATGATGATTATTAAATGTAGTCTCCCATTAATGGGATGAAATTTTGAAGCCCCCATGAGTCCAATTTTGTTAGTTTACTTATTAGGACAATTTTTTTTATTTCACCTTTCTTAAATTATTTTTTACTTCTTAATTAGTAGTTATAAAATTAGTATAGTTAGTTAGTTAAAAAAATTCCTTGAAAAATCCAATAAAAAAATATAAAAAGCAAAAATAAATAAATAATAATAAAATGCAAATGAATCTATATATGTCCTCTCCAATTTTGTGTTTCACCCTTAGATATGGATTGACTCCCTTACTTACGCTCTACACTAGTCCATGTTATAATTTTGTAGGTTCAAGGGAATTTTGATAGAAAAAAGTTGCAACAACGACATAAAAATCTACATTAGAGGCAATATTCTATTTATCAGCAACCTCTTGGTTGCTCACTTCTATTATGACTGGGTGTAAATTGTGTAAGGACTTTGAGTAAATCCTATGGTGTTTTCACTAATATTCTCTCAATCTTAAAGTGCTAAGTGGTTGAGCTTTCTCAACAAACCTTGTTCATTAGCCGCCAAACCAAAACTCCCAAGAGATCCCAATTGGCCTATTTGAGGCCTGCCTACTCAACTAGGCTAACTGTACAAGAAAGTAAGTGTTAGTACTTTTGTTCTATAAAAGAATAAATTTTTTATGATGAGGGGATTCTCATGGTATACCCCCTCATCCTGGCCTATTTTGTTCTTTGGGTCATTACTTGGACCCTCTAATTGTAAAAGAAATGTTATTTGAACATTTAATAGAGGAGTCCTTCACCGTGGACTTACTCACTGGATTTTACATTTGAGATGGTACATGCAAGTGGTTATAGGTGTCTCTCACCTAAAACTCATCTGAAAGATGGAAGGGAGGCTGTAGGGGTCCCTCGCTTAAAAATCACTTAGAATTGGAAGGAGGGGCTGAAGGGGTCCTTCACCCAAAACTTATCTGGAACTTAGAAGGAGAGGCTGGAGGGGTCCCTTGACCAAAACTTATCCGGTCCCAAGCTTCACTCCTCTCATACTTGGTTGCTTTTTTGGTTACATTTCTGAGTAAAAAATTGCTCCCTAGAAAGCCAGAAGGCTCTCCTCGCGATCTTCTTTTCAGATTGGCTGTAAGGTTGGCACGAGGGAGGATGGTAACCCTTTCTACCTTGACCCTTAGATCCCTTTATACTTGGTTATACCATGCCCACGTAGATGTTGGGAGATTCTGTGGCCGCTATGATGTCGCCAACTTTGCCAACTCCCTTATTCTGGTGGCCTTGTTATTTGAGCATTTTCCAAATTTTGGCCCGGAAGCAAAGTCTTATCACAATGGTGCTGCTTGACTTTAGAGGTGGCATAAGAAGGCCCCCAAGAAGCCTCTGGGGTATCTGATTGATAATATCAACGGGTTTTGCTTTTGTCCTTACAACAAATGTCCTGGTTGTATTTTTAGTTGAATTTCTTTCCCGGGTGATGGTGGCACTTTCTATTGTCCCTCAAATGTAGATTTTGTCTCTTCTTACCCATATATTAATGTGATGACTACGATATTGTTGGGTCTCCTTCCTTATTTTACTGATCTGGGTTAGGGTACTGATTTTTATCATTCTGAGTGAGTGAAGAGACAATTTGGTTATGACCAGGGTGTTCACACCCCTTCCCACCTTTCGAGTTGTGACCCTTTAGAGTTATATTTGGAAGCATGTAGGAATTTTACTTTCCAGGGGATGTTCGACAGGGTGAGCCATTTGGAAGGACTATATGTGCTTTCCCGTGATTATTTACCTTCATTCACCTCTTCCTGGTTCCAGTTTTGGCAGCGACAGGTTCTACTTATTCAAAATTGTGTGGCCGGACCTCCTCATGAGACCATTCCTAATAGGTATGTCAAAGCTCAATTCTTGATCAAAAGAACTCAGAAAGAAATTTGGTATCTCAGTACTACTCCCAAGATACCTCTCGAACAAGTTATTCCTATCTTAGTGAAGCCACTTCTCGATGAGTCTACCCATACAAAGCAAAATGAGCCTCATCCTAACAAATCCAAAGGCTAGTCCAAAGATAAGGGAAAGGAAAAGGCTTCTACCACGAGTAAGAGGAAGCACCCGAACACGGGCGTGCCAAATTTTATTCCTGCTACTATCGCTGCTCCCTCTCCCTTTCGCCTGTGAGGACTAGGGCTAGCAAGGAAAAAAAAAGGGATTGATACTGATGTTGCTGCTCCTTCTGCATTGGAGAAAGAGTCAGATACTGATGATCTTGGAGTAAAAGAGACCTCTAGGACTGTCTGAGAGAGGGGTTATGAGGCTCTCGGCTTATCTTCCCAAAAGACACTTATTACATATATTCTGGTTGCATAAGGTACTATACCCAAATCGTTTTTACTTAGTGGAACTGGCTCTCATAGAGTTTCGCATGCTGGTTCCCCTTCCCACTCATTAGAAGAGGAACTAGTTGACTGTGGAAGCACACCTTCCTACGATGACCATAGTTCTTCTTAGTATGATGTGGATGGCCTGGACTTCCATAGTGAAAGCAATATTGACACTTGTGCTTTGTTATCAGTTTCGAGGGAGTCTTAGAGTGATGACGAGACGTCGCATTATCTATCATGGACTAGTTCTGATACTAGACCCCTTTCATACGGATAGGCTGCGCATCCTGCTACTGTAAGTCTTTCTTTATTTGGGACTTTTATTTGCATGGCTTTCTCCTCTTTTCATCATTGACTCGTTTGGTAATTTATTTTATTTTATTTTTTGGTAATGTTTTCACAGGTTACTTCTACTGAGATGAGTGGCCCTTCACCTCTTCCACTTCCTCATGCTCATTTCTAACGAGAGAGGAAATCTATGCTTATTTCCTCCCGCGGTCTTTTTAGAGAGGCTTGTTACTTGTTCCCCTCAATCAACCTGCGTCTTTTTCTTAAAGCTTTGATTGTCATGACATACACTTATCTTTCTAAGTGTTATTATTTTCCTTTCTTTTCAGCTTTCATCTATGCATCCTACCAGTATTAGGGCCTCTTTAGTGACCTCGCACGCTGCTCAGGTATTTCTCTGATCTTCCTTAAGTGCCTGGTTTTGCTGTTCTTTTTAACTTATATCTCATGTGTTCTCTACTGCTTTATATTTACAGAGGTTTATGCCTTTCAGTCATGCTACCTCGTCTTCTATTGTCTCATCAATCGGTAGTTCTGAAGCTGAGCCCCTCGCTTCCTCACTCTCAGAGGTATGTTTGTTCCCTCATCTTTTTATTTTGCTTTTGATGTTTATCTTTGAGGCTTGGACTTATTTTATGACTTGTCAATTTCATTCCTCAAGGCCTTGTACCTCTTAGCCTCTTTCCCACTGGAGAGGGTCTTTCTTCTTCTAGGATTACTATCCCAGGGCTACCCCCCTCTGGGAGGATTTATATCGCCAGGGTTTGCATCTCCATAGATGGTAGGCCTTTGGTCCATCTTATTCCCCACGGGCCAGTATTTACCACGGCCTCCACGGTTGATCCCATTTCGCAGGTTTCTTCCTTTCCTATACCTACCGGATGTTTCCCCCATTTCATTTATAATAACGAAATTTTCTAATGCCTTTACGATAAGTAGGTCACTACCATAGCCCATGTTGTGCCAGTGGTCGTCTTTCACTCTTCCTCTTTAGCAGGGGATCATGTATTACTTTATCCTTTCGCATACGATTTCTCTACTTATCTTATACTGACGAGCCCCCCTTTTATAAATCCTCAGTTGGCTCATGGCACCACTTCATTAGTTCCCCATGCTACTACGTATCCAACAACCCCTACTATAATTGAGCCATTCCGCCCTGCAGCTTTCGACGAGGGTCCTGTCATAATGCCTCTTCCGGTAATTATTTTCGTTATGGATCTTTGGGATTTTTTATATGTTTTTTCTCATAAAGTAAGTGATTTGTTAACCTTTGCCTCTTTCTCTTCATTTACATGCTAGTTTTGCAGAGGCTTCTTTATCTGTTATGCCTGTGGCAAGCATTGCGGAGGCAGCCTCTCAGGCACCACTCTCAGCGCCCCCCTCAACTATTGCGGGAGTAATTAGTCAGGTATCGTGTAGTCCTTGTATAAGAGTAGTCATCTTTGTGCCACTCTTTTAGCTTATATTATTTTCAAATCTTGTTACCAGGTCGGCATAGCTGAGTCCCCTCGTCTGGGAACCCTGTTATGAGTTCTCCCCCAGTCGATGCGGGTTTTTTGGCTAGCACCTCGAATGAATCTATCCAAGTAAATACTTGGTTTGCTTATACTTTTTTTTTTAATTTTCTTATACTGTGCAAATGTTTGCTAACACTTACATGTTTCCTTTTTCTCAAGTTAGTGCTGCAATTGTTCTAGTGATTGTGGAGCGTGTTGGGGGGATAGCTATGGGAGAAGTATTATATTATCATACCCTTTCCCTCTTTTCCACTTCCCATTTTTTTCTTCTTGCTTTTACTGCACAAGTATGCTTACCTTTGCCCTTGTTTTATTATTTCCAAGCTAGCGAAGCAGCTGCTCCGATAACAAGGGAGCATGTTGGAGAGATAAATGCGATAGAGGTATTGTACTGTCATACCCTTATCTCATTTCTACCTCTCCTTTATCTTAATTCTTGCTCTTACTGTGCAAGTATGCTTACCTTCACCCTTGTTTCCAGGTGAGCGAGGCAGCTGATCTGATGACTGTGGAGCATATTAGGGAGATAGCTGCGAGAGAGGTATTATACTGTTATACCATCTCTTTTTTTTCTGTTTCTCATTTTTTTTCTTACTTTTGCTGTATAAGTACTATCACGTTCACCCTTATTTTATTGTTTCCAGGTTAGTGAGGTAGCTGCTTTGAAAATTGTGAAGCATGCAGAGAGTGTTAGGCTCCGCACTCCTTAGGTATTTGACAATCGTTACAAAGTTACTATTAGTTGTTTAGTTTCATAAACTTCATTTTTGTAACCTGTAAATTGTATTGATATTGCTCGCTGCTTTCTTTTGCTTAGCCTGACATCCCTCATCAGTCTAATTCCCCTCACCTTGGCGGCAACATACTCACTCCCTTGAGTTTTGGGGTAATCTTTTTCTGTTATTGCCCTTTTCAATAATGTAGGTATAGTTGTCCTTTATTTTGGTTTCTCTCTTGACTCAACCTGGCTATCTATTTTTAGAATATTTTTGGCGAGTCCATCGGGGTAGCTGACGAGGGGGATCGGAGTTTCAGGGCCACCCCTGCAGCTGATGACGCTGATTCTAGAGAGGAGTCTTCCTTACTCCCTTCTGAGACAGAGTCTTGCCATTTGGAGGCTGATGCATAGGTTGAGGCTCTTGCATCTTTCATGAGAAGATTATGGTGGGAGGAGCGGCCCGACCGCTTTAGGACACATGAGCGCCAGATCTTAGATTTGATTTTGGAGCATCACCCTAAGACATTCACATCTCAAAACGTTCTTCATATTGATAGCCTCATAATATTCAACCTGAAGGCCCTCTCTAGTCATGTTTTTAGTTTCTTGGTTTCTCCTCCATCCACGTTGATCAACACCTCCATCCTATTATTCTTGGAGGCTCTCCACGATCTGCAGCAATTCTACCATTTTTAGCTAGGTTGGCTTGATACTGGAGTTCATCATTTTCTTACCATTCCCTTTAAGAAGATGGTGAGACTTCCTACATCAGGGCAATCTAGGATCGAGAAGCGGTAGTCTGAGGCTGCTAGGATATGAGGTCAGATTGCATTGCTTTAGTCCCGACTTGACAAACTTGAGGTTGGGGATCGGGAGGATGAGACCAAATTCTTATGCCGGGGCCCTCACCCACGATGATTTACTTTTTATTATTTCTAGTGGATAGGCTATTTCTTGCCTTTTACCATATTTTTTTTTATTTCATATGTAAAGAACTGGTCATTTATGAATGAGAAACACTGTTTTACCTCTCTTGTGCTTCCATATTTCTTTGCCTCTATCTGTACTTTTGGTATCTGTTTAATATGACCTGCTCTAATTTTCTGGGAGCATTTAGTCTATTTGAACTTCCTCGTATATTGTGGGGTACTTGCATAAATCTGAGAAAGTTAATATTATTTATATTTTTTTTGAACTGCCCCTTCCAATCGTGGAGTACTTGCATGTTA